>JAUMIR010000005.1:67194991-67802491 GCA_030847615.1 Gambelia wislizenii | reverse complement strand
AGAACAATCATGTGGGACATTTAAACAGAAAAAGAAAACTACATGTCAAAAATAAAAACCAAGCACCAAAACACACTTTAAACTTACCAAGTAACCCAGGGAGGGTAAAAAAAAGGGTGTCCCTTGCCTCGATGTCTTGATCTCAACTGGAAGTGTTCAGCAGGGACTTCCCACCACTGCTGGCATAGCACCAGTAAAAGGGGCACCTTATCACTTGTCTGTGATTCTGTTTCAGAAACGGAATGGGCAATCTATTGATGACTTAAAAGGAATATGGACGGAATGGGAGCAGCATGGGGGCATAACAGGACATCAATGACATTGTGTGATAAGTGAGCCCTTTAGCGATCTCCTGTCATCCCTGTTATGGATTTTTTGGGTCATCTGATAATCAGAAACTCAGAAGCAGTGGCAACATCTGCAGTACTATCACTCCCACCCATCTCCCAGATGCCAAAATAATCTGTTGACCTTTCCACCTCTCTCACCAGATCTACCAAGGAAGCCTGAGCTTTGTGTCACAGCATACAGAAGAGAATCACAGGTGGAAGGATACTTGGAGAAACACATCTGAGAAGCAACTTTGCTGCCTATCTTGCTGATTCACCCATTGCTTTAAAGTGGCATGCTTCAGGTTTTATGTTACATACAATGTCCTACCACACACACACAAGAACACCATCTTTAACTCCATGTTACTTTATCTTGAATATACTGTATATCCTGATTCCCCTCCATTTCTGTATTCACAAGCACAAAAGTGCATTAGGCATCTTTTTCCATTCTTGTGTTGAATCCCAATTCCCACGATCTCAGTGTTGATAGGAACGATGGGTATCACAATACAACATGATTTTATGAGATTAGTGAGATGTAACTAATTCAAAGCCACTGACCTGAAGCATACATTTTGAGTGGAAAATGGGCCTACAAGCAGCTTCTTACACAATTTCCAAATCCAGATATCCGTTTTCTTCCCTGGGTAGTTGATAAACCAGTTTAACATTTCAGCAGAAAGAAACACTTAGGAGGAATCCCCCTGCCCCCCAACAACTAGGGCTGAGGTAGGCCCTCTTCCTTCTCCCCAGTTGTAAACTATAATATGTTTTGTAAACAGCAGATAAGATTTCTGCACACTGCCCAGAAAGCTGAAATCCTTTTTGCCCATTTAGTTTAGTTCTAAATGCCCGTTCAGCCTTGGTTGCAAATGTAATCAGTGGAATTTGCAGTAATAAGTGTGCCTTCTCAAAAGGACAAAATGCTTGTGAGATTTCATTTAGAAGGTAAAAAGTACACCACCTGTATAATACATCTTCATTAATGTAGACTGCTATTCCTTTACATTTCAAACACCATTAATATGTATGATATCCTTGATTGCATTTTGCTGGCTGAAGGTCACCTTACTGCAGCATAGTGTAATCAGTTTCTGTTAAAAAGGACTGGAATCATTCCTGTGTTGTTTCTCTCTCCCGGGCATATTGACAATCATTCCTGTAAGCTGCTGTCTAAGTTTTACTTTGATGGTATTCTCATTTTACACCTGCAGCTACTGCAGTTTGCCATGGTTTATAAGGCATCAGGTGGTTGAAATGAAATAAGTTTTTGCATCACCATTTCTGCTATTTCATCCACTTTTTTCGTTCCTGAATATCAAGGGTGCTAGCAGGCAGCAGGATAGAAAGTTCTGGGTCTTATCAGTGTAATATCTTGTGTAAAGCATACACACACAGACACACACATCCTGTGCGTAAATCAACTGAAAATGGGGGAAAATGACTTTATAACAGATTTTCAGACATTACATAGAAAAATGCATTTCATTACTGAGGAGGCCATGGGAAGGTGATCGGCATGTAACTCTTCACTACTTTTCTTCTTAAAGTAACCAATGAGTAAGTTTTTTAAATTTTCTTCCCACTGTGAGAAAGTCTTCAATAACTACATGTGAAAATTTGCATGTGGTTATTTTGTACAAATGACAGCCTTTTCTGCATAGGACACAGTATTTGCTGTGAAGAAAATAACATTTCTGCACAGAAAACACTGTTTCCTGCTATTATATGTAGCCATGCTATTTTCTGTGCAAACCAGCCACATGCTGGGTATAAGGTTACTAACACTGTAGTGGTTCATGCCACACTTGGTCCTAGAGCACAAGATACGTGGAGCAAGATGGCCTAAGAGATGGCAGTTCTGGATCTATTCACATAATTCACATTAATCACATGCTCATTTTCAGGCAGCATATAACAGATAGCTAGGAGAATAGTCACTTGGCCAAAGCTACCCCATTACCTTCCTGGCTGAACAGTACTTAGATTTCTCATATTTAAAAATTTAAAACTCTAACCTGAAGTTCTGAAGTTTCAAGGGATTTTTCTTCCCATGCACCATGGGTGAGTGGTGCTCCTTGATTCACTCTTCCATGGCATGGTCACCTGACACAAAGGGGAGGGACTTGAGAAGATCCAATAGGCTACAGCAGAGGGAAGTGAAATTGGAAGCAGTACCTTTCCACTAGACATGCTGAAAGAAGACTTGCTCTTTTCCTCCCCATCCTTTCCCCTCTATGTGTTGTGTCTTTTCAGATCATAAGCCTGTAACCATGAGAAGTTTGGGCTGAGGAGCTGAGTAAAAAATTCTTAAATAAGTCCACCAAACTACCAAAGAAAAAGTCTTTGCTTCATTAATGAGACAGTGTATCAGCTAGGCATGTTATGCTGCGTGCAGGGGTGGTCCTAATACTTGGTCAGATGGGGCATTTCCCCCCCAAACCCCAACACTCTTCCCTAGCAGCAGAGGGGGTCAGGATGCACTCAGACATTCCAAATGAGGAAGCAAACTAGATGCAGTTAGTTCAGCATCTGGTGACCCCTTGACTTTGCCTGTGATGCCTTTTCTGCCAAACCTCCAGCCCACTGGGGAGCAACCAGCATTAGCTATGTGGTTTCTTCCTGCCACCTTCTGTTTTCCACCCAGATTGATTGTTATCTAGTCCCTGCTCATTTGAAGATGAGACTTGCATTGTTAATTTCATATGTCCCAGCTGCACAACACATCTTCAAGAACAAAGGTGGCACTGGCATTTTTTTCTTTCATGGTCATCATAATAACCCACAGATCTTATGGCCTCATAAGAGGAAGGGAGAGGAAGAGCAGCCAAGTGCACCTCCATCATACCAGGACTTAAGTGCTGCTGAACATAATTCTACCCCCCCCTTTTTTTCTTTTTTTTGTGTGTGCTTCCTATACATTTGCTCTTGTAGATGTGTCTTGTTTAGATTGTAAGCCTATGAGCCGGGAGCATAAAAATAACTATTTGTAAGCTGCTCTGAAAGCCCACCACCACATTTTTTTTATTTTTATTTTATTTTATTTTTGCAAAAGGGCAAGGTATACATGTTTCAAATAAACAGATAGACAGTGAGATAGACAGATAGACCAACACAGTGCTAAAAATTCCAGAGTCTGTACTCAACAGTGATCCCGGTGCCAAGATCTCTGGGCAGTTCCATGAAGCTCTAATTCAGAAGCCCCAGTAGCTGAGAATGAAAGTTGTCTGTTGTTACAAATTTAAGAAGTCTGTTCCATTTTCTGTTTCTTGTTAAACCTCATTCAGTAGTAGCTATAGTACAAATTGTGCTATTTTTCTTTGTGACAGAAGAAAAGACTGAAGATCTGTGTAATATTTTTCTGTTTCCTGTCTTCCTCTCTGAACAGATTCTGGAAAGTTTTAAGAAGGTTGAGTCAAAAGAAGAAAGAGCAGAGGTGTTTAAGAGAGGGGGGGGGATTACTTTGCTGAAGCATAAAGAAAACCAGTGCACCTTCATGTCCTCAAAAAGATGCCTGTGATAGCAAAAGCAGACAAGTAAGGTAATGTGCTATTACTCTTAGACCTTTTGCGCAGTTTACTTGAAATATTAGGGCACTGTAACTCTAACACTGTTCTTTTCTTTTTGCATTTTTGGCCCGAGGGCTTTCTGGCAAAAACCTGAACTGTAATTTGACTTGTCTTATGTCCTTACTTGACTTGCCTAGGGCTGTGTGTGTGTGAGTGTGTTGCAGTTTATTCCCCTTGGATTCTGCTCCAGCAAATCTTTCTTTGTTCTGTGTTTAAAATAGAACACAGCACACCACTTTGCAATGTGCCATCAATGTTTTAGTAGCTCCCTCTTGACAGCAATGAGAAGCCAATGAAAAATTGATGGTACAATATGGTCTAGAAGTATGCATAATTAAATGATTTTATTCCTTGAATTTCACATTATTTAACTAAATGTGTCTGCTCCAGTGCATGGAACAAGTGAATAATAGCCATAACAAACTGACAGATTCTGATAAATTTGAAAAAAAAAAAAGCCTAATCTGACTGAAACTTGGTGTTATGAGCCTTGGTGTTATGAACCTATTTTTAAAACCTACAGTTCTTAGCAAACACATCCTGCTCCAGTTCTGGTATAAAGCATTAATCAGATAATCAACATGCTGATGGAGAAAATGAGTAAAATACATTAAAAGGTTATTTGTTTTTTAAAAATAAACAATCCTTTGTACATTGCAATACAATAAAATCAAGTATCAGAATAAAACTAGCAATCCCAGTTACAAAACGAAAAATATATTATAAACTAGGAATCATAATATAAAACCACCACCCTTAAGGGAGGCATCAGGGAAAATTCTCTGCCGTTTTCAATCCAAAGGATATTGTCTTCGGTTGTACTGAAGTAAATGATCCATATATCAGAGGTGAGATAAATTACTGTTTAGACTACAACTCTCTGAATCTCCCAGCCATTATGGCTTTATGGCCCCTGGCCTTGCTGCCCCGGGGAATTCTGGGGGTGATCATTTATTAGGAATGTCCCCAAATGAGGGGATCTGGGATGATGCCAATCTCAGAAATCAGAGAAGAAGACAAAGGAAAGACATCTGCACAATAGGCACAAAATGGACATTTTGAAGGCCACACTGATTTCAGCAAGTCAACAGCGGATTTCAATGAGATTCATAAGCATTCACCTTGAGCTGGACCATGTCCACAGTCCTTACTGTTATGGAGAATGGGGAAATATTCATTCCTCTTAGGGTGCATCCACACTACACAAATAATCCAGTTCGAAACTAGGTTATTTGCCATGACTCCTTCCTATGGAATCCTGGGATTTGTAGTTTGGAGAGGCACCAGCACTTTTTGGCAGAGAAGGCTGAAGACCTTATAATACTACAAACCCCAGGATTCCATAGGAAGGATTGTGTATTCCTGCATGGCAGGGGGTTGGACTGGATGGCCCTTGAGGTCTCTTCCAACTCTATGATTCTATGATTTGGTATCCATGGATTTAAGTATTCACGGCTTGAAGATATTCTTTAAAAAATAATAATCCAAAAAGCAAACCTTGATTTTGCCATCTTATATAAGGGACACCATTATGCTATGCCATTGCATATAATGGGACTTGAGTATTCACGGATTTTGGTATCCACAGAGGGTCCTATAATCAAACCCCAGAGAATATGAAGGGACAACTGTAATCCAGTTTCAAACTGGATAATTTGTGTAGTATGGATTAGGCCTTAATATCATTAAAATAACATATTTTGCCTATTTTCATATCCTAAGGACTTTTTCAGATACCCCTTACTGTGCAAGAAGCCTCCGGAACAGTTATGACACTGTCGTGTGGCAGGGGGTCTGTTTCGGATGCCGCCGTCCCTTTCTTGACATCATCAGTGACTGTTCCAGTTATGACTGAAGGCAGCCATGCCATTTTTTACTCACGGACAACTTCCATGAGTAAAATATGGTGCGTCTGCCTTCAATCATACCTGAAACAGTCATGGATAATGCAGAGAGACGGACAGTGTCGTCCAAAACAGACCCCCTGCTGCGCGACAGCATCGTAACTGTTCCGGAGGCTTCTTGCGTGGTAAGGGGTATCTGAAAAGGTCCTTAGTCCTGTTTGCAAGCTATCCTTGTATCCAAAGCATACATGGATAAGGCAGGTTGGCACTGTGCTACTAGCTGTACCCTACTGGTTCTGCCAAATGACATCTCTACTTTACATTCAGATATCTGCAAAGCCATTCAGCTGAGCATGCATAGGCACTCCACTTGATTTGGGACCGTTACCTGTTTGCAAACATCCAGCTTCACATATGGCTGTCTAAGGACCAAGGTCAGTGGTGTATGCATCCATCCAGTGAGTGGGCACCTTTGTAGAGGCTGGAAAAGTGCCCTTTTGGGCTACAACTTCCAGAATCTCCCAGCCAGGATGGTCAGTGGCTGTGCTAGCTAGGTGATTCTTGGAGCTGTAGCCTAAAAATAATTTCCCCAAGTTGCTGGCAAGTGGTATGTAGGGCCATGGGAGCAGGTCTCTCAAACATGTGTACTTTGTACATGTGAAAATCTAGTGAACAAGGCCCTTACTGCACTCAAAAGAAAAGTGGCAAGGGAGCAGGAATGTTCCATCTTCCACTCTGCCTTACCACATGATGTCAATGTTCTTTTGTTCCAGTCCCATGAGGGACTGAGGTAAAACCATGTCTTTTTGCTAACCAGAAAAACCAATTAGTTCCCTCAGCCCCCCACAGGACTGGAACAAAAGAATGCTGGAAGAAGGATGATGTCATGCAGTAAGGCAGCACGGAAGACGAAACATTTCTGCTGCATTGCCACATTTCTCTGGAGTGTGGTAAGGCCCCTGGAGTCTCATGTTGTTTTCTTTTTAAATTGACTTGAGCTTCTATTGTCTCTCTTCTGGTCTAGTTATTTGTGGGATCCTCCATATCAAAAAGCCAACTACTATTACCCTATGGAAGACGTTTTGTGGTCTGTTTTTGTTGAGCACTTTGGTGGGATGTGACAAAGCAACCCAAGATGTTTTGCTGGCTAAAGTGGGGCAGAAAATAGCACCTACCATCCTGTCAAGGGAATAATATCAAAGCCCAACCAAGTGTTTTTGGTATCCCAAGCAGAAAATCCCACGAGCAACCTTCCCTGCCCTTGACAGTCAGAAATGTAACACTACATTAATAACTGATAACTTGACACCTTTTCATGGCATGGAAAATCTGGTGCATGAGGCAGCTGTCTCATCAAGGGCAACTGACAAATGCCATGCCAATAGAATAGTGGGTCCCCTCTAGGTTTTATACCTACAGCTTTAAAAGAGCTATCCAAGGTGCTGAGATTATTTTAGGGGTTGGGGGCAGACTAAACTCCAGTGCCTCACTAATATGGAAGCTGTCGTGAGCATTGTCCTGGCCACTAAGCCTATTTTGGGGACTGAATCCAGTATCCTGGAGAACTACTTGAAAATTCAGACTAAAACTCAGAGACAATTCAGCACCCTACTAACATGGAGGCCACCAGTAGCCATTATAGTAGAAGCCTACTACAATGCCCTTCCTAGCAACTGAGATTGTCCAGTGTGGAGCTTATAAAGAGTCTGGAGTAATAAACACCTGAGGTGAAGCACAAAAATCAGTGTGTATAGAGCCATTGCACTGTCTATTCTCCTTTATGGGTCTGAAACATGGGTCACCTATCACCACCACTTACGACTCCTCGAATACTTTCATCAGCACTATATACGCACAATCCTAAATATACACTGGACTGACTATGTGACGAATGCTGCTGTCCTTGAGCAAGCAGGGATCACCAGCATTGAGGCTATGATATTGAGAACAAAGCTGCGCTGGGCAGGCCATGTTTCTACGATGAAGGACCATCGCCTCCAAAAAACAGTACTCTACGGTGAACTCGCCATGGGTCAGCATAAGAGGGGCGCTCCAAAAAAGCAATACAAGAACTCGCTGAAACAACATCTCAGGCTTGGCCAAATTGATCACCAACAATGGTCCGCTCTGGCCTCACATCGGGAGGCATGGAGACGCACTATCCACAATGCTGCAGCCTTATTTGAGAACTCACGCCGAACAAGTCTTGAAGAGAAACGACAACGCAGAAAGAATCACAACCCGGAAACATCACCCAAGGAGACTTTCTGCTGTGCTTTCTGCAACAGGACTTGTTTATCTGGGATTGGCCTTTTTAGTCATCAGCATGCTTGCAGAAAGTGCGGGATGAATCCTTCCTGACTCTTCGTTTGCAAAAAAAAGCCAGAGAGAGAGAGAGAGAGAGAGAGAGAGAGAGAGAGAGAGAGAGAGAGAGAGAGAGAGAGACTACAATGACCTTCCTAGCAACTGACATTGTCCAGTGTGGGGCTTGTACAATAAAGAAGGGGCTCAGAATCCAGCAGAGTGGCAGGTGCTCAGTGCATGCCAGTTCTGGAAGACCTGGAACAAACATGTCCTGCAACTGTTTTTTGCTAGATATTATCTGCCCAATTAAGAGTGTGAAAGGAGTCTCTCAGCTTAAGCTGTTCCCAGAACACAGAAAGTGAGAAAGAGAAACCAGTTACCTAATAGCCAAACATCCAGGAATATTTATGATAAAAACACAAACTGTAACTCTTTCCCTGGAGCCAGAGTTGGGCCAAGGGCAACATAGTACCTAGGGCTGGCAGAAGAAATGTTGCTCTCTGATGCAGAAAAACAAATAGTGGTTTCACCCTCTCTGCTTCTCCAAGCAAGGTTCATCTTACCCAAAGCAAACCAAGTCCTTTCAGCACATGACAAGAGGCAGAAAATCCCACAGGCACATTTCTTGAAAGTAAAAATACTATGGAAGATTGCCCTTTTGCAATATCCAAAACCTACTGTGTGAAGCATTTGTCTTATTTTGTCTAATGCAAGCCCTGGTATCCCCTTTCTCCATGGGGATGCTGACCAGACTCATGTGATTCTTATTTCAACACCACTAAAGGGACAGTGTCAGTCTGATGGCAGCATGGCAGCAGGACTCTTACAAAACTCTATTCTCTGCCCCCCCCTCTTGCTGTAGCTTCCCACCCATTCCAGCTTTCATCACGTGAGGCAGCTACCTCTCTCTTCTTGATTGTAATATTAATCCCATCTTGTGCCTTAAAAAAAAAAAAGATTCAGGTTGGCCTCTTTAGTAGCATTCAGATAACAGCTAGAGTCTTTATACACCACACAATTTGACATTTGGGAAGGGAACAGAGTTCTCTGGCACAGAATTCTAAATACCTTGCAAAACTACAACTCCTAGGATTCCATAAGATGGAACCATGGCAGTTAAAGTGGTATCGAAATCCCACTGGGTGAAAGCAAACCCTGAGGCTAATCTCCACACACCCATAGCCCTGTTTGTCAGTTACAATTTATGTTTTCTATCATACCTGTAGCTTGCAAAGTTAAATTCAACATTTCTTTGTCTCCCACAACAACTCCGTGGGGTAGGCCACTATAATGTTTGTCCCTACTTTGCAGAAGAGAAAATGATGAAGTTCTCTAATGGGGAATGTAAACTCTCAACCATCAAATACAGTATTTGAAACACCTGATACTGATGCATGTTATTTGTTAAATGTATTTTATAAATTACATGCCAGTTTGAACTCAAAGGCTTTCACAGCCAGCATCCATTGATTTTCCTTGAGTTTTTTCCCGGGCTGTGAGGCCGTGTTCTGGAAGAGTTTACTTCTGATGTTTCGCCTGCATCTGTGGCTGGCATCTTCAGAGAATGGTTGGGTAGGAGCATGTGTGGAGTTTATATACTATGAACCCCTGTTGGGGAGGATATGTAAATTTGTGTATTTGAATGGTTAGTTTCTGGCTGTAAATCTGCAAGGAGGATTAGTGTCTGGCTAATGGCTGGTTGATGGCCCATTATCTGCTGGAAATCCCGCTGCCCCTGGGTGGAATTCATTTGCAAGTGTTGAGTTTTGATTCTATTGTTTTTCAAAACTGGAAGCCAGATTTTGTTTACTTTTAGGGTTTCTTCTTTCCTGTTGAAGTTGTCCAGGTGTTTGTGGATTTCAGTAGCTTCTCTGTGCATTCTGACATGATAATTGTTGGCCTGGTCCAGAATTTCTGTGTTTTTAAATAACATTTTGTGTCTAGGTTAGTTTATAACTCTTCCAGAACACAGCCTCACAGCCTGGAAAACAACCAAGGAACATCTACATGCCAGTTGTTTGAAGTCAGATTGCTCTAGCCATTGTGCACCATTGAATCCCTCCTTCCTCCCCCTCCCCACCCCACCCCATCCCACTCCACCCCACCATGAAGATCTATTTGAGAAAGAATGTGCATCTTCTGGTGTCTTTCTGAACAAAATGACATGAGCCAAATCCAATTATGAGTCCCAGTTAGACTAGATTAGATTTAATAAATCATTGGAAATCCAGTAAGACAGTACTTGTCTAAGTGCCACTGATTCAATGGATCTCCTCTAACTAGGACTAACAATTGGATTTAAGCCCTGGCACATATCAAAAGTAGGCCTTGTCAAAAGGATATATTTTACTTTCTAGACAAAAGTTCTTGGTACAAACCATAGATTCCCAAAACAAAATTGAAAGAGCTTTTGTTGTTTTTAGCTGTCAGAAAGACAGAATCATCCTTTGGTACTCAGTGTCAGAGTGATGTCAATATAAATGAAGTCACTGGGCAATTATGCACAAACATTAAGAGGAAAACAATTTGAGAAACAACACCTCCCAGTCCATACCAGTCCCTTCTATTTGATAACTTCTTAAATGTAATACAATTTGGTTTTTCACCATTGCAAAATAAATCTCAATGTCAAAGGTTTTTGTTCAGATTAACATTTGAAATCATATCCATGTTCAGTCAGAAGTAAGTCCTGCTGTGTTCAAAAGGGCTTGCTCCTAGATTGGCATGTTTGAAACTACAGTTTAGAAGTAGCTGAGTCCTTGTATCTGTCTGATTATTATTGATTGTTGTTGTCCCTCCCTGTTTTTTCTTAACAAATTTATATCCTGCCTTTCAGTGGAGAGGTCCTTAAAGGAGCTAACTTCAAGAACAGACTTTAAAAGAGCCATAGGATTGAAATAAAAACACAATCAAAACTTGAGATGTAGGGACAAATCTGAGAAATTCCAGGAGGCAATGTTATAAAGGATGGCTTCTGCTTATGTCATTAAGCTTGATGATATATTAGCCATTAAATCACCATTTTTTTCAGAGTATGTTTCCCAAAATATACATATACACATTTTTCCATGCAGTGCTATCAATCCCGAGATTTCTCTCCCTCATCATGAGGCCCTGCTCATTTAGAAGAGGGAACAAGCCTTGAGACCCATGTAATGAGGTCTATTATCCCTTAAAACAGATTCCATCATCCCCCATCTTGGTTCGCTTTAAACTGGCAATAGTTTGATATCAATTTGGCCAATTGAAAAGCAGCTTTTCAAGTGCTGCTGGGAAAAATATCATACAGGGGAGCACACTAGCCAGGAAGGAGCCTAGTAAACTTTCCAACTTTCACACATTTTTGGCATAAACAGGGGATAACTCTTTGAAGTAGGAAAGAGTTCTTCCTGCCTCATCTCTGGTAAAGAAAGACGATACCTGTGGTTGGGAGTTCCCATTGCCATGCTAAGTCTGTTCCTTCATCTGCATATCTAAAACTCAAAAGGGAAGCTTAATGTCAATTACCAGATCTAACGGTACACCTATCTACCACTTCCTGGCTTATCTGGGATTCCTTTGTAAAGGGAACACATGATCTTAGATATCTCTACACTAATGCACAGAGCATGGGAATAAGCAAGATGAACTCAAACTCCTAGCACTACAAAACAAATATGATATAATAGGCATTACTGAAACCTGGTGGGATGAGTTGCATGATTGGAATGTAGGAATAGAGGGGTATAAACTTTATAAGAGAAATAGGCCAAACAGGAAAGGAGGAGAAATAGCATTATATGTCAGGGATATTTATACCACTGGAGAGATCCATGACATCAATACTGGAAGCCATGTGGAGAGCATCTGGATAAAAATTAAAGGGGAGGGCAACAACAGGGATGTTATTGTGGGACTCTACTACAGATCCCCAAGTCAGACGGAGGAATTGAATGATGCCTTTCTAGAACAGATGACAACACACGCAGAAAGAAGAGATGTAGTAGTGATGGGTGACTTCAACTATCCTGATATTTGCTGGAAATCTAACTCAACCAAAACTTCAAGGTCTAGCAAATTCCTTACTTGCCTGGAAGACAATTTCATGGTCCAAAAGGTGGAAGAGGCAACAAGGGGGTCAGCTATTTTAGATCTGATCCTAGCCAACAAGGATAACCTGGTTAATGGGGTGCAAGTGGTGGGATCCTTAGGTGAGAGTGATCATGTTCTCCTTGACTTTATTATACAATGGAAAGGAGAAGCCAGGCATAGTCAGGCACACATTCTCAACTTTAGGAGAGCTGATTTCAATAAACTCAGGGAAATACTGGGAGTGATCCCATGGTCAGGAATATTAAAAGAGAAGAGACCTCAAGATGGATGGGACTTTCTCAAAAGGGAGATACTGAAGGCACAATTTCAAACAGTACCATTGAGGAAGAAAAATGGGAGGTGTCTCAAAAACCCAGGATGGATGACGAAAGAACTTTCAACGGAACTAAGTTTTAAACGGAACATGTATAGGAAATGGAAACGGGGAAATCGCCAAAGAAGAATTCAAACATATAGCGAACACATGTAGGAGTAAAGTCAGAAAAGCTAAAGTGCAGAATGAGCTCAGGCTTGCTAGAGAGGTTAAGAACAATAAAAAGGGTTTTTTTGGGTATGTCCGCAGCAAAAGGAGGAAGAAGGAAAAGGTAGGGCCACTACGTGGAGAAGATGGCAAAGTACTAACAGGGGACAGAGAAAAGGCCGAATTACTCAACTCTTTGCCTCAGTGTTTTCAGAAAAGGAAAAGGGTGACCAACCTGAGGATAAAGGAACAGAGGACACAATAGGGGAAATCCAGCACAGAATAAGCAAAGAGGTAGTACAGGAATACCTTCTTAATCTAAATGAATTTAAATTTCCAGGACCAGATGAACGACATCCAAGAGTATTAAAAGATACTCTTTTAATCTCAGAGCCATTGGCAATAATCTTTGAAAACTCTTGGAGAACAGGAGAAGTCCCAGCACACTGGAGGAGGGTGAATGTTGTCCCCATTTTCAAAAAGGGGGAAAATGAGGATCCCAACAATTATCATCCAGTTAGTCTGACATCAGTATCAGGGAAAATTCTAGAGCAGATCATTAAACAGAGTCTGTGAACATTTAGAAGGCAATGCCATAATCACAAAAAGTCAACATGGGTTTCAGAGAAACAAGTCATGCCAGACTAATCTGATTTCTTTTTTTGATAAAATTACCAGCTTGGTAGATGAAGGGAACGCTGTGGATATCGTATACAGTTGCCCCTCCACATTCGCGACTTTCACATTTGCGGTTTTGATTATTCGCGGAAGGCTGCCTCCCCCCCCCCCGCTGCTCAACACCCCCTCCCTTCCCAAGGCAGCAAAGGGCTTAGCCCATCGCTGCCTTGGGAAGGAGGGGTGGGAAGCAGCTGGCGCGTTGCCTCTGCGCCCCACTCCCTTCCCAAGGCTCCGAAGGGCTTCTGAAGAAGCCTTTCGGTGCCTTGGGAAGGAGGGGTGGGAAGCAGCTGGCACGTTGCCTCTGCGCCCTACTCCCTTCCCAAGGCCCCGAAGGGCTTCTGAAGAAGCCTTTCAGTGCCTTGGGAAGGAGGGGTGGGAAGCAGCTGGCCTGCAGGCTCATGTCTTATTCGTGGTTTTTTCACATTCGCGGGGGTTGTCTGCCCCTAACCCCCGCAAATGTGAAGGGATGACTGTACCTTGATTTCAGTAAGGCCTTTGACAAGGTTCCCCATGACATTCTTGCAAACAAGCTTGTAAAATGTGGGCTAGACAAGTTAACTGTTCAATGGATTTGTAATTGGTTGACCGGCCGAACCCAAAGGGTACTCAGCAGTGGCTGCTCTTCATCTTGGAAAGATGTGACCAGTGGGGTGCCACAAGGTTCTGTCCTGGGCCCAGTGCTATTCAACATCTTTCTCAATGACTTGGATGAGGGAATTAGGGGCATACTTATCAAATTTGCAGATGACACCAAATTGGAAGGAGTAGCCAATACCCTAGAGGACAGTAACCTAACCTTCTAACTATTTCCTACCTTACTGCAATAGTCATGTGTGTGTTTGTGTGTGTGTGTGTGTGTGTGTATGAGAGAGAGAGAGAGAGAGAGAGAGAGAGAGAGAGAGAGAGAGAGAGCTAGAGGAATGTGTGTGTGTGTGTGTGAATGCAGTTTAAACAGTTCAATAAAGTTTCTTCAGGTTATTTTTCTACAGGTTTATTATTCATGGATTCAGCCTACCATGGCTTGAAATTTTTTTAAAAAATCCAAAAACCGATCCTTGCTGTTCACCATTTTATATAAAGGACACCATTTTATATAAGGACCCACTGTATTTAGCAATAGAAATTATGAACCGTCAATACAATAGGCTAAATCCTTCTTTGACAAATGACAACGGCAGCAAGAATATAGTTTGCTCAGTCTTGGAAAGGGCCTGAAGCAACGATGATGGAAGAATGGATTAAGGTTGCTGAGTTAGCCCAAATGGCCAAATTAATGTGGGTTCTAAATGATAGGACTGAAAGAATAGACACCATTTATGAGCTATTTGAGCAATAAGAAATCTAACAATGTAATAATCTGTAGTTATGGTTATTAGCAGTTTTAGTAGGATTATATAGGTGGATCTGTAAAGGCAGAATAATGCTGTTTTTCTTTTTCTTTTCATCATAGTCAGGAGAATCTGTGTGTCAGAGCCCAACTTTAGTGCTTTACTTTATGTCTTTTTTCTTTCTTTTCTTTCCTCCCTTCTTTTTTATCTTCCTCTCTTCCTCTTCTTTCTGTTTCTTTGGACTTTATCAGATGAACTAAATATGGCATCATAATGACGCCATATAAACGTGATAGGGCACGCAGATCAGATGATGTTGCCCTTTAGCATTTATGTCCTGTCAAAATCACATACTTTTTAATTGACGGCTTAAGCCATCAATAGATCCCCTATGTTGCTTTTGTGCCAGCATTGCTGGCGTGTGAAACATCAGGCCATTTAACTCTTGTACTTATCCCAAAAATAGCCGGACCAGCCAGAACTTTTCTGGGTGAGATCGTGACATCCAGGTAAGTGGACCCTACCTGGGTTACTTGGAAGATTTTTTAGTGTGTTTAGGTGCTTAGTGTAACTTTTGGATGTTTATTTCTTTTTTTACTTTTGAATTTCAAAATAGACACAAAACTTATGTCGGTCACACAGGGTGAAATGAGAAGATATGTCTAGCACATTTTCTGAAAAGGTGTTTCCAAAAGTGATAAAAGTTATCTGTTTTGTATAGCACGTAGAATCATAGAATCATAGAGTTGGAAGAGACCTCAAGGGCCATCCAGTCCAACCCCCTGCCTTGCAGGAATACACAATCAAATCATTCTTGACAGATGGCCATCCAGCCTCTGCTTAAAAACCTCCAAACAAGGAGACTCCACCACACTGTATTCCACTTCTGAACAGCTTTTACTGTCAGGAAGTTCTTCCTAATGTTTAGGTGGAATCTTTTTTCCTGTAGTTTGAACCCATTGCTTCACATCCTAGTCGCTGGAGCAGCAGAAAACAAGCTTGCCCCATCCTCAGTATGACATCCCTTCAAATATTTAAACATGGCTATCATGTCCCCTCTCAACCTTCTCTTCTCCATACTAAACATACCCAGCTCCCTAAGCTTCTCCTCATAGGGCATGGCCTCCAGACCTCCCACCATCCAGGTTGCCCTCCTCTGGACACGTTCCAGCTTCCATTCTTGCAAACAAGCTTGTAGAATGTGGGCTAGACAAGTTAACTGTTCAATGGATTTGTAATTGGTTGACCGGCCGAATCCAAAGGGTGCTCAGCAGTGGCTCCTCTTCGTCTTGGAAAGATGTGACCAGTGGGGTGCCACAGGGTTCTGTCCTGGGCCCCGTGCTATTCAACATCTTTATCAATGACTTAGATGAGGGAATTAGGGGCATACTTATCAAATTTGCAGATGACACCAAATTGGGAGGAGTAGCTAATACCCTAGAGGACAGGATCAAAATTCAGAATGACCTGGATAGACTGGAGAGCTGGGCCAAAGCTAACAAAATGAAATTCAATACGGAGAAATGTAAAGTACTGCATTTAGGGCGGAAAAATGAAATGCATAAATATAGGATGGGAGAGACCTGGCTGAATGAGACTACGTGCGAAAGGGATCTAGGAGTCCTAGTAGACCACAAGTTGAACATGAGCCAACAGTGTGATGCGGCAGCTAAAAAGGCCAATGCAATTTTGGGCTGTATCAATAGAAGTATAGTGTCTAGATCAAGGGAAGTAATAGTGCCACTCTATTCTGCCTTGGTCAGACCTCACTTAGAATACTGTGTCCAGTTCTGGGCACCACAATTCAGAAAGGATATTGACAAATTGGAGCGTGTCCAGAGAAGGGCAACTAAAATGGTGAAAGGTCTGGAAACAATGCCTTATGAGGAGAGACTTAGGGAGCTGGGTATGTTTAGCCTGGAAAAAAGACGGTTTAGAGGCGATATGATAGCCCTGTTTAAGTATTTGAAGGGATGTCACGCTGAGGATGGAGCAGGCTTGTTTTCTGCTGCTCCAGAGACTGGAACACGGAGCAATGGGTGCAAGCTCCAGGAACAGAGATTCCACCTCAACATTAGGAGGAACTTTTTGACAGTAAGAGCTGTTCGGCAGTGGAACGCACTCCCTCGGAGCGTGGTGGGGTCTCCTTCCTTGGAGGTCTTTAAACAGAGGCTGGATGGCCATCTGTCGGGGATGCTTTGATTGTGATTTCCTGCGTGGCAGGGGGGTTGGACTGGATGGCCCTCGTGGTCTCTTCCAACTCTGCAATTCTATGATTCTATGATTCTATGATTCCCAATATCCTTCCTGAATTGTGGTGCCCAGAACTGGACACAGTATTCCAAGTGAGTTCTGACCAAAGCAGAATACAGTGGCACTATTAGGGTGGGAGTGGGGGTGTTTAGGGATTTTATTTGTATTGTATTTTAAATTTTGTAAGCCGCCTCGATTGTTTTAACAGAGGGGCGGGGTATAAATAAATATTATTATTATTATTATTATTATTAACACAGCCTAGAATTGCATTGGCTTTTTTAGCTGCTGCATCACACTGCTGACTTATGTTCAGCTTGTGGCCCACTAAGACTCTTAGATCCTTTTTGCATGTTCAAGATTTTTCTCACCTATGTATCTTGCATTTACTATGCTTTGTTTCATGATTGGTCATTGAAGCACATAGATTTAATTTGCAAATTTGTAAATCTGATTGCTGAGGAACATATCTCTGGATAGAAAATGGGCTCATCTCTCTTAACATCTTATTTGACCCTTAGTTACAGTCCCTTCCCAAGGTAATTCTTTTGCTTTTAAGGAAAGGAAATTGTTCTGTCACAGCATTTGGAAAGTCTGTTGTGAGAAACAAATGCTTCTACCCAAATGCAACTCCTAGAGATGGCAAATTAGAAGTTGTGTTCCCGATACTGAAATTCTGGGTTAAACAGTTCCTCTTCCATGACTTAGATAATGTCAAGGCAGCAGTGTTTCTGAATATTTTAGAATGGATTGTTGGCAGATCCATCAAAATAGCAATTAAATTTGTGGCTCTGAATGAATTTTTCCTCCATTATATAGTACTCTGGTGTATTAGGGGTATGTGATATATTATAGAATTGAAATAAACACTTGCCTATTAATATTAATTCTTGTTAGGAGTTATTTTGAAGGCAAGCTGAAACAACCCACTGAACAGGCTTATTAAAGTCTTAAATGATGACAGTGTTGAAGGCATCTAGATATGTCAAAATTTGATGCTTCCATAGTGACTTAACTACTTGAAGCACCATGAGGAGATTTGAGTGAAGGATAATGTCTCACCCTCTCCAATTCAACAGGTATGGACTCCAAACAAGGAAGGACATGTTTTTTAGTGGATTCTGTAGCAGACATCTGAAGTGTCAGGCTTTGGACATAAAATTTCAGGGCCCAGGAGAGTCCTGAAATGACAACCTTAATCTAAATATCAAGTGTGATTATCTCAGGTGCTGTTTCTCTGAGGCAATATTTTGGAACAAGCTGGGTCCCAGTTTTTCCTGGCTTCTCATTTGTGGGCCAAGATGGAAGTGAAGAGGGCTAACGTCTCCCCTCTAGTGACTTGAGCTGCTCCATGGGGCCTCCACACTGGCTCTTCCCTTGGTGAATCAGAGGCCAAATTTTTTGACCGAGAAATTGACTCCCCACTGAGCCTCCAGGGTTCAGTCAGCTCCAGATTTCCCCAGACAGACATCTTCCTTCCCTTGGGACAGAATTGGCACACAAGCTTCCTTGTTTACTGGATATCTGAGTTGATAGTAGCAATTTTACTGTTTTATTCCAGTTTTGTCCTGTCATAACTTTGTGGCAGGTGTTTTTGACACTGGACTGCATCCACTGAGCGGGCTGGGTGCCCATCTTCAGTTTGGGGGTCACCTGGTGATAATGGGCTCTCCCATTATCTTGGCAACACAGCTGAGGAGTATAGTCTCTCCTCCAGGTAAATATATGGTTAAAGGTATGTTAGTTGTAAGTTACATTTTTTGAAGCATTCCCAATCAAGCTGTGGGCGGTTTTATCTCCAACACTGTGTTTGCATGTGAGTTTTGTTCCCTCTTGCTCTACTCCCTCTTTCACCACTGGGCCTGCAACAATCCCTGCTTACAGAGACCAGAAACTCCATTGGTGTTCAACTGTATTGCCTTGCAAATATCTCCACTTCCCCTTCAGATTCCAAAAAGTGCTTCATCCATCCCACTTTTGTAGTAGCCCCCCAATCATCTTCCAATGGGGGGGGAGTGTTGGGGGGCCTCAAAAACAGTGTTGCGGGTACACTTTCTCCACTCCTGGTATAACACAGTACCAGACCCTCCAATTGTCCCAATTTAGCAGGGACAGTCCCGATTAATCCTCTGTTACCCTACATTTTCAGCTGCTATTAAAATTTCCCATTTCTCTCTCTTATCCTAACTTTCCCCCTTTGTACTGAGCTTACTTCAGTTGCTGCAAACTAAGTTCCAAGTGCAAAAGTAGCTTGCAGTCAGTTCAGCAAAGGAGAGAGGAGAGGAGAAAGTGGATGCTTGTCCTTCCAAGTAGGCCTAGGCAAAAGCAAACTGCTGTAGCCTCTCCTTGTTTGTCTGTTTTTCCTCATTAATACCTTTTGCCATCTTGACCACACTCTGATGTTGCTTGGCCACACATATCCTGGTTTTCATCTGTGAAATGTTGGAAGGTATGGAGCACAGTGAGAATAGGAGGAGGTATTTCTGGTGTCAGAATTCAGCCTATGGGGTCCCAGACCCATAATCCCCCAAAGCACCAGCATCCCCCCTTGCCTTTCCCCTTCCAAAAGCCTTTGCCACATACAGTCCATAGTATTGCTGGGATCACTACCCCACCACCCCCATTGCTCTCATGATTATGCCTGCTGTAAATGCAAGTAGGGTCTCCTACAGTGGTTTGGCTCCCCATGGTTAGGCTCCCCGATTCTTGATGATTCTGCTTGGAAGCAACTGCAAAGGGTGGCAGCTGCAGCACTACTGTCACCATGGGACTAAAGAGCATCACCGTAGGATTAAGTATCCATAGTTAAGGCTGGAATTGCAGCCTTGAAATATGCCATCTTCTGAGTCCTATCAAAATTTGACCAGATACTACTGGTGTCTAACTGAGATACTGCTATAGTATAGTCTCTCCAAGCATTGCCAAGTCTCAGGGCCTGTCCTCATCCCCAGCCCACAGGGTGAAGGGGATAAGTCTCAGGGTGAAAGCACTCCCTTCAAAAGTATATGTGTGTGTGTTTTCCTCATTTGTTAGACTTGGTGTTTTTTATTTGAATGACATCCTCTGTGCAACTGTGGTTGATACTTAGGACTTTTTCAGACGGGCTATATATTCCGTGGCAGACACGGAACAGGGTTGTGAAAGGGTTACCCTTTCAGATGACGTTGACCCTGTCCATCCTGCTCACGTGCTGTTCCTGTGCTGCCCCCGTGATATTTTATTCATGGGGAAACATCGTGAAGAGACCGCCCATTCCACTGCTGTCATGGAAATACAGGTGGTGTGAAATGTGCCCCGTTCCTCTCCCACTATGCTGGAGTGATGCCAGCTGTGGGTGGGAAGTCTGTTCCAAACACTTCTGCTCCAGATTGGGACACCAAGGTAAGTGGAACCCTTTGTTTTACTCTCCCCGGGTTGGTTGTTTAGTTTAAAGTGTGTTCAGGTGCTTAGTTTTGCTTTTTGGCATTTGGTTTGCTTTTATTTTTTAAATTTCCCATGCGATCGTTCTCTCATGAGAGTGGGCAGGATTTGGTTTCCCTGTAGTAAAAGCAGTTTTACGACAGCTGCATTTACTGCAGGGAAGCCGAGGGGAGGGGGAGCGGTTTCTCTCCCACTTCACGGTAGGTGTGCAAATGTTTTTGATTTATTTTGTGGCAGGGATGGGAGTGGGGCGGGAGGGTGCTAGCAAGGCAGGAACAGGGCATTTTCAGCAGGTCTGAAAAAGTCCTGAATGTATCGTGCTTAATGGCATCTTAGCTGCAGCCATCCCAATACCTTGGAGTGTGAGGATTTTTCCAAGAGATAATACATGTTTGTGAGCTACCCCTGTTGTAATGCAAAACAATTAAAAAAGGATATTGACAAGTTGAAGCGTGTCTAGAGAAGGGCGACTGGATTGGTGAAAGGTCTAGAAACCATATCTTATGAGGAAAGACTTAGGGAGCTGGGTATGTTTAGCCAGGAAAAAAGATGGTAGCCCTGTTTAAGTATTTGAAGGGGTGTCACATTGAGGATGGAGCAAGCTTGTTTTCTGCTGCTCCAGAGACTAAAACACGGAACAATGGATGCAAGCTCCAGGAACAGAGATTCCACCTCAACATTAGGAGGAACTTTTTGACAGTAAGAGCTGTTCGGCACTGGAACACACTCCCTTGGAGCGTGGTAGGGTCTCCTTCCTTGGAGATCTTTAAACAGGGACTGGATGGCCCTCATGGTCTCTTCCAACTCTACAATTCTATGATTCTATGAGTCTATCACAAGGGGCTGCCCCTTGTAATGGTGAAACATCCCTATGTCAATAGAAATATAGTGTCTAGATCAAGAGAAGTAATAGTGCCACTCTATTCTGCTTTGGTCAGACCTCACCTGGAATACTGTGTACAGTTCTGGGCACCACAATTCAAGAAGGATATTGAGAAACTTGAACGTGTCCAGAGGAGGGTGACCAAAATGGTGGGAGGTCTGGAAGCCATGCCCTGTGAGGAGTGGCTTAGGGAGCTGGGTATGTTTAGCCTGGGGAATAGAAGGTTAAGAGGTGACATGATAGCCATGTTTAGATATTTGAAGGGATATCATACTGAGGATGGAACAAGCTTGTTTTCTGCTGCTGCTCCATAAACTAGGGCATGAAGCAATGGGTTCAAACTACAGTAAAAGAGATTCCACCTAAACATTAGGAAGAACTTCCTGACAGTAAGAGCTGTTCGGCAGTGGAATGTGCTGCCTTGGAGTGAGGTGGAGTCTCCTTCTTTGGAGATTTTTAAACAGAGGCTGGATGGCCATCTATCAGTAATGCTTGGATTGTGTATTCCTGCAGGGCAGGGGATTGGACTGGATGGCCATTGTGGTCTTTTCCAACTCTATGATTCTGTGAAATCCCAGGTTTTGACCCTGAAATCTTAGAGCCTGGAACACTTCTGACCAGGTTAGTCCTGTAACTTTACATGGACAGGGAACAAAAATTAAGGTGGGCTTAAAGGTCTAACCAAAATTTTTTAAATAATTTCTTTTACGATGATAAACAATGTGCAACCTAGTTAAAAAGCTACTTGTTTCTTCCTAGAGGCTTCCAGGAGAGATAGTTCTCCACTCCCCCACCTTTTTCTTTTTTTGGATAGGAAAAGAGCTGTTTAGGGTATTTAGAGGGGTTTGAGAGAGAGAGAGAAAGAGTCTTAGCAGTGTCATGCTGTCCCAGGGCAACACTTTCCTCACCCCAGATCTAACCCCTACTGGCAGTCTACCCATGTCTGGGAAATAGTAGTAAAGAGAGCTATTATCTTTGTTGTGTTTCTGGGTTTCCTGAGGAGATCTAGTTGAACACTATAGATTAATAGGATCCAAGCAGCACATCTTAGTGCTATAAAGAACAGGGCAGCCAGGGGATGGGGGTAGGAGATCACATTGTGTGTAACATGCATAAGATCTCAGGGTTCCTCCAGAATCTAAATGATAAAACCTTACTTTGCTTCAAGGTAGGGCTGTTCTAGTGCTGGTGATGCTACTTTCCGTAGCCATGGGAAAGCTTACAGTTAGAAGTCTTTCCTGTAGTGAAATAGGACAGCCCTGTTGATCCTTCTTTTTATTCTAGAAAAGGGAAGTACACAGCTTTCACAGAGCTAAAACAAACAAAACTTGGTAAAAATAGCAAAATGCTATGGTGTGCTGTAGGTGAAAGGGAGGATTTGGCTTAGGTGGTACTCACTACTGTTTTTCTTAAAGGGCCACAGCATTTTTGTTAAATGTTCCCAACTATGTTATTACTCACAGCATAATATTCAGCACCTAAGGACGGTTTCAAAAGTAATATTGAACTTTGAAAAAGTTACAAAATGGGTACCTATGATACCTATACCTCTATGTCTTAGAACCAAAAATTAGGAGGGACTTTCATCTTTTCAGAGATCAGTGATAACACTTTGGAGTAATGCAACATCCCCAAGATAAAAAAGAGAGCCTACCCCTAATAGACATGCCAGCCAGAGAGGAAGAAAAACGACTTATTCCTCCAGAGCAGAATAAGTGAATTCCACACTGAAAATATCATCTACAGAGGCCTTGAGTGATGCACTGCAGTACTTTCTAGCAATCTGGCATTTTTTACATCCCATCTTGTGACTTGGCAATGATGCTGGCATGATTAAAAGTTAAAACCCATCCAGTGCTTGGAAAAATTAACTTTTCTGAGCTTTGAGCATATGTGAGTCAAGTCTCTATGATCACCTTTCCCAATACTACTGATGGTCACACAGCATCTGCAGGCTGATATCTGAAGAGTCAAAGAGTTCTGTTTTCCTGAGAGTAGCTTTTGCAAAAGGGCCATGCAAAAGTTGCCTTGCAATGGAACAAATCAGCTGTATTAACTGATTCGTTTTCTGTCTCTTTGAAAGGCTAATGGAAACAACCCAGCTTGTAATGTGCAGCAGAGACTTCAACAGTAAGCCTCAAGGGGAAAGACAGTCACCTCAGAGAAATATATTACTGGTAACCCCTCAGGGACTGATCACTTGCATTTTGATGTGCCTCAGTCATAAAGTGCCATCTCTACATGCCCTTGAAGCCAAGCTGTGAATGATAACTAAAATAACTCTTTAAAACATGTGGACAGTCAATGTCAATGCAGCATCATACTATATGTTCTCAGGAGGAAGTGCTCACATTAGTTCAGCATTCCTCTTTTCTATCTACTCTTCCCCAGTCCCAAATACTTAGGGGCAAGCTCAGCCTTCCACAAGCTGGTCATCTCTAGATGTGTAGGCTGTTAGCATGGCCATCTCTAGATGTGTAGGCTGTTGGCTTGGCATGGTGGGAGTTGTAAACCTAACTCATAGGGAAGGCACGAAGTTCAGAGTGCCAACATCTCACTGTTCTCAACACCATTTAAGTAGAAATAGCAAATGTTCAGAATTTTAAGGAATCTAGATCAGTGGCTTTAACAACAGGGAGGAACTATATCCAATGTAAGCATTTCCACTTGTTCAGAAAATAGAACAGCAGCAATAAAGCAAGCCCAGTGAATATTTTTCTAGGACACAAATCAACTTGGAACAATGATCAGAGATTTTCTGATCCCCCCCCCCGAACATTTTAGGAATGCTTTAGAGATTCCAGAATCTCTCAGGCAGTAAGACCACTGGGGGATTCTGAAAGCTGCAGTTTAAAAAGTAAAACTTCTAAGTTTTGTTTCCAAGTGAATCCAAAGCATGTTTTTTTTCCCCATTTCTTAAATAGATCTAGGTAATCAAATCCACCAAGAAAGAGAGAAGGAGAAGGGGAGAGAGAGGAGTTTATTTATTCCCATAGAACAAAAGGACCCTCCTCTATTCTAGGTTCATATATCCACCTATGATGGCACTAGCTGTGTGAAGTCTTCAGTACCTTCTAGCCCAAGCACATATATTTCTAGACCAGGCCTGCACAACCCTTCAGATGTTTTGGCCTCCAACTCCCAGAATTCCTGATCATTGGACCAGCTGGCTCAGGCTTCTGGGAGTTGGAAGCCAGAACATTAGAGGGCTGCATGTTGTGCAGGCCTGATCTAGACTATAAGGGACAGGGAGGTTGTGGAAACGATATTCTTGAATGGAAAATCTAAAGCTCTGGAGAGGCTAGAAGTGCAAAAAGATGCTAGGAGGGTTCTTAGTCAATCAAACAATTTCAGCTTTAGAGCCAGTCATGGAACAATGGGACTTACTTTCTAGTATGTATGCCCAGTTTGAGCCTGATTTCCTATCCAAATATGCAGCCACAGAAATCTATCGCTATTGGGGCTTGAGTTCATTCCATGGCTAGATCAAGGAACCATTTTGGAAAGGGAGAGGAGGAGGAGAAGGAGGAGAAGAACTAATCCACCCCCTTCTGCCTCTCCAGAAAAGGCTGCTATTACTAATTTCCTGAACAGCTGGTCTTCTGGATCCTGCAGGGAGCTGTTTATGCAGTATGCTGTTTTTGTTCACACAGTTCCTCCTCTAGCATGCTTCCACATGTATATGCTCACTACCTGGATAAAGGAATGAATCTAAAAAAGACACCTTATGTGCTGCCCTTGGGTTATATTTTTTAAAAAAACTAGAAAAGTCAAAAATAAGCAGGGAGGTATCAGATGATAAAGTCCACTCACTTTCCATCATGGCAACATGATTTCTTCTTCCTTTTCTCTTGGAAAGGTAATTGGTAAAAACTGTTATAGCTTCTCCATATAACATATGGAAACAGATTTTGGGGAGTACAATTCTCTGAATCCCCCCAGTCATTGACATGGTGACTGGGGAATTCTGGGGGTTGTAGTCCCAAAAAGTAATGTTTCCATACTCTTCTTCCTATTGCCAAACACATTTTATATAAAGTAAAGTTTTGTCTCAAGTAAGACAAACACTATGGACTTTACCAGACTAGTGTCTAAAAACACTGTAATTCTGTTATTGAGGAAAACAGAAACATTGTGGCATGATTACAGTGATTACAACATGATTACGACACCATAATCATTCAATACTACCACCACGGAATTATTGCACAACCACCACTAGCAGTTTAACAATGGGATTTCAGCTCGCTGTATAATAACTTTTGTCTTCACATTGCCTTCTAATGTCAGAGTATTAATGCCTCCTGCTGGCTGCTGCATGCGCCTTTAAGAAAAAAATTATCTTCCGTGATTTTGCACAGGTGAGATTTCCACTGTTCTCACGAGAAGATATGAGACTTCACTCTAAAACACTAAACAACAACAACAACAACAAAGAAACTCACAAATAAACACTTAAAGAAACAGAAAAGGGTACCAAGAAAAGGCAACAGTTGATTAAAAGTTCAATTATGTGTTCTAATTGGGAAAGGGGAGGGGGAGAAGAGGGCCATCCATTCACACTGGAATTACACAATTACAGCAGGATGTGATTATTGCACACTCATCAATATTGTGAAAAGAGCGATATTGAAGGCTTTGCCCGTCAGTTAAAAGTTATGCCTAATTAACGGGTGGAGCATGCACAGATCCCGGGAGGAGGAGGATGTTGTGCAATAATGGGAACCCATTTGTGATACTATCACATTGTAATTGCACTATTTCTGCCCCATCTGATAAAGCCCTGTCTCTTGCTTGGAATGTGTTAAGATCCTAAACATATATATTTGATAATGGATGCCTGGATTCAACTGGTGTTTAGTTGTAAACAAGTGTGCTTAAAGTTGCACTTAAATATAGTCCCCAGATCAAGGAATATACATATAGAGATTGTTTAAAACAACACTGTCAATGCTGTAAACCTTTGGTTAAAAACCTGTTTCAACATTTATAGATTTGCAATGCAATAAATCATGTAGGGTTTTTTTTTTTTGCATGAGAAGAAAATAATGGGCATATTCTTGAAAGTTCAGTGTTCAGATAAGTAATAGAGGATTAAAGTCAATGTCACATCTTTTATTCAAATAATTTATGTGGCCTTTAATAGGAGTGACTTTGTGCAATTTAATGAAGACTGAATTGTAATACCAAAATATAAGGATTTGATAGTTATCAAAGAAGGATTATTATTATTATTTGTTGCTGTTGTTGTAAGGACTCTTCTAGGTAAGTCAATACACAGCATCTTGAACGGATGGTGTATACCTTACTGTCTTTGTATTTCATGCCATCCAATTCTGCACAAAAATAACTCTCACATGAAAGGAATTTAATATTACAGAAGCCATTTCAGAGGGGATGCTCTTTGATATGTCATAGTATCAAATACATAAAGAAAGAAAATATTTCTGCTTTGGTAATTAGCACATTGAAAAATCACAGACAGTCTATCACTAGAGCACAACACATTTTTCCTTGTTTCTTTGTACATGGGAATAAACCTAGCAGCAGCAGCAGCAGTAGCAGCAGCAGCAAGAAATGCAACATTCTCTAATTGGATATCACCACCTTTGCTGCGACTTGCTGTTAATGGCTGCTTGTAATCCCTCTGATGACCATTAATCAAAACAATGTATCACTGTTTGTAGAATATTCCTCCTTTCATAGCAAGTATTTCTTGAACTGAAAGAGAGAATACAGAATACTGATCCTACAGAAATTGGATGGCAGAACAGAAGTAGTAATATACTATATTCCTATCAATATACTGTGTATCAATAGTAAGTATTGTGATAATTACTGGAAGATATAAAATGGGAACCCATGGCTCCCACATTTTCATGTCCGGAAAGCGACACTTACCTTGATCTTATCTACTATTAATCATTTGAAAAGCTAAAGTGCAGAATGAGCGCAGGCTTGCTAGAGAGGTTTGAAACAATAAAAAGGATTTTGTTGTTGTTTTTTGTTGTTATGTCTGTAGCAAAAGGAAGGACAAAGAAATGATAGGGCCACTGCATGGAGAAGAAGGAGAAATGTTAACAGGGGACAGAGAAAAGGCAGAACTATTCAACACCTTCTTTGCCTTGGTCTTCTCCCAGAAGGAAAATAATGTTCAACCTGGGGGGAATGGAGAAGATAATTCAGTAGGAGAAATGCAGCACAGAATAAGGTAGAGGGGGATAGTTCAGGAATACTTGGCCAGTATAAAAATTATCAAGTCTCCAGGGCCAGATAAACTACTCCCAAGGGTATTAAAGGAACTGGCAGAAGTAATTTCAGAACCACTGGCAATAATCTTTCAGAATTCCTGGAGAACAGGTGAAGTCCCAGCAGACTGAAGGAGAGCAAATGTTGTCCCCATCTTCAAAAAGGGAAGAAAAGAGGACCCAAATAATTACTTCGCAGTCAGCCCAATATCAACACTAGAAAAGATTCTAGAGCAGATAATTAAACAGACAGTCTAGAATATTTGGAAAGGAATAGTTGTGTTCCCTAAAAGTCAATATAGGTTTCTCAAAAACAAGTCGAGTCAGATTAATCTTATCTCTTTTTTTGATAGCATTACAAGCTTGGTAGATGAAGGGGATGCAGCCTTTGAAAAAGTCCCCCATGATATTGAAAACAAGCTAGTAAAATGCGGCCTAGACAATGCTAGTGTTAGGTTGGTTTGTAACTGGTTGGCCAACCGAATCCAACAGAATGCTCACCAATGGCTCCTCTTCATCGAGGAGAGAAGTGACTGGTGGGATGCCATAGAGTTCTTTCCTGTGCCCAGTGTTACTCAACATCTTTTTAAATGACTTGGATGATCAAATAGAGGGCATGCTTATCAAATTTGCAGATGATACCAAATTAGGAGAGGGAGATAATACCCCAGAGGACAGGATTGGAATTCAAAATGACTTAACAGATTAGAGAGCTGGGCCAAAACTAACAAAAAGATTTTCAACAGGGAGAAATGTACTACATTTAGACAGAAAAAAATGAAATGCAGAGAAATAGGATGAAATGCAGAGAAATACTGACTTGACAACAGTACATGTGAAAGGGATCTAGGGGTCTTAGTAAACCACCAGCTGAACCTGAGTCAACGGTGTGATGTGGCAGCTTAAAAAGCCAATGCAATTCTAGGCTGCATCAATAGGAGTATAGTGTCTAGATGGAAGGATATAATAGTACCACTCTATTCTGTTTTGGTCAGACCTCACCTGGAATACTGTGTCCAGTTCTGGGCAGCACCATTCAAGAAGGATGTTAACAAGCTGGAGCGTGTCCAAAGGAGGGCAACCAAAATGGTGAAATGTCTGGAAACCATGCCCTATAAAGAGTGCCTTGGGGAGCTGGATTATGTTTAGCCTGGATAAGAGAAGGTTAAGTGGTAATGTGATAACCATGTTTAAATACTTGAAAGGATGTCATACTGAGGATGGAGCAAACTTGTTTTCTGCTGCTGCTGTAGAGACTAGGACACAGAACAATGGACTCAAACTATAGGAAAAGAGATTCCACCTAAACATTAAGAAGAACTTCCTGAAAGTAAGAGCTGTTTGACAGTGGATTATGCTGCCTCAGAGTCTCCTTCTTTGGAGGTTTTTAAACAGAAGTTGGATGGCCATCCATTGGGAATGCTTTGATAGTGTATTCCTGTATGACAGGGAGTTGGATTGGATGGCCCTTGTGGTCTCTGTGGTAAAATTTGAGGTCCCAGGGTGTTAGCCCTTTTTTGGAAACTCCTTAAAAGTTAAAGCTGTCATGAATTAACTTTATTGTAGGAGAGTTAGAACAGGAGTGGGACTCAGAGGTACAGTGCTTTGACCAGCCGCGAGAACAAAGAGACAGGTAAGCTTCTTGTTAAAGAAACTACTTAAACTTTACTAATGGCTTTTAAATGTACATATGCATTGGAGCCTATATCCTAACTAACTAATGAATAGGCTTGGATAAGAAAAACGTTTCATCTTGACTCACCATCTCAGTGAGATAGAAGGCATTCTTGTGGAGCAAGATGGAGAGGGCACTATGTAGCTTCAAGGCAAGAAACAAAGAGTAATAAACCAGAAGGCAAATTAACCTAGGTCATGTGATCTTGAAGTTGGGTTGTGTACTGTTTACAACCATGCTAATTAAAGATAGGATGAGAGGAAGGCATGCAAGAGACTCTCCCTATCTATTACTTACTTGCTGTGATAGCAAGCGGGGGGGGGAATGCTGGATTTTTCCAACAGTCTCTTCCAACTTTATGATTCTATTATTTCATTGACAGTGATACGCAGTATTTTAGTATGTCTGTTCTGAAATTCTATGGGGAGAGTTGACCTCCCTGCTTTGTGGCAAATCACAATGAAAGAATTCCAAACTCTGATTATTAGACTATATGGATTGGTATAAAATCTTTTTATCTCTCCACCAGAGAACAAACCAGAACTGTAATAATTATTACATTAATTGGTACATTAGTAGCAACCACTTTCCAGAAATCTATAAAATACTACAAAATGGTATTTAAAACACACACACACACACACACACAAGGTAGCCCTACACTTAGCCCGGTGGTGAGCACAAGATGATAACTCTTGTTGCCTTTACACCAGAACAATTGGAGGTTGTGCTAACAGAATTTCTCTTTTCTGGCATTGCATAAGGAGATATCCAGAATCAGCAGGTTACTTTCTCCAGTGTTTAGACCTCCACATAAGTCTTCTAGTGGAACATTATGCTCTATCAGCTTCAGATTGGACTTGGTCCCTTTGTTTACCACCAGTGTTCAAGAAACAGTATGGGAATGGTTTATGAGAAAGAAGCCATGGCTGGGTAAGCAGCTGCTTAAACGTTTCTTTGCTCCTACGTCTCCTTTACAACTACTTCTCACAACCATTTCCCCCACACTTAATTAGCCAGCATATCTTGAATTCTCTCTGGGGATAAATGGTTGCAGAAAAGAAGGGGCCTGGTGGGTCTAGACCAAGATATTTTTCTGTCCAAACAGAAGAGCAAATGGAACCATAGAATCCAAATCAAGACAGCTTCTGACGCATGAAGGAGAAAATCCCATAAACACTTCATCCCACCCCTACCAGCAAAAATATACATAAAAATTGCTATTCTTTTGCTAGCCACCTCACTTTAATGAAAAATCTGGGCTTGGGTTTGGGTTTGGGCTTGGGCTTGGGCCAAGTTTAAGTGTCACCTCCTGCTTAAAAAGAGGAGAAGAGTTCTACTTGATCTAACCAAAGAACCCTCTATCATAGCATCCTTCTTGCTGTGGCCAGCCAAATGCTTTAGAATATCACACGAAGGAATACTATGGCAGAAAAATCCGAACCAGCAATTTGGTCCAGCAAAGGCTGAAGATGGACTTCTTAATCATTCTAACCTAGTCCACCCTCTGCTGGAATCATTAATGGAGCATACCCATCCAGCCTGCCCTGAAGGCAAGTGTTTTTCCTCTTTTCTCTGGTCATTGGACATCTGTGGCTGTGTGGGAAGTACTTGATTCCTCATAACCATAAGGCTGGGGGACAGAATACTTAAAGGTCTCAACATCTTGAGTCATCATCATGAGCCCTTTGTTCTAAATCCCAGAGCTGGACCCAACTAGACTTGGTCCTTTGAATCAATGATACTGACATAAGTGTTGACATATCAAGTTCTGATTGATTTGATGGCTCTCTAACTATGACTAGGATTCAGATTTAGGCTTTAGAATCTTCAAAAGTGTATTGTAGAGAAGGGCAAGTTAAACCGTCAAGAGCCTGGCATCAATCCCCTAGGAGGAAAGCCTGGTTGCAACATCTGGGGCTTCTTAGTCTAGAGAAAAGAGGTATAAGGCTGGGGACATGACAGACTTCCAAAATATTTTGCATGATATAAAGACAGTGGATAGAGGTAAGTTCCTATCCTCTCTCATAACACTAGAACCAACTGGAACCTAATGAAGTTGAATAGTCAGAGATTCAGAAATGATAAAAGGAAGCAATTCTTCACAAGGCATGTGGTTAAACTGTAAAATTTGCTCCCTAGAATGTGGTGATGTCCACAGAGAGATATAGAATGAGGAGAACCATGTCTACAAATACCATTTGCTGGAGAACAAGATGGGCTCATGTCTTTCTTGTGGTCTTCCTAGAGGTAACTGGTTTGCCACTATGAGAAACAGGATGCTGGACCAGATAAGCTGTCAGTATGATCCAGTGAGACTCTTTATGTCTTGATGTTTTTATATGTTGAAGGATCAAGGGCCTAAGGCTTCACATGAACAATCAGTGTGGTGCTGCTTGTTACACAACTCCTAGTCATCTGAGCCCTATTTTATTTTCAAATACTTCCATTTGGCTTGTGGATATATGGATTTATTCTGACTCATCCCTCCTGCATGGCAGAACCCCCAATTGCAATAATTAGTTTGAACACAAATACAAATAAATACAGCCTGAACTGAAGTTTTATCCTTTATTAACCTGATGTGGGAAGGGAAAGTAATTTAATTGTCAATATTTCATTGTCTCAAAGTATATTTCTGCCTTCCTGGGTGGTTTTTATAGTCCTTGGATTAGAACTCTGATAAAATCTCTATGTTTGCAGAAAACGTCTAGGATACATACGTAGATGCAGTTGTATATAAACATCAGCACAGGAATGTAAGTAAGGGAGTGTCTGGCATAGGAAGCTAAACTTGGATCTAGATCTGTAGAGTACCGGTATGAGTTATCCAGTTCAGATCAGTTGCCTAATTACTCACTTGAACTGGAAGCTAACCAAGATCCCATTGGACTGCTGACAGAATATAGATCTCCACCAGCATTCTTATGTTGCTGGTAGTGGGAAAAGTTGTGCAAGGTAGTTGTGCAAGGGCAGCCTGACAGCTCCTGGGCACAGCTCTGCCATTCCAGCCCTGATTGGCTGCAGGAGTGCACCTAGGTGCTATGCAGCTGTCCTTGAGCCTCTGGGGAGGAAGGAACATCCCTCCCCCAGCTGTGCAGGGATTTGACCACAAGCCACTGGTACCACTGATAGCAGCAGCCATGACACTCCAGAAGCTTCATGTTACTTGGTCAGCCCTAGAGCTTCATGTGGGGAATTAATTACAGTATTTGATATTACACCATCTGCTGAAGTGGAGCTGTTGCAGAAGGAGGCACTGAATACCTCCCTGCACAATGCCCCCCAAAGTATTTCCATTGGCATAAATTGGGGTTATGCCAGCATAAGTCACAAACATGATTCTAGCGTATAAAAATCGGAGCATGCAGAAGTATTTTTTTATTAAGCCACATTCCTAATTTTGCAGCAAGCTCTAGCACCCATGGCCCAAGCAGGAGGAAGTGTTTCTCCTACCATTGAGGGAAGAGGTTCCCCCTCATTTAGATCACAGGCTGCTGGGACCAGCAACACACCATGCTGATACAGAAACTTCATACTAAGTGGGCAGTCCTAGAGTTCCATATTACTTCCATTCTGCCAGTTACAGGGCTGAAATTACATACTCTTCTTTCTTTCTTTCTTTCTTTCTTTCTTTCTTTCTTTCTTTGCCTCAAGTAGCCTCTGAGCCCTGAGCTCACATAGTCTGGTTCTTCATTGTCATGTTCAAGAACAGCATGTTGTTATTATCTGTTGACTTATGGAGACCCCCATTAATTTCATAAGGTTTTCTTAGATAAGGAATATTCAGAGGCGATTTGCCATTGCCTTCCCCTAAAAAAATAGCCTACAACATCTGGTATTCCTTGTGACGATCCCCCATCCAAGTATTAACTAGGTCTGATCCTGCTTAACCTTTGAGATAAGGAAGAATCTAGTGGCTTCAGGGTACTTAGGCTTCATTAAGGGAGGTGTGTTCCAACCATGGTATGAAATAAATGCAATCTATGAGGAAGGCAATGACAAACCTCCTCTGAACAAATCTTGCCAAGAAAACCCTGTCAGAAACAAGTTGAAGGCACACGACAACAACAACAATGAGGTCACTGATTGTCAGGAGCTGCTCACTTAGCCCACCAAACTGCTGCCCAGGACCCAGCCATGATGTGGCTGAAGGCTGATGTTGAAACAGACAAACATAATTTTCAAACAGAGAATGATTATAAGAAAAGAGATAACAACTAGAGTTTCCAAAAAGAGAAGGTGCATTAGGAAGGACTTCCTGACAGTAAGAGCTGGTTGGCAGTGGAATAACTGCCTTGCCTAGCAGTGAGTCTCCTTTATTACAGGTTTTTAAGTGGAGATCGGATGGTCACCTCTCAGAGATGCTTTAGTCATTGATTCTTGCCCTATCAGAGGTTTGGACAGCATGGCCCTAGGCATCCCTTTCACCTCTATGATTGTATGATTCTGTCATGCCCCTTGAGCCTGATGAAGCTATAGAGTCAGAGGAGGAGGAGAGCATCGCAGGGAACAGCCCTAGGGACCCTGGCACAGGTTTATCTACACCTGTGCCAGCAGGGAACCCTGCCGACCTAGAGGCTCAAGCAGAGGAGGAGCCTGGTCCAAGTGGATTGGCCTCAGTTCCAGCAGAGCATCCTGGCCACTCAGATAAGGACGAAGAAGAGCAGAGGGACTTACTTCCACCATCGTACACCCAGCAGCGAGCTCAAAAGGAGGCTCAAAGGATTTCTCTGAGAATTTATGAGAAGAACTTGCTCATTAAGAAACACCTGGCAAAGCTTAATTGCTTTATATAGGCTGGAAGAGGCAATGGGGGCTTTGTCAGAGATCAACTGATCTCCCTGGAGAAAGCTTCCTGCTGACTTCGGTATCAGAATCTGTGCTGCCTTGACTCATGCCTTGACATTGGACTGTTCCTGACCACCCTGTTGCCTGATCCTGCTGACCCATGGACTGACCTGGACAACGCTACCTTCTGTAAGCCTTGACCTTTGGACTGTATTCTGGACTCTTCTCTGTGTGCTTTCTTGCCTGTATTGCTGATCTCCAAGAAATGGAACCTTGCTTGTTCTGGACTTTATCTGGCTCTTCCTAATTAACTATCACTGGGGCTTGGCTGCTTTCCTAGCCCTTGTTTATCCTGCTGGCATTTTGAGCTGCTTTTCCAGACAGATTCTATTATTTGGCATTAGAGACTTCTTCAGGCATGACATTTATTCTTTTGTGTACAGTGAGCCCTCCCAATCTGCGGGTTCCTGACCCATGGTTTCAGCCACCCACAGATCGGTGTATCCCATACCTAAAATGGTGGAGAGATGCACAATGTGCACTCTTTTGTTACCTCTTTTCTCTCCTTTGGCATCCCTTTTTCTGGGTACATAGCAGGAATCAACCATGAAAACTGTCTTGTTTGAGTAAGCATCAAGGAGTTATGGCTGTGGGCTTCCATGTCAGTGGATCAACAAATCCATTCCTGTTTTTAATCCAGACATTAAAGGAGCTTCCCAAGATGCTGAACCCTATACCTCAAATAGTATCAGGACCATGTTTAGCTCCTTTAATGTTCAGGATAAAACCTGCAGTGGCTTTACCACCTCACTGACATGGGAGCTACCAACCACCTCCTGCATCAAACAAATAAACCCAGATTGTTTAGACAGTTGTCTTGCCACTTGGAAAACATTGCTAATTGATGAATTTCCTGCAGCTTCCTGCAGGCTGTTTTTATTTCTCATTCTCTTATGTTTGAGTCATTTTGGTCTTGAGAAGCATATAGATTTGGATGTGGTGGCAGGGGTCTACTCAGTTCTCTTATACCAAAAACACTACTATAGAACTTTGAAACCAAGAGGACTCCGTTTGAGATATAACTGCTGCCTCTTTAGCTCTACTAGCACACAGAATGTGTCCTTAGTCGACCTCATTTGAATCTATGTTGTTTAGTGGTATTGTCTATTGTTACGATCTTTAGAGAATGACAGAGAAAGTCTGATTAATTGCACAGCTCGTTTTGCGATTGATTTTTCACACAGAATGTAGTACAAGACCTTTTTTATGTAACACGCCAATTTTGTGCAATCATTAACTTGGTTCCAACTGGACATTGCTTTTTTGTACATGCCTCTGTGAAAGAGAGTGCATTTAGTTGAATAATCAATCTATATTTGAACAGAGAAATTTCCTTCTTTTTTTTTTTTTAAAAAAAACCATATATAGGGCTAAATACAATTTTACTCCCAAATAGAGTAGACCCATTGAAATGAGTAGGACTTATGTTTGTGTTGACTAACAAGTCTTATACATTTCAATGGGCGATCTCTAGTTGGAAGTATTTTTTTAAAAAAAATCAGGTTGTTTTTAATCTTTCATGAAAAAGGCAATGGACTTTATCACATGAGGCTGCTAAACCAGAATTTCAGTGGGATAGTAATGAATTTGGCCAGTACTTATCAGACGATGTCATGGTTTCACATTCTAGTCATTACTGTAATGTCCCTTTCAATTGACAGGAAAATCCCATCAATATCTGCTAATATTGCTACTGTTCCACTGCTGCCCTTGGTACAATAGGTCCCTTTGCTTCAGATTCCTTCGGAGTCAGCCTGCTTTGGAATAGGGAGAGGGGAGGTTGGAGGTGAGGAGAAGAATCTAGCACCCTCATGCCATATGATTGTAGTCATCCCTATTGCACCAGGGGTTGCTAACGGAGCACAGCTGTACAAATGAAGCAAGGTGTGATAATAAATATTTTACAACTGATATGTTCCTGTTTCCTTTAATAACATGATTCCTGCAGGACACAAGGCTGGTGTGATAATGTCCAATGTTACAATCAAATGGGATAAGCAAGTATAATCTATCCCCCTCTCAAAGAAAAATACAACATGATTTAACATCAGTTATGGCACTTGGGTAACCACAGCAAATGTACTGTCTTAAATAATACCACATTTTGCAAGTCTATGATCAATTTTGAGGTTTTGTGGTGACATAAGCTTCTTAGTTTTACGTCTGTATGAAACAAAAACACATTTTCCAAAATAATGCACTGATAGCTGCCCAGATTGTTATTTTTTTAATGTTTTTTCTTAACATGACAGCTGAGTGGGATCTCAACACAAACATATTTTGTTCTCTTGCTCTGGAAGCCTATTGTGACATTAATGAGATAAATAAATCCAGGAAACACAACTAAAACCTACATTCTATATTTACATGTATCACTGATAATACTCACACCCTTCTGAGAAAAGACTCTCTAAAGTTAAAAACCTATTTGTGAGAAGTGTGTATCTATCCATCCATGTGATAAAATATCTTATTCACCTTCATTAGGTGATAATGTATACTTTTGCAATTATAGTTAGGAGGCTTTCCTCCTAATTAGATGAAATGTGTCTTCAAACAGTATAAAAAACACTCTCTTCTCACTGACAATAGAGAAAAGCCAGTCACGTTCTTCATTTTATCCCACATAATCAGGAAAATTCTAGATACATGCATTATTCACTGCCCAGTCACTGGGGTAACTCTCAGCTGAACATGTGAATGTATGTATAGATATTCATCTAGTGTTGCTTTACTGTTGTATGTGACATAGATATTATTTTATGATAAACAGTCAAAGGAGATTTTCACACTACACTATTATAGTGTTACTGTTCCACTTTAACTGCTCTGGCTTCCTCCTGTGGAACTCTGAGGTTTGTAGTTTAGTGAGGCCTAAGATCTCTCTGGCTGAGAGTTTTAAATGCCCCTCCCTAAACTGCAAATCCCAGGGTTCCACAGGAAGCAGCCATAGCAAATAAAGTGGAATAGTAATGCTATAACAGTGTAGTGTGAAAATCTCAAAAAACTTGTAACAGCAACAACAATATGGACTGGCTTTATATTGAGCATGCTTTCTGATGAGGTGGCGTGATCTGTGCCAACTGTCTGAGTGTTATAGCATAATCTACACTGGCCATTTCACAGATACAAGTCATTCCTCCCTTGGTGGGGGACTGGTCAAGTGATGAACACTGCCATGGTTTTGTATCAGGGACAATGAACCTGTGGCCTTCTGGAAATTGTTGGGCTGTCTTCCCTGACCACCAGCTATGCTAGCTGGGGCTGATAGGAACTGGTGTCCAGCAGCATTTGGAAGGCACATTTTCCCCATATAGTTGACAACCCCACAATTTACATTTGGCTTCATTTTTCCTACAGAGGGAGAAAACAGTCCTTATTTATTTCTCCTTCAGGATGCTCCCTCCAGAGGAAAGAACCCTCCAGTATGTAATAAATACTGCACACAGAGAGCTCATATTAATAATGCTCTTTATGGTTTGATTTTAAACCAGCTGCTAATTCAAAAGCCAGACAGCTTCATTCATTTCCTATCCTGGATGTGTTGAAAAATCTTTTTCACTTTTCATACAACCCTGCTTCCAAGTACTGTATTTATTTTGCTATGATACTCTTGCCCTGTGTCTGTTGCAAGAAGGAAAATCATAGACTCATAGAATCATAGAATTGCAGAGTTGGAAGAGATCACGAGGGCCATCCAGTCCAACCCCCTGCCACGCAGGAAATCTTGATCAAAGCATCCCCGACAGATGGCCATCCAGCCTCTGTTTAAAGACCTCCAAGGAAGGAGACCCCACCACACTCCGAGGGAGTGTGTTCCACTGCCGAACAGCTCTTACTGTCAAAAAGTTCCTCCTAATGTTGAGGTGGAATCTCTGTTCCTGGAGCTTGCATCCATTGCTCCGTGTTCCAGTCTCTGGAGCAGCAGGAAACAAGCCTGCTCCATCCTCAGCGTGACATCCCTTCAAATACTTAAACAGGGCTATCATATCGCCTCTTAACTGTCTTTTTTCCATGCTAAACATACCCAGCTCCCTAAGTCTCTCCTCATAAGGCATCATTTCCAGACCTTTCACCATTTTAGTTGCCCTTCTCTGGACACGCTCCAATTTGTCAAAATCCTTTTTGAATTGTGGTGCCCAGAACTGGACACAGTATTCTAGGTGAGGTCTGACCAAGGCAGAATAGAGTGGCACTATTACTTCCCTTGATCTAGACACTATACTTCTATTGATACAGCCCAAAATCGCATTGGCCTTTTTAGCTGCCGCATCACATTGTTGACTCATGTTCAACTTGTGGTCTACTAGGACTCTTAGATCCCTTTCGCATGTAGTCTCGTTCAGCCAGGTCTCTCCCACCCTATATCTATGCATTTCATTTTTCCGCCCTAAATGCAGTACTTCGAGGAGTTGTAAGTGGTGGCGATAGGTGACCCATGTTTCAGACCCATAAAGGAGAATAGACAGTACACTAAGTGCAGTACAGTACTTAGAATCATAGAATCATAGAATTGTACAGTTGGAAGAGACCACAAGGGCCATCCAGTCCAACCTCCTGCCATGCAGGAAATCATGATCAAAGCATCCCTTACAGGTGGCCATCCACCCTCTGTTTAAAGACCTCCAAAGAAGGAGACCCCACCACGCTCCAAGGCAGTGTGTTCCACTGCCAAACAGCTCTTACTGTCGAAAGTTCCTCCTAATGTGGATGTGAAATCTTTGTTCTGGAGCTTGTTCCGTGTTCTAGTCTCTGGAGCAGCAGAAAACAAGCTTGCTCCATCCTCAATGTGATACCCCTTCAAATACTTAAACAGGGCTATCATATCACCCCTTAACCATCTTTTTTCCAGGCTAACCATACCCAGCTCCCTTATAACAGCGTAAGTCCCCAACAGGATTCCTGCCAATATCTTGCATTTGCACAATGCACACCTTGAAGAAAGCCTAGCTGCCATTCAGGCTCTGTCCATATCAATAGTCTATGGAAAGTAGAATTAATCTTATGGTATACACCAGGGGTTGCAGAAAGGGAAGCAAAGCAATGCATTCGTGGTGAATATGGGAAGCTTTTTGTCCCATGAAAAATTACCCAGAAATCAGCCTAAATTTATCTTTTAAAAGAGGGGGGATTTCTGGGGGCTTGTGGAGCTTCTGGGAAGCTTCAGGGGCCTCACATAAGGATCCAATGCCTGCATTCAGCCTATAGAAAACATTTTGCTCACTCCTTTGCTAAATATTTGCATTGTTTCTCATCTCCCTTTTTCCTAATGACCTGCCAATTTGTCATTTTGTTTCAGATTATTTGTTTGAATGATTGCAACATGAGATGCCAACTCTGGCATAGCAATCTTGAGGTTTTGGATAAGGGAGCTCATATATATCGAAGCTTATATCTCCCTCCCATAAGATTTACAGACTAAAATTAAAGATCTAGTTCAAAGGGGGGGGGCTTAAAAATAAAGCTGGAAGATGACGCTGGAACAATGGTTCTGACAGGAGCTGTGAAAAAGGCAGTATGAGGGGGAGGATGTTACAGTTCTGTGTTGATGCAATGAATGTTTTCAGCACTTTGTGGCCATTTTCTACATGGCAGTGAAGGAGGATCCCCCCTCCCAGTAAGACTTTTTGACATGCAATTCACAACCTTTCAAGCAAGAATTTGTCCATATTAGGTCAGTTTTATTCAGGAGGATAACAGGCTTCATGCTATCTTTCAGTCCAGAGTCTAAAAATATAGCACCAGAGACAAGCCAGTATGTTTATGACTCAACACTTGCATAAACCCCTTCAGGGTGTAAGGGTCACATTGCACAGCCAAATAGCTGTTTTTAGCTTTTTGTGACTACATGCAGATTCCCTATTTGAACAATCAGTTGCACATTCATTATGCTCCGGGGGGGGGGCAGCCATTATAGGTACACATATATATCAGAGAAAGAGAGAGAGAGAATGAGAATGGAATAATATACCACATAACATTAATCCACTATAATTCATGTAGTGCGATCACTGACTAGGGTTGCCAGGTGCAATAAAGACCAGGGATCCTGTCCCTTTAATGGTGGCTAGAAGAAAAAAATTCAGCAGGTGCTGTCTGTGTGACTGATGCTTAAATTCAGTTAGAATAACTGTAGAAAGGCTAAGAATATACTCTAAAGTATCTATGCAGAATAAGGATACTAGAGTGAAAACTGGAGACACCCCTGTGTCTATAATGGTTGTGTAGAAGAAGGAATTTCAGCAGGTGTTGCTTGTTACCTTGTTGCATGACAACACCTGATGAAATTCCCTCTTCTACACAACCATTAAAGATATAGGAGTGTCTCCAGTTTTCAGTCCAGTGCTCCTAAGAGATGTTAAATTTAATAGGACTCAAGTAAGTTGATTGCATCCTACTCAAGTAGATGTAGGACTTTTTCAGACAGGACTTACCATGCAAGAAGACTCTGGAATAGTTATGACACTGTCGCGGGGCAGGGGGTCTGTTTCGGATAACACCTTCCCTCTCTCGGCATCGTCCGTGTCACTTCCATGTATGATTGGAGGCAGCCATGTCATATTCTACTCATGGACAAGTTCCATGAGTAAAATATGGTGCGGCTGCCTCCAATCATACATGAAACTGACACGGACGATGCTGAGAGAGGGACGGTGTCATCCAAAACGGACGCCCTGCCGCACAACAGCGTCATAACTATTCCGGAGTCTTCTTGTGCAGTAAGGCCTGTCTGAAAAAGTCTGTAGTCCACCTGTCTCTCACATACCAATTCCTCATCAGTTTTTTAGAAATGAAATAAATAAATCACAGAATGCTGAATTGTGAGGGGCCAGGATTTTGCTCTGTAGTAATTTAAGTCCCACATTTAATCCCTGGCATCTCCATACAAAAGGATTGGTAGCAAGTGACAGAAAACATCCTCTGTCTGAGGCCCTAAAGAACAGCTACCAGTGTAGTGGACAATAATGGGCTAGATGGATATAACCAACCAGGTATAACGTAGCTTTCTGTTTTCTTCATTTATAGAAATGTTACATTGCTGTGTAGCCTACTTGGGCAGCTCAGTCAGGTGTTTTATTCTTCAGGGATTACAGCAATCCAGTTAACAAGGAGGAAAAGAAATGTTATTTGTCAACTCTGGGTCACAAAATATATCTTCTTTCTCTCTGTTTCTCTCTTTTCTTGACCCTTGTCCCCTGGATAGCTCTTCCCATGCACATAGGCCCTCAGAGTTCCAGAACTCTTTTGACTTCAGCGATAGCATCTTGACACATATCTCTCCAAAAGAGCAGGCATGGAGATTGTCCAGCCCTCTGGATGTTGTTGAACTTCAGCGCCCATAAGCCCTAACCAGCATGGCCAATTGCAGAACAGGGTGGTACCCTCTAGGTAGTGGCTGAGGTTGGTGGGAGATGGATAGCTGGAAGGCACTAATTTGGAGCCAGTGTGGTTTAGTGGTTTGAGAATTGGTGTACAACTCTGGAGACCAAGGTTCAAACCCTTGCTTGGTCATGGAAACCCACTGGGTGGCCTTGGGCAAGTCACACTCTTTCAGCCTCAGAGGCAGGCAAATGTAAACCCCTTCTGAACAAATCTTGCCAAGAGAATCCTGTGATAGGGTCACTATAAGTTGGAAAAGACTTGAAGACACAACAACTAATTTGGGGAAGGCTGCTACAGAAGCTGTACCAAACGTCTGATGGGTGACATATATTCAACCAAGCTCGGGTTGGACATAGTGACTTCTTATGCAAATGGATGTAACCTAAGTCTAAGGAGATTTTCAGACATGAATGAAAAAAGCATGCCTATCCCAGAATCTCCACTCCCGCCCCTGTCCTGTCCCTATCATGCCACAATCACCCTCCCCACCGCACTTACCTCCTGTCCCATCATTCCAGCAGCCCAAGAGTGAATGGAGCTCTAATGGAGCTCCATTCACTTCCTGGATCGGAATCTCGCAGATTCTCACAAGAAGATGCAAGTGCAGGAAATCCAAAAATAAGAATAAAAAGAACATTAAAAAATGAGAGCAAGCACAAAAACACACTTTAAAAGCTAGAAGTAAACTGGGGAGGGTCGTAAAAAGTGTGTCACTTACCTGGATGTCTCGATCTCACCCAGAAGTGTTCTGGCAGGGACCTCCCATTGACGCTGGGATCTCACCAGCATAGCAGGGCACCTTTTCACTTGCAGGAATATCTGTGACAAAAACTGAATGGGGGATATATTGATGGCATATCCCATCAACAAAAAGTGCCAGTGGAACGGCAGCAGAACAGGTGCATAACGAGGGGGAACAACGTCGTCTGAAAAGGGAGCCCTTTTACAATCTCCTGGCATTTGTGTAATGAGACTTTTAACACATTTGATAACCTCCTAAATTGACCTGACATTTGTAACTAGCCCTGCAACTTTTTTGTGAGAAGTAGTTTTAAGCCACACTTACTCATACATTAATCAAAGGGATTGACATCAGTATGGCCAAAAATCCCAATATTTAATAGAGCAATCTTATCCATAACAGATCAGCAATATATCCAATTACTTACTTATTTGAATGAGGTTTGCTGTCTAGGTAAGTGTAAAGTAGGCCCTCAGTATCTTCAGGTTCAATATCCGCAGATTTGAGCAATGGTGGATTGAGATTTGCACACCCCAACCAGTGGTGTCATTGATGATGCCTGAACAAAAGAGACAGACATGGTATGCAGCAGCAGGAAGAGGAGGAGGAGAAGTAGACTCCACATGCCACCACCATCACCTCAGCTGCCTGCCACTCCTCCTCTTTTCCTCTTCCTGTATGCTACATGTGTCTCTATTTTGCCTGGGCAACTGGTGGCAGCATGCCTCAGTTTTCTCCATGCTTCAGTTTCCCCCACCTGCCCTCCTACCTGCCTCCACTCCACCAGGGCCTCTTCTTCACAGGGAAGTGCCTAACTTCAGCTGCCACTGCATCCTGGCCCATACCCACACCTCTCCATTCTCCACATCCTCCTCTTCTCCCGTGTGCAAGCAGCAGCTCCGGGTGGAGACATCTCCATGAAGCCAGCAGCTGATGGCCAGAACTCCGCCATCACCTTCTCCTCATCTCACAGCTGCTGCTCCTGCTTGGGGAACCGAATATGCTTCCCAGAGTCACCGCTGCTACCTCTGCCTCACATGCTCCAGCCAGTGGCATCGTCAGTGTTGTCCAGGGAAAACAGCAAACTGAGGCATGGAGGGCAGCAGGTTGTTGTCGGTTACCCTGACAAAACAAAGATGCCACATGGTATACAGCAGGAGGAGGAAGAAGAGGAGAAGCAGATCCCTGCAGGCTGGGGACCAACAGAGCAGCTGAGGCAGTGGTGGCACACAGGCTCCACTTTTCCTCCTCTTCCTCCTGCTGAATGCTGCATGTCTTTCTTTTGCCCAGTCAACTGTTGGCAACTGGCAACTGGCACTCAAGCATCCAGCAGCTGAGGTGGAGCGGCAGCTCTGGCAATCATGTTCATTTCCCTAGGCAGAAGCAGGGGCAGCTAACTTGAGCATTTTTTGGAATCTGCAGGGTGAGGGGACTGGTACCAACTCCCTACAGATACTGAGGCCCTACCGTATATATAAATCTGGATGGTCACATTACAATAGAGGTGGCTATTTGGTGACCATCTAGATTTTGCTGAACTAACTCCCATCATCTCTCACCTCTAGTGGATGGGAACTGCAATTCAACAACAGCTGGAGCTCCACAAGTTGTTGATGCTTGCCTTAGCTTACAAAGCCAAAACAGAACACAAGGTCACCACTGATTTCAACAAGACAGTCCAATACATATATAATTTTCTTCCATTAAAATCCAAGTCACTAAAGTGTTTGAATATCGCTATTCTTTACTTTGATTGAATTTCATTATATAACTTCTTAATAAAATATCCTATTCTGCAAACAGGGCCTACATACCCTAAATGCACCAAATCCAATCTGATCTTGGCAATGATGCAGGGTCAGGTCTGGTTAGTACTTGGTGGGAGACAGTCAATGAATACCAGGCACTGTGGGCAATATTTCAGAGAAAGGACCTGTGGAAAAACCACCTCTGTGTATTCCTTGCCTAAGAAAATCCTATTAAATTCATGGGGTCACCATCAATCAACAGGTGACTTGAAAGCACACACAGACATACATTCTGCAAACAATGTTGTCAGCAAGCAATCTTACTTTTCCTAATTTGAAAAGAAAGTAATTTACATTTGAAGCTTAAACAGGTCTTAGAAGATTCATGTGCTTTGATCAAGAAATTAAAGGGAGAGTGATGACATCTAAATAATCTTGGAAGATGTAATGACATGGAATGAGAAATAAACATGCCTTGTTGGGGTGCAGAATGAAGAGTCTAATCCACCACTGGACACTTCTGGGTTTCCAGTACACATATATGGCAAAGATCTCAAGTAACCAAAAGTTCCAACAATGTGAGGTGCATTTGCCAACTCCGTCATTCACAAATTAATGGGTCTTAAACACATATGACTGAGTGCAGCCATTATTATACTATACAGCCATCACAACAGAAAATCTATAGACCAACTGGCACTTTACAGGTAAAGAATGTTATGCATATGTAAAGCAGAAAATGTTCATGTAGTATCTTCAGGAAAGCATGAGATATTATCAGCAAGTGTAATATGTCAGGCAAAATGCAATATACAGCCTGCTTTGCAATATAAACAGGCAGTTGCAAAAGTTCCAGTAACTGAAGTTTTACTCTGAATATATAAGGACTGATTATATGTCATATATATAAGTCATATATATATATGTGTGTGTATATATATATATATATATATATATATATATATATATGACTTATTTGCATTTTTCAGATTTAGGACTTTATCACACAAGTGCTTAAAATGCTGTTATTCCGCAATTGAGGAAAGCAGAAACATAGTGGCATGATTACAGTAATTATCACATGTTGCTGTAATTATGCAACACTACTGCTAATGGAAGATTGCACGGCCACCTACTAGCTTTTTAAGAATAGGCTTGAAGCTCATGCTGTAGTAACACTTGTTTTTGCATTTTGTCATAATGATGGAGTATTAATGCTTTGAGATGGCCTGTGCATGCATCTTTTTTTTAAAAAAATTCTCCTACTTCCATGATTTTGCATGGGCAAGATTTCGGATGTTCTTGTAAGAAGACACCACTTCAATTAAATAAACCAAAAACAAATTAAAAAATACATTAACAAATTCACAACCTAACAATTAAACAAACAAACAAAACAGTCTGAGAAAAGGCAACAGTTCATTAAAAGAGTGTCCTGGAGGTCCTCTTCACATTGTCCCCTGGAAGTTAAATTATGTGTTCTCATTGGGAATGAGAAGGGGGAAAAGAACAAGGAATGCCCATTCATGAGGTACTATTGGAACTACAGAGGGACAGAATTATTGCACACTCATCAATACTGTGAAAAGGGTACTATTGAGAGCTATTCATGGCTTTTGCCCATGAATGAAAAGTTATGCACAATTAATGTTTGGAGCACCACAGACCATGGGAGGATGATGAAGTCATACGGCAATAGGAAGCTATTCGTGCTACTATCCTGCTGTAATCCTGCAATTTCAACCTCATGTGATAAAGTCCTTAATATGACCACAGAGTAAGAACAGAACTAGACATTACAAGAAACATGGAATCTCCGTCTCTCCATATTACTTGCTCTCTCTTGTCTGTTAATATCACTTCGCTGAGGTAGGGATCAAGGTTCCCCACTTAGTGTCTTCTGAAAATTATCAACCCCATGTTCTACTACAAATGTCTCTTCTACACCAGGTTGTTGCTTTAAAATTAATAGGTCTTTTCAGGATGTCTAGTTTTCAAACTTTCATTGTTACCCAAAATGCTGGAGGTCTGTGAGGACTCTCTAACACACTAATATTAAAATGGGGAATTAATACACTCAATTTGGCAATGCGAGAGGTGGGTAACGGCAGGACCTTTTAGACCTATATATACTGGTACTAAGGAGGAGACTCTAAGCCAAAAGGTACAATTAAATGATCTTTATTGGAAAATAATATCACAGCACTCACACAAACACTCAGGCTTTAAGCACTCACGCGAGGTGAACAAAAATCGTAGAAAGTATTTGGATAGAGGAATAGAGTGAGGGAATGAGATCCTGCAGCAACGGGGTCTCAGAGTTGCATTCTGAGGGCACACAGAAAGCTGGCAGTATGAAGGGAGCAACTGTGAGCAAATTGGTGGTGTTTTAGGGTGATATTTATATGAAATAATTCCCCTACAGGGATAGGAGATATGAGTGAAATACAATGGTTCTCAGAGTTTCCCAGGCAAAGACAAAGGGTACTCTAGAAGAGTTAATTTTGAAAGTGAATAGGAAACAGGCAAGATCTATTGTTGGAGGGAACAGAAAAGGAAAATTCTGTTTTTACAAGCAATAAGGTTTCCTGCAATCACTGAGTGGATTAGTGATTGACTCACCTCCAGATGTTGAGTCTCACTTGAGAGTGTTTGTTTTTGGAAATTTCCACAGGCCCTTCCCTTGGTCTTGCATGAATCCTACCTAGGTTTTTAGGGGGTCCCTGGTTTACCTGTAACCATGTGTATGGCCACTTTAGTCAAATTATTAAATTTGGCCAATTATTTGATATTCCAAGATGGGCTGTCAGGGTATGCAACAATCATGGGGATTTTTTTCTTTTGCTACTTTTTTAATCATGCTCTTCTAACAATCTTAGTCTATATATATATGGTTTCAAGCAGGTGGTACTACTGTTTGGGTAAATGTGATACTGCCCACCTAATCCCCAACACACACACACACACACACACACACTACAACCAGCAGGGGTGTCCCAAATGTATTAAAACCTCAAAAAAAGAGTTGATTGGCTAGTAAACTTGGTATAGTTGGCCTCACCTCTGAGGAACCCTGGGCGTTACCTCTTGTGACATTTTCATCTGCCCCACCAAACCCAGTGGGTATCAGCCACCACTGTTTCTAGGTGATCTCCAATACAAGAAGAGCTGAGGTCCAAACCCACATGAGTCTTGAAACCATCATGTGGCATAACAGTCATCTCATCTTTTTGCTTCTGCTTTCTAGAGTCTTGTAGCTTTATCCTTCATCACAGGGTTGTCACACTTGTGAGACTCATTTCTTAGGAGTTTTCCTGATCACAGTATTCTGTCTACATTTTACCATTTCTGTTTGCTTACCTCCATCTTCCTCCCAACTGTGCTGCCTGGAGGAGCTGTAGTGGAATCCATTTGGAAACCACAGTTAAGAGAAGGCTGGTATATGTGACTCTGCCTTGAGATGGGAGGCTTTCACTTTAGGAGCTGCTGCCAACAATGCTATTATGAAAGTCCAGTTCATTTAAATCAGGTTTGAAGAAGAGACACTTCTAGTGAGTTATGTCTGAATATTCAGTGGGGCAAAAGATGACAAGAGTGGCTTATTCAAACTGCTGGTTTGAAATGTCAACTTCCATCTATTATTTTGATGCTAACATAAAGATGAGAACAGAATAGGATGAGGATCCATGAAGCCATGGGACTAAAGCAGAGGATGCATAGGCAAATATCCATCAGAGGTTTGGGTCCTTCTTAGCTAGCTTTGTTTACCAATTTAATTGACAGTGTTTTGTTTAAAAAAAACATTTTTTTTCAGAGTTAAAGCCTAATTCAACCATCTCTATTTATTAGAGTAATGCCAATGACCAGCTTGGCAGCATGATACTAAAATCAGTGCCAACACTTCTGTGGATGGGTTGTCTATTTTAAATGGTAACTATAGCTGGTATCACATGGCAATATTGTACTGCAGAACTGTACTACCCAAATTAAGCCAAATGGTATGTCAGCCTTGTTCAACTTAATGCCCCCTCAAAGGGTTTGATTGAATAATTTTGTGAACTCTTCCCTGCATGTATTCCCTGGATGTACCACTTCAGCACATGAGCACACATTCATTCATATATATATTTTTGATTAGGAGAAAATACCGGAAATGTACCGTATTTTTAGTATAGCCTTTTCCCAAACTAATGCCTTCCAAATGTCTTGGACAACAAATCCCATCATCCCAATCAGCATGACTATTGGCCAGACTGATTGGCCTGGTCATACTGGTTTGGGATGTTGGGATTTGCAGTCCAACACTCCTGGAGGACATCAGTATGCAGAAGGCTGCTTTAAAGCTTTGAGGTTTCTGAGAACTGTTTTTTGCACATTGAGCTAGGAGCAAACTGCCAGCTAGATATACCTAATTATATATTTTAAGGGAAGTTACAAACTGCAGCCTGGAATTAATTCCTTCAGATTTGCAGACAGGCCTTACAACATCACCATCTATTCATGAGAATATACATGGCCCCAATGCAGGGACTGAATACTGCACATTGTGCGCTCATGTCCAACAATGCCCCTCCTCCAATGCATTGCTTTAAAAAAAAATTCTTAGGGCCCAAAGGGATCTTAGCATAGTACAGTAATCTGTTTCCTTGTATAAACATGCATGGATTAGGCTAACTGAAGGAGAGTAAATAAAAATATTAAAAACAAAAAAATGAATGGCCTGTTGAATATTGCAGACCTTTATCAGCTTGTTTACATTGTGTGATACAGAATTTCCTCTTTCTAGAGACCGTGAAGGAGTTAATATTTAGCCTATAGTTGCACTCTCTAATAATCGGGTTCCTATATTTCTCACACAGTTGCCTTGTCTGGTCATCTTGACATTACATTTGACTGTGGAGAAGGCTTTTCAAAGCAAATCATACTGCATCTGACTCTTCTTGAAGCATAGATTTTCCTTGGTTTTTTTCCAGGCTGTGAGGCTGTGTTCTGGAATATTCCAGAACACGGCCTCACAGCCCATTAAAAAAACCCAAGGAAAATCTATGGATGCCAGCCATGAAAACCTTCGACTTCACATCTCCTTGAAGCCTGTCTCCCTTTAGAAACTGTGGAACTTGAGTTAGCTGTGTTCAAGCCTGTAATGGCACCAATATAGAAGTTGAGTAAAATAGTCACCATTTATAATTTGGAGTAAAAATAAATCCATACTGGGCAAGAGTGGTGGCCATGTGTTTTACGTTTTTCCAGGTAAACAGAGTAAGGCAGGGCCGGTTTAAGGAATTTTGGGGCCCCCTACAGTGCTTTATTTTGGGGCCCCCATATGTTTATCTCAGGTCAATGTAACCTAACCTATTCACCGTACAGGATGTTCAGATCACAGTAGGGCCCCCGTATCCATGGATTCATTATCCATGGGACACAGAACAGCACACCTACCCTAGAGTCTTCCTAGTAAATGTGTCCTCCCTAGTGGTTTTCTAGGCCCTCCAAGGCAACTCTATGGTATTTTAAACCAGAAGTACCATTTTTTCAATGGTGTTCACTATTATTCATGGGTTTCAGAATCCACCCCCCCGAACCAATCCCCAGTGGATAAGAGGGGCCTACTGTATTACATAATTTGACACCAATAATTTAGTTTAAAAACTATATTATAGGCACTAACATAATATTTTTAGTTTATTAGCAATTAATGTAATGATGTAGATTTCCTCAAAGAAAAGAAAGAGTGGACTACAAGCTAAACATGAGTTAGCAGTGTGATGCAGCAGCAAAAAATGCCAATGCGTTAGGCTGCATTAATAGTGTCTAGATCAAGGGAAGTAATAGTATCACTCCATTCTGCTTTGGTCAGACCTCACCTGGAATATTGTTTCCAGTTCTGGGCACAACAATTCAAGAAAGATATCGAGAAGGATGTTGGGAGGTCTGGAAGCCATTATGCCCTATGAGGAATGGCTTAGGGAGCTGGGCATGTTTAGCCCAGAGAAGAGAAAGTTAGGAGGGGACATGATAGCCATGTTTAAATATTTGAAGGGGTGTCATACTGAGGAAGGAGCAAGCTTGTTTTCTGCTGCTCCAGAGACTAGGACACGGAGCAATGGACTCAAACTATAGGAAAAGAGATTCTACCTAAACATTAGGAAGAAGTTCCTGACAGTAAGAGCTGTAAGGCAGTGGAATACTCTGCTGCCTGGGAGTGTGGTGCACTCACCTTCTTTGGAGGTTTTTAAGGAGAGGCTGGATGGGCATTTGTCAGGAATGCTTGGATTGTGTGTTCCTGCAGGGCAGAAGCCGATCGGATGGGATGGCTGTTGGGGTCCCTTCCAGCCCTATGATTCTAGGCTGCATTCAGAGCCTGGGAAAGTTACTCTTGGATTACACCTCCCAGAATCCCCCTGCCAGCACCCTTCTCAAGGTCTGGTTGCATTGTTCCTTTTCCAGCATTCTCTAGCCCAGTGGTTCTTAACTTGGGGTCCGCAATGTCCTCACAGGGGGGTCCACAAAGGCTTGAAGACTGCTTGGCCCACCTCCTCCCTGTAGTGGAGTAGCCATGTGACAGGAACCAAGGCAAAGGCTGGCTGGCTTGGCCTGCACATTGCCATTCAATCCACTCCAGCCACAAACTTGCAGGAAGAAGCAAGAGTGTCTCTGAGGGAAAGTTTAATGGATGGTGTAATTGTATTGTTGTTGTTGTTAGCTATTATTATTAGGGTTTTAAATCTTGAGTTAAGTCTTGGGGCAACAAATTTAAAGGGGGTCCCTGGTAAAGAAAAGGTTAAGATCCACTGCTCTAGGCCAATGCCTCTCACATAACACTAATGGGATACTGGTGTTTTAGTGACAACAATAAAACCATTGTTCCCAGTAATATTACTCCAAATTTTAATTTATATTCTTTATACAGTATTCTTCTGTTAAAAGAGTTAAGAGTGTTGTAAAAGTTTCAGCATTGCACTATGACTATGGAGACCAGGGTTTGAATCCTTACTCAGCCATGAATACCCCACTGGCTGACCTTGGGCAAGTCACACACTCTCAGCCTCAAAGGAAGGCAAAGGCACACACCCTTTGAACAAACCTTGCCTAGAAAACCCCATGGTAGGTTTGCCTTAGTCAGAAATGACTTGAAGGCACATAGGCAAACACACACAAATGCAGGCTGAACTCAGTTGGCAAGGGAAGGGAAGGGAAGGGAAGGGAAGGGAAAGAAAGAAAGAAAGAAAGACAGAAAGAAAGAAGCCCTTTCCGAGACAACGCTCAAATTCCCTGTCTCTCTCATAAACACACACTCACCGTCTCAGCGGTAGCAGCAAACTCCCTCCAGCTTCTGCCACAGAGGGCTGCTGTTTCTTTCGCTAATGCAGCCAGGGACTGTCTCCAAATTACAACTTCCCAAGAGCAAACCCTTTCTCTATCTCCCGCAGTAGCTCAGTGCTATTGCCATGCCCTGCCTGAGGAGGGAGGGGGAAGGGGCTCCAAAGGAGCGGAGGAGCCGGCTGCTGTCTCCTGGCTGTCTCCTTCATCAGATAAGGGCAACACTCACCAGGGGGCCCCCTTCACCCCCGAGGCCCCCCGCCAATGCGGATCTGGCAGACAGGTTAAACCGGCCCTGGAGTAAGGCATACATAAGGATCTAAGCACAAGGGCTACACTAGAACACTGGCTTTCTGCCTGTATCAGATGTCTGCAACATGTGTGTTCAACTGATCTTTCACAACACACAATTATAACAATCTGATATCATTTTAACTCCCATGCCCTCATACTGTGGAATCCTGGAATTTGTGGTTTGGTGAGGTACCTAGAGTTTGCTAAGCTATGAGAGCTCATGTGCCATGCCAAATTACAAATCCCAGGACTCTGCAGAATACAAAGGCAGTTAAAAATGTATCACAGTGCTATAACTGTGTAGTATGAAAGAGACCTGTATCTCAGCATAGCTTTGTACATTGATAGGTGCATGATTTCAACAGGGAGAAATGTAAGGTGCTACATTTAGACAGAAAAAATGAAATGCACAGATATAAAATGGGTGATACCTGGCTTGACCACAGCACATGTAAAAGGGATCTAGGAGTCTTAGCAGACCACAAGCTGAACATGAGTCAACAGTGTGATGTGGCAGCTTAAAAAGCCAATGTGATTCTAGGCTGCATCAATAGGAGTATAGTGTCTAGATCAAGGGATGTAATAGTACCACTCTATTCTGCTTTGGTCAGACCTTACCTGGAATACTATGTCCAGTCCTGGGCACCACAATTCAGAAAGGATATTGACAAGCTGGAACATGTCCAGAGGAGGGTGACCAATGTGGTGAAAGGTCTGGAAGCCATGCCTTATGAGGAGTGGCTTAGGGAGCTGGGTAAGTTAGCCCGGAGAAGAGAAGATTAAAAGGTGACATGATAGCCATGTTTAAATAATTGAACAGATGTCATACTGAGGATGGAGCAAGCTTGTTTTCTGCTGCTCCAGAGACTTGGGAGATTTTCAGACACCTCTTTCAGCCTCTTGCCACGCAAGCAGCCTCCGGAGCAGTAACGAGGCTGCTGTGAGGCAAGGGGTCCATTTTGGACGACACCGTTTCTCTCTCGGCACCATCCATGACTGTTGCAGCTAGCATTGGAGGTGGCCGTGCTGTTTTTTACTCACTTCCATGAATGAAAAACAGCGCGGCTGCCTCCAATGCTAGCCGCAACAGTCACAGACAGCGCCGAGAGGGAAATGGTGTCGTCCAAAATGGACCCCTTGCTGCACAGCAGCCTCGTTACTGCTCCGGAGGCTGCTTGCGCGGCAAGAGGCTGAAAGAGCTGTCTGAAAATCTCCTTGGACAAAGAGCAATGGACTGAAACTACAGGGGGAAAGTTTCCACCTAAACATTAGGAAGAACTTCCTGGCAGTAAGAGCTATTTGGCAGTGAAATACACTGCCTTGGAGTGTGGTGGAGTCTCCTGTTTGTAGGTTTTTAAACAGAGGCTGAATGGCCATCTGTCAGGAATGATTTGATTATGTTCCTGCATGGCAGGAGGTTGGACTAGATGGCCCTTTTGGTCTCTTCCAACTCTATGATTCTATGATTTAGTACTAAACTGCAACTTGTAAAAGCATGGGGCATTCCATACCAGTTTCTGAAACAATTCCAAGGCAGTCCATTGTTTGATGCTGTATTGTCAGGACTTTAGCATAAAGCAACTTTGTATGTTCTGATGGTTTGTCTACAAGCTAAACAAATCCTTCACTGATATCCAGAAGACGGCATGCATCCCAGAATGAAAGAAAAAGGGTATTTTAAAAAAACCATTTAGCAAGTCAGATTTCTATGCATGATTCATTAGGATATCCGGTAGAAGTGAGCAATTTAGAAGGGGATATTGAGAGCTTTTTTCTCCTGGGAAAAATCAGTCAGGGGCTACCTATCACCAGGGTGTGCCTAAAGTTAAAGTAGGTGATTCCACCACTCCACCCCCTTTCTGTTACCCTCTATTCCTCTCTGACTAGAAATGATATAATTCTTCACTAAGTTTCTTCTCAAAGGAAGCAACAAATAATTTTCACAATTTTCTTCCTGCAATGAGAAAGTGCTCAAAAACCACAGATTTTTCAAAGACTATTCGCAATTCAGGATTTCTTCTGTACATGATTCACATGTGGTTGTTTTGCACAGAAAATGACATTTTTCTGTGCAGGAAAAGGGCATTCTCTGTGCAGAAAATAAATATTCCTGCATATTTTCTGTGCAAAAAAATGTGATTTCCTATGTAGAAAAATGCTGTTTTCTATGCAAATCACCCATGTGAAATTTTACACAGAATAATTCCCCAAGTAAAGCATTTTCTGGTCAGGAAACAACATTTTCTGTGCAGGAAATAATATTTCTGTGTAGAAATATCATTTTCTATTCACAAAATACTGTTTTCTGCACAAAATAACCATGTGCAAAATGTCCCAAACTGTGAAGAATCTCCACAGGCCAGGATAGTTCTCATAACACTATAAATGAATTAATGAATTTTCAAATACTCTTTCCACTCCTACAGCCTAGCATGCTGGTGAAAAAAGGAGGCCTAGACTAACCATTGGCTGAAGGCTTAGGAAAGTAGACCAAGGACCATATGAGGTCAGGCCAAAAGCAAAGCTCAGAGGGTTATATTGAAACATAATTAGTTGCAGTTATAAGTCCTAACCCTCCCAGTAGTTTGTTACTATTATAGGTGCATTTTCAAAACAACAACAACAACAACAACAACTCTACTTTCCTCCCCACCACCACCAAAGTAATTAAAATAGATACTTTATAGTGCACAAAGGAAAATGTGAATGCTGCAACGTACTGGCCTATAGTACAAAGTGGACTTTGCTCTCATCTACCTTATTGTCACCTTAACATGCACAACAAAGCAAGAGACAACAGCTTGAGACACAGCATGAACTAGCACTTGATGCATGTAATACTGTACTTCTCACCCACCGTTTAAAGGGTTAACCATTAAAGTATCAAACTATAATGGTAACTAAAAAGTTACACTGGAAAAGAAATGGCATCACCCCTTGTTGAGTGACAATTGTAATGTAACACAGCTGTACTTCAGGCCAGCAGCTTGCAGTATTCAGATTTTCCTTCATGCACTAAAAGGCATCTATTTTAATCACTTTTGAAAACCCAGGAAAGTAAAGGGTTGCTTGTTAACAACTGCACCTATAATGGTAATGGTGTGTGTGAATTTATTGAAGAAATGAATCAATTACAAGTAACTAGCTACTTACAGTACTATCAGGCTTAGTACTGCAGGTTGCACACCCTTGTTTAATTTGATTGATTTGTTGTAATGTTCTCCCACACACGCTGCATTGAGATGGATGACTTTTGCCTGGAACACATTCATTTCAATAAAACTGGTGGACAGTACCCTGTTTTAAAAATTAATCTGAACCATGTATCTGCCCTAGCTGTGTAATGAGGGAAAATTCTTTATCATCCATGACATTCTTTTGATGCCATTGATTCTTTGAACATCATTGATCACCTATGATTTCCACATTATCATAAAACAGCATGTGAATATCTCGGTCCCATCCTTTTATCATTTTGTAAGATGATATTTTCTCCTCGTTTATCTGCACCTGCCTTAACAAAAGAGGATCAAAACGCATTACTAGTATCTCAGTTTTTCAGGAACTTCTCCAAGACTCCAACTTGATCTTTCCAGCCCTGAATTCTATCTTTATAATCTAATGCAGGAGTGGACAACTGTAGCAGGTCTGCCCCTGGGAGGCTCCAGGGGCCACATGGCTGGCTGGAAATGCCAAAAAGTAAACCAACCAACCAACTAATATTGAAAAACATGTTGCTGGGATGTGTTAAACAGTCAGAGGATCCCTACAGCCTATTTAAAAGGCGAATTTGCATGCCTGGAGGCTTCTCCTTTTGTGGTCAAAGCAAAGGTAATCCAGGGATTCTGGAAGGTTCAAGTGCCATAAAAACACCCTTGGAGGGACCACATGCAGCTATACATTGCCATACCCTCAAACTGTCCTGATTTGGCAGGGACACTCTCAATTGATCTTCTATCATCCTACTTTTTCAGCTGCTTTTAAAATGTCCCAGTTTCTCTCTCCTCGTCCTACCTTCCCTCTTTGTCCTCAGCTTACTTCATTTGCTGCAAACTGAGTTCAAAGCACAAAAGTACAGTAGTTTGCGCTCAATTAAGCTTGGGGAGGGAGGGTAGAGAGGAGAGGGGAGAGTGGCATCTTACCCTTCTCAGTAGACTCGGGCAAAAGCAAGCTGGTGCAGCCTCTCCTAGCTTATGTGTTCTGGCTCATTTAATAACTTTTGCCAACTTGACTACACGCCATGGCTGCTTGGCCACAGGTGTGTCCCAGTTCTCATCTGTGAAATGTTGGAGAGTATGCATCACCCATGCCCATTCTTGTGCTACTTCACTTGTAAAGTCCAAGGAAGCCTATATAATATCATTCTTGCTACATTTGTGTTCTGTACTCCCTTCTTGAAGCTTAAAGCCTTCTGCATAAAAGTCAAAGGTAGATAATGATATTTGTCATGAAGCTTGCTCTTGTGTAGTTGATTCTTATTTGAGAAATAGTCAGTGGAGGGAGAACAATAGTGTGTGAGATAGGCTTTAACCCTTTGCGCCCTCCCATAAACAAAGTGAGAAGGGACATCTCATACACACACCTTGTTTGCTATTTGCAATGGGATAAAAAAAATCACATTTGTGCTAATGACTGCTTTCCTCCATTGTCAAAAGTAAATGTAGACTTGACTCTAATTGGGATCATAAAAGGAGTAGACGTTTAAAACTCCATTTAGTCCAGGCTCCTTACACTATGTTCTTGAGCTGGCCACAGCAGACTAGAATGTCTTAAACATAATAATCTCTGGAGATGCAATAGCGTATGCAGACTTGGCCAATTCCTTTACAGGAGACTTTTGAGTTTGCTCATATTTCAGCAAACCTATTCTCTATTTTGGACAGGTGCTTCTACAGGTATATCTTTTTAAATCATGAAGTTGTGTTTGTGGTGAGGAAGCAATAGAGAACTTTCTTTTCCTGTTATATATTCTCCTTGTATTTCTACCCATTGTGCTTCTGGACAGAAGCTTCCATGTGCTATCAGTGAAAAGACATTGTCCAGCTATTTTGCCCTTTACTCTTTCATGGATGTTTTTGTGAAGGAAGAAGTGTGGAGGAAACCATAGGAAAACAGGAGTGAGTTACAAATGCAAGACACTGTCATTTCACCCCCATTAAATTCTGTGGATGACACTCTGATTACAGGGAAACAGACAAGGAAATGAGATGTAGATGTAAATATCAAGCTTTGTGTTCCCTGAATTGTGACTGCAGGTCTGTTCAACAGAAAACCAAACATTTGCTACTAGCAGAAAATAGTGAAGACTTGAAACAACTACTGATCAAGGTTAGGGAAGAAAGTGCAAAAGCAGAGTTAGTTACAGTGGAATATTAGGGGGGAAATAATGTCCACAGAAGATTTACATAACTTAAAAGGAAGTGGTGAAAGTATTGAAATAGTGAAAGATTGTCTATCTCTTGGCTCAGTCATTGGCCAAAATGGATACTAGTCAAGAAACCAGAAGAAGAATGGCACCTATAAAGGGAACTAGAAAATATCCTCATGATTAAAGATACATCATTAAATTCCAAAGTCAGAATCATCCCTGCCATAGTATTCCTGACTTCTATATATGGTTGTGAAAGCTAGACAGTAAAAAAAACTGACAGGATGAAAATCACCTCATTTAAAATGTAGTGCTGGAGGAGACTGCCCGAAAGACAAATCAATGAGTCTGAGAGCGAACTAAGCCTGAATTCTCACTAGAAGTCAAAATGACTAAACTGAGGCTATCACATGTTGGGCATATCATAAGACAAAAGGTAATAATGCTAATTAAAGTGGAAGGCAGTAGGAGAAGAGGAAGACTACAGACTTTATGAGACCACCACCACCCCTTAATGTTCTTTTGCTGGCATGAACTGAATCATAGAATCATAGAATCATACAATCATAGAACTGCAGAGTTGGAAGAGACCACGAGGGCCATCCAGTCCAACCCCCTGCCATGCAGGAATACACAATCAAAGCATCCCTAACAGATGGCCATCCAGCCTCTGTTTAAAGACCTCCAAGGACGGAGACCCCACCACACTCCGAGGGAGTGCGTTCCACTGCCGAACAGCTCTTACTGTCAAAAAGTTCCTCCTAATGTTGAGGTGGAATCTCTGTTCCTGGAGCTTGCAGGAACAAAGTGTGTCATTTTTATGCCGGCAAAAGAACCCCCGCTACCAGATCTATCTTTTCCAGCATCAATGAGGCATCCCCAGCAGTAATGGAGCACGAATGGAGCTCCATTTACTTCCAGGGTTGAAATCTCACCAATTCTCGTGAGAAGATCTAAGCACAGGAAATTCAAAAATAAAAACAAAATAAAGACACAAAAAGTACAGCAAAGCACTAAAACACACGTTTACAAGTACCGGGGAGGGGGGCTCATAAAAAGAGTGTCTCATAACTGTTTGTCATGATCTCACCCAGAAGTGTTTGCCCATTGATGCTGCATTCACGTGAATACAATGGCATGAGGATTCAAATGCTGGCAATGCTCGTTAAAAAGTGGAATGAGAGATCTATTGATGGCTTGGGCCATCAATTAAAAAGTATGCCTCATTTACATTAAATGATCACAAAAGGACAATGACATCTAATGTGCGCACCCTTTCACAATCATTAGGCATACTTACAATGCCATATTTGCCTGGTCTGATAAAGGCCCCAATTACAGGTAGGTAGATTCACTCAAGGAAGGCATGGCCCTGAGTTTGCAGGACTGTTGAGCCTGCAAACCTTGCAGGACTTTTGTTAACCAGGTCTCTTGGAGGTATTTCATTCACAGGATTGCCATAACTTAAAGCCAGTTTGATGGCACATAGCAACAACAGCAAAGAGATATGAGCTGATGCTTCAGTGGCAGCAAGGCCGTGTTAAATTTGTTTTGGTGCACACATAGTAGACTCTTATGAAGATAGCTGCTAAATATTTTTCCCTCTATGGACTTTATCAGACACATGAAATATGGCGTCACAACAATGCCACATCAATGTGAAAGGGCGTGCATATCAGATGACATCACCTTTTTGCATTTCTGTACTGGCCATAAGCTGTACTTTTTTGTTGATGGCCCAAGCCATCAATAGATCAGCCGTGGTGATATTTTGCCAGCACTGCCAGCGTATGAAACCTCGCACCAATGTCCTCTCATCATTCCACCATCAATGGCCGGTCTGGCCAGAACACTTCTGGGTGAGATCATGGCATCCAGGTAGGTGACACACTTTTTATGACCCTCCCCAGTTTACCTGAGACTTTTTTAGTGTAACTTTTACTGTCTTATTTTTGTTTTTATTTTTTAATTTCCCACGCTATGTATTCTCATGAGAATACATGGGATTTCAATAGAGGAAGTGAACGGAGCTCTGTTCACTCCTTGTTCATTGCCGGTAAGCCTTTTGCAGGGACAGGAGATAAGTGTGGCATGGGGAGTTCTTTTGCTAGCATAAAAACAGCAGACATTATGTTGGCAAAAGAACGGGGTTGGGGGGGGTCTGATAAAGTCTTAAGTTGCTCACCCAGAGATGTCATCTATTTTATTTACTTATTTCTACATGATTTGTGACTACAATGGGGAAATTGGGATGTTTTATTCCTTTGTTTTATGATTTGTTATGCATGTTTTATGAGCGTTGCTATGACCTCTAATCTAAACAAATAAATGTGTTACTTCCATATTGCTGCAGGCTGTTTTACAGTTTGGGTCACTGATGGTTTTGATAATAATAAAAAGCAGTGTCCTGTCATATATTCCTTTTCAATTAGCCCTCATGCACTAAGCCAGGACAAGGTTACCGAGTGGGTTCCTATGGCTGAGCAGGGATTTGAATACACTGGTGTTCTAATTGGGATAAGAAAATATCCCCAAACACACACAATGAAACTGGGGTTGTTGTTTTTTATCCTTGTGCACATGGATCATGGAATTGGGCGGGGCGGGGGGAGAGGAGGTTTGAGACCTTCCCCTAGACTAAATTGGAGAGCTGACCATCCTAAAAATGGTCTGGCCAAATTGGACCACAAAGATTCCTATGTAGCTGCACCTCCTCAAGAATTATCAATCAGAAGTGTACTAAATGATCAATCACTAAGAGATATTTAGACAACTATTGTGCTTGAGCCTTACCAGGAATAACAAAGCCTATCTGTAATCTCTTCTTTGCACACTGCCTTGAGAGTAAGCTACACTGAACACATGGAGGGTACTTCTAAATGCACACTGGTAAAAGTCTTCATCCCTAGGGATGTTTGAATGATAATGGGTGGGGAGATACCTCAGGTAGGCATATTTCATAACACCCTGCCTGCTAATATTGATCCCCCGCCAATTAAAAATAATTCTGCAAGTACATGAAGATTTAAAAGAGCATGCATCCTCTTCCATTTCTTCTTCTGGCACACAACCCATTCCTGAAAATGTAGACTCTCAAGACTCCACATAGTCTGTTTTATAAATATCCACAAAGACTTTTTCCAAGGCAAGTGCAAATTAGTATTTAGGTCATATTTTTAATTAAAATGTAGCTGGGATGCTACATAATTAGAAACAAGAGTGTGTGGTAGATTCCAGCAGCCGTCGTTTATCAGTCCGTTCCAGGACTGATTGTTTAGCACTTACTTCAGTGAAATGATGTGCTATGAATAAAAACAGGTTTATTTAACAGAATTTACTTTCACAGGAGGATTTTCAGGATGAGGTGAGAGAGCTAGTTCAAGCGCCAACAGTTTCAAACAGAAATTAAAAGCTCTACATAAGGGCTAAGCTTTTAAGGGAAGAAGGAAGAAGAGAAGATGAGAATGTCAATAAGAACATAAGAATTGCCTTTCTTGTCCACTCCAGAATGGTAGAATACATGCTTTGCATCCTAAAAAAAACAAGATAGAGAGCTGAAACCCTGGAGGTGTGCTGTCACTGTCAGTAGAGATGGTATTAACCATGATGGACGAGTCCCTATTAAATTGTTCCTTCTTATTTGACTGTATCTGTAGTAGGCATTTAGGATTTTATACATCTCCATTGTATCCCTTCATACTTGCCTTTCCTGTAAGCTAAACAGCACCATTATCTGTAGTGTGGAGAACAGTCTGAAGAGGACAGCATGCAGAGTCTCCACATGAGTGGTTTTCTAAGGTGCTGGATCACATGGAAAGCATCCATATATCAAGGAGACCCTCCTTTTCAAACTGTTCTCTGCCCATGGACAATGCAGAGGGAAGAAGCAGGGCTAACCTATTTGCTCTCTTTCCCCACATGTGCAAATTAACCCTTTTCCCCATGCCATGTCTTTCTGTTTCCAACAGCATGCTTGATATTATTAGCAAGTCCAGTATCTTTGGGCAACCATCAGAGATACAGCATCCCAGCACAGTTTCCTGGGGCCCTGGTTGCATGCTTGCCTGGCAACAAGAATGGCCTGCAGCCATTTAATTTCCCACAATATGCTGGAGCAAAGCAACACTGGGCATTTAGGAAAGTTGAAATGACCACTGGTCAATACTATCACCATCAAGTTAAGCACATGGCCAGGAGTCAGTACTGCAAGCCACCACATTGCAAGTTCGATTCCAGCGGGCTCCAAGGTTCACTCAGCCTTCCATCCTTTTGTAGGTCAGGAAATTGAGTACCCAGCTTGTGGGGGGCAATTAGCTAACACACATTGGAAACTGTTTAATGCAGTGTAGATGTGTAAATAGCTATTGCTTAAAATAATTTGTAAGCTGCTCTGATAGCCTTGTGGCTGAAGAGCGGGGTATAAATAAATATCTGGAGCTGGAATGCAATAACAAATAGCCCTAGTCTGATTCTCCCATTTTAAAAAAAGAACACATTCACCACAAATTTAAAAGAATATCTGCTTTTATAGTTGTGTGTGCACATGTGGTTGTTTTAGCCTTATGCTTCATTGCACACTTCAAATTTTGTTGGTTCCACTGAAGGTCTTTTGCAGACATGATTACATGTTAGTGACTTTGAAGCATCTCCTGGAATTTGTGGGAACACTCAACAAAGTGATTTTAATTCTTCACCAGTTCCTGCCTTACAACAAAAATAAGGGGACTTCCACCCTAACATTTTCAATTTGATTGGGTCATTATTTCTAGCCTGCAAAGAAAAATAAGAAGCAATTGTGATGGTGACAGGAACTGATTTCATTGTTAGAGATCCCTAGCTGTTTCCCAGAAGAACTACAGACCCCAGAGTTCTTCAGTTGTTGCCAGCAACTATGAAACAGGTTGGAAACTGTTTTGTACTTAGAGTGCAGAGCCAGCCTGGGGCAAAAGCAACTGTAATGGATGCCTGTCACGTATTCAGAAAGATCAGTGAGACTGTTGTTTATTTCTCTTGGATGCTGCTAAAGAGTCATTACAAAAGAAGACTGCCGCCATGGAATGCTGCAAGGCTGCAATTCCTCCTTGATCCTCTTTGAGGACCCACCCTTTAGAGCTCAATTCTGATTCATACTTTAATCAGGAAGCCTCAGCAACAATTACTCTGTAGCTTTGATTTCAAATCTGGCCTTTCTTACAGGCACATAGAGATGTCAAGAGATGGGCACAACAAACACCTGTTACAGCCTTCGAGCAGATGCAAGCAGCCATGTCTAGGCATGGACAAGCAAAACATATTATGCACCTCTAACAATAAATGTGTACAAGGATACAAAGTGCAAGATAAAACAAGTTGCAAGGTTGTTGCTTTTTTTAAAAAAAAAAACAGACATGGTAACACTAAATAACAGGTTCTGAGCTCATATATTCCTTTTTTGTAGTTGTAGCTGTCATTGTTTGATAATCTGGATGAGCTCTCATCTTTTATCAGATCAGGCCACTTATGAGATATTGAGACACAAGCCATTTTAGTCTGTTGCAACAACATGAGAAATAGAACAGCTCAATGGCATCCTTAAGACTATCAGATAATAGGCAGTTACCAGTGGCGTTTACATGTACATGATTGCACTATTGTTGTGGACTACACTTTCCTGGACTAGCACATGCATTCAATGGTACACTTAGGTAAGTTAGACTCTTGACACAATGGTCGTACATTGCAGCTAAATTTATAAAGTTCAACAACAACAACAACAAACAATCCCACGCATGGCTAAGTTCACCACTCCAGTATCAAGGGCACACGAAGACCTTTTCTATTGACAGCTATGGAATGGCTCCTTCCATTTCACCAGCAAGAAAGGCCAGAGTGCTGTAGTGGCTAGTGATGGAATAGGACTTGGGAGATCTAGGTCGGTGATGGCGAACCCATGACACACATGTCACCACTGATATGCATAGCCATCTGTGGTGACACATGGCTAGGTCTCCTCCCCACCTCCCCCCACGCAACCTCACCACCCTTCGAAGCCCTGATCACCACTTTAGGGAGGGTGGGAGGGGGGAGGAAAGTGGCAGGTGGGGCTACGAAGCCCCAATTGCTACCACCACCCCTGAGGCCTGCCTGATTCCCTGAAGCCGCCTTGGAAAGGCTGGGTAAGGTGGCGAGCGGGTCAGCGGGATTCTGCCCGGCCTCTCCCCGGCCTTCTGGAGGGGGCTTCAAAGCCCCGGAGCTGCCTTGGAAACTCTGGGGAAGGCAGTGGGCTGGTGGAAGAGCGGGTGGGAATCTGCCTGGCCTCTTCCCAGCCTTTCTGAGGGGCTCCAGGACTTTGAAGCTGTGGAGCCGCCTTGGAAAGGTCAGGGAAGGTGGCGAGAGGGAGGGACAGACTCTGCTCGGCCTCTCCCCGGCCTTCGTGAGGGGTCTCCAGGGCTTCAAAGCCCTGGAGCTGCCTTGGAAAGGCTGGGGAAGGCAGCGGGCTGGAGGGAGGGTGGGCAGGGAGTCTGCCTGGCCTTCCCGAAGGGGCTCCGGGGCTTCGAAGCCCTGGAGCCGCCTTGGAAAGGCTGGGGAAGGCAGCGGGCTGGTGGGAGGGTTGGCAGGGTCTGCTTGCCTCTCCCCAGCCTTCCCAAGGGGGCTCCAGGGCTTCAAAGCTGTGGAGCCACTGTGGAAAGGCCGGAGAAGGTGGCAGGAGGGAGGGACTCTTCCCGGCCTCTCCCCGGCCTTCCTGAGGGGACTCCGGGGCTTTGAAGCCCTGGAGCCACCTTGGAAAGGCTGGGGAAGGCAGCAGGCTGGCAGGAAGGTGGGTGGGAATCTGCTAGGCCTCTCCCTGGGCGTCTGGAGGGGCTCCAGGGCTTCAAAGCTGTGGAGCCACCTTGGAAATGCTGGGGCAGGAGGCAGGAGGAAGGGACTCTGCCCGGCCTCTCCCCGGCCTTCCTGAGGAGCTCCAGGGCTTCAAAGTCTTGGAGCCATCTTGGAAAGGCCAGGGAAGGTGGCAGGCAGGCTGCCGCGTGGGTGGGAGGGAGGGAGTCTGCCTGGCCTCTCCATTGCCTTCCCGAGGGGCTCCAGAGCTTTGAAGCCCCGGAGCTGCCTTGGAAAGGCTGGGGAAGGCAGCGGGCTGGTGGGAGGGTTGGCAGGGGTCTGCTCAGCCTCTCCCCAGCCTTCCCAAGGGGGCTCCAGGGCTTCGAAGCCCTGGTTTGCCCGGAGTTTGCCCGGCCTCTCACCAGCCTTCCCGAGGGGCCCGGCAGCAGCTGGGAGCTTTGGAAGCCCGTTGGTGCCTTGAAAAGGGAGGGGGGAAAGCATGCGGGTGGGAGGTATTCCAACCCTCCCCTTGCCAAGGCACCGACAGGCTTCATGAGAAGCTCGTTGGTGCCTTGGGAGGGGAGGGGGGAAAGCGTGCAGGTGGGAGGTTTTCCACCCTCCCCTTGCGAAGGCACTGACAGGCTTCATGCCTTGGGTAGAGATGGGTGGAGAGAGTTGGGGTGGGGGGCTTTCCACCACCACCACCCCATCCCAAGGCAGCGACAGGCTTCATGAGAAGCCCGTCGGTGCCTTGGGAAGGGAGGGGGGGAAACGTGCGGGTTGGAGGCTTTCTGCGAATAGTCGAAGTTGCGACTATGGAGGGGCAACTGTATACATTTATGTTATTTAAACAGTAAATATTGCAAAATAATGTTTCTTCTTCTAAGTGACACACTACCTGAGTTATGCTCAGATTTTTGGCGAAGTCTGACACACCAAGCTCAAAAGGTTGCCCATCACTGTTCTACGTTCTAGTCTTGAACAAGCTATGAAAACTTGGTGATATTGGATCATTTGATCTGTTTCAGCCTGGCCTAACTCACAGAGTTGTTGTGAAAATAATGTGGGGAAGAGAAGCACCATGTTCTATAGCCTTGAGCTTACTAAAAGAGCACCATGAGATAATCAACTAATCAGTAATAAAAATAAAGCAACACAACCAAATGCATGTTGACTCTCTGGAGCAGAATTCATATGAATTACTAAAAAACCTTAGGGTTGTCTTAATAGTCAAAATAATTGTCATGGAATTTGCTGGGATTCCTACCAGTCCTAATGGCATTCCACATCGGATCGTGGCATTTGGAATGGGGGGCAAATCCACTGTAAACTTCACCGGGAAATCCTTTGCGGCTTTCTCTGAAGTTTTTTTTTTTAAAAAAGCTCCATATTGTTGCTCATTTGGACAACCTCATTCTCATTCATTCACATTCCCAATAAGAACAGAAGTGCAAGGTGATTGGTCGGATGTGGGCAGGGGGTAGAGCTTGCTAACAAGACAAGCACCTGGAACCTCTATCTTGATTTTCACTTTAGTGATCGTGCACTCAGGTGATGAAACAGCCTTTTCCTTTTCTTTTTAAATATTTATTTAGGCGAAATATTGTATGTTCACATCTTAGATATGCTTTTTTTTTTAAAAAAAATACTGTTTGGCAGTGGCAACTGGTGACAATAAAAATGCAAGTAATTCACTCACAACCGCCATCTTGATTCACAGGCATGCCTGTTGGGACAGCAAAAGCAAATAGCTTTGCATGCCTGCGATCTTGCAAGAAAAAACAACAACAAAATTAAGACAAATTGATGCTGTTTTGAATTGTCATTAGTGCGCATCAATCCACATTTTTTCCTCATATAGACAAGTCCCTTGTGTCTTGTGTACTTAGATTCCCAATAGCCACCTAATGAGAAGGAAATGAGAAAGAGGGGCAAGATGGCAACAGACTAACAACTTCTGAATTGTCCTCCCACTAACATCTGGCATTACCACCTATATATACCTCCAAAATGCCATCCAAAGGCAAGAAAAGAAATCGGATGAGCCCCTGTAATAATATTGACAAACAGGAATCCTCCAAAGCAGGAAAACAGATGAGGATTGACTCACTCTTCCCAGCGGCAGAGACAACACAGCCCGTGAGTAACAGATCTGTAACAACGGCTCCTTCTTTACTCCTTAAGCCATTACAGACACTTGAACTAAACAAAACAGCCTCCCCAATTCCTCAAAGTGTAAATATAAATTATGGGACAGAGCAAGTTGAAAACAAAGTTGATAACAAAGTCAGACTCCCGGAGCTTGGCAGCATTCCCTACAATAACAGCGCTCAGCTCTTTTATGATTTCTGCAAACTGTCCATAGAGACTTTGATTCTTATTTTGCAAAGATTAAACAACATTACCAATAAGCTTTCCCAACAAGATTTTCAAAGGCAAAACCCATATGGTACACAGGGGGTTAAAAATGTAGCAGATTTGGAGGAAATGACGTGCCCTGTCACATCACAGGATGCAGTTAACCACAGCAGAGTGTTTAAAAAAACAAGCTTCTGTTGCAAATACATCACAACAGGCACTTGTTGAACGGAAAGAAGGCTGTTATCAGATATCTTTCCCAACTTTTAAACATGCACAGCAGAACAATTGATTTAACAGACTGCCACTTTTTGCCCAGCTCAAGAGCTACCAAGCGAATTTTTTTGACCTTTAGCCAGGCAAATATTCCTAACAGGCTGTTACGGAAAAGAAATTTCCCCTGGAATGCACATTATATAGAAATTAACAGAGTTTTCAAGGATGAGATAGCCCGTGATCTCATCACAGGGAAAACAGCAACAATAACACAAAGAAGCAATAATTCTGCACACCAAGAGGGAGAACCTAACACACCTTAAAGGAAGAAACTCAGGCTATTAATAATGAAGTAAATAAACTGAGAGAAAAACTCACAGAAATCTGGGAACACGCTCCCACAATACAGCTGATGAAAGATACCATCCTGAGTCAATCTAACAGCAATCCAGCTCCATTGAAATCAGCCCCCCCTTGCAGAAAACTGTTAGTGCATTATTCTGATATTTATGACAGTGAAAGTGAAAGTGATGACTCTCTACTCACAATCAAGGAAGCCTTGAAATCCCGAGTTGTAGCCAACACCCCTCCACAAATGCAATATACTGCAGATGCACCCCCATCTACAATTAAACCCCAGGGGACTCAAGCATCCCTATGCAAACCTAGCTCAAGGGAAAAACAGTCTTCACTGCCACCTACCTCATCTCCTAAGCCAAAGAATGCCCCCTCACTAAAGAGATGGGATCCTTGCTTGCTTCTGATCCTCATTTCACTTCCCATGCTGCATTGGTTCTTCCAATCTCCCTTCCAGAACAGGCAGGGCAAGAAGAACAGGAATGTGACTCACTGCCCCTCCATCCTCAGAGGAGGACACAGCCACAGTCAACCCAGTCATTTAACCAACTGCCATCAGATGAATTACCCATTCAGCCTGTGCCCTGCAATGCGACTGCCTGACCTCCAACAGACCAGCACAAGGTGACCCTTATGACCTGGAACATTGCTGGGTGGCCGACAGCCCACAGAGATCCCTGTCCTAATGACTTCCTCACCCAATATGACATTATACTGATCCAGGAAACATGGACTAATAAGGATCTGTTATTAAATGGCTTTCACTCATTCTCAATTCCGGCAGAGCCAGGGAAAAAGCATGGAAGAGCTAGAGGCGTCCTGGGCGTCCTGGTCTCCACCACCCTACGTGCCATAACAAGGCCTCTTTCCACTTTTAAAACACATGCCATGGCAGTGCTGATTCAATTTAACCATTGCACTTTGCTGATAATAAATGCCTACATGCCTCCAATGAAGAAGAAATCCCAAATCAGAGGCCTGTGGGCTGAACTGGAATCATATACTGCTAATCTCATGTTGCAGAACCCAAATGCATTTGTAATTTTGGGAGGTGATTTGAATGCCAGACTGGGCCCCAATAATCATACCCTATATGCCCATCACAAATGCCCTCCTCCTGATTTTGAAGACGATGGAACCCACCTCATCCGATGCTCAAAGGACAAGAAATCAAACTTTGCAGGACTTTGTCTGGATCAAACAGCATTCAGGCTGAACCTTCAAATCCTAAATGGTGCCCTGAAAAATGATTGCCCAGCTGAATTCACTTATCTCTCTGGGTCCAGAATGAGTGCCATTGATTACATAATCATTTCCAGGGACCTTCTTCCCTATGCCAAGGAATTAGAAGTTATGCCCAAATTTGAAAGTGATCATTTACCAATTCGGCTACAGCTTAGCGACTTCACTCAGGAGACACACACCAGGGAGCACTATCATCTCTCTGTGACACCATCAGGAAGGACTTATCGCCGAGCTAAATGGACCCCCCAACTAAACCAAACAATAAGTGAGGTATTGGCTTCAGACCAACTTCAGCATCTTAGGACTGCCCTGATATCAGCTGAGTCCCCTAATGAAATCTTGGAAAATTACAATACACTTACCCAAGCTCTACACCAATATTTAATCTGTCAAAATAGCGCACATCAGCGGAAACAACAACAGCACCACTCCAAACCATGGTTTGACAAGGAATGTGTTAATGCTAAAAAAGCCCTCATTGATATTTATCAAGGTTACCTATCTAATAACATTCCAGATGCTGCACCAATGCTGCTTCAGCAGAAAACAGACTACAAAAAGTTGCTAAGGAACAAGAAAAAAGAAGCCATGAAGAATGACTGGACACAACTTATGCAGGCAGTCAGATCCAACAACACAGCTCTATTCTAGCATATTACATCAAGTTCCCAGAGAAATGGGCCAGCTACAGTGGATTGTCACATCCCTCCAGGGATATGGGAGGATCACTTTCAAGCACTTTATAAGGACAACTACATTGAAAGTGGATGCACTAGCCAAAATATAGAAAATATCCAAGAGTGGCCACCAGTGACAGCGACAGAGATCAAGAACCTTGTAGCCCAGCTGAGAATGGGGAAGGCTCCAGGAGAAGACTTAATACCTGCAGAAGCCATTAAAAACAACCTTGAATTTTGGGCCCCTATCCTAGCCTCACTTTTCATCTGTATCGACAAATATGGTCGAGCACCCAAGGATTGGGGTCTTGCAATCATCGTCCCCATATATAAAAAAGGAAGCAAGGATGATCCTGTCAACTACAGACCAATTAGTCTCCTCAGTACAATCAGCAAACTCTATGCAAGACACTTACAGTGGAAATTTCAGACCTGGTTGGAACAAGAAAATATACTTGCAGAAGAACAAGCTGGCTTTAGGGAAGGCCGCTCCACCATAGATCAGTGCCTTGTACTCCACCACCTTATTGAAAAATACTCCACCTGCAGCACAGTTTCTCTCTATGCTGCCTTCATAGACTTTAAAGCAGCTTTTGACTCTATATCCCGAACCAAACTGTGGAAAAAACTGGAGGCTTCTTCGATCGACCGATGTTTACTCCATCTAATTCGTATGCTGCATGAAGGGACCTCATTAAAAGTAAGATGTAACCCCCAGGGACATCTCACCAATGACATTGTCACTGAGAAGGGTGTCAAGCAAGGTTGCATTCTAGCTCCACTCCTGTTTAACTTCTACATTAATGATTTGGTGGATCACCTCAACAACACTAACTTCCACCCCCCAAAATTAAAGGAAAGGCATATTTCAACGCTGCTTTATGCGGATGATGCAGCAGTACTTTCAAGAACTCCCATTGGACTAAAAAGAGCCCTAAGAGCACTAACATATTGCAGAGTGGAACAGCTAGAACTCAATTATCAAAAAACTAAAATCATGGCATTCGCTAAAAGGCCTAAGAACTACAACTGGAATATAGATGGCCACAAGATTGAACAGGTCTCTTGCTTCAAATACCTGGGGGTAATTTTTCAAGCCACTGGTAGTAGGAAAGCGCATGGAGAGTATGCTGCTTGCAATGCACAGAGGAGCACAACAACCATTCTCAAATTTCTTAAGACAAGAGGAGGCCACTATTTACCTGCAGCGCTCAAACTTTTTGAAGCCAAACCAGTAGCACAACTGCTTTATGGATCCCAATTGGGACCCTTCCCCAACCCTGCTCCATTAGAACTTGTCCACTCCAAATTCTTAAGATCAGCTTTCCAAACTCCAAAATGTGTCTCTAACGCAGCTCTGAGACTGGAGTCAGGATTTATGAAAATGGAGGCCAGAGTGTGGGTGACCATACTCAACTACTGGCTCAGACTATCCCTCTTTCCCACTGGCCTTGCTCCACTAACCTTAAGTGATGATTTCCAATCCAGCTGGAAACAGACAGTGATGACTAAAATCTCAATGCTGGGCCTTTCCCCAGTTCTTCTGCTAAGCCTGGGATATGATAGGGCAAAAGCTACTATCAAACAACGGGTAGCAGATATAGAGCGACAACTGGACATAGCCAGTACTCCAACCTTCATTGCTAGTGACTCCAATAGATATCTGGCCTCAACTTTGGCATACTTAGCAACACTTGAAATACCTAAACATCGAAGGGCCTTTACTCTTGCACGGTGTCATGCCCTCCCTTCAGCTGTCCTTGAAGGCCAATACAAGAAGATCCCCTTCTCAGACAGACTGTGCCCCTGCAACTCAGGCCAAATAGAAACAACAGAGCATGTATTACTCCAGTGCTCATACTACAGGGACATACGTCTCAGACTTATTTCACCCCTGTTGCATAAATATCAAGGGCACACTGGACAATTCTACATAAACTTGTTGCTTTCAGACACCAACCCAGGAACAACTTATAATGTTGCCAGATTCTGCGCAGCTGCGGTTAAAATTCGTCAGACAATGTCCTCAGCAGTAGAATAGTGTCAACCTAGTCTTGTTATCTTGTTATACTTGTTATACTGGAGCTAACATTTTAAATACTGCTTTTAGCCTGTTTTTATTCTGTGATCTTACATTTATTCTGTATCCCCTTTTTACCTGTGCTGGTCTATGACCGTAATAAAGATTCTATTCTATTCTATTCTCCATTCACAGTGTGTATTACAAATCTTTTTTGTCCCAAAGCCACCATCATGATTTTAGGTAACAATATTACTAGTGATGATGGCCAAGGAAAAACATGTTATATCTACAATATCAGGTGCAAAATCCAACCTACAGCTCAGTACTCTGCCACTGATGCTTTCAGGAAACCAATTTAGTCTCTGATAATTTTCACAATTCATAAATGGCCGGTATGACAACAGTGAGAGGGAACTTGATCCTAAAGTAACAAGATTATCACCAGAAGGGCTACTGAATCAATCACTCTGCATTCTCTGTGATGTCCTTGGTAAGCCAAAGATTCTGTAATATATTAACTATTTGGTTTGCCAAGGGGATTTGGCAGCAGATAACCACAGTTGTAAAATATAGCTTTAAAAAAATTAAAAATCAACGACAATTTAATACCAGCTTATTTGACAACATGTGTGTTGCCTATAAAAAGGTAGATTAATTGTAAGGCCATTTTCTTTTCCAGGGAATACAGTTTTACTGCTGTTTGCGTTGCACAGAGACGCCCTTTACTTGGCAAGCATGCAAGGCTTGCTATAGCTCACCAGTTGATACATGGTTTCATTATACAACCAGCAAAAATAATATCACTGTTACTATAGGCTTCAACTTGCATGAAATTCTTAAGCAGCTCAGATTGGGTTGCCAATAAGTAAAAAAAAAAAACCCATTAAAAAAAAATATTGGGTTGGGGGAGAGAAAATGTGTTATTATTAGGAGTTCTTATTGGCTTTGTAGGTATATTTCCAAATAGTTCAAAAGTGTAGGAAAAGCAAATGTGGGTGTATGCAGGATGCATTCTAATTCATATGTTCATATATATTCATGTACTGTATATATATGAAAAAAATATAATACATAAAAAAATTAGAATGTATAAAGTGATAATTGACAAATGGAAAAAAATAGGCAAAGCCAGAATGTCTTCCTCACCTGTACCTATCATTGCTTTGTATCAGGACCTGTTGACAGTTTTGATGACCTGTCACCAAAGTGGTTCATCAGGCCACCAACACAATGGACCATGATGTAAAATGGGTGCATAATTGCATGGCAGCTAGGGGCCAACATTTCCCTCAGATTCCCCATGAGTCACATCTACTCACCTACCCACACACATAGCAATATATCCAATTCCTCTGGTGTCTTTCTCAAAACATTGAAAAGAAGTGCCATTGCATCACTTCCTGCTGCCCTTTTTAGAGTGACTACAGGGGAAAACAGAGGTCATTGGGGTAACATGGGATTCTTGGGTGCTTGAAGGGGTGGGGGTAGGGTATTTTCACATGGTATGATGTGTTTGTGGGACTTTCTGTGTGATTTTGGGAACAAACATTGCCCCAAAATCACACACTTTTTTTAGTGGGAAGGAATGAGAGAGTTTTGGGAGATGGAGGGGGGTCAGAGATTGGAAAAGTGAGATCAGTGGGACACACTTTGCCCACCCATGCTGATAAAAGTATCCACAGGGAATGGGGAGAACTAACACATACAGTTGGATCTTTGCCTACTGTTTCTGCTACATCGGTTTTCACTTTTTCAAACAAAATAGGAGCTCATGAAACAACAGAATTTTAAACAGAATAGTAGCTCAGCTACTTGGCAACCTTGAGTGTGTGGGAGATTAGGTAGCTGGCATCTCAGCCTAAGAGATGCTAGCTGATCAATCAATCAGAAACCTTCACATTCCCAAGACTAAAACATTTTCTAAGCATGGGATAAGTTAAAAATAGTTTCATTTGATTCAGGTTTGGGTGTGGGCCTAGGAAAAGTAGGCTCAAGTTCATATTCTGTCACAGAGCTCACTGGGTGGTCCTGACATTTTAATATACCTTTATTAATAAGCAAGAATGCACAAGAACAGGGCCCACTCAGGAGATTTTGCTGCATGTGGTAGAATAGCAAATGGCACATGTCATTTACCCAAATAGAGATGAGTGGTACCCAGAGACAGCCAAATTCTTTTGGCATGTGAAGTGGAAAACCTCTCTCTCTATTCCTGGCAGTAAATCCACAACACCAAAAAAGTAAATAACCAACAATTTGCTGCCCTTTTATTATACCCCAGACCTGATGCCTAAGGCCAAATCACTCTGCCTCATGATAAGGCCAGAACAGCACAAGAATTATGGGGATGTTGGGAAGACAGAGGGAGAAGGATTTCTTCCTTTGTCCCTTCAGTGAGATCTCCATCTGTCACAAACATATAGTGACTCTTTATGTCTCTCTGGTTGACTTAGAGGGGGTAGATGTGAGAGAAAGAGATATAGGAGATTATCAGACGCTTGAAAAAAAGCCCCAAAGGAGCTCACGAAAACAACGTCATTGTACCCATTATTGCACATGTCATCCTTGTGGCATGCTTGCTCCATCCTCCCTCCCTGCTGAAGTGACGAAAAAGGTGCCGCTTTTCATTAGCAGAAGTTTCCACTAATGAAAAGCCCAGCCTTTTTTGTTGTGTCAGCACAGAGGGAGGATGGAACAAGCACATCAGAACGACATTGTATGATACCGGGACCTGTTCCCGGTACAGTGATGTCATTCTCACAAGCTCCTTTGGCACTTTTTAAAACATCTGATAATCTCCATAGAAACATGGGGTGATGGAAACACTTACACATGAATTCCGTTCCCCTCTGCTGTACTTTAAAGTGTGTGTGTGTGTGTCACCCTATACACTCAGGGGGTCTTAAGGACCCTCAAAATATTGACATTGGGGAATTAATGTACTCTGCTTGGCTATGCAAGAGCAGGCAACAGATAGTAGGATCTTGCAACCTTTGTTTACTGGTACTAAGGAGGAGAAATTAAGCTAAATAGTACAACAAGTTGTTCTTTATTTGAGAAAAACAATAATAACAACATTCACAAACACAGTCAGGTTTCAACCATTCATGCAAGATTAGTGAATAAAGTAGGAAATATTGAGATAGAGGAATAGAGAGGGGAGTTGTTTGTAGGAGATACAACACCTGTCCTGTAGAGATGAGGTCACAGAAGAAACCAGCAGAGTGGGGGTCCTGATCAGGAATGACTACACAGTCTGACATGGTGTCTGGAAGCAGGGGAACTGCGCACATTTGAGTGGAGTTTTGGAAGGGTTTTTATAGTCAATATTTGCCTTCCAGGTATGGGATTTAAAGTGAAAGATAATGTTTCTCAGAGTTGTTCAAGGTGAGACAAAGGCATTCCAGATATGTTAATGGTGCCTTAATATGCAAATACTTTGTAATTGAATGGAAGAAGCAACTTCCTTTGTGTGGAGGAAGGACAAAGGTACGAGGGTCATTTACAGGTTTGAGGGCTGGGAGATTTTTAGTAGCCTTGCAAATTAACATTACTTTGGAATTTGGGTAGCCCCTCCTTAAATGCATACCTGACTGAGTCTGAACGCTAGTCCTTGGAATTTTTTGGATGTTTGTAGCTTTAATGGCCACACTGTGTGGAAGGCCACATTTGACCTAATTATTAAATATTGTCAATTTATTATAGGTATGGGGCAGGGGGTGTCAGGATAGGTAACAGGGGGATAGGATATCAATCTATGACCATCCTATCCTAAATGCCAACCATTCACTGGTCATGCTCCCTGCCTATCCACCCTCTGCCATGTATCCAAGCTTAGTTTGAGGAGCCCTGGCACATGTACAATGAACATGGGAGGGGTGCATTTGTTATGTTAACCCTTCTGTGTTGCCTGTTTTAGTTTGACTACTGAATTCAGATTCCACACAGATCTTGTCAGTTTAGCTGGATTTTACACAATGCTCTGTATCCCCCCCCCCCGGGCAGGGCTTTCAACTAAGTTGCCAGAACTCGAGGACTGGTCTGTCCTCTCCCATCTTTAGGGCTAGTGGGAGGAATCTCAAGGTGAGAGCACTTCCTTGAAAAGTGTGTGTTTTCCTTGTTTGTTTGTATACTTGAATCTTTCTTATAAGAATAGCTCTATGCAACTGTAGTTGATGCCTAATATATAATGCTTAGTGACATCACCAAGGGCTGCTCCTTCTAAAAATCACCTTTATAACATCACCAGGAAGGGCCTGCCTCCTGTGAGACCATTCATCCCTAGGTCTCAGGTTTTAGAACTGAAATATCTGGGCCTAGGATAGTCCTGACTGGGCAACTCTATTTTTAACACATAAGTGCCTGCGGGGGGTGGGTGGGGGCAGAAGGAAGAGAGAGTGAGAGAAAGGCTGGGCTCTGCTTCAAGGGACAGATCACAAACAGCAAAAGGGGTACCAAAGTGGGGCAACTACCTCAAGCATGAGATATGGAAGGGCAGCAGCAGCAGCAACTATCCATCCAACCACTCCACCTGAGTCTCCTGGCCACCATTTGCCTCTGATGGAGGACTGAACTGCATGTACCTCACAGCCTGATCCTTCATACCTAAACTAACTAGCTGTCCTCAGGGGTTACAGAGATCATTCTCCCATTGTGAGGGCTGAAGTAAAATTCACCTCCATTTTGTGCCTGTATGTGGACTGGTGGAGGGTGGGGTGTGGTTGCCATCAGCCTGAATCCTATTGATTGTCCCCAACTAAAGTAATTGCATTGAATCAATTGTTCAGTGGTGAGTAAACACCTAGATAAATGCCATTGTTTAAATGGATCTCCCTAGTTGGGACTAACAACAGCATTCAAGCCATCTTGTACTTTTTTCCAGGCTTGGGCTAACCCTGGAGAGTGACTAACTTGTCTTTTTGTCTACATTCCCATCAAGATGTATCCTACTCTTCCTTTCTATGGGCTTCAGATGCCACTGAGCATATAGTACCTTTTCCTAGGCAGAGGGATCTGTCAATGATGGGTAGGCAAAATGCATCCCTCCCCAGCCCCCCAGCCTGTTTTTATAGTTTCCAGTCCTTCCAGACTTTTTGGACCACCCTTTTCCTAGCCCAAGAAAAAAGGCGAGTTGCCTCTCATAAAAGCCCTCAGGAGTAGTGATTCACCTTCTAAACCCCTTGCAGGGGTTAAAATGAAAATTACTCATTTTGCAAAACCAGGACACATCTTGTTTGGGTGTGTGTGAGGATACATCAATTACAGCTAGTTATCTGTAATTAATTTCTTTTTGCAGTAGCAAAGGCACAGCTAGGTTACCTTGCAATTGTAACTTAATGAGGGATAATGTCATTCCTTTTGTGGTGTAACTGCAACTTTTTATTGTTATAGTTAAAGGGCTGTGTCCTTGCTATGTGTCAGAGAAGGACTATCACATGGGGGTACACTGAGGTGGGAGGAAAATGTGTTTAATATTACAAGCCAGCAGCTTATAGGATTCAGATTTTTCTGCAGGAATAAAAATAGCATGAGCCAGTGTGGTGTTGTGACTAGAGTGTTAGATTAGGATTCTTGGAAACTAGGGTTCAAATCTTTGCACAAAGAAATAAAATGTTGATTGATGCACAGTAATGCCAATTCACAACAGCATTCATTTGTCTCCATGTGTTTTTTTTGTCAAGGTCGCAGGCTTGCAAAGCCATATGCATTTTGATGTTCAAGTGGGCATGCCTGTGAATCAAGATGGTGGGTGTGAGTGAATTACTCGCATTTTTATTGTCACTGGTTGCTGCCACCAAACAGTATTTAAAAAAAAAAAATCCAAGGTGCAGAAGTGCAATCTTCTGCTTGAATAAAGAGGCCCAAACAAAAAGGCTGTTTTGTCACTTCGGTGCATGATTGCTATAATGAAAATCCAGCATGGCAGTTCCAGGTACTTGCCTTGCAAGCTCCACCCCCTGTACACATCCAACCAATCAGCTTTCCAATACTGCTGTTATCATGAAAGCTCAGCAAAGCAAATCAGTTGTCTCAACAAGCAGGAATATGCATTTCATCATAGTATTTTTTTAAAAGTCAGGGAAAGCTGAAAAGCCTTTCCCCACGGAATATTTGGAATTTTGAATATCCTTCCAAATATAGCAAAATGATGTGGGATCCCATTGGGACAAAAGGCATTCTCTTCAAAAGGTATTCTCCTCAAATTCTAAGAGGAGTTTTTTCATCATCTAAACAACCCCTAAGGTTCAAATCCTTGCTCAGCTGTGAAAATCCAGTGAGTGGCCTTGGACAAGTTACACCGTTTCGGCCTAAGAGAAAGACAATAGGAAACCTATCAATAAATCTGGCCAAGAAAACCTTAGGATACAGTTGGTATAGGTCAGAGTTGACCTGAAGGCACATAACAACAACAAACAAAAGTACCTATTTTAGGGTTTTTTGAAAAATGGAAAAATTAAAGATTTTTTAAAATGTAACTGTAATCATAACAAATTACTTTGGGAAACCTTGGTACTATAAGTGTAACTAATAACTATTTTCCAAGCTCTGGGGCAGCTCGCAGAATGCAAATAAACAGTAACCTTTCAGCCATCACCATGTCATCCTCCATTTTACGCAAGGGGGTGGGTTTGCACAGAGTGGCATGGTTTCAGTCACAAGCAGACCACACTATACCCAAATGCCCACCTACTATTATAAATTCCTCTGGCCTTGATGTGTCCAGCAGCTAAAATCAGTAGTATTTCATCAAGTGGACCTTTAATTAAGGGAGAAAATTTTTAATCCTCTCCAAAAGTGTCCAGATTCTCATTTAACAGCACAGATGGCATTTTGCTCTATCTGTGGTCTGCCTTCAGTGAATTCTCCCTTAATGACTGTAATGGAAAAGGGGAACATATCGTACGTGTCTATGATTGTTGCTGATGCCAAAAAAGCACTTTGAAATTGGGATTATAACATAGCCAGATAAAATGCCTGGCCAAGGCAAAGTAACTATGTTGATGCTCAGAAAGATAAAAATGACATTGGGTTGGATGATGCAGGATCTTATTGGGACAAAAGGTATTCTCCTCGAATTCTATGAGGAGAATTTTCATCATATAAACAAGCCCAATAAATCTTCTTACCAAAAGTCAGTTTCCCTGGGCTCAGAACTCTCTGAGAACACTCCTTTTGTTATATGTGCAGTTTTGTTATATATGGATTTCAATACATGAAAGCTCATGCTAAAATAAAAACCAATTAGTCTTAAAGGTGCTGCCATATTCCTTCTTTTCTCCTGCTCCCTTCCTCCTTTTTACGAGGGATGTGAGACCATCAGCCAGCTGCTTCCTAATCAACAGGGTAACACCCCCCACCCGCCATTGGTCAAAGCAGCTATTGCCCAGTAAGCAGGGATTGGAAGACTTTCATGGTCCCTATGTATACCCTAAACTATGGGCTACATAAGGATCATGAATACAAAACTGTCACAAGTGTGTTACTCTCGGTTACTCATTTGTAACTGCCCAATAGGATTCTGCCCTACATTTCAAGTATGTAATGGAGGTGTGTGTGTGTGTGTGTGTGTGTGTAGATACACACCAGCTTCTAGAAAATATATACAAACATACACAATACGCACACTCATACACAGGATTGTAGTCATGCAGCACAAGCAGCACAATTTAAGCTGCTGGTTTCCTTAGAAGTAAATAAGCCTTGCTTGGCTTTGTGTAGTGCTTTGGTGCATCCTCACAGTTAAAAGGCTGCATGAGAAATTAAAGCAAGCAGCTGTCAACCTCCAGTAGGCATCTGTTCCAGTTCCGTTCCTCCCCTACAGCCTTCTCTCCCCAGAGTACTCTTGCTCATATAGAAAGGCTGCAATGTGTTAGTTGTGAGGCTGTTTTTAAAAACTTCCCAGAAATGTCCGTTAGTCCAAAACACAGCTGCTAGGTTACTGACTGGGGGCCGGGCCAGCTGCTGGGAACATACCTCTCCAGTTATGGACATAGAAGAGAAGAAGGGCCCTGATGGATCAGATCAAAGACCCATCCAGAACAGCATCCTGTTTCCCACAACCTGATGCTCTTGGGAAACCTACATGAAGGACACCAGGCAAAAGCTCTCTCCTGCTGTTGTTATTCAGGGACTGGTATTCAGAACCATACTGCTCCATTGTTATGATGGCCAACCCTATCATTAGGAAGAACAAGGCAGCCATATATGGTGACAGAAGCTGGGGGTGTGGGGGGTGCTCAGCTATTGGGGAACAGAGTTGTGTCTGCTACGTAATTTGTTCTTCATTTCCTAAATGAGCCTTCTACCCTCCAATGTGCTGCGGAGGGTATCTGCCACCAGCGTTGCAGTAAGGGTTAGTTGCTAATCTAATCAGATGCTCTGTATGGATTTGGACAGGGGCAGATGCCTCATCCTTTGCTTTCTGCTGCAAAACCTCTTGGGGCAGCCATGGTTTTCTCCACACCAAACCAACTTTTTATAAATCTTGAACATACACTTTTCCTTTAAGCAACTCCATCTCTGAACACAATTCAGAATGCTAGGGGTGCTTACCTTTAAAATAATGCTCTATTTGGCCTGGGAGCTGGGCACATGAAAGACTGGCCTCCTCCCATATAAATCTGCACATATACTATGGTTTATTTTTGGAAGCCTTTATTTCGGTGTCTTTGCCTTTAAGGTTATATCAGTCCTGAGAGAGCCTTCTTAGTGTTAGAAATCCCTGTGTTCCCAGTCTTAGAAATCTCCACAGAGCGTTAGCTGGCACCTACTCTTAAATAGTTTCAGTATCAGCCAATGACCTTTTTATGTTTTCCCAGGCTTTTTAAAAATAATGTTATTTTAATTGCTTTTCTCTCATTGCTCTTACTATTTTGGCTGTTTTTATGCTCCAGTTTTATTATTTGTCACTGTGTCTTTGTGTTTCAACTGCTTTTTGAAAAGGAATTTTGAGCTACCCATGCTGAAAGGGCAGAGGATAAATTCTTTCAATAAATAAAATAAATTAAAACATATGGAATTCAATTGTGAACAACCAATTTCAAGACAAAAATGTGTATGGCATGACTTGAAGATTAATTTTTTCTTTCTCTCTCTTTCCTTCTCCTGTCTGATTATTTTTTAAAATATTGCCTGGTGAAGTGGTCTTTTAAAAAAAATAATAGCAACTTGCCTGGTGAAGTTTGCTCGCATTGTTAAGACTTGGTTGGTTTAATAAGGGTATAACCAACATACGATTTTTCCCCCTACCGGCCAGCATGTCTAACTTTGTGTCCTAGATAGACATAGTAATCCCCCATTGTACTCAACTTGGATTACTTTCGAGAAGACCTGTATAAGATTGCTTTGTCAGAGTCACTTTGACACTGCTTCACAGAAGGCAGTTTCTAATATGGGTGCCCCTTTGTTTTGGAACAATGGAGGCCATTCATCAGGTCTTTCTTCTTCTCTTCCTTTCATGTGTGACAAGACACAAAAACTGCAGTTCCAAAAGAACATTTCTGCATTTCAAAAATCCAAGTCATACCAAAATTGTATTATATTTAGGGTAGGGACATAAATCCTTTATTATTTTACCCTGGCAAGCAAGGATGAATAGTTCTTCTTCTCTCTGTGCCCCAACGTGTCATGGAGGAATTATTTTCAAAGAAATATACATAATTTGTTGTACAAAAACATGTTTTCTGTGCAGACAAGAGTGTTTTCTGCAAAGGAAACCTGTTTTCTGTAAAGGAAACCTGGGGGGTTGGGGAGCTTTTAGGGGGGCAATGACAAAAAGTCATTAGCATTTCTCCACAGAATAATTCCTCCACAATATTTAGGCTGTTTAAATATGAAGAACTGCAGAGAAATCTTGCTGCCCTAATATCCTTCCCAACAGGGCTTCCCAACTTTGAGGAAACCAGGATTTATTTATTTATTTTTAATCTGGAAAAAATGATTGCAATATTCTTTCCATCCCTAGTTTAGGTTAGCCAGGTCCCAGGACACTGATGTCTCAGTGAACTGCTGTGCTTTTGGGGGGGTTGTCTAAATGGTTTCCTCAATGGTTTTTTTTTTAATGGAATTCATGGAATTTGCTGGGAATCCTATGTGTCTAAATGGGTTCCTGCACCAATCCACACAATTCAGAAGGAGGGGGGACCAAAACAGCAAAAACGCTCCAAAAAAGTGATACAAGGACTCCCTGAAACAACATCTCAGGCTCGGCCAAATTGATCACCAACAATGGTCCGCCCTGGCCTCCCATCGGGAGGCATGGAGACACACTATCCACAATGCTGCAGCCTTATTTGAGAGCTCATGCCAAACAAGTCTTGAAGAAAAACGGCAATGCAGAATAATCACAACACGGAAACATCACCCAAGGAGACCTACTGTTGTGCTTTCTGCAAATGGACATGTTTATCTCGGATTGGCCTTTTCAGTCATCAGTGCACTTGCAGAAAGCACGGGATGAGTCCTTCCTGAATCTTTGTTTGCAAAGAAAAGCCAGAGAGGGGTAATATTCCTTGTAGTTCTTGATATCCACGGTGGACGGTGGCTTCCATGTTAGTGCACCAGCGAATCCACTCTGTGTTTTAGTCTGAACTGTTCGAGATGCTGAACTGTAAATGAACTATTCAAGGCATGAACCTATATTAGGGATAAAATTCAGCACCTTGGATAGCTCCTTTAAGGTACAGAGTAAAACTTGGGATGGATTCATCACCCCCCTGGCATGGAACCATCCAGCCACTGCTGCTTGATATACATCTGGCATGAATGTGAATACACCAGTTAAAATGTATTAAGTTCCACTGAGTCATCTTCTTTGCAGCATATTGTTTTTGTGTTGCCCTGAGGTAGTTTAATACAAGTCTTAAGCAAAGCTCATAAAATAATAGGAGACAAACCTGGTACACTGAGTCCCCATAGGCAACATGTATGGCAGGATATTAGTAAAAATGTACCAGCAAAAACCAATTAGCAGATATTAAAGCCACTTTATTACTCTTGAGTTGTTCTAACCAATAACAGAAAGTAATTGACAGGGGAGGGTTGCTAACTGAGAGCATTGTGAATGATACCATAAAGGTTTCACTCTAGAGAGAAACACATGAAAAAGAGCACGCTTTGATTTAGAGTAGCTATCTGAAAATAGTTGCTGTGTACATATTCTGTATTCTGATGACAAATGATGACAAGAATTGTTGTTATACACACATACACACTTTACAAATAGACCCTTGTTGATGCCAGGGATTAAAAGTACAGTTTCTTTAAAGGGGAAACATTGGTCCTAATCTAACACAGAGATTTGGGAATTAAATTAAAAGGTGGCTCTTTTGGCATTATGCCACAACAGGTAGTGTGGTGTGGTTCTTGAAGCCAGATCTGATCCCAAACTTGATGACTGGCATAGTGGAAGTGATCAGTGTACAGCACTAGAACAGACAATAGACATTAAACAAAGAGCAGAAACTGGAGGGAGGTGAACTAACCACTTTCCTATTTATTTGATATAAACAGACTCAACACCTTCTTTGCCTCAGTGTTTTCAGAAAAGGTAAAGGGGGACCAACCTGAGGATAAAGGTACAGAAGACACAACAGGGGAAATCCAGCACAGAATAAGCAAAGAGGTAGTACAGGAATACGTTCTTAATCTAAATGAATTTAAATCTCCAGGACCAGATGAACTACATCCAAGAGTATTAAAAGAGCTGGCAAATATAATCTCAGAGCCATTGGCAATAATATTTGAGAACTCCTGGAGAACAGGAGAAGTCCCAGCAGACTGGAGGAGGACAAACGTTGTTCCCATCTTCAAAAAGGGGAAAAAAGAGGATCCCAACAATTATCGTCCAGTTAGTCTGACATCAATACCAGGGAAGATTCTAGAGCAGATCATTAAACAGAGAGGCTGTGAACATTTAGAAAGCAATGCCATAATCACAAAAAGTCAACATGGGTTTCAGAGTAACAAGTCATGCCAGACTAATCTGATCTCTTTTTTTGATAAAATTACCAGCTTGGTAGATGAAGGGAACGCTGTGGACATCGCATACCTTGATTTCAGTAAGGCCTTTGACAAGGTTCCCCGTGACATTCTTGCAAACAAGCTTGTAAAATGTGGGCTAGATAAGTTAACAGTTCAATGGATTTGTAATTGGTTGACCGGCTGAACCCAAAGGGTGCTCAGCAATGGCTCCTCTTCATCTTGGAAAGATGTGACCAGTGGGGTGCCACAGGGTTCTGTCCTGGGCCCAATGCTATTCAACATCTTTATCAATGACTTGGATGCGGGAATTAGGGGCATACTTACCAAATTTGCAGATGACACCAAATTAGGAGAAGTAGCTAATACCCTGGAGGACAGGATCAAAATTCAAGATGACCTGGATAAACTGGAGAGCTGGGCCAAAGCTAACAAAATGAAATTCAATACGGAGAAATGTAAGGTACTGCACTTAGGGCGAAAAAATGAAATGCATCGATATAGGATGGGGGAGACCTGGCTGAATGAGACTACATGTGAATGGGATCTAGGAGTCCTAGTAGACCACAAGTTGAACATGAGTCAACAGTGTGATGCGGCAGCTAAAAAGGCCAATGCGATTTTGGGCTGTATCAATAGAAGTATAGTGTCTAGATCAAGGGAAGTAATAGTGCCGCTCTATTCTGCCTTGGTCAGACCTCACCTAGAATACTGTGTCCAGTTCTGGGCACCACAATTCAAAAAGGATATTGACAAATTGGAGTGTGTCCAGAGGAGGGTGACTAAAATGGTGAAAGGTCTGGAAACGATGCCTTATGAGGAGAGACTTAGGGGGCTGGGTATGTTTAGCCTGGAAAAAAGACGGTTAAGAGGCAATATGATAGCCCTGTTTAAGTATTTGAAGGGGTGTCATGTTGAGGATGGAGCAAGCTTGTTTTCTGCTGCTCCAGAGATTAGAACACGGAGCAATGGATGCAAGCTCCAGGAACAGAGATTCCACCTCAACATTAGGAGGAACTTTTTGACAGTAAGAGCTGTTCGGCAGTGGAACGCACTCCCTTGGAGTGTGGTGGGGTCTCCTTCCTTGGAGGTCTTAGAGGCTGGATGGCCATCTGTCGGGGATGCTTTGATCATGATTTCCTGCATGGCAGGGGGTTGGACTGGATGGCCCTCGTGGTCTCTTCCAACTCTGCAATTCTATGATTCTATGACTGTAGTTTATTGGTAGTAGAGCATGTGCTTTGCATTCACAAAGTCCCAGGTTCATTTCTGAGAATCTCCAGGTAGGGATATGGAAGACAGTAGTCTGAAAAGCTGTCACAAGACCATGCAGATCAGGGCAGGCAACAGTCAGAGACTAAGGGGTGCATTAGCCCTTGCCATGGGAATTTGAAGGACTGCATACCACCACACTCTTGATATCCTTGAAAAAACATTCCCCCCCCCCCAAAAAATGCCTTCTGGAGATGTGGAGGCTTTCCCCTCATATTTAAGGACCCCCTCAGGATATTTTAGGTTCAGGAGAGACCTTTAAAAAAAAACACACACAACAGGAAGTGGTGAAAATACCCCACACACTTCTAGAGATCACTTGGGGGCAAAAATTTCACCCCTGTGAGGCTCTGAGGACCACCAAAATGGGCCTGGGAACCACTTGCAGCCTGCAGGCTGTACTTTGCCCACCCATAAGGCAGAGTACCTGAGCCAATTTTCTGCCCCCAAGACCCTCTTGAGACTGATGGACTGCCAACAATACCATTTTTTAAAATGGCAAATTAAAAAAATGGAGTGAGGCTCATTACTGGTTTAAAAAAAAATAGTATTTTTTAATTGTTACACACTGCAGGGGGGGGCTATTTAAATGACTAAATTACAACTCTGGGAAGCTTCCAGGAGATGCGATTCCCTCTTTTTCTTTTCGTTTTTTTCCCCCCCCCCAGAAAAAGGGTGGCTTGCAGAAGTTGTAGGGGTGTCAGAGGCTACCAAAAACAGATTGGGGGGGGTACATCTAGCCCCAACATTACACTTTGCCCATTTCTGAAGAGCTAGAAAGACTAATGGTCTGGGTCAGTAGAAGGGAGATTCTTACTTACATATGAAAGGAATAAGCTCGTTTCCTTCCCTACATTCCCAATACGAACAGAGGGATTCACATGATGAGCTACTGAGAGCACTGTAAGGTGACATCAGTCACCACTTACCCCTGCGCCTTATTGACATGCAGTCTGGACAAGGTCCTTGTGATGGATCCCCTCTCCAGACTGACCCCATTGTTCCAACTCCTGGACTCCTGTTGCTCACCTTGCCCATCTTACCCATAAGATCCCTCCCTGGATCTGGCACTGTGTCCCCAAAGTGAATGAACAAGTCACTTGTGAGTGACTTGGAGTGACTGGACAAGTAGATCTGTGGCTGAGTGGAATTTACCAGTTTGGTAAAGCATGACCAATTCCCCTCATTGATTCCTAAATGAGAAATACATCCAGACAGTGGTATTAAAAAAAAAAAAGCCATAAAGAAATATGACACAAGTTAATTAAACACCTAGCATACACACAATACAGTATAACACTTTCGTTAAAACACTGTGACACTTTTTCCTGTACTCTTTCCATTCTCTCAGAAAACCAAAGTCCCCATTGTGATCTTATCCATTCTTAAACCTAACCATTTCTCTATTCCTAACCAGTCCTATCTTTCTCCTGTCATGATTTGAACCGTTCTTATCTTCCTCCTGTTCCTCTCTCTATTTGTAACTGGCCCTATCCCACAGTGTAACAGGCATACCTCTGGTTTTATGTTCTTTTCCCCTACTGCAGGGTGGGGAGGTAATTCCATGAGTTATGATTGGCTGTCTTTACCCACACTTGCTAGTCTCGTCTCTTTATAGCCTTTGCAATCAAATATTTAGAGGCTTCATGAAAGCATCCTATGTGCATATCCATGTATGTAAGCTGAGCTCCTCTGTGGGCCCACACAAGATATTTTGCTACCTGAAGCAAAAGGGAAGCTAAGTGGGTAGACAGTTGATTTGTACTTGAACTCTGGTGACAAAGCAGCACTCTCATTTACACTTCAGGATGGCAGGCAAGTGTAGGATACACTGGCAGCTGAAAGGGGCTCTTGACTGGAAGACTTCTTTTTACATGCAACCCCTGGGTCAGTGATGATTTCATATGTTATCAGTGGGTGTGGTGCTAGCTCATGTTACCCCTTGGTGTTCTCAGGGGTTGTCTAGATGATGAAAAAACTCCTCATGGAATGTGAGGAGAATCTATTTTGTCCTGATGGGATCCTGCAGGGATTTGCCGTATTCAAAAAGGGGGGGGGGTAAAAACTCCATGTACTCTGCAATAACAGCCTTCATGGTTTTTGGCTAAGTTTTTCAAAAATATGCTGAAATGCACATTCCCGCTTGTTTGAAAAACCAATTCGAAGCAGAACATATCCTGGAAGCTAAAAGATGATTGGTCCGACATGTGTGTGTGTGGGCTAACAATGGAACCACCATTGTTGTTTTTCACGGTACTAATCATGCATGATTTTGATGCAGTAAAGCAAAAACAAAAAACCAAAAAAACCCCAGTGTTTTTAAGCAGAAGATCATTCTTCTGTGTCTTGGATTTAATGAGGAGAAAAAACCTGTGCAACAGCAGGAATTCATGATGCAAGTAGTTCACTCATGACCACCATCTTTATTCACAGGCGTGTTCTGTGTGAACTTCAAACACGGATAATTTTGCATACCAGCAATCTGGAGAAAAATCATGGAGACAAATGAACACTGCTGTGATGGCGTGTTAATGCACTTAAATGAGCATTATATCTCATCATATAAATGAGCCCTCAAGTGTCTCTAGTAAGACACCAACATGCATTCAAGTTCTTTGTATTGTGCAAGGTCAACTAAAAACCAAACAAACCTGGTACTCATTGTAATAGTTGGCTGTGTTTCCAATGAGTCTGATTTTTGCATGCATTCAAAAACCTGTTTATACAAACTGATAGCAGAGCGTCTTTTCTCTCCATCCTCTGAGCTCCTGCAAATTTAAACAATTCTTATCTGAGATGAATTTACATGAAGTTATGAAGCAATAAAAAAGCCTTATAAAGCCCACTAATTACTCCCACATTTAGAAACTGCACATTTTCTCTATGCTCAGGAGATAACATCTCGTAAACTTTTCCGCCAGCTAATCTTGTTACTGAATGTCAAAACAAGGTCTTTTCTGCAAAAGATCTCAGTGGTTTCTTCTCATATGAGGCAGTGCTGAAAAAGAAAAAGAGGAACACAAGAAACTTCCTTCATCCATCTAGCTCACTTTTGTCTGCACACTGTAGCTGCATATTGTGTTTTGCAGGATTCTTTCCTAACCCTATCCAGATTGGCTGAGGACTGAAGCTGCTCTGCTACTGAGCTAGTTTCATCACAATCATTGTAGTCGTGCAACTACATTTTTTGCCTAAGCCCCTGCTTAGATATGCTACCGCCATTCTTTTGATTCTTCCTTCATTTTCCTGCTAACAAAACTTATTAAGATGTTGTCTAAACTATACAAATATGTTGTAACCCGACAAAAATTTTGAAGATGGTTTGCATATCTGGGGACTCTTGATATACCGGTCTGATTGAAATTTCACTTCTGTCTGCCCTCCTCATTGATTCTGGGAGCTGCACTGCCTCCATCCAGAGGTGTATCCTCTTCATCCTGGAGAGAAGTGACCAGTGGGATGACACAGGGTTCTGTCCTGGGCCCAGTGCTATTCAACATTTTTATCAATGACTTAGATGAGGGAACAGAGGGTATCCTTATCAAGTTTGCAGATGACACCAAATTAGGAGGGGTAGCTAATACCCCAGAGGACAGGATCAGAATCCAAAATGACCTCAACAGATTAGAAAGCTGGGCCAATATTAACAAAATGAATTTCAACAGGTAGAAATGTAGGATACTACACTTGGGCAGTAAAAATGAAATGCACAGATATAGGATGGGTGAGACATGGCTTGAGGAAGTACATGCGAAAATTATCTAGGAGTCTTAGTGGACCACAAGCTAAACATGAGTCAGCAGTGTGATGCAGCAGCTAAAAAAGCCAATGCAATTCTAGGCTGCATTAATAGGAGTATAGTGTCTAGATCAAGGGAAGTAACAGTGCCACTCTATTCTGCTTTGGTCAGACCTCACCTGGAATACTGTGTCCAATTCTGGACACCACAATTCAGGAAGGATACTGAGAAGCTGGACCATGTCCAGAGGAGGGTGACCAGGATGGTGGGAGGTCTGGAGGCCATGCCCTATGAGGAGCGGCTTAGGGAGCTGGGAATGTTTAGTCTGGAGAAGAGAAGGCTGAGAGGGGACATGATTCAATATTTGAAGGGATGTCATATTGAGGATGGAGCAAGCTTGTTTTCTGCTGCTCCAGAGACTAGGACACGGAGCAATGGGTTCAAACTACAGGAAAAGAGATTCCACCTAAACATTAGGAAGAACTTCCTGACAGTAAAAGCTGTTCAGAAGTGGAATGCATTGCCTTGTAGTGTGGTGGAGTCTCCTTCTTTGGAGGTTTTTAAACAGAGGCTGGATGGCCATCTGTCGGGAATGATTTGATTATGTATTCCTGCATGGCAGGGGGTTGGACTGGATGGCCCTTGAGGTCTCTTCCAACTCTATGATTCTATGATTCTGTGATCTTTCTGTAAACGTGAAGAACCTGGGTCTTCAGGGAAAGCCAACTCTTTATCATTCCCAGACTTGGAGTTGGGCATAATTCCTCTTCACTATAGGAATCTTCCAGCAGGGGCATGATAGTTGTGTGCGCTCATACAATATTAAGGAAGTTCTAGAAAAATACCCAAGAAGCTGCTGGTCTTTAGACCTTCCTCTCAGAAGAATTTAGCAAGTGGACAAACCATTCATCCATTATTTCCTATCCAAGTGATAAGACATAATTCACATGCTAATCTTATCTATTGTAGCATGTGCATATCACTATCCAACTACTGTTTGTCAGTAATCACTGTTTGATAGTGATCAATGTTTGTACCTTTTGCAATTCAGTTCCCCCACATCACCCCTCCCCCAGCATGTGTATAACAGCCTGCTAACTAAAGCAATATTTCATGCATTTAATGAAAAATGATTGCAGTCCAAAGCTTATGCCAGATCAAACTTGTTAACTATTCAGGTGCTACCAGACTATCATAGAATCATATCTGTTGCTTTTTCTTTCATAAATGAACACAGCTACCATTCTGGAAATTTCTGGGGGGAAACATATACTGTTGTCCCTTCATATTCTCTGGGGTTTGGTTCCAGGACCCCCCGTGGATACCAAAATCCATGAATACTCAAGTCCCATTATATGCAATGGCATAACAAAATAGTGTCCCTTATATAAGATGGCAAAATCAAGGTCTGCTTTTTGGATTATTATTTTTTTTAAAGAATATTTTGAAGCCGTGAACACTTAAATCTGTGAATACCAAATCCATGGATATGGAGGGACAACTGTAATCCATTTCTGTAACCAGCTATCCATCCATCCATCCACCTCCAGATCCACACAAACAGAAAGCATGAGTAGCTGCTTAATTAAGAATGTGTAACTTTAAACACAGTCAGAATCTGTGGACCTGGGACTTACAAATCTATGCCAAGCAATTTTGTTTATATACGAGTAATGCAAGTATCGCCTTCAGACACTCAGGCTTGAACCCTGAGTGTGGTAAATGCAAGCTGGCTTAAATGTTTCTTTACACTACAGTGCTAATCAGAATATTTTTAAACCTGGTAACACACAGTTATTTCATTTCCCAGAAGTATAAGTGATCTGTCTCAGTTATGGAAACAAATCTCTAACAGAAATTAAAAGTGTGTGTGTAGCAGGGGGTGGGGAGTGGAGGAAGAGGCCCTCTATCCAGTTCTCCTGGGGAAGTCAGAAGCAGGGCAAAATGTCTTTTCCAGAAGAGATGACAGTTGTTTACATTTTCCTATGGAAGAATCCAGCCAGTCGGCAAGTTTATTTTTAGTGAGCATAAACTTGACTACTTGCCTCTTCTTTCTCTCTGAGCCTGGGAGTTGGATATAAAAATGATTAAGCACCAAGACAAAGCATTGTCTGATCGCCAGTAAGGGAGGCAGACTCTTGGATTCTCAGGAATATTCTTCAAAATGGGGAAGCTGCAGAATCTTTTCACATCATTTATTTGTTTGTTTGTTTGTTTGACTTCACCAACCTATTTTGGATCTGGCAGCATCCCAATGCGCTTTTGTTTAAAAAGAAAAAACAACAACCAGCAATTAATGGCACAAGGCATCATCTCTGAGATACCTATACAGAAATTCATTTCCCATAGATCACCCATACTGGCAACAGAAGAAATCATAAAGAAATGTGGTGGAAGCATTTTGCCTTTGGCCTTCTGACAACCGATGTTTCACAGATATTTGCTCTGCTTTTCAAGAAGGACGTACAAGGGTTGCCTCAGTGTGAACTGGTCAGAGGAGGTGCAAATGATTCCAAATAAGTCACTTTATAAAGTCAGAGGATTCAGAGTTGCTTCATAGCTGCTATTGCTAGAGTTACTAGCATGATGCAGAATCCACCCATGAAATCTCTTAGGTCTTTTTGTATAGTCAAGGCAAGTCCTACTGTTAGATAGAATGAAACAGCAGGGTCTTAGAGGAACGAGGTGTGTGTCAATCCCATACACTCTGGATGGGATGGAAGATGCTCTCCCACACACTCCCATAGTGTTGAAGAAAATCACCTTCTGGCTTAGTCAGTTGAAGGGAGAGAGGCCTTGTTCTTTGGGCCCTTTCACACTGCACAATTATATTATTGTGATTCCACTTTAATTTCCACGGCTACATCCTACAGAATCCTGGGACTCATCGTTTGATGAGGCCCTAGAGTTCTCTGGCAGAAATTTCTAAATACCCATCCCAAACTGCAAATCCCAAGATTCCATAGGATGTTGCCATGGCAATTAAAGTGGAATCATAGCACTATCACTGTGTAATGTGAAAGGGCTCTTGGTCTTGAGCCAGCACCATGTGTAAACGTTTGAATTCTTTTAGGATACAGTGGGCCCTTGGTATCCACTGAGGTTTGTTTCCAGGACCCCCCATAGATACCGAAATCTATGGATGCTCAAGTCCTATTATATACAATGGCATAGTAAAATGGTGTCCCTTATATAAAATGGCAAAATCAAGGTTTGCTTCTTTGAATTTGTTTGTTTGTTTGGAATATTTTTCAAGCAATGGATGGTGGAACCCATGGATGCCAAATCTGTGGATACAGAGGGCTGACTGTACTTTTAAAAGCACTCATTCAGAGCTAACATCCCATCTTCAAAGGGTATTGTTTAACCTTAATGTGAAAATGGTTCATGGTTTAGGCACCAAGAGAAAAGACATGCTATCTGAAATATTTCTTTTGAATCTGACACCAGGCCTTCAGCATTTTCTTTTTTCTTTGTTTTTTTCCTTTTTGCACAAAACAGCTAGCATGCAGAAGGAGATAGGTGGGCTAGCGTTGTGCAGATCTATAAAATCAACATCAGCAGACATCCAAGCCTTGTTCATGTCTGGTTTCATTGTATCTGTGTCTGTGATTTTTAACAGGATTAGATCTGTGCTTTTGTTTGCTTCCCCCCACCCCCCAAAATGTGTACACGTTTGTACTTATCGCTGAAACTGCACACATTGCTTGAACCTGTTTCCATCACTGACAGATGCGTGTTTGCGTGCATTTGAAATGTACTCATTTTTCTGTGAGGGCTTATCAAATGTTACTTTTTTTGGCCAAACACACCCTCAGACATCTGTCAGTGAGAAGATTCTGGGTTTCCAATATAAGGATTCCATAGTCTTGGACGTATGGGCCAAGACATATCCATTAAAGCTTTAGCCAAAATTAGGTTTGTCCTATATCCATAGGGTAAATGGATGCTTCCTGAAATGACAGAGTAGGACAGGGGAACGAAGGGATCCAAAAACTTGGCAAAGTTACTTTTTTGACTACAACTACAACATTCCCAGCCAGCATGGCCATGGGATTGTGCCAGTTGTAATGTTGGCTTTTAGTTTGGGGAGACTGCCTTTTGGACTACATCTCCCACAATCCCCAGCCAGCTTGGACATTTGCAAAATGGTGCTGGCATTGTGCAGCAGCCAAGCCCATGAGAGCCAAAGAATCAAGGAGTTAAAAGAAATTTGACAAAAATGACAAGAAGAATGGGGAAGCCACATTGCTCATGACTAAAAACTTATGAACTGTGTAACCATGTGTAGAGCTTTGTGCTCTAGATTTTTTAAAAAAATATCTCCCAGAATTACCCATAGTACAGGAGCACAACCCAAAGATGATATGGATAATTAGCTATTAAACTACACAGAAATAATTCCTCTGGATATTCAACCAGAAATTGCCAATCCATGATCACATGAACACTGCCAAGACATGTTGCATTTGGCCTGCTACTCCCCATTATTTTCTCTGTAACTAAATCGAAAATGATTAGCTATATGGAATAATATTACATTACAAAAGTTTCCTGACAAGCTGCCAGGTGAGCTTGAATGTCCTGTTCCCCATATTTTATTTGCCAGGCCCACAAATGATATAGAGATATTGTGCCTGTGTTTGCAAATAGCAGGGCCATTGTGTTTACCGGAAGCACACCAAGAATTCATTAGACTTTCTCTTGACATATTGGCTTTGACACACCAGGAGTTTTGTGTGCCCCAGGCCCAAACGTGATACTGAAAGGGAAATTACAAGCTTGTGATATATTCTGAGATGAGGCAGGTTATGGTCAGTGAGTGCATCTAATGCATTAACTTTTAAGAATGCACAGAAACCGATGTGACATCTTCTCTTCCCCTCTGGATTTTATGTTATGCTGGAGAAAAGCTATAATAACCCTTGGCATTCTCTTCAGATGTGCTTTATGCAGCATTTTACTTGGGAGATTATCAGACAGGAATGTCAAAAGTGTTCCTGTCCCACAATCTCCCGTCCCTTTCCCGTCCCTGTCATGCCACAATCACCCTCCCTACCGCACTTACCTCCTCTTCCTTCATTCTGGCAGCCCAGGAGTGAACAGAGCTCTAACAGGGCTCTGTTCACTTCCTGGGTCAAAATCCCGTGGATTCTCATGAGAAGATGCAAGCATGGGAAATTCAAAAAATAAAAATAAAAAGAACACAAAAAAGTGACAGCAAGTACAAAAACACACTTTAAAAGGTAGAAGTAACCCGGGGAGGGTCATAAAAAATGTGTCACTTACTTGAATATCCCAATCTCACAATCTGGCAGGGACCGCCCATTGACGCTGGGATCTCGCTAGCAAAACAGGGCACTTTGTCACACGCAGGAACATCTGAGACAGAAATGGAACGGGGGATCTATTGACAGCTTCTCCCATCAATAAAAAGCAGCACTGGTGGAACAGCAGCAGAACAGATGCATAACAAGGGGGGAATGACGTTGTCTGGTAAGGGAGCCCTTTTGTGATCTCCTGGCGTTGCTGTAAAGCCACTTTTAATGCATCTGATAATCTCCTTGGAAAGAAAGATGTCACAAGGCTATACCTACCTGAAGAACTGGAATTCTAAAGACACACATATAGGTATGTTCTTCCATTCATGGGTGTCCATCACTTGCAGAAAAGTCAAATGGAAACAATAATAACTTTGAATGTATAATACTTAGTGGAATCAATGAGCAGCAGCAAACCACAAGTAAGTGTGTGTGTGTGTGTGCACACACGCACGTGTGCACGGTTCATGTCCTGGGAATGTGAGAAAGAAACACAGAATATTCCAAAATCTGTAATTTGGCGACATCTTTCTTAGCCCAAGCAAAAACAGGCACAAAATGTGTGCAAGCTTTTGATATATTCAGATCTCATAATTAGACAAGATGTTACAAAGAGTGAGCAGTGGGAGGTCAGAGGGTGAAGAACTCAAAGTCATGCAGATGGTCTTAGTATGTACTGAAGAGGAAAAGTCTGTATAATTGTGAATGGAGCATCCACTGATATGAAGATGTTCTCTTTTCCATGAAGTGAGGGTCCTGTAGGAGTTAGCAACCTTTGCATGCCCATACTCACTGGTAGTTAGATTGATGTCATTCTCTAGGCGTTTAGTCACAGCATGCTTATGGCAATTTCCCCTTTCTTTTTTGTGTTTGTCCACATACCCATTCTCTTCCTGCATGATGTATCCTTTCCTTTGTTCTCTGGAATCTCATCTGCCCTCACCTCTTTTTCTCTCACACTGTCTCTCCTCCTTTAAATTTGGACTTTATCAGATGAGCCTCCGAAAACATTCTTTTGCCAGCATAAATAAAGCCATTTTATGCTGGCAAAAGAATATCTCGCACCAGTTTTACCTTTGTCTCCTGGCAAAGGCTTCCCCAGCAATGAAAGGGAGGTGAACAGAGCTCCGTTCACTTCCTCGTTCAAAATCCCATGGATTCTCATGAGACTTCATCATGCGGGAAATTCAAAACTAAAACAAAAAATAACACATAAAAAGTGACAAGAAAGCACATATACATGCTTAGAAACATACAAGTACACTCGGAACGGTCATAAAAAGTACATCACCTACCTGGATTGCAATCTCACTTGGAAGTGTTCTGGCTGGTCCAGCCATTGACAGAGTAAGTACAGGGCGGGGGCGGGGAGCGCTAGGTTTCATATACCAAAAATGGCACAGCCGATCTATTGACGGCTTGTCCCATCAGTAAAATAGATTGGCTTATAGGCAGGACATAAATGCAAAAGGGAGACATCATGTGATACGTTCGCCCTTTTGCATTTATGTGGCATCGTTATGATGCTGTATTTAATGCATCTGATAAAGTCCTTTGTGTCACAGGAGCCTCCCTAGGTGAGATGATCCAATTATTTACGTGTTTTTTCCTTTTTAAAACCTTTCTTCAAGAAGATGATCCTTTGCTGATTATGCACAAGTATTTGTGCGTAAAACTTCTTTTATATGACTTATAAAGAAGACTAGGTTTAATTTATTTGTCTGCTAGACCCTGTATGTGCAGCGGGGTAGGCTAATGAACTGTTTGCCTTCTGCCTTTCAACTCTGCTTGAGAAATCCACTACTATCTCTTACATTTCCTAAGCGGTCCTTCCTCCTGTACAGAAAAGTCAAGGCATCCTTTCCTCTCTTCCAGAACTGTGCTAAAAGAATTTAGAAAAAGCCCAGTTTGGTCAAGTCTAGCTGGCCTCTTTTTATATTACATCTCTGCACAAGGGAAACCAACTTCTTCTCCTCAAAGGTAGTGTACAGATGGGGAATCTCTGGCCCTTCAGATGTTTTAAAACTCCAAGGTATGCCTCCCCACTGCTATGGTCATGGCTTGTGAAAGCTGGAATCCATAATAGCTTGAGGGACCCAACGTTCCCCACCTCTGCAGTGGCACTTCCACAATGCCTCATCTATAGTGCATAGGGAACAATAGGCTGTTGCCTGTAATGGAGAGCAAGAAGTAAGGTTTTTGTTGTTGTTCTTAATTGTTGTCAAGTTGACTTCAACTTATGTGACCCCATGAATTAGAGACCTCCAAGTCACACTATCATCAACAACCCCAACTCAGCTCAGGGCCTTGGTTTCCTGGACTGAGTCTATCCATCTGGAATGTGGTTTTCCTCTTTTCCTACCTTCTACTTTACCAAACATTATTGCCTTTTCTAGTGAGTCATATCTTCTCGTGATATGCCCAAAGTATAACAGTCTCAGTTTAATCATCTTGGCTTCTAGGAAGAGTTCAGGTTTGATTTACTCTAGGACCCATTAATTGGTCTTTTTAGCAGTCTGTGGTATCTGTAGAACTCTTGTCCAGCACCACATTTCAAATAAATTGATTTTCTCCCTAACAGCTTTCTTCACTCTCCAGTTTTCACAACCATACATAAAAATTGGAAATAGGATGGCATGGACTATTCTAATTGTAGTATTCAATGATATGTCTTTACACTTCAGGATCTTGTCTAGTTCCTTCATAGCTGTCCTTCCAAGTTCTACTCTTCTTCTGATTTCTAGATTGCAGTCTCTATTCTGAATAATGACTGGGCCAAGGTATGGAAAACCTTGAACTATTTCAATATCTTTGTCATCTACTTTAAAGTTATATAAATAATCTGTACTCATTATTTTTGTTTTCTTAATGTTTAACTGTAAACCTGACTTTGCACTTTTTTCCTTGACTTTCTTCAGTAATTGTTCCAAGTCTGCTATTTTCTGTTAGTAGTATGGTGTTGTGTGCATGTCTTAAATTGTTGATATTCCTTCCTGCCATTTTCACACCTCCTTCCTCCATGTCTAATCCTGCTTTACATGTGATATGTTCAGTGTACAAGTTAAACAGATAGGGTAATAAAACGCAGCCTTGCCTGACCCCCTTTCCAATTGGAAGCCATTCCATTTCTCTGTATTTTGTATGAACAGTAGCCCTCTTGTCCTGAGTACAGGTTATGCATCAGGACAATCAAATGTTGTGGCACACCCATTTTTTTTAAAGACCAATCCATAGTTTTTCATGATCTATACAATCAAAGGCTTTGCTATAATCTATAAAGCACAGGATGATTTTCTTTTGAAATTCTTTGGTGAGCTCCATTATTTAACCTATGTTTGCAATTTAATCCCTAGTGCCTCTTCCTTTCCTGAACCCATCTTGGACATCTGGCATTTCTCGCTCGATATAAGGTAAAAGTTGATGTTGTAGAATTTTGAACTTCACTTTGCTTTCATTGGAAATGCAATGGTCCTGTGGTTACTACAATTCCTGGTGTTCTCTTTCTTGGGGATTGGAAGGCATATAGAGCATTTCCAATTTGTGGGCCACTGTTTTGTTTTCCATATTTGTTGGTAGATTGTAGTTAGAACTAAAGTAGATTCTGTATCTGTAGCATAAAACAGCTCTATTGATATGCCATCTGTTCCTGGTGATTTATTTCTCCCAAGTGCTCTGAGTGCATCTTCCACTTCACTTTCTAAAATAGGAGGTTTGTCTTCATATAGTTCTTCCTCAATTGAATCTGTTGCCCTTTCCTCTCTTTAAGAATGGAGCTTCTCCCTCTTCTGCTTCCAATTATGTTTTCTACAGTTGCCAGCAGGTGATGTCCATGTATAAAGTAGCTTCTTCAGAAGTGATTGTATTGAGTAAGTTACACAAAGGCAAATGTAGTACAAATGAAAGGAAACTGCTTCTGGCTGTGGCAAATAACAACAGGGTTCTAAAAAGAATAGAGGATAACGGTTAAAGGAGTGGCTAGAGGAAACCACAATCTGGAAATGTCCCCCCACTACAAGTTCTGGTTTTCTTTTCTTTTTTTTTCAGTTCCACATTTTTGCAAATATTCTTACTCAACTAGAATGGTTGCCTGTCTCAGATTTCCCCTGCCAAGACAAGACGGATAAAGACCCGTCAAGAAAGCAAGCAAATATATTCAATACATCCTTGATTCTTCTGTCATCATGCAGAATTTAGCAAAATAGGCAGCTGAGATGAAAGAACAAATTAGCTTCAAGAAAATATCAGTTTGCAATGCCCCAAGCCCCCCCCCCCATTAGATGCATGTGTGTGTGCTTTCTATACACTGAATCACTCCCCTCTGGTGGAGAAATGAATCTAACTGCTTTGATATTTTAAACACAGAGAGGTCTGAAGATGTACACTATGGGATCAAAACATTTTCTCAAAGCGTTATAAGTTGAAGTCAAAGCAGTTTAGCAGTGTGACAATATGCACAATGATATGGAAAGCAATTATATTTGTTATTTAAAATTTTGCTCCTTTGGCTTGGTACTGCAGAGGGTTGGCACATTGAAGGGCATTGTGCATGCTTTAATTGCTTGTGTGGCTGGAAAGAAAGAGAAATTATAATTTTCAGCAAGGTCTCCTTGTTGTAAGGTCTTCCTTGTTTGAAACCTGGTTTCGCAGCAGTGTAGAAAGGTTTTTCTGTGCATTAATGTTAAAGGAAGATACTGTACTGTAAGAAAAGGAATACTAAGCTTTATGAAGATGGCCAAAGCATAAAACAGGGGAAGAAAACCTTTGGCCCTCCCTATTTTTCTGGACTGCAAGGCTGTTTGGAAAAAGGGGTACCTGATCCCTTTCCTTTTGAGGTTGAGATTGCTTTTGAGAATTCAGGTATCATTCTCCAATGCCTGAAAATATTTCCATCTATCTCATCTACATTTTCATTTGAGTTCATTATGAAAACTATACATTTATTAGTAAAGCAAATGAAATGAAACCTGTCTGGGATAAGACATAACTCTGTGAGTGCAGCCTCAAAGGACACTTCTCATTATAATTTAGATTCTGAACTATATTTTGAAGCTCAGATAATTTGCAGCATAAATCATATTCTTTCCTTTGCATAGTTGACATTTCAAACAACTTCAGTAGGCAAATGATTAAGGATGCAGAAAGTATAATTTGTGCCACTTGGTTGGGTTTTATTTTTATTTTTGAGTGTGTGTGCTACAGTTTTCCTGTTCTGTTTCATTATTTGGGATGCTGACACCTTAGGACAACCTTCCCCGATCTGGTGTTCTCCAGATGTGTTAGACTACAATTTCTATCACTCTCAGATATGAGAAGACGTATAAGAAAGGAAAATGGGACCTAAACATGTAGTAACATTTATAAACAGAAGGAAGAAAGAGTTTTCAAAATGTCTGAGGATCTAGGCTTGTTTTTTGCTATAGTAGCTGCTAAACTCTAGCTCAAAGGAAGAGAAGGTCTAACCCTGCACCTAATCGAACTTGTTGAGGTTCCCAGTCTGACCCGCATAGCTTCCCTCCTTGGACTTCAATCCCTTCTAGAATTAAGCAAAGAGAAGAATTCCTGCTCATATCTCCAATCAATGGGTCTGAATCCACACTAATCCACTTTGAAACTGGATTATTTGCCATGGCTCCTTCTTATCGAATCTTGAGGTTTGTAGTTTTACAAAGTCTTTAGCCTTCTCTGACAAAGAGTGCTGGTGCCTCACCAAACTACAAATCACAAATCCATAGGAAGGAGCCATGGCAAATAATCTAGTTTCAAACTGGATTATTTGTGTAGTATGAATGCACTCTGGACACAAGCAAAATTTGTAAGATAAAATCTCAATCTCTCTATCTCCCTCTCCCTCTCCCTCTCCGTGTGTGTGTGTGTGTGAGAGAGAGAGAGAGAGAGAGAGAGAGAGAGAGAGAGAGAATGCAAATGGATCTTGTAGCACTTTTGAGATTTAGGGTATTATGAGATGCGCTAAATACGGCATTATAATGACACCAGGAGATGGCTAAAGGGCTTCCTTTTCAGATGGCGTTTCCCCTCACTCACTATGCACCCATTCTGCTGCTGTTCCACTGGTGCTGCTTTTTATTGATGGCAGAAGCTGTCAATACATCCCCCGTTCCGTTCCTGTCATGGATTTGACAGCGACTGAAAAGGTGCCCCGTTTCACTGGCGAGATCCCAGTGTCAATGGGAGATCCCTGCCAGAACACTACCTGGTGAGATCGGGACATCAAGGTAAGTGACACATTAAAAAAAAAAAAAAAACTTCCCTCGTTTACTTGGAAGTTTTAACGTGTGTTTTTCTGCTTGCTGTCTCTTTTTGATGTTTATTTTTCTTTTAAGGTTTGAATTTCCTGCATTTGTGTCTTTTCACAAGAATGGGCAGGATTTCACTCCAGGAAGTGAACGGAGCTCCGTTAGCACTCCTTTTACTCCTGGGCTGTCCTGTGGATGCTATAGAGGTAGGTCTGAAAAGGTTTCTTGTTGTGCTGGGACAGGGGTGAGACGGGCGGGAGAGGAGATTGTGGGACAGGAACACCTTTTCCGTTCCTGTCTGATAATCTCCTAATTGAAAGAAAGAAAAACAAAATCCACAAAAAAATGATACTTTTATTGGCCAGCCAAAATGCAAAACACATGATGCAAGTTTTTGAAGCTCTACTGATTTTTTCATTAGGCAAAAGACATTTAAAAATAAAGAAAGAAAAGTGATGATGTTGGAATCAGAGACCTGTTGTTTCAGATGTTACTTGTGATGTTATTCAGGTGAGGGAACTCATGCCCGAAGTCAAAAGCCTGGTACCCAGCCCCATACATCATAATAATTGGTGATATTTAATAATTTGGCCTTAATGTGTCCTTCCACAGAAGCTGCAGTACCATGGGCCCCTGAAATATCCCAAAGAGACATTTTGGTTGAAGTCATGCACCACTTTAAGGAGGGGCCATGGGAAATTCCAAATTTCAAAGCAACACAAAGGTCAAGCCGGACCTAGGGCAATATTCTCTGGGCACACCGGATGGCCAACAATATAGCCCATCAACTGTAGTTGAGATATCCTTTGCCTGTAGGTAACATCTTTCCTGGTTTCCAGACCTAGCTATAGAAAAACGTAGCCACTGCTTTCAATTTCAAAGCAACCGTTCATCAGTGAGTACTTGACATCTCCGGAGAGCCATTGTCAATCATAAAAATCTCCTGAAATGCTTTGTTCTCACTCAAAATCGTATTACTTCAGGGCATGTTTTTGGGTATAAATAGTAGCCCGGAACATCACCTCAGCATGCACAATTCCATTTCCTGAGGACACTCTGCCCCTCTGTGTAGCCACTCCTGCCTCATTTGTCCATGCTGCCAGCCTGCTTTGAGACTTCAGATTACAGGACAGGTTGTATAACCCACAAAAATCCTTCTATTCCCTCTATCCAAACACCTTCCATCTTTCTTTCATTAGCCTTGTGTGAATGCTTCTCTGTATGAATGTGTTATCATTTTTGAAACGTTAATAAAGATCATTGTAAACTCATCATCTTCTGTGTGTCCGTTTAGAGTTAATAGGGGTAAACATGGGTGTACAGATTCCATAGTTGCCCCCTTTCACATTGCTAATTGAGCTACTGCTAATTTTCCCAATTAATTAAAAATTTGATCTTGCATAGAATTTCCATTTCACTAGCAATTTGGGTAACATGCAGGCAGAGGCCACTCCTATTTCTTGGCCATGTGGAGTTGAGACAAAGGACAGTAAAATTTAAATCCTTTTCCAGCAGTGAGGTAACCTCTCTGGCATCCAGCGTTTCTCTATTCCTTTGTGAAGCAATGAACTCCTTTGTTAGGCAGAGAGCATTGGATTTTTCAAGAAGTCTCTGTACTGCTGCATCTGGAAACAGCTTTTAGGTGCTGTATAGGTAAAACTAGCCAATTATAGTTCTAAAGAGAAGTTTTACCTTTGCTAGAGGCAGAAACCTCAGAGAGTTCAGTCCCAGTCCATATTTCCCTCTTGTTTAGGATACCCCTTGTTGCAGCAAAATGAGGTGGCTTCAGATCCAGGAAACTCATTCAAGGGTAGCTGTGTTGGCCAGGCAGCAAAACAAAATCCAAAATCCACAAAAAAGTGATACCTTTATTGGCCAACCAAAATACAAAGCACATGATGCAAGCTTTTCGAAGTTCTACTGGCTTCTTCATCAGGCAAAAGATGGGAGAAAGAAGTTGGAGTACAACCTTTTGTAGACTTAGGGTTTGTCTAGAAAGGCTATTTGCTCTGGCCTCCCCCTGTCTTGGAACCCTGCAATCCAAATGACACAGGGCTCTTGCCCCATTTCACCTCTGGGCAGTCCTGATGATGCCCGAGACATAGTTGGGGGAAACTGGGATAAAGCCTTTTAAGACTTTTTTTAAAAACCTGATGAAAATCCACATTATCCTGGAAAACCCAGAGTGATCTGGAGCAGGAATGCAGGGATCCGTATCTGCATGTTGGCCTGCCTAGCTGGCTGCTGCCATCACTGCAGTTGCTCTGGAGCCAGGAAGGAGGACCACAGCATGTGATCAAGGCCCCCTGCATGTGACCAGCCTTGGGAAATTTTCAGACGCGTCCAAAAAGTACCTTAGCAGAACACCAGGACGTTGTTACTGTCCCGTGAACAGGACCCAGTTTCAGATGATGTCATCCTCATCACGTGCTGCTCCTGTGCTACAGCAGTTAGTAAGTGTAACTAACTTAGTATGTGGGGAAATAATCATTGTAATGTAAAAGCAATCTTGTGTACCTCATTCACATCCTTAGATAAGTCTAGGGTTTTTCCCTGCATGCCTTTTGTTCTCCCAAGTTCTCTTTCCCTTATTTCACTGGGCACTTCCAGCCAACTGGAGTGCTGGGTCATTCCACACATGACCTAATTTCAATTTTATTGCTGTGTGTAAGTTCTCTTCTAAGTTTGAGTCTCCATGAGGCTGGAGCCATCTTTAGCCATCTTCATCTTAAGCCTTCCTGAAACCATGCCATGATGCATCGCAACCCAGCCTTCTACCGCTGTAGGCTGAGTGAGTTTGTTTTCCTACCCTAAATACCATTAGTTAGGAACCTCTTTTTAAAGTTTGTTTTAGTATATAGATTGAGATTGATATACCTTCAGTAAACTTTGATTTGCATTTTAAACTGACTCCTTTGTTTTGTAATGAGTCTAATTTAACTGGGTGATCCCACACCTCTGAACACACTTTTCTTTTAAATGTTAATTGAGCTTAAGTCAGCCTTCTTAAGTGGCACTCTGCATGAAGTTAAAAGTAAATGAATGTTTTTTAACTCTCTTTTTAAAGGAAATAATTCTTGTTGCTTTTTAAAAGGACTAGATCCTGGAATTTTTAATACAATTTTATTTTTAGACTCATTACTCCTACAGTAAGGCACCACTTTTCATTGACAGGACCTCCCCATCAATGAAAAGTGATACCTTACTAACAGCTGCAGCATAGGAACAGAACACAACGAGGACAGGGATGTCTGAAACTGGGTCCTGTTCATGGGACAGTAACATCATCCTGGTGTTCTGCTAAGGTACTTTTTGGATGTGTCTGATAATTCCCTTGATCAATGCTGAGGACCTCTTTCCTGGCATCAGAAAGTGCAGCGTGTGACAGTGGTAGAGGTCCCCGCCACTACTGGCTGGTTTATGCACATGGAGTTCCACCTGTTTTGTTTTGGTAACGAGGGGGGGATCTGGGGCAACTGCAGCTAGAATATGCTGGCTGGAAGGTGGCATATTCTGGCAGGTCTAGTAGCTTACTTCCTCATGTGTGTGTGTTTGTGTGATCCGCTTTGCTCCTCCTTTACTTTTGCTGACTGAAAAAGTCACAAGCAGAAGAGAGGCTGGAGCACTTTTCAAACCATTTTTTCTAGCCAGGACTTTAGCAATCTCCCCAACTGCAGAAGGCATGGAACAGTCAAAACGACCCTGCTTAAGCTATCTAGGAAGCTGATGGCATCAGGAATGCCTCTTGACATCATCCAGCCTAATAAGGGCTACTGGAAGAGATTCACCACCCAAATTAAGGTTCCTTACCACAGCTCTAGCCAGGCATGAATAGCTACAAGTGGAGATAAGATCAGAGATATTCACTCTGAAATAGTGATTGGTTCTGGATGCATCATAATCCATGTCTCTCAGGGCCAGTTTCCCTGACTTCATTGTAATTCTATGCTCACACAAATGGGAGTTAGCACAGGCATATCTCAAATAACAAATCCTCTGACCAAAAAAAAAAAGCTCCTTTTTACTCTTTTAAAAAATACCTGCCCAACCCTCCTCCCTTTCTTCTTGTCCTCTGTCTAGCCAGAAAAATTATTTGGAAACTTTGGCATTGAGAGAATGGTGGAAGGCTGAGGAACAGGTTTTTGGTTTAAACAATGCAATAAAGTGTGAGCTAACAAAGAATGGGATTCTGCTCTAGCTGATCTTACTGAAGCTGTGTTCGCCTGGCTATAACAGGAAAGATAAACAGCAGCTGCCCCCAGAACTCTTACTGTGTGAAGAACAAAATAAGAGAGAAAGGGGGAAAGCAAATAAGTCTGTGTCACCAGCTACCACAACATGATAAAGAAGCACAGATGTATTAGTCTGGCTACCAAAATGGAAACAAAGAAAAGCGGAAGTTGCTGAAAGAAAAAGTAATCTCAGGGTGCATTTTGGAAGAAACTTTCAGGTTTTCTCTAGAAGGTTCAAAGTGTGTTTGTTTACTTCCGCAAGGTTTACCTGACATGGTTGTTTCATTTCACATGTGCATATTGCTAGTTGTAGATAAAAAGATTGCTCAAGCATGTTGCTGCTCTTTTTTTCTTCTTCTTTTTCTTTTGGTGGTATTGTAGCAATGTATCCCTTTTCTTTCCACATCTTTCTTCCGCTGGTATCAAATTTACTGCTAAAGGAATAATGCCTAGGGACTTTGTTAATTGCATCTGAGGAAGTAGACCAAGTCTACAAAAGTTTATGCTACAACTTCTTTCTCTCAGTTAGTCTACAAGATCCCCTTGCTTACTGACATTCGTTAATTGACGTGTACCTGCATAGTGAAACTTACCTCTGAGTAAACACACACAGGATCAAGTGAGGTACACATTGGCCTTGTCTGGGAGATCTTTCCAGGATTCATAGTGGTTGTCTACACATTTAAAATACTTCTCATTCAATTCAAATAGGCTGTGATCCAGCCCCATGTGATTCACAGCCTATGTGGAGTACTTGGAAGGAGTGGGGGCTAAAAGCTCCACAAACCATGCAGTAAAAGGATTTGTGGTTTTCCCCAAAGTTTCCTGGAAAATGCACATAGATGTGCATTTTCACATGTGTGGCCATCCAAATTCGTATTGCAGCACATTTTCACTTTGCTGCCCTTTATTAGAGCACATGGCCACTCCATTTGAACAGATGAAATAGATGTGAATAGGCAAAAGAATGTATAGACAAAATGAAGTTGCTGTAAATGCGCAAAAATGCGCACACACTCACAATATACCATCATGTCTAGACAAGCCCATAGACTATGGTTTATGAAGTAGGGAACGAGTTCTGAGACCAAGAGCTCCTCTCCTTTCTTCTCTTTGCACATTAGCAGGTGTACTTTTATTCCCCTGGATTGTATTAAGGCCAAACATCTGGCTTTATGAACTGACATTAGAATTTTATCCTGATCTTATCTATTACTCCCACCTATGAGGAGGGGTCATATAACAAAGGTCATTGGGAACCAAACCTTAATTATTCAAATTAACACACATACATGAGGTGGCATTCATGGGGGCAGAGATCTTAACTTCAGAAAATGTCTGAATATTTACAACTGCTACACATTCAATTAAAATCTCCTTTTTTGAAATCTGAGGTAATGAGATACTTTGCCTTACTATAATGTGCAGTGCAGAATGTAGTGCTTGAAGGGAAGATGGGAAAGAGAAGGGTGAAAAAGGAGCACTTGACCCCAACCCTCATTCCCAATATCATAAAACATCTGGAAAAAATGTCTGAACTGTGCCTGTACATTGCTCACTATTGCCTTCATAGACCAAGTTCAGATGACCTGGACAACACTGACAAAATGACTGCTAAAGCTTCTATGAAGAAATAGGGCCAGTTCATATAAACTTGCTCAGTCTAGATGATGTCGTACTGCAGCTCCCATCATTCCTCATTACTGGCTCTGCTGGCTAGGGCAGCTATGAGTCACAGCCCAACAACATCTAGAGGGGTCACACTGTGACCACCCTTTGTTGAAAGACACATTGCCATGGTTTTTGGTTCCTTTGGGGATGAAAATTCAAATACGTCAACACAGCAAATGAATTTTATTTTAAATAAAACTTTCAAGGATAATAATAACCTTCCACTCATCTAACAATGAGGAATTTTAAGAAGCAAGAAAATGCATTTAATTCTGAGTTCAGTGTCAAGCCATCATGTCAAGCAGAAAATAGGAGGGAGAGAGAAAGTTATTTGCATTCAAATCAAGCTTGAGTTCTGTCTGAGAAGTAAGTCTACATTTTCCTAAAAGTTCAGTTATCAAAGCTTTTTTTTTCTTTTTCTCTTTCTTTTTCTCATTCATTTCTTCTTCTTCTTCGTCTTCTTTGGTGGTGGGAGAAAATCAGGCCACAATAGGAAAATCATGTATTTTATGAATTATTTGGCATAAGAGCCAAGAGGAAAATTGGGTCTTTTTTAGAGAGAGCAATATTTTTTAAAAAATGAAAATCAAAGTTAATGGGAATTGTGCTAGCTAGCCTGAAACAATATTGCACTGTTCTAATCAGGTTCTAATTATAAAAGCAATTTTATTTTTGAAAAGCCACTTCACATCATGCTTAAAGAAGACCCATGGAAATTACTGGGTTAATCCTATTGATTTTGATGAGTTTACTCTAAGCATGACTATGACTGGATCCAACCCGTTATTTTTCAGGTTTTCTTTAACTGTTCAATTACAAGGAAATAACAGTGCAAAAGTAGCTGCAGAAATGGTTGTGTACAACCTGTGACTAAAAATGTGTGCAGAAGTGGAAAACTGCCATGGTGGAGACCGATGATTCATGAAGATATGTTTTTCCATCCACATTAAGACAGAAATGTTCGTTGGCAACAACCTGCTGCTAAAGTACTAGGGACAATTAATGGGCTTCATAATACCCTAATGTCTATCTATGCTTGGACTCCACAGATGTGCATATTGACACTGGCACACTCCAGTCATCTGAACTGCGAACAGTGGTAACAACTATTTGGCAAGGTGGATGTCATACATAGAAATGGGCCTGATACTTTCTCTTGAGAAAGTTCAGAAACACACTATACTTTTGCCTCTTTTTCTTTTGATCCACATTGAATTTCTGTAGTTGTCTTCTCAATATGCAAATTACCAGATAGTTTGCTGGATCAAGGTGATTCACAACTTTATTATTAGTAGCAACTGGTGTTAGCATCTTTTCCCCCCAATTGTTGTAGAAACCTGCCAGTGCTAAAGAATTGTCACTGTGGATCTAGGGGCAGCGCTGAATATTGTTTCTATGTCATCACTCCCACCATAAACTCTTATCCTTCACTCAGCTGAAGATTGGTAAACCAGATCAATTGGACCAACAGCACCAAAGTCAGAGGTGTTAGATATATGAGGCCATTCAAGCTCTACGGTCTTCAGGAGATACCCTTGCCTCTGTTCCTCTACCTTTTCAGACTCATTTGATAGGAGCGAGGGAGAGGGCCTTCTTGGTGGCTGTTTCAAGACTTTGGAACTCCCTCTCTACGGAGACTAGGATGGCTCCCTCCATGCTCTCCTTTCATCAACAAGTAAACACATTCTTATGCCATCAGGATTTTAGAAATTAACTGTATTGGGCTTTCAACGGTGTGCTGTACTGTTTTGTTGGTCTGTCTTGTTGTTGCTGTGTGTCGTCAAGTCACCTCTGACTTATGGTGGCCCTAAGTTGAACATATCACATGGTTTCCTTGGCAAGATTTGTTCAGAGTGGGTTTGCCATGACCTTCCTCTGAGAATGAGAGAGTGTAACTTACCCAAGGTCACCCAGTAGGTTTCCATGGCCAATCAGGGATTCAAACCCTGGTCTCCAGAATCCTAGTCCAACACTCAAATCGCTATACCACAATCTCATTGGTTTGTACTGTATATAGTCATTTAATGAATTTTAATGGTTTTGACTTTATATATTTTCATTTTTTTTTAAAAAAATGATGTTTATATTTACACTTTTTATTGATTTTTGCATGCTGTATATATCCATGTATAAGTCTAGAAATTTTAGTCAAAAAGACCCCCCAAAAACTGGGTCAACTTATCCACAGGTCAATGTAAATACTGTAACTTAACTTAATTAAAAAAAAAAAAAAGCACCATCCTCTTCTCTGAGTAGAGTGGCGAAAGGCCTTTGTGAATGCCTGGGTGGGAAAATAGTGCCAGCCAGAGTGGCCGACCCCCTGAGGTGGCACTGGCACTTTTGCCTCTCAATGGAATGGACTCACATCTTCTTAGCACTGTCCACACCAGGTTGCCTCTCCCACACATTGCAAAACCACCATTTACCATAGTTCCCTCCTCATCTACCTAGTCTTTAGGGTTAGCACAAACAGTTGTGCCTGATGGAATTTTGTAAGTTCTTTGGCATAATTTTCTTTTGTTTCATCCTTTACATCCTTTGTTACACGTCCCTAAGTTTTACCCTTGATTTATCCACAATTTTGGCTCCAAAACCTGCCTTTGATTTATACATGAGGTTAACTTATACATGAGTACATATAGTAGAGTTTAATCTGTATTGTTTTTAAAAAGTTATAAACTGCCTTAAGCCTTATTATTGAGGGGAAGGTGGGATAAAATGAATAAAATAAACAAAAAATATATAGAATTTAAAGACCTAGCCACATTAGTCCAAATAACTATGCAATTTCTGAATCACTATCTTGTAGCACCTTTGAGACTAGGGAGATTATCAGACAGGAACGAAAAAAAGCATTCCTGTCCGACAGTCTCCACTCCTGCCCCTGTCCTGTCCCAGTCCCGCCACAATCACCCTCCCCACCGCACTTACCTCCTCTCTGGTTGACAGGCAGCCCAGGAGTGAAAGGAGTTCTAATGGAGCTCCATTTACTTCCTGGATCAAAATCCCGTGGATTCTCACGAGAAGACAGAAGCACAGGAAATTCAAAAATAAAAATAAACCAAAAAAAGTAACACCAAGCAGAAAAACACACTTTAAAATTTACCAGTAACCCGGGAGGGTCATAAAACTGGATGTCCCGATCTCACCCGGAAGTATTCTAGCAGGGACCTCCAATTGATGCTGGAATCTTGCCAGCCTAATGGGGCACCTTGTCACACACAGGCAAATCTAGAACACAAACAGGATGGGGGAATCTATTGATGGCTTTTCACGTCAATAAAAAGCTGCACCAGTGGAATGGCAGCATAACAGGTGCATAACAAGGGGGGAACAATGTTGTCTGGTAAGGGAGCCCTTTTGCAATCTCCTGGCATCTGATAATCTCCTAACTGAGAGTAAGAGGTTGGTAGCATAAGCTTTCATAGACTTAACTCTACTTCATCAGATACAGGGAGTGAAGTGCCTAGCAACAAATCTTTATAGCTATGAATCAGCAGGTGGTATGTATGAATAGCAACAGAAATGCTAAACTTGTGGTGATGAAGTGACAACTATGGTTTTAACAATGGTTGTTGTGGGAAAAAGGCAGGAGGAAAGATGTTGCCTAAAGCCAAAGTGAGTAGATAACCATATAAATGATGGAGGGAGTTATTGGAATGTAGTGTGATGTTGGCTGGGAACCAGAAAGGAGATGTGATAAATTGGCCAAGAGAGCCCTCATGAGGTTGGGGTGTTAACTAGGAATATAATATGTGCAGTGTGCTAGGAAACCATTGGCTCTGTTCAACCCACTGTCAATGGATTGAAGTTTGTGGGTATATTCTAATTCTGCTGTTTCTCTTTCCAATTGTCCTTTGTAGTTTTTTTTTTCCAAGGTCTGTTGTTCTGGGTTCTGAGATGGAATGCCCTAGAAGAGTGAAGTGTTCTGCAATTGGTTTTTGAATATTTCTATTCCTAATGTCTGATTTATGTCCATTTATCCTCTGGCACAGAGACTGGTCTGTTTACCCAATGTAGAGTGCTGAAGGGCATTGTTGACAGAGGATGGCATATATCACATTAAAGGATGAGCATGTGAAAGTACCTCTAATATTGTGGGTGATGTAATTATCTCCTGTGATGACATTTCCCAAGTAGATGTGTGGGAAGAGTTGGCATCCGGGTTTGTGGCAAAGTCTTCTACCCATCTCCCCATTCATGTTGTGTGTTCTCCTGACGGTAAGTAACTGTTTGAGATTGGGAGGCTGTCTGTGGGCAAGTAAAGGCTCGCCACCAAGAGGCCTTGAGAGGGCAGCATTATTGTCCAGAATGGGTTATAGTTGATAATATGTCCTCTCTCTCTCTTTCTCTCTCTCTCTCTCTCACACACACACACAATTAAAGTCTGCATGGACCATTGCAACCTCAAATACCCCCAGGTGGCCTGGTAGTTAAATCAGAGACAAATGCATTGGTTTTTATTCTTTGCAATGCACAATTTCAAGCTCACCTACATCCCCCACTCTCACACCCAGCAAGCTGATGCCTTATCCAGGAAACTGGAAAGCACCTCTCTGAAGGGCAAAGAAACTTACTCTACCATTCTCTGCCCAGAATACTTTGTGGCCACACGTTTCCCCACCACTCTTGGATAAGAGCCAGGAACAGCAAGGCTGTGATGCATTTCTGCAGACACATTCACGGGACAAGGAACTGTCACACTATTCCTTCCAGGATGGGCTCTTGTACCACCATGGGTGCCTTTACGTTCCCCCCAGATCCTATCAGGAGGAGGTCCTCTGCTTGTGCCATGACAGTTGGCCTGCAGGGCACTTTACATTGTACAAGACTCTGCACTCTTCACTAGGGAATTTTGGTGGTGTCGAGTCTGGGCGAATGTGGAGCACTATGTGAAGACCTGCTTCACACCTGCCATCATGCCAAGGAAGGCCCACTGGATTATTGCAATCACCACTGCAATCGTACTGGCAACAATGATACCACAGATGGGGTAGCACTAATATGGAGACTTTATTATGGATCTACCCTTGTCAGCTGGTCACACTACCATTCTGGTAGTTGTGGATTTGTTCTCCAAAATGGCACACTTTATTACCTGTTCTGGTTACCCTCTGCTAATGAAACACCTCACTTGTTAATGCAGCACTTCTTTCACCTATGTGGTCTCCTTTTGGGATCATATCTGATCAGGGACCCCAATTTACAGCCTGGTCCTGATGGAGTCTGCTTGATATAAAGCCCCAACTCTTCTTGTCCTACCATCTACAATTGGATGGTTGGAATGAGTATTCCAATGCCCCATTGGAAAAGTATCTCTGCTGCTATGCCAACTATCCACAACACAATTGGGTTGAGCTATTACCACAGGCAGAGTTTGCCTACAACAATTCCCTGAACACCTCAATTCAGCATATCCACTTCTTTGCTAACTTTGCTTTCCACCCACATGTTTCCAGCTGTGTCCCCCTAGTCTTTAAGTGTCTGCAGCAGATCAATGGGTTTAGTAATTATGCAGATGCTGGATCCCTCTTAAAGTGGGGGATTGGGTCTGGCTCTTCACTTACCATCTTCTTCATTGACCTTGTCGGAAAGCTGGATGCCTTCTTCATAGGTTACTACTCAATAGTGGCACAAGTGAATCCTGTGGCGTTCTGATTGCAGTTGCTAGCTGTCATGGCCCAGGACTCAGACACATAGAATCATAGAATTTTAGAGTTGGAAGAGACCACAAGGGCCATCCAGTCCAACCCCCTGCCATGCAGGAAATCACAATCAAAGCATCCCCGACAGATGGCCATCCAGCCTCTGTTTAAAGACCTTCAAGGAAGGAGACCCCACCATGCTCTGAGGGGGGGTGTTCCACTGCCGAACAGCTCTTACTGTCAGAAAGTTCCTCCTAATGTGGAGGTGGAATCTCTGTTCCTGGAGCTTGCATCCATTGTTCCATGTTCTAGTCCCTGGAGAAGCAGAAAACAAGCTTGCTCCATCCTCAATGTGACACCCCTTCAAATACTTAAACAGGGCTATCATATCACCCCTTAACCATCTTTTTTCCAGGCTAAATATACCCAGCTCTCTAAGTCTTTCTTCATAAGGCATGGTTTCCAGACCTTTCACCATTTTAGTCACCCTCCTCTGGACACGCTCCAATTTGTCCATATCCTTTTTGAATTGTGTGCCCAGAACTGGACACGGTATTCTAGGTGAGGCCTGACCAAGGCAGAATAGAATGGCACTATCACTTCCCTTGATCTAGACACTATACTTCTATTGATGCAGCCCAAAATCGCATTGGCCTTTTTAGCTGCCGCATCACACTGTTGACTCATGTTCAACTTGTGGTCTACTAGGACTTCTAGATTCCTTTTGCAAGTAGTCTCATTCAGCCAGGTCTCCCCCATCCTGTATCTATGCATTTCATTTGTTCGCCATAAGTGCAGTACCTTACATTTCTCCGTATTGGCTTCCAGAACTCCCACCATTTTGGCTGCCCTCCTCTGGACACAGCATTCCAGGTGAGGTCTGACCAAAGCAGAACAGAGTGGCATTATTACTTCCCTTGATCTAGACACTATACTCGTATTAATGCAGCCTAGAATCACATTGGCTTTTTTAGCTTCTGCATCACACTGCTGACTCATGCTCAGCTTGTGGGATCCCACATCAATCCACTGTATTTGGAAGGCGAGGGGACCCCAAACAGCAAAAACACTGCAGGAAAAGCCTTTGTGTCTCTTCCCATAGTTTTTTTTTTTTTAATAGCAAGGGGGTGTGCATTCCTGCTCATTGGGACAAGTGATTCAATATGAATCACTTTCCCATAGGAGAGGAAGTTCAAATCTGATTGGCTGGCTGGGTGAGCATGGGGGAAGGGGCTTGCTAATAAGGCAAGCGCCCAATGCCACCATGTTGGATTTTCACCTTAGCAAGCGATTGCTAAGGTGATAAAACAGGGTGGGGTCTTTTTTGTGGGGGGGCTTGGGCTTTCCTGTTAAATCTAAAAATTGCTCTAACACGCCTTAGACTTTTAAAAAAAAGTTTGGGGGTGACAAATTGAGATAAGTACAACCGTGAGTAAATCACTCATGACCACCATCACGCATGTGAAGCTTATTGGGCCAAAACCACCATTAAGTCCAGTCACTGCTGCTGCAAAATGCCATTAGTGCAAGGCACTCCATTTTTTTTATTTTATCTTTTGCCTCGTACAGACGGTCCTCAGGTGTTTTGGAACTAATTGTTTCACATCTAAAGGGCCTTCTGTTTTAACAGTTGTGCTGGACTACTTTTATTTTATGTCCTTAATGTCTTAGATAATTTTGTTCTACAGGCAGTTTAGACTGCCTTGAGCCAGAGTCTTGGTGGGACGAAAGGCAGGCTATAAATAAATAAAATGATTGATTGAGAAATTGAAGAAACTGCAACCTGGGTCAGGCAGTTCCCAATCTCTACTTTGCCAAGATTTTGTTAGCAGGTTGTATTCCTTCCCTTCTCTTCCTCCCTTTATATACTGGAAGAAGGTGGCTGTGGATAGTAAGTTACAGGCCCATCTTCTATTCTTCAGAATTTGCATTTTCCCCTCCTAGTCATGCTTATTTTACAGTGTATTGAAATGCACATCTTTCCTTCATTGCTCTTCTCCAATTTAAATAATTATCTCAATAAAGAAAATAAATTATATTTTTCAGATAACCCAAGCTAATTTATTTTCTAGCAAAGGATTTCAGGCTCAAATGACTTCATACTAAACCACAGTCTTTGTCATGTGCCATATTAATGGGACACTTTAATTACTTCTTGGAGGTCATTATTCTTTTCATTGTAATTTAACAACAAAAGTTTGCAGAATAGGCTGGTACCTATTCAATCCAAGATGCAGCTTATTGCTTTTAGACATAATGTAACTCTTGTAACAACTTTTTGACAGAGAAGTTACTTACTAGGATATGAGCACTGATCTTGTTTCTAACTTTTGGGTACACTTATTTCTGAATAAGCATGCTTAGGATTACAGTCATGAACACCAACTATTTTCACCCTACCCCACATCTAACTTGATGCATCTTTTTATTTAGTTTAAAATGCAAAAGGTCAGCTTAACACTTTGCTTAATAATCTCTGTGTCAGCATGTTCTTTCCTATACTGCATATAAAATTCTTTAAAAGAAAAAAAAAACCAATTCTATTCACTCTCATTTACAGACTGGTTTGGTTTTTATACTAGCTGATCCTGTCGGCTATTTTCTTTCTAACTCAATGTATTAGATCCAGAGTAAGTCACTACATGACAACAACTGAAATTTGTAGAGTGTTTATAGCACTATGATTCCACTTTAACTGCCATGGCAACATCCTATGGAATCCTGGGTTGGCTTGTTTGTTTTTTAGCTTGGTGAGGCACTGGAGACCTCTGGCTGAGAATTCTCTCTCTCTCTCTCTCTCTCTGTGTGTGTCTTCCAGTCACCTGTTGACCTATGGTGTCCCCGTGAATTTCACAGTGTTTTCTTAGGTACTTAATACTCAGAGGTGGTTTTGCCAGTTCCTTCCTCTGAAATATAGCCTACAGCATCTGGTATTTGTTGGCAGTCTCCCATCCAGCTACTAACCAGGGCTGACCCTGTGTAGCTTCCAAGATCAGACAGGATCTGGTGTCCTTAGGGTTTTTAGTACTGCTCCTTAAACAGCAGATCCTAGGATTCCTTAGGATGAAACCACAATTTATACAATGCTCTCTCTCTGGCTTTTCTTCGCAAACAAAGATTCAGGAAGGGCTCATCCTGCGCTTTCTGCAAGCGCGCTGTGGATTTGTCCTTCGAGCCTGTGCAATGGATTTTTCTGGTGGAGCGCAGCGTGCACAGAACTGGCCTCACCCTTTAAACCAGAGGTTCATCTGCTGTGGCCTTGCAAGCATGGATGGTAGCAGCGAGGTCCTCGGGTCGTAGGTTTGATTAGAGTTTCCTTCTCTTAGATGGTTGACCTTACAGGGTTGGACAAGCACCATCTGCCCGGGTTTGGGATTAGAGTTTTCCTTCTCCATAAGGCTAGAGAGCCCCTCCTGCCCTTTGACGCTCTTTGTCAGACCCTTCGGTTTTGACCTGTCTGGCATGGGAGACCCTACCAGTGGTTATTATGCCACCGCCAGCATAGCTCAAAACATCATTAGGGTACGCAAGCCTCTCTCCCATGACAAGGGGGAGTCAATGGAGAGGTTATACAATGATATCACTATGATTGCGTAGTGTGAAAGGACCTTAGAAATACTTGCCACCGAAAGTGTATGTGGAAACTTTCACTTGAAGGATAGGGAGGCCTTGATCCATTGCTCCTGCTGTGGTCCCGGTTGTTTTGAAATGCTCTTAGGGGGGAGTGGCAGAAGCACCCAGTTTAAAGGATAAACAGTATGTTAAATAGGGTGTGTGTTTTCCCCCCTAAATATTGGCCCCTGGTTTTTGCAGAGCTGAGAAAGCATGCTTTTTGGACTGCAGTTCTCAGAATCACCCTCCTCATGCTGGAGAGGTGATTCTGTAATCTAAAAGATAATGATAGAGATTCTAGATCAGCTCCTTAGTTAAGTATACTAAGGGCTCATCTACATGGGCCAAAATATGCCAGCTCCTCACGAGCGTATTCTGTCTGTGGATCCATCCTGTTCCTCCCCCATTACCTCCACAAAATGGACTGGAGTCCAGACAAGCATAACAGCCCGTCCTTGCAGCTGCCACCACTGACCTCTGCATCACATCCTGATGTCAGAAAGCAGGCCTGCAGCACATGAACAAGGCCCCCTGCACATGACGAGCCTGTTCACATGCTGCAGGCCTCCTTCCTGGCTAAAGAAGAGTGAGGCAGAGGGCAGCTGCAGTGGTGGCCGGCATGCTGGAACGGGCTCTTGCAGTCAACATATTAATGTGCAAGCTTTTGAGATCTACAGATCACTTCATCAGACATTGCAAAAGCAGATGGAGGAATGGCCAGGGAGGAAATGAGGAGAGACAGATTTGATGCTTGAGACATGATGTCTGCATGGTTAGAGTCTGAAGATGAGCTGGGAGAGGAGAGGGCTGTAGGAATTCAAACAAGGCTCTACAAAGTGATGTGATGGTTGATTGATTGATTGATTGATTGATACTTTGAAGAAACAATATACATTGGACTTTATAACACAAGTCTTATAAAGCAGAATTAAAGTTGGATGATGCCTTTAGTGATATGTATCAAAAATAAGGAATGTTCTAACCCAAGCAAAGCCAGATACTTCAGCTAGTAGATATACAAATAAAGCTATGTGGGGAAGGTTCTTGGTCATTAGGTGGGGAAAGGAGCAGTGCACAGCCCAAGGAAAGCAAGTTTGCCTTAAAGTAGAAAGACAAATCTGGGGGATGAGCAGCACTTCATGACTGACACATCAGTCTCTTGAAGGTAAGGCTAGATTATCCATGTGGCTACAGGAACAAATGTTTCAAATGCCCTCAGTGGCTAGCAGGCTTATGCTGCTACTAATCCTATACACACAGAAACATCTTGTATGATAATGATGTCAAGAGAAAAATCTCCCTAGGGAGGGGGGTTACAGATCTCCCCCAAGCAAGGGTTGGTAGCATTAACTGTGCACCCCAACCCCATTGCCCAGCTGTGCAGCTAGTGAAGAATGGGCCACAGCCTCTGAGCCTGTGGACTTTATCACACAAGCCTTTAAAAGCAGAATTAAAGAATTAAACCTTTGATGATACTTACCACATGATGTCACCTCCAAATTGTTGCTGCTGTGCCTCCAAAGCATGGTTGGGGCATCCCTTGCCTGTTGCCCTAATGCATCCCACTGCCCTCTCAAGGAGGGGCTGGTTACTTCATGTGGATGGGGAAGGACATGCCTTCCCTATAATTCTGGGACTCTTTCCCCTCCCCAGCTTTTAATATTGTCTATCGCAAATGTACATGCTATTTGGCGAAGTCTGACACTTAACGCCTGAAGATGATACCACAATCTTCAAATACCTGGCACCATTAGCATTTCAAAAACCAAATAATCCTCAGGTGCACACTCCTGAGTCTCCTTATTATGCAAACTAACTTTCAGATGTATATGTTTTATGTGGCCCTGACAGACTATTAAAAAAAAATAGAGATTACATGTTGTATCCCTTTCCTCAAAGGAGGGCAAGTTAAAGTACAGTCAGACCCTGTATCTGCCAAGGTTCAGTTCCTAGACTTACCATGGATACTGCAGATAACAGCAAACACTATTAAAAAAATGGACTTCCAGTAAAACATACCATAGAGTTGCATTGGAAGACCTAGAAGATGCATAAAGAGGATGCCTCTCTAGGCATTTTCCAGCATGACTCTATGGTATGTGTCCCTATTTTGTGTCCCACGAATAACTGAAACCACAGACATTGGTTCCACGGATACAGATGAAATATAGAGAGGCATTTCATCTGATGCACTAGGGCTCTTATTCTTATTTCAGGGTGGCAGCAAAACATTGGACTCTCATTCAGGCGGAGGCTACTCTTTTGATGTAATAGTTTCACCTATAGAACTAAGGGAAAGAGAATTGGTTACATGGACTTCCATCTTGCTGCAATTGTAATGTTAGCATGCCCTACTACCCCCTCCCTATAATATTCCATAATTGGAAATATTGGACACATTTTGGGGTCAGGTTGATTGGGGTGATCCAAAAAAAAAAAAAAAGGTCAGGTGGAGGTCGCAGGACCTAGGGTGCATCTTAGAAATATTTTGGCAAGTAAGCCCATATTAGGATTGTGCAGAAGCCCCTTGGCAAACAAAGCCATTAAGGAGGCATGTGCTAATTCCTTCTTGGGTACCTCAGCAATAAGTCATCCAACCAAACAATTAAGTGACCTTTCCTAACCCCAATCACAAGGAAATCTCACCTCGGAACCCCCTCCTGTCCTGCATTGTGAGGTTGCCATAAACCCATCAATTTCTATCACCCAGCCATAAATGCAATTATTTAAGTTTCAGTTTCCTTTGTTTCCCCAGTGGGAAAGCCAGCTAGGCTTTGTCCTAGCCATAGTACCCCTTCAGGATATGAATCAGGGTATAAATATTAGCCCCCCAACAATAGAAAGGTGTGCCACAGATGGACACTGACACTCTGATGGATTCTCTGTGCCACTCCAACACCAATCTGAGTATGTTTGCTGCATGGAACGCTACTCCTATATTCCCCAATTTCTCTCTCTATTCAACCCTTCTACCTTTCTTTCCAATAGCCTTGTATGGTTCATAAGAATGTGTGTTGCATATGTTAGTTTACTCTCTGTGTTATTTCCAATAAAATTACTTTGTTTTACTTTAACTGGAGTGCTCTCTACAGTTAGTACTGGTATACATAGGTGAAAAAATCCCTCCTCTCGCAGGCTTCCATTTGCGCTAATAATTCCTCCAAATAATAAGGATTTTAGCATCATGGATGGGGCTCTAAAACACCCCCATTCTTAGGGTAACAGTAGGAGGTGTGGGGGAAGCTGGGTGGAGTTCACTTCCTGCCTCTTCTGGAGGTTTGGGCAGAACGACACCTATGTGATTGTCTCCTCCACTTTGGGGATCCCTTTAAGTAACCTTGGGGTGAAGACATTCAGTGGCACATTGTGCATGTCCAGCTCAGGAACTTGTGGACCTTCTTCACTTCCAGCTGGTGGGGTTCACTTATACCTGTGTGGAGTCCTGCTTCCTGCCATTCCTTGATTTCTCTGGCCAGATAGTCTGGGAAAGGTTTCCATCAGTCAGCAAACAGGTTATCCACTGCCTGGACCCATTCCTCTGTACTACACCAAGGGTCAAACTCTATAATCAATATAGTTGTGGCCATTTCAGCTTCATCTCCCCCCTGTCTTTGTGTGTTGTTATATCCAGCACTTGCTCTCCACCCTCTCTTTAGAAGCCTGCAGCATTTTGTTTATATATTTTTGGAGCACATCCATAGGATGACAGGCTCAGAAAATCTTCAGCATCCATCTGTCCCCATCCACCCTCCCTTTCATCACTGCTAATTTGTCAGTTACAAATTAATCAAGGTGCCAATCCTATGGCATGCTTAGCTTGAAGTCAGTCCCACTGAACTCCATGTGGCTTACCTCTGAGTAGACATCTGTGAGACTGCACTGGACATGTGTGTGAATTGGTTTATATCACATAATTGGTAGGATTTTGACTTTCTGACACAGACTGGTTATATATCCTTAGATAGCACCCGATAATAAGAAAATGAGGCCTATTTGTTTGTTTTCTGAGTCAATACGTTCCTTTCAGTGGGAAAGTGGATGGCCCTCCATTTCCATGAAACTTCCAAAAATAGCTCAGCCTGAAATATTTTTTCCTAATGATTTTTGACATCGCCAAGAGACCTTCATATCTTTGTGCCAAGAGAGATGGGTTGTTGATTAAAGCAGTTTCTGATTCCACAATAACAGGCAGAAGCTCTCCCATGGTGCTGTCTTTTCCCCACAAATAGATGCCCCTTTGTTTTCGCCTAGCCAATAACCTCAATTAATAAAAATGAAGCAGTCTGTCTGGTATGTATTTTTATCAGTAAGATAGCTGCTATGTTGTTTTAAAGTTTCCTTTGAAAATATCTCCTTTGTACTACATGTTACATGCTCTCAAAGCCAAAATGATAACACGGGATGTATTTAACATGAATGGGTTGAAAATAGGGGCAGTATTCAACCTGAGTCAAATGTACTTTGGAGAAAAAAACATGAATTTTTGCTTCTTTTTAGTGCATGGACAAAAACACCATTAGGCTTTGGGTTATGTTTTTGCTACATGTAAAGCAATGGTGGGCCAAATCCCACTTCTGACCACCATCTAGTTTTGTTGTAATTTTCATTGAAATGGGCATTATCCTGCGTCCTGTTGGTAAAATCTGAGCTTTAGCACCACGCTCAACAAAATTAGGTGCTAAATTTAGTTGAAGAATGAAAGTGAGATGAGGCTTGAAAATAATGATCTGGATATACTTTCCATGTGCTAGTTCATTTCAGAAGTTTGATGTGGACAATTTCTCTGAAGTGGCTGGGGGAAGATGCCTGTGAGCTGTTTACTAGGGCCCTCCAGATGTACCTTCATCCACCCTAGCAATCATAGCCAGTGGTGTAGTATCATGCAAGTTGCAGTCTAAAAACATCTGGAGGGCCACAGCTGCCTGCCACTGGTTTACATGTTGCTGGTGTGATTTGGAAATTGAAGTCAATAGAGGCAGAGTTCACTTTCTCTGTCTTGGTGAACTGGCAAGGCTGTATGACTTGGGAATGGCCTTAATATGAAGCAGAGTGACCCAAGCAGGTGTTAGGGAAGAACGGCAGCAGCAGCTTTATGATTTTTCCTCTCTATAGAAGGCCAAAGTTGTGTGCTCCACCCAGCTTAGTCTACATACTTGTTTGGCCTGTTGCCTACAATCAGGGGAAGTGAAAAAAGCTGCCCCATCACCAACTGAAGGAAGATCCAGCTGCTAATTTGGTCAGCTTCTGTACATAGACTGGCTGTGGTAGGGTAGGGGGGCACTGTGTCTTTCTTATATCTTGTGGAGAAAAAAGTTCTGGCCTGGTTCTGATGACATGGCTTATGTAAGAACTATGCCCCAAATGATAGGTATCCAAATCTTTCTTCCACCCCCCAAGAAAACCATGACAGTTATGTTGCCCTCCTTTAGCTGGGAACTAGAAAACAGAGCTTTGAAGTATTACTTATTTGGACTATAATTCCCAGAATCCTCAGCTAGCATGGACAGTGCCCATGTTGCATACTGTCCAACTGTCTCAATTTGGCAAGGGCAGCCCTAATTAATCATCTGTCACCCCACTTTTTCATCTGCTTTTGAAATGTCCCATATTTTCTCTCTTCCTCCCACCTTTCCCTTTTGTCCTCAGCTTAATTCAACTGCAAAAACTCTTCGAAATGTAGAATTAGTTTGCACTCCATTAACTCAGCAGGAAGGAGAGGACAGGGCTGAATCTTGCCCTTCCCAGTGGGCTCAGGCAAAAGCAAACTGCTAGCTTGAGATGCATTAATTCAAGTACTTGCTTGAATAGAACAACTACGCAAAATATGTAACTGCTGCTGATCTGCAGGAACCATTCCTTAAAAACAGTAATGAATACAAAACAAAAGCAAGCATATTTTTTGTTGTTTGGGTTGGCACTTCTCTTTAACTGAATATAACATTTGTCTGAAAGAGAACAGGCAGTTGGAATTTTGTGTCAGAATAATTAACTATTGATGTCTTTCAGCATTAGGCTCAAGGGCACAAACTGTGGCTGCTGGCGAGAGAAACAACACACAATAGTTGGCCAGTGGCAAAGACAGGTCACTTTCAGTAAACACAGAGCAGCAGGAGGTCATGAGATCCCTTGACTGATCCCAAAGTGCTTTCCTGGTCTAAATGTAGACTCCTGTTGATTCCGTTGTCTCTTCCTGTTTAATCCACTCTAATCATACAAAACAAGTTTGGCGCCTCTGCACTAGGAATTATCTGTGACTTGTGGAAAGCATGAATGACAACAAGCTCTCTACATTCTTTGCATCATCACCACTGCTGCCAGCACCATCTGATCATGAAGAAGAAACAGATGGAAGATGTGTACTTGCCTTGGGTTTTTTGTTTTGTTTTGTTTTGCATATATTTCTCCTAGCTACTACACCACCCCAGTCTTCTTGGCTTTGAATTAAAAGCCTGCTGCACTATCAATGCAGAATTATTTTTTTGGACAAGTGATGCATCATTTTTTGCATCATTTGGAAAATTCTGCCGTACATGTATTTATAAACAGACAAGCCCATCATGGATGTTGAAAACAGGTTAATCTTCTGAAAATGCAGACTGTTTTCCCCTAACATTGACAAACATTCCCTGTTTCTTTTTAAGTTAGAGAGAAGTTCCTGGGACAGACAAAAAGAGAAGTAGAGCCAATAGTGGTTTGTGGGTTGTTGTTTTTTATGATTTTTTAAAATTTACAGTATATAAACAGAGGGAAAGTGAAGACAAGAGTACAGGAACTGGTACAAAAAATAAAAATAAAAATTCAGTAACAAAGTACAATGCATGTAATCCCACTGTTTATTTAAAAAGGGGGGCCCTTTGTCCTTAATATGACAGTAGTTATGGTGATAATAAGAGCAATAATGACATTAGCAACAACAGCAAGAAGCATTTTTGGTTTTGAATGCATCACTGTGGCATTGGCCTCACCAGGCTGGCCCCACAGTTCTCAGCTCTGGCTGCCTGTCACTGCCACCCTACTTTAGGTCCCCCTCTGATATCCCTTTTTAGACTGGGACCTGAGTCTCTAGATGACCCTCTTAGTGGATATATTTATTTAATAGTGTGTATTCTTTTGATTAGCGTGACCTCCTCTTTTCAATAAGGGAAATACTTTAAGATGAGTCAATGAAATATTTAACAAAATAACTTCTTTGGTTTATTTTATCAATGGGGTAACAAATCCCACAATAGTATAATACCGAATATTAACACTGGTTCTTTCTTTTAGTGAAAGACATAATCAGTCAGTCTGGCTTTTCTTCGCAAACGAAGATTCAGGAAGGACTCATCCCGCGCTTTCTGCAAGCGCGCTGATGACTAAAAAGGCCAATCCGAGATAAACAAGTCCGGTTGCAAAAAGCACAGCAGAAGGTCTCCTTGGGTGATGTTTTTGGGTTGTGATTCTTTCTGCGTTGTCGTTTCTCTTCAAGACTTGTTCGTCGTGAGTTCTCAAATAAGGCTGCAGCATCGTGGATAGTGCGTCTCCATGCCTCCCACATTCAGACATATATTTTCTCTATAGTCTCTCTCAACTGATTCACACACCTTTCTCTCGTAACAGTTCACTCCCAACTCTCTCACACAACTGTCTCATCCACCTGCCTTCTCTCAACTGACATTCTCTCAGGCTCACTCTCTCAGAGGCCCCTCCCTTCACAGCTACCTGCGCTGGGATTGGCTGCTTCTCATGCATGCCTTCAAACATAGGTCTTCACAATCGCTCTTTTTCATTCAACTTGGAATGAGTTATTTCTTTGGGTTAGATCAATTTCCCTCTCACCTACCCAATACACACATCCAACAACACACATATAGAGGTAAATACATGTCCATCACTGAAGCAGTGCCCTTGATTTTTATTCCAAAAGGTGTTTTACTTATTAGGTTAGTCATTGTCCTAGTTAGCAAGCAGCAGCTGTAATTGTAGTGAACCCTTTTACTTCACAACATAATTAGGACATTTGTATCACCTCCCAACACTGCCATCCCCTTTTCCTTTTGTGTCATGTCTTGTCTTAATTGTAAGACTGAGAGCAGGGAACTGTTTTGTTGTTCTTTTACTTGTAAAGCACCATGTACAATGATGGTGCTATAAAAATAAATTATGATGATGACAATGGCGGTGATGATGATATAAAAAAAAGGATTTAGAACTCTTAAAGATAAAATAAAACACCATCTTGGAAATATATATCTCAAAAACATAAACAAAAGCATTCCCTTTCTATACCATATATATATATGTGTGTGTGTGTGTGTGTGTGTGTGTGTGTGTGTGGTATATGGGGGGAGGATGCTTTCTTAGTCACAAAATACCTGAAGGTTTCCACTCCTCTGCCTCTGAAGAGATTAAGCCTTTTCTAACTCATGTTGTGCTCGTCTTCATCCTTTTAAAAAATCTCATCAGCCATGTTTCCTATAATGAAAATGACACTAGAGCATGACTGGCTTGCCTGTTTTCCTTATGTTTCAAATAATGAATGCCCAGAGCAGAGTTTGGTGAGTTACTTTAAAAGTAATCAATTACCTTTATAATATGAAAAGGCAAATACTTGTCCAAAGTAATGGTCTTCCTTCTGTTTCTAAAAAAACAACAACACAAAAACCTTGGATTGCTATAAATCCCTTGGCTGAGAGAGAAATCACACTCTCCTCCCATCTGCCTTCATGATGCATCAACACTCACCAACAGAGAACAAGCAAAGCCCATGCCAGCACTTGAACCAAATGGTATTCCTCATCCACCATTCAGAAGGACTCCATCACCATAACAATAAAGGCAACTACTCTAACAGGAGTGTAGCTAATGGAAGGGCTGGAATGAGGCATTGCCCCCTCAGTAAGAATTCTGACCCCACAAATGAATTTTTCCTTCGGTCCTTAAATTTTTAGCATTGCAGAGAATAAGACACTGAAAACTGTTCACACCTAAAACTCTTACAATTGCTGTGTTCATATTCCCTCGGTAACTTTGCCTGCCTCTTTTCTTTGGATGCCTAAACTGTATTTCTAAATGGTTAACTGTAGTTTTAATTTACTGCAATGCTAGCTAGGCATTTGGGGACTGAAAGAAAAAAATTATGGTGGGGGCAGAATTCTTATTTGGGAGGGCAAGGCCCTCATTTTGCCCAGCCCCCTTGTAGTTATATCCCTGTGCCTCCATGAAGGATAACAACTTACAGAGAGCCAAAAAGGTTTTTGTTGAACAAGCCATTGACAAGCACAGCCTACTCTGCAAGAATGACAAACAGAAAATGCAAAAGTGCAGCAATCCCAAGAGCCATCCCCCTTACTCTTGGCATGTTTTTATTTGGAATGTAGTTTGGCAGAATGAAGTGGGAATATATTTGTGAAGGCACAAGTCACAGGGTTCAGTGAAGAATCTGAACTGTCAGTCCCATGTAGTCCCACTGCCGTCAAAAGTGCCAGTCAGAATCTACTCAGCCAGAGCTTTCTGGACATGTGCATAACTTTCAAGGTTGCTGATTTTTTCAGAAAATAAAAATGGGGGCTTGACTACAAAGGGGGTCAAAATCCAACTGAAAATTGGACTTATTTGGACTGGAGCTGTGCTGGAGCTACCTCACATGATATTCTGACCACTCTGGTATAGATTTAAGCACCACACCTACCTGGCCAAAAAGTCAGAAGTTCCCCACTGGGTTTTTATCCCCTGCTGTAGGTCTGCCACTGCTGCCTAGCCAGGCACCTCTTCCCAAAAGACCTTCATGCATACTCTTTAACAAGGCAGACTTCTGGTGTGTGGCTGCTCCTTCTGAGATGAGAGCGAGTGACTCCGCCTGGCACAGTTACTCCTTCTGGCTTCAGAACGAGTGACCATATGCCAGGAAGGCAGACCCTCAGCATAGGGCTGCTCATTCTGAGGGTCAGAGAGAGCAACTCTGCCTGGCACAGGACAACAGGCAATGCCACTTTGGAGATTTTCAGACTACACTATTATAGTGTTACTATTCCACTTTAACTGCTCTGGCTCCCTCATGTGGAATTCTGGGGTTTGTAGTTTAATGAGGCTTAAGATCTCTCTGGCTGAGAGTTGTAAATGCCCCTCCTTAAACTGCAAATCCCAAGATTCAAGAGGAGGCAGCCATAGCAAATAAAGTGGAATAGTAACACTATAACAGTGTAGTGTGAAAGTCTCCTTTTTCTCCTCCTTGGCACCAGTGCTGCTGGCTCTGCCTTGCCGGTGCATAGTGAATGAATGACTGTGCGCTGGGAAGGCAGAGCCAGTGGTGGCAGCATGGAGGAGGGGGGAAATGGTGGCACCTATCAGGCAGCGCTTGTCCTGCCTCCCCACCCACCCCCAAATCCAGTGTGGATCCTTTGTCCACACTACAGTTTTCTCCAGAGTTTCCAGCAAACTCTGGTGAAAACTGTGAGTCTTTCAAAACCAGGTTTTAGGTGATATATTCCAAGTCTGGTGCGGATAGGGCCATACCTTGTGTTGCACTATTGCACTAGATTAAGGGATAATGCCGCATATCGTATGGCATTATCAGGCAAGATTTGGGGAGATTCAGATTTTATCACTAGTCCAGACAAGACCTGAGTCTAAATCTTAGTAGTAGTCCCAACTAGAGTAGAGTTAAAATCAGTTGTTGAGTGATGGATCAACACCTATATAAATCCCATTTATTAAGTGGGTCTACTCTAGTCAGAACTACTCTTAAATTCAGTCTATAGTAATACATTTATAATGGTCACCACTTAGCAAAAGAAAATACAGCCCACATTCCTATTCCCATCTGATAAATGGGTCCAAGGTATGCTTGAATTTCTGGCTGTTGTTGTTGTTGTTGTTAGGAAAGAACATGAAGATTAGGGACTTGTAGCATCACATTGACCACAGTCAGCTTATAACATAGGAAAATCTGATCCACATTCCTATTCCTTGAACTGGGTCCAAGGTTCAGAGGCAAAATTGAGAACACCTACTCCTGGAAGAAACCAAAAGGAAGATGTGCAAGGACTATGAGATGTGGTGTATCTCTGAATATAAATAGACACCAGAGCTTGGAAAAGTTACTGTTTGGCCCCTGCCAACATGGCCAAATGACCAACATAAAGATGTAACATTCTCTGAAGTCTCTCGTTCTCCCTTCACACAGTATGTAGCTGGGTGAGCAGTTTGCAAGTATGTCACTCACAAAGAAGAAAAAGATTGAAATCATCAAAGAACACACCAGGGCTGCAGTGACAGAAGAGACGCTGACCTGACCAACTGGTACATCAATCCCACAAGAATCTCCTTCTATATATTTTCAGGGGAAGATGGTCCAGAGAGATATTCAGGAACTAGGATATGGGGCATTTCTGCAAGGTATCTAAATTCATAAGTGCTTGAATTATCCCCTGTTCTATCTGGCATCTCCTGGACACTCGCAATGAGCAGATACAAACACTGCAATGTGGTGATCCTATCCCCATTTACATGGGAGTAAGCTACACATAACTCAATTGCATTGTTTCTGAGTAAAAATACAGATGCCTCATATTAATTTATATATAAAATAAGAAATAATATATTGAACCAGAAAAAGGGTTGCTTATAATTATTAATGCATATATATTGTCCCTTTTCTCTTTTAACAGCCTCTTAAGTAGCCATATAAATATTTCTTGTCCAAAACACATTAATAGAGCCTTTTTAAATATACATCCTGAGATTCAGTTGCTGTTTCGTATCGCATTTTGAGTTACAGGATTGCATTATAAGGGTGCTTCTCTCATGTCTCTATGGGATTTTGCATCTCTGAGAAAGGGAAGAGGTAAAGTTTTGTGCTGTCATTTTCCCTAAACTAGATTATGCACCTCTGGTTTTTGTATAACAACCGGACATGTTTATCTTGGATTGGCCTTTTCAGTCATCAGCGTGCTTGCCGAAAGCACGGGATAAGTTCTTCCTGAATCTTCGTTTGTGAAGAAAAGCCAGAGAGAGGGAGATTAGAAGCAAGCCATGCACATTTTTCTAAGGCTGCAAAAACCTATAGATCTTGCTATCCATTACAGTATTACAGGTGCTACTTTTGCAGAATAAACCAGAGTGTGTTACTGTGAAACAGCTTAGAAATCTCATGTAATTAAATAATTGTTTCAGCTCATTATGCAGTCAGAAAATAGATGATGGGCTTTTTATCTTGAGCCACTACTTTATTTTTGAAGTTTCTACAATACTAAATCAAGTTTGTTGATCATCTTGGATTCACCATAACTATGGTAGCCATCATAGCTCATTATTCATGTGTCAGAGGCTAAGTTCTTTGTTTCCCATAGGAAGTAGATATTAGATTTGGGGGAAATGCTACTACACAGCTTCACTGTGAAGATGGACCAGTACCCACAATGGGATATTTGTCTTTTCCTGCTTCTGCTTTCAAAACAAGGTTCTCTTAGAATGAGAAGAAATGAAAAATGGACTTCTGGTATGCACTTATGCAGGACTGCCAACCACTGGCCCTGACTGATACACAATTGTTTTTTGCCTTCATTATAACCTTCAGCTCCAAACACAAAAGAGGAATTACTTTAAAGCCATAGTGGTTAATGTCTTTCATGTCCGTTAGGCAGTAACTCTGCTCTGCCTTTAAATCCAAACTTTAAAGTTGCTGTTCAAGGTTCTGAACCCAAACTAGGTTCAGCATCTTGGATAACTTCTTTACAGTTCAGATGAAACTATGCATTTGCTGTCCCACTGATATGGAAGTTACCAGCTGCTAGTATTTTAATGCACACATTCTACAGGAATTGAAATACAGTTGTCCCTCCACATTCACAGATTCGGCATTCATGGTTTTAAGTATTCACGGCTTGAACATATTCTTTAAAAAATAATAATCCAAAAAGCAAACCTTGCTTTTGCCATCTTATGTAAGGGACACCATTTTGCTATGCCATTGCATATAATGGGACTTGAGTATTCATGGATTTTGTTAACCACAGGGGGTCCTGGAACCAAACCCCAGCAAATGTGAAGGGACAACTGTACAAAAGGAATATAGATTTGTAGAGTAGAAATGTGTTTGTGCCACTAACAGTACAATCTCACCTTTGAATGATGTCAGATGGATGAAGCCAGGATTGCTACAAAATCCCCTACAACCTGGGGTGGGCAGACTTTTTTGCGGGGGGGGGAGGTGTGTGAACAGCTAACTGGTAGCTAAGGAATCCTTCAGGAGTCATATTGAGAGGGCCATGGAGGAGCAGGCTGCACAGACACACCTTTACACGTTGTGCCTAGCATCCTGTTAGGAACATCCACATGAGTAAGTTTCCCCTAAACACGTAGATGTCCTTTGGGGGGGGGATGCAGGGGTTGGTATTCCCTCCCTCCCTCCCTCCCTCCCACTGCTGTGCCCAAAGCCCCCCTCTCTCGACTTGCTGAAAAAATATTGACACCCCACCACATGGCCATTCCCTGCTTATCTGGGAGCAGGCAGGATTGAAGAAGCATCTGGCTATGTCACCATAGCCAGATGCAAAATGATGATATCAGTGCTGAAATTTGCTGGTGTCCTCCAGGGATTTTAGTGCTGCTGTAATCATCTTGCATCTGGCTATGGGGGTGTAGCTGGACAACGTCTGTGATCCTGCCTGCTCCCCACAAAGCAAAGAATGGTCATGCAGGGGATTTCAGGGGCATTTAGTAAGCTGGGGGGTGGTGGTATATGGTTCAACCTAGTGTAGGTCCATACGCAGACCTATTATGCTATGCTGAGCCGTACAGGATTCCAGACACATACTCACACCTCTGTGAGAGGGTGGGAGTGGTAAATTTTGAAGTACAAAGTCAGACTGCAAAACTAACAAAAATGTGCACAACATTCTTTTTTTTTGCAGGGGGGTAACAAGTAAGCTTTTCTAGTTTTTTTTTTAAATCCTTTTCCAGGGTGGGGTTTAGACATTCCTAGCCATTTTCTGTGGAATTTTTCAAGTTTTATATCATTCTTTTACCAGTCCCAAGGCGGTTGCAGGGAGAAGCTCACTACTTTTTTTATTTATTACCCCCCCCCTTAATAAGCAGGAAGAGACAGAAAAATCACAAAAAAGTAGTAACACAAGTAACGTAAAAAGTAACCAGTAGTGTTCATGATGACAAATTAATTTGGATGGCTTTGCCTCATAATAAATTACTTTTTTAAAAGTAACTTTACAAGCTCTACCCAACAGACATAGATCCACATCCTTAACCACTCTCTCTTCCCACTCTGTCTCATACTTCTTGTTGTTGTTGTGTGCCTTCAAGCAGTTTCTAATTTATGGTGACCCTAAGGGGAAACCATCACAGGGCTTTTTAAGGGCTGAGAGTGTGTGACTTGCCCAGGGTCACCCAATGGGTTTTCATGGCCAAGCTGGGATTCAAACCGTGGTCTCCAGAGCTGCAGTCCAACACTCAAACTGCTACACCAAGCTAGTTCACACACTCAGCCATTATACACATAGAGACATACTTCATGTGCACACATAATGTTGTTTGCTCCCTCATACACAGGCACACACACAACCTTTTATTTCCCCCTCCCATGCACACCTCTTTTCCTCTCCCCCCGCCAGCATAATGCCCATGAAATGTCACCTCCTGTCCACATAGAGCTCGGAAAGTTACTTTTAAGAAGAGTTACTATAACAACAGGCTGCAGCCTTCCATAACTGAGAAGTGGTAAGATCATAGAATCATAGAATCATAGAATTGCAGAGTTGGAAGAGACCATGAGGGCCATCCAGTCCAACCCCCTGCCATGCAGGAAATCACGATCAAAGCATCCCCGACAGATGGCCATTCAGCCTCTGTTTAAAGACCTCCAAGGAAGGAGACCCCACCAAACTCCGAGGGAGTGTGTTCCACTGCCAAACAGCTCTTACTGTCAACAAATTCCTCCTAATGTTGAGGTGGAATCTCTGTTCCTGGAGTTTGCATCCATTGCTCCGTGTTCCAGTTTCTGGAGCAGCAGAAAATAAGCCTGCTCCATCCTCAACATGACACCCCTTCAAATACTTAAACAGGGCTAGCATATTGCCTCTTAACCATCTTTTTTCCAGGCTAAACATACCCAGCTCCCTAAGTCTCTCCTCATAAGGCATTGTTTCCAGACCTTTCACCATTTTAGTCATCCTTCTTTGGACATGCTCCAATTTGTCCATATCCTTTTTGAACTGTGGTGCCCAGAACTGGACACAGTATTCTAGGTGAGGTCTGACCAAGGCAGAATAGAGCGGCACTAGGTGATGATGCTCTAGGGCCCATGACAAAAATAGGAACTGATTTTTTCATAAAATAGAAATTGGTGAATGAGAGAAAAACAGTTCTGTTCCCAAAGAACCCACATCATTGAAATGTCCATTCCCCAAGCAGTTCTCTCAGCCAGATGAATTATATGAGTTTATTTGTCAATATTTAATTATAAGCTGACACATTTATTCCCTTACAGGCAGTGTGTGTGTGTTTTGGAAAGGGCATTCCAGAGGCAAATAAAGGTTACAGATAGATTCCATGGTGACAAAGGCAGAGAGGCAAGCGGGTATGAATAAAATGAATGTACAGTTCAGTTGCACTTCATTGGCCACGTAAACAACTCATCAGTTTCCAAACGTACAGTGGGGTTTCCTGCCCCTGAAGCACTCACTTTCAGTTCAACGAGTGAATAAGCTAAAGGGGCATGGGGAATGGTGATAAAAGCCTTTAATAATATTTCCAAAATACAGCTAGTACTAGAACAGGCAGAGCCAATGTGGTGTAGTGGTTTGAGCACTGGACTATGACTCCAGAGGGCAAGGTTTGAATCCCCTGCTTTGCCACAGAAACCCATTGGCAAACCTGCTCTGAACAAATCTTGCCAAGAAAACCCATGGTCGGTTCACCTTAGGGTCCCCATAATTCAGAAACAATTTGAAGGCACACAACAACAAATAACAGACAATCTGCTTTGACTACGTTAAACCTATATGCCCAATAAATATATAAATAACCCTTTTGTTATGCATTTACTACGCTAAGGCAGCACTCCTATACTCACTGAATTAAATCAACATTATTTCTGAGTAGGTAAGTATAGGATTCTATTTTTACACTGCAATCTGTATGCACCTTCCTTAAATTTACTGTCAACATATACTGCACAGTGCTTTAGCATTAATATTTATATTTATTTATTTATTTATATCCTGCCTTTCTCCCAGGATAGTCTGCTTGTGTGTGTTATTTTTAGTGACATTGAACCCTATCCCCAAACTAGATTCAGCACCCTGAATGGCAGCTTTAAAGTTCAGACTAAAACCTGAATGTCAGCAACTGGCCACTGGTAAAGAGCAAACAAACAAATATAAAAGATGGACCTACCTATCTGTACAGAGAGAATAAACATGGAAATATAACCTTAAGCTAAATGAAGAACAGAATCTACCACATCCATGGGGGAAAGTCACCTTCCTGACACTTCTCTCAGATCTGTGTCTCAGTTGTTTACAAAAATAGCTTAGAAACATTCTTCAAAATGTAATATTCATGGGAAGAACATGGTGGGGAAATATATCTCCAGGGGACGTTCACAGTACACAAATATAGCTCTGTATTCCACTTTAACTGCCATGGCAACAACCCACGGAATGTGGGATTTGCACTGTAAGGAGGGATATTTAGAATTTTCAGCCACATACCTGCTCTAGTGCCTCATCTCAGACTAAAAATCCCATGATTCCATAGGATAGAACCATAGCAATTAAATGGAATTTAAAATTCCCTAATTGTGTTGTGTGAATGGGCCCTGGGTCTTTATGAAATGTTAACTCATTGCTCATCAGTGAAATTGACAGCAAAATGGCCTGTTTGGGGTTTCTAGTGGTGAGCAAAATCACCCAGTTAGATTTGAAATGTACTCATCTCAGAGGAAGTTAGCCCTTTAAGTACTTTTATCTATTTGTCTCTTGGACAGAGCCACTATTAAACCATGGTATAAATGAACAATTTCTTCTGGAGTTAATTTTAAGGAAGCATTTACTGCTAAGGCCATTGTACATGCAATAAAGTTTCCATGATAAGACCATATAAACACTATTCTCCATTCTTTTTTATTACATTCAGGTATATTAACCACAGATTGCACACTATGAAATCTTTTAGCACCCTATAAAAAGGAAAGGAATTTTGAATCTTTTAACATTCATGCTTTATAACGTCCAACTATACACCCTTCACAAATACATTCTGTTGTTTCTAATCTTTATGCAATTGGTATAAAGCGAAGGTCATAATTATAAAGGATTCAAGTACTTCTGAAGTGGACACACTGACCTTCAAGAAATAGCATTATTTCATCTGTTGGGGAGCTGTGGAAGCTAGAGGCAGTGCATATTACAATGCAAGCAAAAATTTGGCCTTTATAGTGCTACAAATTCTCTTCTGCTTTTCAAATAAACACGTGAATGCCTATTAATACAGAACATTTATATATAGCTTCTATTCTTCTGGCAGAAAGATTTTATAACATCAACAAAATAAAAGGAAAAGAAACTACACAGTGGATTGTTAAAGACTATAGAATCAAAGAATCTTAGGACATTATCAGACTAGCATGTAAAAATGCTGTAATTCTATGAATGAGGAAAGTGGAAACATCATGGCATTATTACACTTCCTATCACATTTTGCAGTAATCATGCAAAAGAACCGCCACAGAATCATTGCACCACTAGTGCTGTAAGAATGGGAGTTTATTTTCATGATTTTGCATGGGTGATATTTCAGTGGTTCTCATGAGAAGACACAAGCATGCTTAAAACTCCAAAAACACCTAAATCAACAAAGTAAATGAACACACATACACTGAAACAAACCTAAAATGCATGCAAACTAAAGGGGACAGTTCATAAAAAGAGTGTCCTATGCTTCCTTTAGACGTTCTCACCCAGACGTTGTCTCACTGAGGACTGCCCATTCACGCTATAATCTTGCAATTACAATGGGATGTGTTGTCGCATGCCCTCAATAACACACAAAAAGCGATATTGGCAATCTATTGATAGCTTAATCCATCAATTAAAAGCAATGCCTTATACACAGCAGGGGCATAAAGTAACAACGCGAAGATGACAATGTCATGCAACAGCCGCACCCTTTCATGTTACTCTGATGTCATAATCCCACAATTTTTGCCACGTCTGATAAAGTCCTTAGAGTTGGAAGAGACTGCGAGGACTATCTGGTCATAGAAGGGCTATCTGACAATGGTTTCTATGCTACCATTCTTGAGCAAAGTGATCGAGAGGGCAGTTGCTCTTCAACTCCAAGTGGTCTTGGATGAAACTGATTATCTAGACCATTTCAAACTGGCTTCAGGACAGGATTTGGAATTGAGACTGCCATGGTTGCCTTGACCGATGATCTGCGTCTAAGCATCAACAGGGGTAATGTGTCCCTGTTGGTGCTTCTGGACCTCTCAGTGGCTTTCGATACGATAGATCATGGCATTCTCCTGAATTGCCTGAGTGGGTTAGGAATCGGAGGCACTGCGCTCCAGTGGTTCTGGTCCTTCCTCTTGGGCAGGTCTCAGAGGGTGCGGCTCGGGGACAGCTGCTCCAGCAGAAAGGAGCTTATTTGTGGCGTTCCGCAGGGTGCCATCCTGTCCCCGATGCTGTTTAACATCTATATGAAGCCGCTGGGTGAGATAATTCGGAGTTATGGGGCTGGGTGTTATCAGTACGCTGATGACACCCAGATCTACTTCTCCTTGTCCTGATCATCGGCCTCGAATTTCAATAGCATCTCTCCTCTTAATGACTGTCTTAAAGCAGTAATGGGCTGGATGAGGAAAAACAGATTGAGATTAAATCTGGACAAAACGGGGGTGCTCACGGTAGCAGCCCTGAAACCAGGAGTTGGGCTGCAACCTCCAGTCCTGAACGGGGTCACGCTCTCCATTAAGGACTGTGTTCACAGTCTGGGGGTGCTCCTTGATTCATCGCTTCAGATGAAGTAAGGGACCTTGCTTGCTCCTGGAAGTAAGGGACCTTGAGACTGTGGTGCACACGCTGGTAACCTCTCGTCTAGATTTCTGCAATGCGCTCTACATGGGGCTACCCTCGTGCTTGGTCCGGAAACTTCAGTTGGTACAAAATATGGCAGCCAGAGTGGTCTCGGGAACATCTCGGAGAGACCATATAACTCCAGTATTGAAATCTCTCCACTGGCTGCCTATCAGTTTCCAGGCCCAGTATAAGGTGTTGGTTACTACCTTTAAAGCCCTAAATGGCTTGGGTTCAACTTATCTCTGGAACCGCCTCCTCCCATACAATCCTTCCCACGCACTCCGGTCCTCTGGGAGGAATTTGCTTCAGCCACAAAAATCTAGGCTGTCTGCAACCTCCCAGAGGGCCTTTTCGGTAATCGCCCCCAATTTATGGAATGGCTGGCCGAACGAGATCCGTCAGCTGACGAGCTTGAGTAGCTTTAAAAAAGCACTAAAGACGGATCTCTTTCAGCAGGCCTTTCCTGATTAGATCCCGGCCTCAGGAGCTGCATCTCCTGGCTTTTTAAAATCATGTATATATTTGTTTTTAATGTGTTTTTAGTTAGATGGTTTTTAATTTTATAGTGTTTAATGTATTTTTATGGGGGAGGGTGGGGGTGGGTGGTGTTTTTAGTCATTATTATAATGTTTTAATTGTTGGAAGCCGCCCTGATTGTTTTTAGCAGAGTGGCGGGGTATAAATAAATTTTATTATTATTATTATTATTATTATGCAGGAATGCACAACTAAAGCACTCCTGAAAGATGTCCATCCAACCCCTGTTGAAAGACCTCCAAAGATGGAGAGCCCATCACCCTCCAAGGCAATCTATTCCACTGTCAAACCACTCTTACAGTAAGGAATGAAGCAACATGAGCAATACAGATTTTCCAAATAAGCAGTTAATTTCTATAAAGCTATGTGCTGCTTGAGTTGAGATATCAATGGCATGGGAATAAACGGAGGCTCTATCAATGAAGAGGTTGTTAGATAGACTCCTGTGGACTGCCTTAGCAGAAAAAATAACCTCCCATGCTCAACTGAAAAGAGGGGAGGTATCAACAGATACATTTATAGAAATCTGGTCCCCATTTATCAACCATACTATGGATCACCTTTCTACATAAGGTCCATCATCATCTCACTTAAAGCTGTGGAATACTAGACTATGAATTCTGATTAATTTTCTATGTACAGGGTGACTGATTATTGAACTATGCTGTAAACAGGGATAGGGAGGGGGAGGGGTAACTACAATGCACTTTTAATCATTGAATAATAAATACTAAAAATGTAATTTAACAAATAAATATGAAACACTGAATAAAACAAAAAAACAAAAACAAGAGGCATCAGAGTTTTGTGTTTTTTTCTTCTCACACGGAGAATATTCCTGTACAAATTCTAGACCAGAAGAGCAATCTAGCAATGACAATGGGTTCCAAAATATGACAGTGGTATATGCTTCGGAATGCTTCTGAAATTCTTCCCATTCAGATTTCTCTTTACATTTTTCCTGAGCTGGTTTTCATTAATATTTAATTCTCTATAGTTATACTGCAGCTATTCTAATATTTTATTTTTAGCTCTTGGATTTATTATATGAAGCATTTGTGTAATTTTAAAATGTTGCTGGGGTAACATTTTGGGATGTCTAAGGCTGCAGTCCTATACTGTACATACTTGCCTAGGAGTAATTCTCATTGGACTCAATAAGGCTTATTTTTGAGTGCATACACATAGCAATCCACTATTAGGCCAGCATCCTGTACTTAGGCCAAACTCACGAATCCTGCACTGCACTGGCATTGACAGCACTGAAAGGAAAAGTTCACAAATGCTACCATGAAGAAAGAAAGGCGTTGGAGTAATAGGCGACTTGGAACCAACAAATGTGTTCATATTTCCACATTGCCACTCTGTGACCCAAATCACTAGTGGCGTGGAAATTCCACATAAAGTCAAGTTTTTAATTAGTTGGGGCAATTAGCAGGAACTCAATTAGTTATGTGAGAGGGGGAAACAATGAGATCTTTATGCCTACTAGCTCTAAATAGACACACACAAGATGAAGAATTAACAATAATCTTTATTGAAGGTTCAGTGATAATAATAACACCAATCACACATACATTCATACGAGGAAGCATTCACACAAGGTTAACAAAAGAAAAGTAGAAGGTGTTTGAATAGAGGGAATAGAAGAAGGATTTTGTGGGTTATACAACCTGTCCTATAGTCTGAAGTCTCAGAGCAGTCTGGCAGCACGGATAGAGGAGATAAGAGTGGCTACACAGAGGGACAGAGTGTCCCCAGTATATGCAGAAGTGAAGTGCTTTGGGCTACTATTTATAACCAAAAAGGAGCCCTGAGGTGATGGGATTTTGAGTGAGAACAAAGCATTTCAGGAGATTTTTATGACTGACAATGGCTCTCCGGAGATGTCAAGTAGTACTTGCTGATGAGCAGTTGCTTTGAAACTGAAAGCAGTGACTACCTTTTTCTATTGCTGGGTCTGGTAACCAGGAAAGATTTTGCCTACAGACAAAGGATGCCCAGCTACAGTTGATGGGCTTTGTTTTTGGCCATCTGGTATGCTCAGAGAACATTTCCTTAGATCAAGCTTTTGACCTTAACATCACCTTATTTTCTGTTCACTCCTCGTTCATTGCTGGGAAGCCTTTTGCCAGGATAAGAGGTAAGTATGGCATGGGGAGTTCTTTTGCCAGCAGAAAAGTGGCAAAGTTATGCCAGCAAAAGAATGGGTTTTATGGGGGTGTTTAGTCTGTTTCAGCAAAAGAAGGAAAAGTAGTGAAGTGTGGAAGGATCTAGCAGCACCTTTTAGACTACACACACACACACGAAGTGGAACTAGAAAGAGTATTCATAACTATTTATTTCCTGGAAGAAGAATAAGAAACCAAGAAGCATAGCACAGTGATGACTTTCTTCACACTTTGCAGAGTCCCCCTGAAACACATTCAAAGAAATGTTTTTTTTGTGTGTGAAAACAAGCCCTATTTTTTTCTTCTACAGAAAATGGGTTTCTTGCATAAGAAACAGTATGTTTTATCTATTTCTGTGCAGCATAATTCACTTCTCACTATATGAGCACCTCTTAAAAACTGCAGAATTTTTCATTTTGTCCTGCAGCAGGAAGAAAATTAGGGAGAGTTTTTGTTCTTCCGTGCAGTGACACCAAATGAAAATACTTACCTCCCTACATGAAGTGAAGTTCTAAAAATTCCTCAAAAACCTGTGAATATCATATAAAAATAAAGGCCCATTTATTCCGCAATGTGACTGCAGACAGGAAGAAAGTTGTTTGGACTTGTTGCACTTGCTGAGGTAATTCTTTATTCTGAATCCATATATTTATTAGGACATCTCGAGGCATTTTGCTGCCTAAGACAGATTAGCAAATGGCCTCTCCATTCCCCAAGTCAAGATGAACAGTAACATAACCAAAAGAAACATTCAGCAGAACCAATGCAAAGCCTTTATGAAATTTGAAAACATGTTTTCTTGAAATCCAATTTCTAGAAATCAATTTGTAGTTTTGATTTCTAATGTCTTCTGAAAGAAGGCTGTTTGAAGGATTTCCTGGCTGAATTGCCTAGGGTCTTATTTAAAATCTTGAGATTTTATCTCTGTTTTAAATCTAAGGGCTCATGATGTGCAGCCTTTCCCCCAAATCTGGTGCAATAATGCCACATTATGTACAGCCCTATCTGCACCACACTCAGGGAATAGCAGCTTAATCCAGGTTTTAGAACACTCACTGTTTTCTCTGGATTTTGTTTGAAACTCTGCAGAAAACTGCAGTGTGAACAATCCATCTGCATTGCATTCAGGGTGGGTGGGTGGGAGAGGAAGGACTAGAGCGCTGCCTGAGGCACCACTATTTTCCCCCCTCCTCAGATCCATTTCCTCATTCCAAAGGCAGAGACCCAGCACTAGTTACTCATTCTGAGGTCATAACGTTCAGTCAGCCCTGTCATCGTGAGGCTAGTCACCCAGTCTGACCTCAGAGAAAACAACTAGTGCTGGGGCTTTGCTTTCATGGATGTCAGGATCCGGGGTGTGGGCAGCAGGGTCTTGGAGCAGAAATTCTGGGGTCAAGATAGGCAGGGAGACAGAAATGCAGAACCTGAGGATCAGAGGCAAGACAGGTCCAGAAGGCAGGGGCCAGGTCAGGGGCACTGAAGACAGAGTCCAAAGTCCAGGTAGGATCAAAGACAAGACAAGATCAAGCACATATCAGGAGTCCAGGGGGCCGTTTACACGATGAAAATGTCCTGGGAAGAATTCGTGTCGATCCCTGGCAGTTTACATGTACATCAGGTCGGGTACGTGATTTTCAGAAGGGGGGGGCACCTTTTATCCCTCAACCTGTGGGACTTCCAGTCCCGCAGGTTGTGCCGGTTTTTAAAAAAGTCACTGGAGGATTCGGAAAATTGGAAATGTAAACAGCGTGGGACAAAAAGTCTCGGTACTGGGATGACCGGAAATGGTGACTGGGGGCGGGCTTAGAGCTCAGGGACCAGAAAAGGAGGGGTCAGTCACCCGTTCAACAGATCCAGCCTCACCAGCCGAAAACAAAGGCATCCCTTCCAGCTGCACGAAGGCTGATGTGTGTGTGCACGCACGTGTACTCAATTACCTTTTTAAATGGATTTCTACACTGCAAACCCTTCAGCTTTACCTTTTCCTCAACTACATGTTACAGAGAGATCGTAGTAGCTTGGTCACATCCCTGGCACATTAAAATATTCAAGCCTCTGAGCGAATTAGCACCCTTTAATTCCCCCTCTCTGTGTTTGTGTCTTTCAAAACGCCTGCCTATAGCCATCTCTGCAGCCAGCTGTAGGGGTTAATATTTTAAAAAGGCAAGAGGAAAACCAAGCGCTTGATTTCAAAAGGAAAGCACTCTGCTTGTTTTCAAAGCACTCAGCTTGATTTCAAAAGGAAAGCCCTGCGTCTGAGCGAAAGATCTATCAGGATCTTTCAAAATGCTTTCTGCCTCTGTTGAAAGGGTTAAAATGTTCACGAAGCAAGGGGGAATAACAAACCTCTGCCCCCCTCTCTCCACCCCCCCAGCCAGCCAATAGCATCGCTCATGGCGCGGAACTCTAAAGGAAGTGCGTCACCGAGGTTGTGAAAACACGAGTAATCGCATCTTTGATTGACAGCCAAAAAAAAAAAAAAATTAAAACCTAAACAAAACCGGAACTATGGACATGTAAATATCAGTCACGGGACCACACGGGATATCCAGATCAGAGACATAAATCGTATAAACAGCGAGGGGCGGATTCGTGATCACTTTGTCACGGTAGGCAACGCGACAATTTCTGTCGTGTAACTGGCACCCGGAGGCAAATGCAGGTCCAGGAAGGGAGTTCTAGGCCAGGTACACGGGAGACAGAGTCTAAAGAAGCCAGACTCCAAATACAAGCCAAGGTCAAACACATACCAGGTATCCAGGGGCAGGTACAAGAAGCAAGTGAAGATCATAACACAAGTAGCAAGGCAAGGAATCAAGGTGCAAGAGCAAAGGGCAGCTACAAACAACACAAAAGACCATATTGTTGTGGCAAAGGCTGAGGGGAGAATGCTGGTCTTAAATAGCAGTTCCCCTGGCTGCCTCAGGTGTGCTGCATGAGTGCAGCCGGCTGTGCCTGACAACTTGGCCCTGGTTCCTTCAAGACTTCCACAACCAGGGCCTAGTTCTGCACAGAGAGGCGGAACCGGCTTTAGCAGTCAGGGGCCAGTCCTGCAGGGAGAGGCAGATTCTGGCAATGGAGCTCAGAGTCAAACCTAAGTGTGAATAAGAGCTTTTAATGGAAGCCAATACACTTTAAAAAATCTTTCTGCTTCACTGGGAGTAAAAATCTGAATTCAGAGTAGTCTGAATTTCATCCAGTTTTTACCCCCACCCCCACCCCATGTATTCAAATCCTAGGTCAGTCACATTATTTTGGTACCAGGAATAGGCCCCCAGTCCACCAAAACTGTCTACCTCTACTGTGCAGAAATTCACTTACCTACAGTGTGCCTCTAACTTCAGTGAAAATTTCATTCATTGGCATCAACCTTCCACAGTTTCTGAAATGTCTCCTTTTAGTTAAACCTGTTCAGTTTTGTCCAAACCCTGTTAGAAGTGATGAAGTGAAATATTAATAAAGGAATTGTGGGGAAAGAGAGATCTTCACCAAATCAAAGGATAGCATCTAATCAATTTAGCTGTTTTAATGAAACATGCAAATTAGGCTCTCAGCTAATTAGCCACAAGGCTTTTAAGGAAACATTTAAACTCTGAAATGATACATGAATACATTAATGTGCTCCTCTGGCCTCATCTTGATCTGCTTTTCATTCACTGGCATTTGCCAAGAAAAGAATGTTTCAATGTAGGCCAAAATACATTTATTCCCAGCTGCATTTTGTCACAGAATGCCTTTGAAAGCATACTGCTCTCATATCAGAAACAGAATCACAATGGCTTGATAGATGCACTGTGCTTTGCTTATACGTGCAGAACATTTAGAATTCAAACCCTGACAGCTTTATAGAGATGGAAAGCATCAGCAAATGTCATCTATGATCCTAATATTGTGCCTATGACATAAATGTCTGGGTGGGGAGTGGGGAAGTATCCTCACTGTGTGGACTCTATACATGAGCAATTGTTCATACCCGTGTTTTCAGCTTCAAACATTTGTGCTTAGTTGGGGGAATGATATCCCAGGCATGCAGTGTTGGGGACTTGCCAGCAAAGGATACACACTCATTAAGTACTTATGCAATACATGGGTGTCCTAATCACAGATAACACATGGCTTCAATCTTCAGCTAACCAGATGTCAATAAAAATAATGGTCCTGTGTCAGTGTGAAGTGGAGAGCCTCTGCTAACCATAGAGGCCCTCCACATGAGTTGAAAGATAGGAAAATCAAGGTTCCAACTCACATGGAGATGTTCCACAGATAGCAGAAGTTCCCTGCTTCAGATGGTCACTGGCATCACGTAGGAGGGAAACAGAACTAGGAATGGAGGGCATGAGGCCAGTACATTTCTCTCCTCTGCAGCTGAATAAATGTGGATAAACAACAACTGAACAGGACTACAGGCACAGTAAAATGAGAGAGCACCATCAGTTTGGAAAACTGCATATTTCAGGGAATCAATCCAGAATCCTCAATGGGAGTTTTAGTAACTTCTATTTTTTGTACATTTTCCACTCTTTTTTTCCCCCCTATCCTGAAATGATTTGGGGGTTATATACATGAAGTTGTTTGGTTTTTTAAAAGTTTTTTTTTTTAACCGAGGAGACAGTGGCACTGATTTTTTTTAAAGACCTATGCTGAGTTCCAACATAGTTTAACTTGCAGCTTATTTTATGTTTGCTGGTATAACTTCTCGGGGAAAAACATAAGACCACCTGATTGATGAACTTGGAGGGAAAATGAACAATGGCACATTAGAAGAGTATACATCATTTTGGTAGGGTGTTAGAAATTGTTGGCTTTTGGCTGCTACCCAGCATGTCACTTTGATTATTAAGGGTTTAGCATCAAGGGAAAAAATGTGAATATTTACATTACTTTAAAATATTATACGGCTCTGCTGTAAGTTTCCATTAGGCTTCCATAATTTAAGAAAACAAGCAAGCACTTTTTAGCATAAACATTTACACTTAGAAAATGTTGCTAATTTGTTTGCTATTACTGGTGTCCTTATTTAGGCAAAAAATTGCATTCATTTAATATCATGGAAAGCATAGATGTCCCAATTTAGGGAAGAGAAACAAAAACTTTTTTTCTGATTCTTTTCCAATAAGAATAGAACACATACAAGAAATTGTGAAACTAGCAGCCTGAGGTTCATCCTTTGCTGTTAGACCCACATCTTCCTCACCCCCCCTACTTTTCTCTGATGCTCAGGGGAGATCTTGAAAGGAGAGGATCTCTTCTCCCCACCCATTGCAATCAACCCTCAGGGCTCAGTAAATTGGTGGGATATAACTGACTGGTGGGGAAGAGAGATGTGACTGCAAAGCTGTATTCCTCAACATCAAAACAACAGATAGTGTTACCCTAAGGATATTTTCACACCTGGGGCCAAAAGCCCCGTTTCTGTCCTGCAAGCCCCTCTCCCATTCTTGCAACAGAATGGAGGTAAATGTTCAGACATTTACCTCCATTCCGCTGCAGGAACAGGCTCCCTTCCTCCTTGCCGGCCAGCCGTAAATGCAGCCGTCGTAAGGCTGCCTTTATGACCGGCCGGCTGAAATCCTGCTCGTTCTCATGAGAGAATGAGCAGGAGGGAGATTAAAACATAACCCCCCCCCCAGCTGTCAAAACACAAAACAAAATATCAATTTAAAAAAACAAAAACAAAACAAGGAACCCGGAGGGGGGATAAGGATGGCACTTACTTTGATGTCCCATTTGTGGCAGGAAATGCTTGGCATGGACCTCCTCCCCCGTCCCTGTCATTCCAGAACAGGGACGGGTCTCCTGTTCACACACCTGTGATCTGTTACAGAAATGGAACCGGGTGTTTAATAACAACTTCTCCCTGTGAATACTATATCACGGGGAGAAAACAGAACAGTAACACTTAGGGCATGGAACAGGGTGAACGTCGTCTGAAAGAAAAATATTTCAGTGACCCTGTTCCATGCCTGTAACAAGACAAATTGGCTGTGTGAAAATTTCCTAAAAGTGTCTCCTTGAAGATTGGGGGGAATTATAGCACAAAAAGAAGGCATGCAAAAGGAGGGTAACTTCGGGGACCTTTTCAGCTATGTAGAACAGTACTAACTGTAGAGAGCACTCCAGTTAAAGGACTTTATCAGACATGCCCTTAAAACCCATTCCTGTTCTGTAAGGACAAATTGTAAGGACAAATTGGAACACAAAATGAGCCATATCATAACTGTGGATTCCTGCACTGGCAGGGGATTAGATTACATGAGCCTTGGGATCCATTTCAGTTTACAATTCTAGCATTCTATAGATTCACATTATGACATTCTGAGGTTCAAATCCCAGCTTTCTTGCAAAGCTCATGTGGTCACTATGAGCCAATTGCAGCCTCTTATTAGCCTACTTCATAGAATTGTTGTTAGGATGAAAGTGCGGGAGGGAAAAATAATGAACAAATCCTTCAGCTCCAGAAGATACATGGAATGAAATCACAGTAGTTAAAATACATATAGTTGGGGAAAACATGACTGTCACAAAAAAAGCTGATGCATTCCAACAGTCTTTTAGGATGTCTTACTTAGATTAAAATCCCATATACATCTGCCTATGGGGAAATCCCATTGGACTCATAGGGGCTTACTTCTCACTAGGGATTTGTCTATACGGTGAAAATACTCCAAATAGAATTCGAGGAAAATACGATTTGTCTAAATAGGATCCCACATCAATCCGCCATATTTGGAAGGGGGGGGCAAAATGCCAAATACTCCATGGGAAAACCCTTCGTAAATTTTCCAGTATTTTTTAAAAAAAAAAAAAAACTCTGAAGGAAATGCACATTCCCACTCATTAGGGCAACTGATTTGCTTTGATAAGAGCAGAAGTGGAAAGCTGATATGTAGGATGTGTGCAGAGGCAGAGCTTGCTGGCAAGGCAAGTGACCCAAACTACCATGTTGGATTTTCACCGTAGCAATTGTGTGCTAAGGTGACAAAACAGCATTTCCCCCTTCTTTTTTTCTGTTTATTTAAGCGGAAGATTACACTTCCACACCTTGGATTTCCTTTTTTTTTTTTTAATAGTTCAGCGGCAGCAGCTGGTGACAATAAAAATGAGAGTAATTCACTCACTCAGGCATGCCCATTTGAACAACGAACATGGATAGCTTCGCATGTCTGTAATCTTGCCAAAAAAATTGTGGAGACAAATGAAAGCTGTTGCGACTTGCCGTTAGTATGCATCAATCCATGTTTTATAGCCTTATATAGGCAAGCCTAGATACATATATAAGTGCATTGTTAAATGGAAGATCACTCTGTAGAGGCACACTCTGTCTCACACGCACTGATACACAAACATACATGTATCCCACTCAGCTCATACACAAACACACATACTGACATTTATTAAGATATGCACCCACTCACAGACTGAAAGAGAAACTATGGACTTTATCAGATGAGGTCTCTCTGGCTTTTCTTCGCAAACAAAGATTCAGGAAGGACTCATCCCGCGCTTTCTGCAAGCGCACTGATGACTAAAAAGGCCAATCCGAGATAAACAAGTCCGGTTGCAGAAAGTACAGCAGTAGGTCTCCTTGGGTGATGTTTCTGGGTTGTGATTCTTTCTGCGTTGTCATTTCTCTTCAAGACTTGTTCGGTGTGAGTTCTCACATAAGGCTGCAGCATTGTGGATAGTGCGTCTCCATGCCTCCCGATGTGAGGCCAGGCAATCACAGATTAGCAAAGGCATATAGCACATTTGGAAGACTTTACAAAAGAGTCTGGAGTAATAAACACCTGAGGCGAAGCACAAAAATCAGTGTGTATAGAGCCATTGTACTGTCTATTCCCTTTTACGGGTCTGAAACACGGGTTACCTATCACCACCACTTACAACTCCTTGAACGCTTTCATCAGCGCTGTATACGCACAATCCTAAATATACACTGACTGGACTGACTATGTGACCAATGTTGCTGTCCTTGAGCAAGCAGGGATCACCAGCATTGAGACCATGATATTGACAGATAAGGTACATACCACTAAAAAAAAACATGTCATTTAGGATGCAGTGACAATAACACAAAGGGAGAAATTATCAAGACGTCCTTATCGTTCAGCCATTCCTGGGGCATAGTGCTGGATGAGGAGTCACTTTTTTATTGACAGGCAAAGTCGTCAATAAAAAGTGACGCCTTATTCACACCCTCAGTACAGCCCCAGAACAGCTGAACAACAACATAATCTGATAATTTCACCCTTTTGTGTTATCGTTGCATCCTTATGATGCGGTTTTTGCCGTGTCTGATAAAGTCCTACAACTCATTGCTTCATCTTCAACTGTCTCACCTTTCTTAGCTGCTTGGTTAACCTCTGCTGAGAGCAACAAAAAGTAGCCAGGCAATCTCTATGTACATGCCAAAGAAAGACTCTATGCTACTCCCCTCTGCCTGTTTTGTTTGGTTGCAGGGTGCTCAGGGGAAAACATCCACCAGCTTTAAGAAGGAGGAAAGGAACATGGGTGATCTGATTGTCTATATGGACAGGGAACTTCAGACACACTTGCTTATTCTTGAAAGTCAACTTCATCTTTTCTTAAAGGGCCCACACCCCAAACAAAGAAATTTTTTGGCATCCCTTTCAGTCAATAAAAAGGATAAGCTAAGATATGGGGCACCGGTTATAATACTTGCCAACCTTATAAGAGAAAAGAGTTTCCAACCCTCAAATAAGGGACACCCCTCAAATAAGAGACCTGTCAACCCTAATTCCATAGAATGTTGCCATGGCAGTTAAAGTGGAATCATAGTTCTATAACTGTCCAGTGTGAAAGGACCCCTGGAATACTGATCACTTCGGAAATGATATAAGAGCAGCTACATATGCGCAGACTTAAATCCATGCCAGTGTTGATTTCCAGAGCTGGACCTTGCCGCTAGGGTGGTATTGGGGGTGTTCCTAATTCTTGCTCATCATGTGATGCTACCTTCATGCAATTCATAAGAGAAATGGGCTTGTACTTTTAACATTTTGCTGCCATATGATCCCACTGTTTATATTTTCATCTATACCCATGTATATACATTTTTTTCCTGCCAACTGACTATAAAACTTCATATATCAAATGAAGTGAGTGCCAATCCATGCCAGATGCCACAAGCCACTTTGTTTTTCCAAAAGAAATGTGCATAGAACTGCAGCCTTTAACTTGGATTCAAACAATTATTTGTTTTCAGTCTCCCGGTCTAATCCGCTTTTTTGTTGTTGTTGTTTGCAGTGAAAACTTCTTTTTAATTTGCAGCAAAGTTACTAAAAATGCCCCATTTTCCAAGCTTGACTATAAATGGTGACATGCTAAATTCAGCAACAACCAGATATATGTGCCTGTCTTTTTGTAGCAAAATCTTTTGCTGCCATCCTCTGGAGATGACAAATATTACTTCTTTACCCCAAAGTTTGGAAAAATTTACTTCTTGGACTACAGTACAATTCTCAGAATCGTCTGCCAGTCTGGGCACTAGCCATGTTGCTTGAGATAATTTGGGAGTTATAATACAAAAAAGTAACTTTTCCAAGCTGCTGTCCCCACAAAACCAGGCACTAATCTTAAATGAGAAAGAGGTCATAATGCATTGTATCAGTCAAAGTGGCTGGGAAATAAATTGTTAATACATTTTCAGAAATTTAGATTGTCACATGTTATGGATCATTTTTTTCAGAAGCAGTGCATAATAGCTATTCAACCAAATTTTCTGCAAAAGGCAGAAGTGTCTGAAGGAATTTCTGTCTGTCATTTATGCCAACAGTTTTTTGTTTGTTTGTTTTTTACAGTTTACAGTTATTAAAGAAAAGGGACAACAAACACCATAGAATCATAGAGTTGGACAAGACCTCAAGGGCCATCCAGTCCAACCCCCTGCCCTGCAGGAATAAACCAAGTATTCTCGACAAATGGCCATCCAGTCTCTGTTTAAAAACCTCCAAAGGAGACTCCAGCACACTCTGAGGCAGTGTATTCCACTTCCGAACAGCTCTTACTGTCAGGAAGTTCTTCCTAATGTTTAGGTGGAATCTCTTTTCGTGTAGTGTGTGTCCATTGCTCCATGTCCTAGTCTCTGGAGCAGCAGAAAACTAGCTTGCTCCATCCTCAGTATGACATCCCTTCAAATATTTAAACATGGCTATCATGTCCCCTCTCAACCTTCTCTTTTCCAGACTAAACATGCCCAGCTCCCTAAGCTCTCATGGCTTCCAGACCTCTCACCATCCTGGTCGCCCTCCTCTGGACACATTCCAGTTTCTATATATGCTATCATCATCATTAAAATTACAGCAGGGATAAATTATTTTGTAGAAATACAATGCTAGAATCCTGTGCATTCCTATCTGGGGGTAAGCAACACTGAATTAATTCTGCCTTATTTCTGAATAGACATGTAGAAGCTTTTATTAATGGTTGTGAAGCCTTTTCAGAGTGCATGTATAGCCCAAGGATAAAATCTGACCTTGCAGTGAAATATGAAATTGTAGATTGAACAGTTCTAGCATTGTACTGCACCAAACAGACCAAACAGAAACCTAAATAAAAATAACATTCAGCAATACTGAAAATCTAAATTTACAGAGGAACTGACATTTCAAGTTCTAGTTTATCAATAATCTATATAGACTCAAACTTGGGAAAATTATTCCACAAGGGGGAATAATGCAGCTGGGCAGGGGGGCACATAAACATAAACACAACCCCCTAAGATCTGGGGTTGTGGGTTTTGTTTTGTTTTTTAAAAGCACAATTTCAAATGTAGCCTTTTACAGCAGTGGTTCTTAACCTGTGGTCTGGGGCCTGTGATGTCCTCTCAGGGTTTCTAGGGAGGGTTGAAAGTTGCTTGGCCTACTTTCTCCCTGCAGTGGAATGGCCATGTGACAGGAGCCAAGGCAAAGAGTAGCTGGCTGGCTTGGCCTGTGCATTGCCATTCAGTCTGCTCCAGCCACAAGTTTGCAGAAAGAAAAGGAGAAAAGTCATCCCTCCTCTTTCAGTGCCTCTGAGGGAAGGGTTAATGGATGGTGTAATTGTGTCATCATCATCAGATATTATTATTAGTATTATTATTATGGTTTTAAACCTTGAGTTAAATCTTCGGGGACCGCAGCAACAAAATATATTTAAAGGGGGTCCCTGGTAAAGAAAAGATTAAGAACCACTGATATAGACCTTCAAACTTAAAAAAAATATATATTATTCCATGCAGCTGAGCAGGGGGACACATAAACATAAACACATCCCCCTAAGATTTTTTTTTAAAGCACAATTGAAAATGTAGCCTTTTACAGTACAGTACAGTTGTCCCTCCGTATCCACGGATTCGGTATCCACGGATTTAAGTATTCATGGCTTAAAAATATTCTTTAAAAAATAATAATCCAAAAAGCAAACCTTGATTTTTCGCCATCTTATATAAGGGACACCATTTTGCTACGCCATTGCATATAATGGGACTTGAGTATCCATGGATTTCGGTATCCACGGGGGTCCTGGAACCAAACCACAGTGGATATGGACAACTGTGCATAAACTACACCTTAGAAACATCTGATTCAGCCACAGTGGCACATGCCCTAAGTACACCCCATTTAGATTTCTGCATTACATTATATTAAAAATAGCTATTATGTTCTAATATCTGAGGAGAAATGTACTTCAGCTGTTCATAAATGAAGTACAGTTGCATAGCAAAATGGTGTCCCTTCTATAAGATGGCAAAATCAAGGTATCCTTTTTTGATTATTATTTTTTAAGACTGTTTTCAAGCCGTGAAGACCTAAATCCGTGGATACCAAAACCGTGGATACGGAGGGACAACTGTATATATAATAACTGCCTGCCCTTGTAAAGCAGGCGTGAAGGGGAGGGGGCGTGGCTATTATTGCGTCACAGGCGGGTCTCTCCTCCACACCTCAACCTGTCTGTCAAACCAAAGGACGGGCAGAGGAGGAGGAGGCGTGGCCTGGTTTCCACAGCAACCCAGCCTTTGGTCTGTGCTGTCAGCGCTAGCGTAGCGGTGGTTGCTAAGCAACCCCTCTGGCCCAGCGGCCTAGTTGGCCGGCGGCCGGTCCTGGCCCTTCAATAAACCAAGAGCTGGGGCAGGGACAAGATCCGAGTGGGCGCTGCTCAGCCCTCTCGCCCGAGTCAAGACCCTTCCCGCAACGCGAGGTACAGCGGTGGGCTGGAGGCAGAGGCGGGGAGCGAAAGCTAGGCGAGCCCCTCGGGCAGGGGGCCTAGGCCGCCGAAAGAGGCGGAGGGCTTGGAAGGGGGGCGGCTCTCCAGTTTGCGGCTCCCGCCTCGGAGCTCTGGCGAGGAAAGCGAGAAGGGAGCGTGTGGGGTGTCAAATGCGCGCTGCCCGCTTCCCATGGAAATGGTAGCAATTAGGGCGCTATGGTTCCACTTTAACGCCCTCCTGTGGAATCCTGGGATTTGCAGTTGAGGGAGGGGCATTTAGAACGCTCAGCCAGAGAGCTCTTAGCCCTCACTAAACTACAAATCCCAGAATTCCACAGGAGGCAACCAGAGAAGTTAAAGTGGGATAATAGCACTATAACAGTGTAGTGGGATAGATCCCCAGGTGGAACCCTAAGGCAAACCTATCATGGGGTTTTCTTGGCAGGATTCATTCAGAGGGGGATTTGCCTTTGTGACTTGCCCAAGGCCATCCAGAATACAAGTGCTACCTGCAAACCACCACACAAGCTGGCTCTCACATACAGAATTGTTGTTGTGTGCCTTCAAGTCCTTTCCAACTTATGGTGACCCTATGGAGGGTTTCTTGACAAGATTTGTTCAGAGGGGGTTTGCTTTTTCCTTCCTCTGAGGCTGAGAGAGTGTGACTTGCCCAAGGTTACCCAGTGAGTTTCCATGGTTGAGCACAGATCCGAACCCTGGTATCCAGAGTCATAGTCCAACACTCAAACCATGACACCCACATTGACTCTCCACAACACCACACACACACACACACACACACACACAGAGGTATGTACAATACACACACACACACACACTGCATACCGAATACAGGAGACCCACTGAGTCAAGGGTATTTACGTATTTGTTCAGTTACTGTTAAGTAGTTGATGTCTAAGGAACTGGATTTAGCTTGTAAAAATTAAGGTACCACTTCTGTGCATATTTCCTTGGAAGTAAGCCCTATCGAGCTCAATTGGACTTATTTTTCCATAAAGCAAAGTCCCCAGTAGGGAACAAGGATTGTATTCATGTTGGGCATGTAGAGGTTAATATGCGTATTGCTAGAAATTATGATTTTATGACAGAATGTGACCTCAGAATTGAAAAACTATTTTGAATTCTTAAACACCAGAATAAAAATCAAGGATGGAAATACACGTGCTTCTACATCTTCTACTCTGCTACCCACATGCCTGACCTGATGCACAGACTTGATAAAAATTGGAGAGTATATTACATTTTTTTTAAAAAAAAATTCTAGTTGTCATGATTACTGTTGAGAAAAACCAAGTGGCCCTATTCGTGGAGGAAAAGAACAGCTTTTTACAATTTCTCCTCTCATAGAATCTATACATTCTCTATATTTTTTATCTTACAGACAGACTACTTGTTCATGTACCTCAGCACTACATATAACAACCCTGTAGCATTGAGATGTCTTGGACAGCAATAATCCCTTGATCTCTTATCTTTGACAGTTTTAGCAGAGGCTGATGGGGGCTGCAGTCCAAAATACCTAGATGACACTTGGCTGGGGAGAGGTGGCCTAGGCTGTCTGGCACCAGGTTCCCACATAACTGATGATTTTTTCCTTACCTCACTTGGAGATGCCAGGGATTGATTGAATCTGAGATTTTTGATACGCAAAATGTGCTACCATCGAGCTATGGTTCTGCATCTGTCTAACCTAAGTAGAGTTTAACATAAGTCTAACAAAGTATGAGTGTCTAGTCTGAATTAAGGGAGACAGGGAAAGGAAATTGGGTCACATTAGATGCTTCTGTAAAAACTCAGCTCCTGTAAAAGCAGATCTCAGTTCTGGAACAAATGCATAGTTTCAGTGTCAGGTATACATCTGTAGGCTTAAAGAACAAACAGGGCTGGAGTGCCTTGCAGAAGTAGTTACCCAACAAGTTACAGTTCAATTTTGTTTACTTGACATTTTTGCCACAATAAAACTATTTTGCACCTTCTCAGTGTTGAGTATCTTATGTACATCAAGTGGCAACAATGCCAGTTAAATCCATTACAATTCCAGGTTGTAACACCAAAAATGTGGACCAAAATGTGGAAAATTCTAAGCGGTATGAGATGTATATTATTTCTTTTACGTAGGTTGTTCTATTTTTTCCATCTTGTCTTGAGAAGTGATTGCAGTTTTTGTTTCTGGTTACTTTGCAGTGTGAAAGAGAACAAACTGAAATCATTTGCCCACTTATTTGGAAGTAAGCCTCTTTCTACTCAATAACTTACTTTTGAATAGAAGTATATAGGCTTCAGAAGGACTTGCTTCTGAATACAGGTGTATAAAATTGCACTGTAGATGCAGTTGTAAACCTATGCACATAGCTTTGGGGAAGACATAGAAGACCCAAGTTCAAATCTTGCAAAGCCACAAAAAGCCCACTGTTTTGGATTGCCTTGGGCAAGTGTCCTCAGTCTAATCTGTCTTGCAGGTTGTTTGTGTAGAAAATGTAAAAATATATTGTAGCTCACCTCACAGACTTAGCAGGAAAACAAACAAAAACCAACCATAAAATCTTTATCTAGCTGTGGTATTTGAGTGCATCTTTCACCTGTGTTACATAAACAAAAAGTAAATTATTTACACTTTATTCATACGTATTGTTTATGCATAAGAGCACATTGTCTATTTTTCTGTGCAAAATGCACTTAAGAATGTGAACATATTTCAGAGTTTTTCACTACATTGAGGAGGAACACTTTTTCTTTGTGATGGACAGAGGCTCCTTGGGAAGATAATATTAACATGAACAAAGTACAGTTGTCCCTCCGTATCCATGGATTTGGTATCCACAGATTTAAGTATTCACAGCTTGAAAATATTCTTAAAAATATAATAATCCTAAAAGCAAACCTTGATTTTGCCATCTTATATAAGAGACACCATTTTGCTATGCCATTGCATATAATGGGACTTGAATATTCACAGATTTTTGTATCCATGGGGGTCATGGAACCAAACCCCAGCTAATATGAAGGGACAAGTGTACTCAGGAGTAGGGCTGTGTTGTCTCAACTTTAATTCCTCTTTCACTAAGAATAGAACTCAAAAGGCATTAAGGACCTATCAAAATTAAGTTGTCTGTGTGAACTTTGCCTCAGCATACTGTGCCTTTGACTCTCAGCAAAATGTAAAAGAAAGGTGACTTCTTGGAAGGAAATGAAGGTATAATTTTACACATTTGAAAGGGATTCATAACCATTTCTTTTCCGTTCGTCTTGTAATTGCAATTCAAACATGCTGGCAAAGTATGCTCCTTAGTAAATATCTGCTGTTTCTGAGGTGAGGAAATGTCCTTTCCTCAAAATAATGTCTGTCTTGCAACTAAAATCTTTCTGATTTCCATTCAGCCAAAAGAGTTTCCTTCACTGGATCACAAGCTGAGCATATAAGATTAATTTTCTCATATCAAGAAACATGTCTGATGAAGATAATTTCAGCACCTTAGCCTACACTAAGAGTCCAAAGTTCTCCAAAAGAACTGCTTTTCAGGTAAAATATTTTGATCTCTAAATCAAAACTGATGTGCAGAATGATATTCACAGTGAATTGAAATAAATTTTTAAATACTCCCCCCCGTATTTGCCCAGAACTTTTATATATCAATATTCACAAAAGGTGAATATAGTGGACAAAGGACAGATGTAAATGAACGACTGGGCAAGGCAGGTATATGCGTTAAGATGTATAACTATGACTTCTTATTGTTGATGGAATTATCAGAAATGGAGGCTCGAACTAGCAAACCTAGAATGTACTTCAGTGTCAATCGCTTTATTTATGGGAGGGAAATTATGTCCTGCCAGTTCCATACCTAAGCATAGATTATAAGGTATGATTATTAATGCTGCCTTAGCCCTGTTGTAAACAACGGTAGACTTGTCTCTTAAATCTTTAAAAATATTTGCATTGTATGAGAGATTATTGTTAGAATGCAGACAAATCATTTTCACATTCAAACGATAATTTGTTCTATGTATTTATATTTAGGAAGAGTTACAAGAAGCACTTTCTGCTCGTGCAGCAAGACAACAAGTGGCTGACTATTCTGAAGACTTTGAAAGTGATGATGAAGGTATGTTGAATAACACGATACTGTAGCATAATATCTGCTTGTGCCATCATGTTGCTTTGTTCCATAAATAACAAGTCATTAATTATGTGCAGCATGGTCTTAGGCTGAGCTTTTACTCAAAAGCAAGTCTCAGTCTTTTTTTGCCCCACATTCAAAGCTTTTGAAATTACTTTACACACTTACTCTGGAAAGGAGACATAATATACATTATCTTTTTTGCTTTCTTAGTCCTCTTTGATGGCTGGAGAAAGGAGTTGGGTTTTGTTTGTTCTTTTTGTTTGGGAATATTTGGGTTCCTCAAGTCTGTAGATAAGTTATTCTTGTGTGAGAATATATTTGCTTTGGACACACAAGGACTCACATTAGAGAATTACTACTGTATATGAACTGGCATCATATCACAACGCACCTTGTGTTCATTTTGAATTTGTTTATTTGGTTCCTCCCCCCGTGCGTGCACACACGTACATGTTATTTGGACCTGAATGGCTCAAAATATTTGTATATATTTATGTTTTAGTGTATTATTGATATTCTTCAGAGTCTTTATACTGAAGTGGGACATGATTTATAAAGCAGATTTATCACAAGTGATGAAATGTGTGTTTTGAAGTGCTGTTTGCATTCTGGAACTTGTTTCCCATAATACAGTAGCACCCCCGTATCTGCTGATTTGCTGTCTGCTGATTCAGTTATCTGTGGTTGGCAACAGCAGGGGGTGGGGGGAGGGGGAAGGAGAGCTCGCCTCCCTCCTTTTTTCCCCGCGGGGGTTCCGGTGGCAGCGGCAGAGGTGGCATTCGCTGTTATCCGTGGGTTTCAGTATCGGGGGGGGGGAGCAGAACCAATCCCCCCTGGATACGGAGGTGCTACTGTACTAAAAATGACTTCTGGGAGCAAGCTGTGAAGTGGAGGAAGAAGCATACTGTTTCGTGGTGAACACTGCAAAGTTTTAAAAACATGTCAGGATCAAAAAATACATGGCAGAATGATGTTTTGAATGATATTTTGTTTTTATACACAAATTGACAACCTCATCTCTTTCTAGGTTCAGAGGAGTTTCCTGAAAGTTTGGAAAACACCCCAAAGAAATCTATTTCTTTTGCAATACCACTATCCAATAGAAATCATTACAATGGGAGCAGTTTGAAAAGTGAAAGTGGAGATGACTTGTCTTCATCAGATGTAGATGAGAGGTCTCACTATGTGACCAAGCTGGAGAGAGAGGTTTTGACGGAAGAGAGGGAAGCTGTCACCTTTTCACTAACAGAACATTCTGGGTCGTATGAAGAGAATGTAGGGGGGAAATCCATTCCATTTGAAGAATCTCTGCAAGATTGCCACTCTTTTGAAAAAGAAACTGCTGATGCCTTCCCTCTGGAAGAGGATGAGGAGAGACCTTGGGAAACAAGTGTGTTGGAAAATAAACATCTGAGGGAAGAGACACAGGAAGATGACTCAGTTTCTGAAGGAAGATCAGGTTTTGAAGAAGAGGTTGAGCAACAGGATGGAGCCTCTATGCTTGAACTGCAATTAGAGAGGGATGACATGATTGAACAGAAAACTGAAACTAAGCCCATGCCAAAGCCAAGGGAATTCAAGAGCAAGGCAGCATCAGTATCAGGTAAAACAAGTCACTTTACATTCTGCTTCTTGGATTGTTTTAAAATTATGTATAAGTAAAGTAGTTTTCATAAACTTCATTATCATTTTCATGGAAGACTCAGCACTTTTGAATAAGTATATATAAAACAAATACTACCATGCCAGTTGTTGGGTTCACCCCTCCATTTTGCAAGTTATTTGCAAAATGGTGTGTTTATATTCCAGCATAAATGTAAGCTGTATTTTATTTTTGTACATGCTTAAAACATTGCCATTTTTAAAACCTTTGTGGTTGTACACTGAATATGTAACTCAGATATTTGGCTCTGGAATATCAGGCACTGTTTTGTAACTGTCAACTATTGCAACAGAGAAATAATAACCATTTTTATCTGAACCCTGGTTTCAGAGGAATTTTTATGTCTTTTAGATAATGGGGTGAATGCCAGTTTCCATGTCCTTTTGTGACAAATACTGTATTTTCCAGAAGAAAAGACCAGTAGTATCCAAATCCTAATGCCATATCCAAAACTAGTTCCATAATTCATTCTGACATTCTTCTCAATTTTAAAAGAGTTGTCTGCTGACCATGATTAAGAAGCACCAACCCCAAGACCACCTTAGATACTCTGAACTCAGTTCTTTGGACAGAGCAGAAAGAGTGCCTCAATAGGCTGTTTGTGTGAGGATCTTGCCTTGGGTGAGGAACAGGGTAAATCCTACACTGTTGTGTTCCATCTGTGAATTCTGAACTAGTTTGTGTGTAGATGATCAATGGTCCTATTTGTAAAATAATTTGCATTTTTAGTCCAAATAGTAAGATGAATTTATTTTATGCACACTAAAAGTCACAAGGTGGTTTCATGTCCAAAGCAAAATGCTTTAGCACCAATGGTTCTTGGGAGTTCCATCTTCAGAAAGAAAGTCCTGCTCTTCTAACCAGATGTTTGGTTCCTACTGTAGATCCTCAGTGGGAGGGAAATGTATATGCCTGGAATTTTGCTTGTTTTGTGACAGATAAACCTTGGTGCTAGAACATCTTGCATAAAACAGTGCTCACAAGCAGTGATACTGTAGGACCTTGCATTGAATATCAATGTTGGTAATTTCTGAATGAAATTAAATTGTTGATATTGGCATAGGATTGCATATGAGCAGATACACACCTCTTTAGGGGCTGATCCCAGCTGCAGCATAATATGATGTTGAGTGTGTGATCTTCCCTTATCCCCTGTGATGAGTGTGCAACCTAAGTCTTGTATTTTTGCACCTTGTACTATTGTGCTTCCACCAAATTCTGCAGCTGTGTTCCAATAAGATTACAACTCTTTTAATAAGTGGCAATATGTATGAGACCTAAATATGCTTAGAATCACAGTACTTGGAGAAGTTATGCTTCAACCATCAATATTTTGCTCTGAGAATTTATCAGTGTTTCATGAGGATTTAAGTTCACCGTCTTACTAAAACAATTTATGTTATTTTTCTCCACTTAGTGGCAGTATAGTCCAAGTACAGTATAGTGATCTTAAAATACTGTTTCAAGATTTTCAGATCTGGTATGTGCTTGTGTTTTAAAAGGCTATATACAGTATTTGGAGCCAAGCCAGCATTTCATATTTTTTTCTAGAATGTATAAAAAGCTAAACAATCACAGTGAAAATGCTTACCTGTTTTTATGCAATCTGTAAACACTAATATTAGTCCCCAAAATGAGTTACTGAAGTTCCTATAGCATGGTTTTTAAGAGTCCATGAAACTATACAGTCACTGAACTGTTCTGAATTAGGAGAATATGCTTCCTAAACTGAAGCTTTATATAAAGTTTTATCTAAAGGCATCTCTTGGGAAGGTGGGCAACAATGGTACATCTGTAGGCCAGTTTTCTGCTCTGGGACCTTCCATGGGCTGCACAAACTGCCCCAAATGCAATCAATTGATCAATAAATCAATAATGACAAAACCAAGAAGCGGTGAGAAATCTATTTTTGGATTTGGATTTTTTAAATGTTATTTTTAATGTTAATTTTTAATTTTTGTATTTTTAATGTTAAATAGTGCAGTCTACACTGCGATCAGTCTAAAGGGTGACTCACAACTCTCAGAGACTTTCCCAGAGAAAAAGGGCTCTCTGGGAAAGTGGCAAGGGAGTTGGGGCCATAAAAACAGCCTTTTCCCAACACCTGATTTGTATACTGGCCAGTATCATGCTCAGTAGATACAAGATCATAAGCCAGACTTACGATCTTGTAATTTGGCGCTTTAATGACTGAATGTGACCCCTTCCCCCCAAAAACCTACTTTTTCAGCTAAGCAGCAGCACAGCCAAGGGGTTTTAGAGGCACTGTAGATCAGAGTGCTGGGAAATTACTTCAGCAGCACTCTCAAAATCATGTGCATTGAGAGAAAAAGTTGCAGCAGAACTCTGAGGAGTCTGTCCTGTTGACTGTTCTCAATGTGCACTGCATGTGCTGCAGGCACTATTTCCCAACTCTCAGTCTGTAGTACTGTACCTTGGAAACGCTTTGTTTGGAGTGCTACCTGGCTGAAAAGAGGTGCCATAGTCCAGTGTGGCTATAATCACAGAGTTCTGTCCTAGAGATGTAAAATTTCCATAAATTTTGAAGCTGTGGGAAAAAACCTGTTTTTCCCGGGGGGGGGGGTTCAGAAAAAAAATGGATTGTTTTTTAAAAATTGAAAAAATGCAACATTATTCCTGTTTACAGATTGAAAGTCACTCTGTTACTTTAGGAACATAAAATATGTGCAGTTTGATTTGGCATAAAATTATCACAATTGGTATAATAAAAGTACAGTGTATTCAAATAATTATTACAAATGGAATTTACTTTTACAGTCGTCCCTTCATATTCGCGGGGGTTACGGGAACAAGACCCCCGTGAAAGTGAAAAAAAAAATGAATAAAAGCAGCCTCTGAGGGTTTAATGAGGAGCCCTTCCTAAACACACACACACAAGGAAACTGACCTAGCCTCTGAGCACTTAAGGAGGAAAGAAAAGCACAGCCCCATGCTGTGAGCACACAAGCAAAATCCCCCCCCTTGCCACTCCCCTCTCTGTGTCTTAACAAACTGAATTGCTTCTTTAAAACTCACATTTTACCCCATCTCTCCTCATGGCCCAAAGAAAAGCACAGCTGCATGCTTGCCACCCTGCAAGGGTGCGGGAGGTGGAAGGGAGCATGGGGAGGGTGGCAGGAGGGATGCAGGGAGGGCGTCAGGGAGGGCGGTGGCACAGAGGGGCGGTGAGATGCCATGGGGGGAGGTGGGGAGTGTGAGGAGGATGGCGGCGGGGAGGACCATGGTGGCACGGCGGCGGGCACAAGGTGATATGCTGCGGGGGGTGGGGAGGGGGTTGGCAGGGAGGGCGATGAGGAGCACGGTGGCATGGCGGGGGGCGAGGTGCCATGGGGTGGGAAGGGAGGTGGCGGGGGTCAATGGGGAGGACGGTGAGGACCGCGGTGCACAACAGGGGGGCAGGGGTGAGGTGCCATGGGGGGCAGTGGGGGAAATGGGGAGGGAGACAGTAGGGGGCAGTGTGGAGATTGGTGTGTGTACCATTGTGTGTGTTTGTAGCGTGTGGGGGGAATGGTGTATGCTGCACCAGGTATAGCTAGTATATATATATATATTGCTCTTAGGTATGTTGCCATTTCCAGTGTGCTGATTGGCTGCTTGTAACCTGTTCATATAACATAATGAGATATCTTGGAGATGGGGACCTATGTCTAAACATGAAATTTCATGCCTATTCATTGAATCTTAGTCCCTCCCTCCACCCTTCCACACACTCCCCCCCCCAATTCTTTTTTATGGGAAATCTGTGCTTTATGTTTATTTGATATTCTCTCCACAGTATCAAATAAACATAAAGCACAGATTTCCCATAAAAAGAATTTGAGGGAGGGGAGTGTGTGGAAGGGTGGAGGGAGGGACTAAGATTCAATGAATAGGCATGATATTTCATGTTTAGACATAGGTCCCCATCTCCAAGATATCTCATTATGTTATATGAACAGGTTACTTACCTGTAACTGTGGTTCTTCGAGTGGTCATCTGTGATCCTTCAGACACTGTTTCAGTGTTAACTTAATGCATTGGTGATGCATTACTTTTTTTCTTGACTCCACGGTTACAGCGGTAGCCTTGATAGATTGTTTAATGTATATTTATGATACTTACCAAATTTACATGTTCTCTACAGCCGTAAAGGCAAACACTAATTTTCAGCACTTTCTTTAAAGTGTTCTTTAATATATTTTCATGATTTTTTGCACCCAAAACTTCTTCATGTGTCCTTATTTCTGGGAGATTTTCTACTCCATTAGGTTGGTTGATGCATGACACTCCCACTACCTATTTGCTAGTCTCTCATTTTTGTGATTCACAGAGACCACAATGAAGAAGAATAGGTTAACTTACCTGTTTTCTTCAAGTGGTCATCTGTGAAATCGCACAAACCCACCCATCCTCCCCTCATGTGTCCTGCCATTCCTTAGTTTCATTGATGCTGCTATGTGGCAAACATGGAACTGAGGTGATTTGGCAGGCAAAGGGTATTCATACCTTTGGGGACAGAGGGTGGGGCTACCACCAATACGTTTGAATAGTTTTCCAACGGCTAGTTTGAAATGTTCCAACGGCTGTTTATGTGAAGGTGCAAAACCCATTTGTGTGATTCACAGAGACCATGATGAAGAAGCAAGTATTCCAAAATCTGAAATATTCCAAATCCAAAATGTGTCTGGTCCCAAGCATTTCAGATAAGGGAGATTCAACTGTATTAGAGATGGAATCTTAACCATACTCTCATATTGCATATGATCTGACAACTTTTCAATGTATATTAACAACAGCACCTAAAGACAACAGGCTGAATTGGAATATGTAATCCTATTTCCCATGAAAGGGTTTGAGCAAATTATTACTTTCAGTTATTTGACTATGTTTTTCACAAAGTGAAAGAAGCAATTATGTACAGAGTTTTAAATTGATGTTTCTTATTTTTCAATCGTACCTATTCATGAAGTGTTAATTTTATTTTAAATCAAAATTTGGGATTTAATACTATTCTCACAGATGTTTGAAGCAACCTGACAGTGTTTGATACGAGAAAAAGTGGGAGTGGTTGCTTCATTTAGTTTGAATTGTCTTCTTCTGAAATGCCTGTTGAAAATTGCATTCTTTGTATTTTTCTCAGCTGAGAATATAAGCATTCCCGCATTACATGATCATTCAAAGCCATCTCCTCAACCCAGAAGTGTTTTGAGAAAAAGTAGTCATGTGGAAGACTACGAAGGAAGCAAGACAGAGGACAGAACATCTCATAACCACAGATTCTTTTCTTTGTCTGCACCATCTTCAGAAACAAGGTTAAATGATCAAGTAATGAAATCTGAAAGAAGAGCACTTGCTGAAAGTCCTGGTCCTGAGGTTAGAAAGTGATTTAAAGCTATCCAATACAAACAAAGGGTAAATAACAGAAAAACAAAACCTTTGTAAGTAGGGATACTGGATTATTTTGTATGGTCTGCATTTATAAGTGAACCAATCTAAGTTGTACTCCCCAAGCTAATATGCAGATTGGAATAATAGCCTTTGGACTGTGCTTTCCTTCTAATAGTGCAATAAAGCACTTGACTGGAAAAGTCCCATTTTGGTGGGAAATGTATATAATTTCAATATGATTTTTCTGTTTGTTTTTTTTTTAAAAAAATGCTGAAAATAGGATCGAACAGACTTATGATAGAACACACATGGATCACACAAGCATCAGAGAGGGAGGGAGTGCAGATATGTTTGTGAGGTTCAATTAATGAGCAAAGATAAACAACTTATTATTATAAGAATGCCATTTAACACTAGGAAAGTTACATGGGATACTATGCCAAGCTTGCTATGTGTTAAGGAGATAGCTGGGAGGGGCCTGACAATAGAGGATGTCATCCCTGAGTATCAGTTTACATCATTGAGGGGACAGCACTTATAAACAAGAGGGGAAACAGCCAGATTACTCTGACTCTGCCACTGCAGCTCCCTATAGCTTTTCTTAGTTATTTGACCTGTTGTTTTCATGGGAGAAATAAACATGTGCTTAACTTTAATAGGAAATTATGTGATTGCTTCTGTTGTCAAATTGTGTTCTGTCACCTGCAGCTTAAATCAAGATTATGGGGTTTTATCAAACTAGACGTATTAATTTACCAGTGTGAGGATACTCATCCACACCATGTTTTTATATCCTAGGGCCCCTGGATTGCAAGCTCCTCATCTCCATTTCCTATTCATTTTTCTTCAGTGGGTGAGAGAACTGGTGATTCCAACTTAACAATATCTGGGGAAGTACTTCCTTCAAAAGGTAAAGAGTGTGCTTATAGAAAAGGATTTTTGGAACTGTTGGTTATAATTGAGATCTTACAGGTTTGTAATACTTAGCTACTTATGTCTAAGCTACCTTTAAGAGTCCAAGTGAAAATTCTGATCATTGGTGAGGAAAATTTCAAGCTCCATAATGATAAGGGAAAATCTGAAATTAATAATTATCTGCTTTGGCTCTCCCTTGATCTTCTATCATTATGAGCAGGCTTTGGAGATATTGTGCTAACAAGTTGATAATAATTGCTATTCATAATTGATTAGCACCAGGTCTCTGCAAGGAAAGAGCATGGTTTATGTGCACTTAATTTGTTTTTTTTTTTAAGAAATAAATTCTAGAACCATTTTGAGTCATGCCCTGCTACCAATGAGCATTTCTAGTAGTCATTTCAATTTCCTTTTATAATCCCTTGTCGGTTTCACAAAACAGTTCCAACTATTTTAAGATATATGTGCCACAGACGTACCTATGCAGTCCCTTCGTGGGTTGCAGTGTGGCACAGCATGGTGGGCAGCTGCCATTTCCCACCATCATCTTGCCTTTCTCTTTGCCTAGGAGTCCACACTCTTTTTGTGGGTTCTCAGTGCTCAGCCCATTAGAGAGGCAGCTGAGGATAGAGAGAGGTAGGACTATGTGTGGAACAAATGAACACACATATCTACCTGTGCCATGTCAATTCAGTGCCCCCTTAGCTCCACTGCCATCTGGGCTCTTGCTGCCTTACCACCCTCCTTCCCTTAAAAATTTTGTTAGGCATTAGGACGCTGCTTTCTTATGTTTTTCAATCGTCATAACTTTGACAATGTAGCATGGGGCAAGATACCGTTTTCAGCAAAACTGATCCCCATTGGAGGTCCTTAGGGGTGTAGGTGAGCATGGTTGATCCCACCTTGTGTGCTGCCAGACCAGCCTCACACTCAGGTGGAAGGAAACCACCCAGTGGCTAACACCCCAGGTGAATTCCACGTCTGTCACTCAGTGGTGTACCTCAGCAGGTGGGTCAAGGAGGGTTTGTGCTATGAGGATAATAGGTTCTCCATTTTCAGATCCATGCCTCCTGTGAGGCCAAAACCCTTTTGTAATAAATATTCCAAACATTTTCTACCTGTGTGTGTTTTGCCTTCTTGCAGCTGGTACCACAAAGAGACTCTCTTGCTGTGAATTGACAATGTCTTGACTATCTCTGTATTTATCGGTTATAGATTAGATATAGTTAGAAATACATAAACACTGAAAATATTATAGCATCTGGCTCAACTGGTGTGAATTCCCAGGACTTACTGTGATTCATTGTCTTTGGAAAGAAGTTGCTGAAACCATAAGGTCTTTGTCATGTTTTAACTTACAGTATTTATAATTATAAAGGCTGAGCACTAGTGAAAACATGACTTAATTCTCTCTCAGTAGGTAGCCAAATCCACATGAAAGAGAAACCCCTTCCCTGACACTTGCTCTTCCTTTACCCCTTTCTGTGTCTTGCTGGAAAACAGCAGTCTACCCCTTTGCTCACAAAGACTTAGTTTAAATTAGCTGATGTGGGAGAAAGATATTCTCCCTATTCCTCTTTCTGATCGGTTGTTGTTCCTTTTGTCATTTATACCCTGCCTTTCCCTCCAAGATAGAATAAAATAATTATGTATCAGGGGAAATCATATGACAAAGAGTTCCTATTGAGATGCATCCCCTGAATGTCCCAGGCTATGAAAACTACTTTCTCATGTCCATGGCTATGGTTGAGATATTTCATTAAAGCGGTGTGCAGTGAAATTCTAATCATAGCAATCAAATAGTAAATCTTCAGCATGATCCTCCCTCTTGTAGATCTACACACAGTTGAATTATTGTAAGGACTGATTGGGCCTAGACTAATTATGTACAATGGGGCAATCATATGACAATTAATTGGCAAAATACATTTTCCCTCTTTTCCCTGCTTAGCACATGATCAGCCAATGTATGTACTGTCTACATGCCCACCTAGCCCATTTCTGCAGACTTATTGCTTGATCTCTCTCCCCCCCCCCCGTATGCATGTGTGTGCACGCACATTTGAGTCACCTGTTAACTTACGCATGAGTATCATAGGGTTTTCTTTGGCAAGGAATACTCAGAGATGTTTTGCCTTTGCCATCTTCTAAAATACAGCCTACAGCACCTAGTATTCTTGGCAATCCCCAATCCAAGTACTAACTAGACCTGACCCTGCTTTGCTTCCAAGCATCCGACAGCATCTGGTGCCTTCAAAGTATTTAGGTTTGGTTACTTGATTTCTAGTGTTTCCATTTTCCAGAGCATCCTGTTATATATGTCCTGAGGGAAGCATGGTAACTCTCTGAACCACTCTGGGGAATGCTGCATTTGGTCACATTATGCCCCGTGTATACTATGTGAAACATATGAACACTTGCACCTAAGCACCCACATAAGAGTGTGCGGGGAATGAAGTTACAATTCTATTTGTTTTGTGTGTGTGTGTGTGTGTGTGTGTGTGTTTTGAAAACACCATATAATGTTTAAATGCTTCTGCTGATAGGGGAACTGACATGACACATTTTTTTTTAATATATGGTGTATGAGACAAGATGTGACAGTATGTTTCCGTACTGAAATGGACAAACCATGAAATATGACAGATATGCCAAAAATTTTTTAGAATAAATTCAAGTCACAGTTTTGCAATATAGTTAATTTTGCCTGTCTTCAGTTGCTGTACGTTTGTCTCATGTAAAGTTAGATATTGGAAAAAATTACAAGGCTCCTGTTTAAAACAAAAAGAAAGCCAGATACATCCTCCTGTCCACTGACTTCTGCCACTTCCAACATCTGTTTATTAATCCAGCAATGCTTCTTTTCTTTTCTTTATTTCTTTCCATTTAAAAAAAAATAGATAATGAAGAAAGAGAACCTAGCCACAGTAGTGATCTGAAATTGCTGGAGAGTGACAGAAAGTCACCATCTGTGATAGAACTAATGATGACAACAGTCTATGAGAAAACTAAGAAATTGCAGAAGTCAACTGAAGATGACCTAGAAGAAAAGCAGGAGACAATAGAACACAGTCACATTGAGGACAAATCAAAAGAGACAATAAAGGATGGTGAATCTGAAGAGAAGGTAAAACTAAGTACTTCAGAGGCTGCACTGGATTTGTCAGAGGATTCAATGAAGGTATGTTTGATAAACTTGTACCATCACCAGTGCAAATTTTTTAGTAACTTAAACATATGTATGCACACATACACATATTTGTGTATGTATTTCAAGTCACTCGTTGACTTGTGGCGACCCCATAAATTTAATGGGGTTTTCTTAGGCAAGGAATACTCAGAGGTGGTTTTGCCAGTTCTTTTATATTTATTTTGTAACAATTTTCAAGGAGATAGCCATGTTAGTCTGTTTAAGCATAAAACGGAAGTTGAAAGGGAAAGGATTCTAGCAGTACCTTTGAGATCAGTTGTGAAGCAAGTAATTGGAGAAGTCTGGGAACATCCAGCCAATTGCAGCTCATAGAATGTTGGAGGGGGCACTGTGGGGAGGGGGGAAGATATAGCCTAGAGCAGTGGTTCCCAAACTTTGATTCTCCAGATGTTTTGGACTTTAGCACCCACAATTCCTGACTATTGTTCAAGGTGGCTGATACTTCTGGGAGCTGAAGTCTAAAACACTGGAAGGACCAAAGTTTGAGAATCACTGACCTAGAGGCTTGTCTGTAAAAGAGTTAGTTAGGGCCAGTCAGATGAGAGTTAAGGTTGTTAGGAAAGGAAGAGAAACAGATAACATCTGAGTGTGGGGAGCAGAGAATGTGGAGAGAGTTCAGAGAGGTGCTAATTTTGACAGAAATTAAAGTGTTAATCTGTACTGTGTGTGGAAAAAAACAAGCTAGATGTTTCTTTTGTAATATAATAAATATGTACTGTTTTTATTTTGTACATCTCTGTCTGGATGTTTTAATTTGATAATTAACAAGGAGGAGGGGTCACACTTTACCACGTTGACCCTACTAATCAACACAGCCACTTGTCTAGTATAGTGGTCACTTTGAGTCCTGAGTACCGGATCCAAGGAGGGATCTTGAGGCTAAAAGGGCAAGGTGAGTGAGGAGCTCAAAGATTGGATAGGGGATCCATCACACTAACTGATATATTTTACTTCTTCAAATGCATGGAACGAAGCCTCTGTAGAAAGAGTGACACATATACAAATATGGTGGTATGGAAGGGGAGTGTCAAGTGTAAATGCAAACACAAAACATGCAGGTATGTTGATGGTATCACACGTATAGTCATGGGTGCAAAAGCAATTAAAGTATTGTAATAAATCAGGCAGAGACTTTTCTTGGGGAAGGTTAATTGTATACCCACAAACAATAGATAGTTCTCTTGAAGAAGGAAAATATTTTGAGGAGAATCTTTTTTTACTACATGGGTAGCTGTGATGAAAACTCATATTTTAATATATGTGGTGTGAGAAGAAATTGCTGTCTCTGTTCATACTACAACTGTCAAAGACTTAACCTTCGATGAAGCAAGTCTGTTCAATTCTGCAACTGATACAAGATTAGAACACATCCACAAGATGAGGACAACAGCCAATCAATTCAGTCTTTCTTCACAGCAATAATCTATAATTAGGCCTTACTCTTATTGTTCCCAATACAACTTGCCATACAAACAGCAGTATAGTCCCAGTAATGCTCAGCCACAGAGGTCTGTGCCACTGCCTGTGCTTTCCTCTCATAAGAGTTCCTCTGGTAGATTTAGATAACAGTTCTGCAAAAAATCTTCAAGAACCATCACGGCAGCATCCTTGACTCCTTACAGGATGATGACCTTGCTATTATTCCTTCACTTCTCACTTTCTACCCTCCAAAGACAGGCTCCAGAAATTCCATCATGCCTAGGCCTCCAACATCTCAGAAGTGTGAGTTCTCAATATCATCAGGAGAGGGTACGCAATAGAGTTCTAGAAGACTGCACTTACTGGTGTCTTTTGCATCACTCCTTCCTCACCCACACTCAAAGAGGAGGTCCAGACATTGCTCCTGAAAGGAACTACAGAGCCTGTCCCACTCTCCTAGCTGCATCGGGGGTTCTTCTCCCATTACTTAGTTATGTCCAAGAAGGCCAGTGGACTGCATCCCATTCTAGACATTCAAGGCATCAACTTCTATGTTCAGCCAAGATGGTTCAGAATGTATTACTTTTGGCTCCATCCTCCCCTGATGCAAAAAGGTGATTGGTTTGCTGCCCTGAACCTGAAAGATGTTTATTTTCACATTGTGATCAGACTGTCTCACAGGTGATTTCTCTGCGTCGTGGTGGGAAGATGAGCGTACCATTTCCAGGTACTTCCCTTTGGCCTTTGCAATGCCCCACATGTGTTCACCAAGTGCATGGCAGTTGTGGCTGTTTAGCTTCATCAGCAAGGCATCATCCTCTTTCCATATATAGACGATGGGCTTCTGGTACTCAAGAACAACTACTCAGGGACATTGTTTCACACTTCAACTTCTGGACTCTTTAGGCCTAGTGGTAAACAGTGAAAAGTCCCGCTTGGAACCAGTGCAGCAGGTGTGGTTCATCGACACCCTGGTAGGCTCTCAAACCCAGAAGGCTTATCTCCCAGATGATAGGTATCTTGTCTTCTGTAGGGATACCTACCAGTGTCTTTTAAATTGAAGAGTATCTGGCAGGGACATCCAGGTCTTCCTAGCTTCCATGGCATCATGGACCATTGGATCCACCTCAATCACTCCCTTTGCAAAGTTCAAGATGAGGCTTCTGTAGGCTTGGTTCCTGTCGTGCTTTTATCCTCTCTCCAACTGTCTATTCTTAAGGCTGATTATTCCCAGTAGTGTCCATAATTCCCTGAGAAGATAGATAGACCACCAGAACATGCAAGCCAGGATGCCGTTCCTTTCTCCTCAGCCCAGTGTTGTGGTCACAACCTATACCTCACTAGAAGGGTGGGGCACTCATTCAGCACCTCTGATAGTCACTGGTCTCTTCGGGAGAACACTCTCAACATCAGTGTTCTCGATATACTGGCTCTCATAAAGGCCTATCGGGCATTTGGAAATTCCCTACAAGGCAAGGTGATTCAGTGAGTCTCCAACAACACTACAGTGGTCTTCTACCTGAACAAACAAGGCAGCATGAAATCAGACACCTTACTTCAGCTCACACTCCTTCTCTGGGGCTGGTGTATTCCCCAGAAAATCCTAATCTCCACAATCCACCTTCCAGCAGATGAGAATATGCTGGTGGATGCCTTGAGTCAGGCACCAGTTTCCTGCCACAAATGGAGTCTGCACCCAGGCATTCTCTACATAGGATCATAGAATCATAGAGTTGGAATAGACCTTAAGGGCCATCCAGTCCAACCCCCTGCCATGCAGGAATACACAATCAAATCATTCCTGACAGAGGGCCATCCAGCTTCTGTTTAAAAACCTCCAAAGAAGGAGACTCCACCACACTATGAGGCAGTGTATTCCACTTCTGAACAGCTCTTACTGTCAGGAAGTTCTTCTTAATGTTTAGGTGGAATCTCTTTTCCTGTAGTTTGAATCCATTGCTCCATGTCCTAATCTCTGGAGCAGCAGAAAACAAGCTTATTCTATGCTGACTTTATCACATCCTTTAGGAAGTCTCAGAAACTCTTCTTCTAATAGCAACATCTCTCCAATCTACACCCACCAGTGCTTAGGCCTACTGCCCAGTGGAGCTTGGAGGTAGTTTCTATCTCAGCTCTCTAGGAAACATTTGAATCCATGACCTCCTGTGATCTCAGGCTACTTACCTAGAAAACCGCATTCTTGGTAGCAGTCACCTCAACCAGGAGGGCTGGTTGAGCTCTGTGCCCTACAAGTGGATCAGTCTTGTCTCTGCTTTCATAAGGAATGTTAGACTGGACATTTCCTTTATCCCTTTCACCTGAACAAAAACATTGTCCTTCCTGCATATATACAGAATCCAACGTCTGATTTGGAGCATTCTCTAGACATTTGACAATCATTGGCCTTCTACGCTGACTTTACCGCATCCTTTAGGAAGTCTCAGAAAGTCTTCCATTGTTATTCTTCTAATAGCAACATCTCTCCAAGTGGGTTGCAGCGACCATTTGCCTTACATATGAACTTGTGGGCAAGCAACCTCCAGCCCAGCTGAAGAGCCACTTAAGTGGAGTGGTGGCAGTGCTGGCCTCTTTTTTGAGAGTGGTCACCTTCTGCTTTCATTTTGCATTATAGACTGAACACAAGGTCCCAGGCAGAGGCTGCCTTTGGGAGGACTGTGCTCTTCTCCTGTGTTGCATGACACTCTCCTTCTGTGGTTAGTAGCTTGCTAGTCTCCCATTTGCAAGAGTCACAGAGACCATGAGGAAGAAGGGCAGGTTGCTTACCTGTAACTGTAGTTCTTTGCATGCCCATCCTCCCCTCGTTGCGCCCTGACTTTCCTTAGATCCTTGGCTGCTGCTTCAGTGTCCAGGAAACTGAGGATTTAGGCAGGAAGCATGCCTAGGCACACAGGGAGTGGGTTGGGTGCCCACCAAAACACATCTAGTACAGCTCTAGAAGGTTCTGAGAGATGCACTGCACAGGCACAGAAAACCCCTTTGTGTGAGTTCACACTCAAAGAACTACAGTTACAGGTAGGCAACCTGTCCTTCTGTTTGTTCAATGAGTAAGTGGTTTTCACATATGCAGACATGCCTGTGGTCCCTGCCCAGCATTTCACAGATTTATGACATGGCCCTTCTGAATTTTCATAGATGTTTTATTCTGAACACCACATTTAGAATGTGTGCTGCAGAATCATTCTGTTGTTTGCCATGTTTTAAAACAGTTTTATTTTTGGTTTTATTAGGAAGAGAGTGAAGAAAAAGAGAGAGGTTCACAAAAAGTAAAATCTTCAATAAGCAGGTAAGAAATTCAGACTTGAAAATAAGCTGTTTAGAAATATGAACTGCATCAGATCATTGTAGTTCTTCAGCTGCCACATCCCAGTGCATTGTTGATATTACTGGGAATGATTGTTGACATGATTTGTCTATAAAATAGTAAATCACAAAAATCAACTTTTGCAAGCATATTTCTGTAAGCATACTTGTGAGTCAAGTGATTCATAAACCATTATCAAATTTAATTCTGAAATACACATTATCAACACCTGATTAACAGAACATACTGTTCTTCCTAAAATCACATTGTACTTGTTAGACAACAGAACTTGTCTTAAGTTGCTCACTTTTGGTGGGGAAAGATCATATGAGTGGCATGAATATTTTCCTGCACTAGAAGATGGAAAATATCCTTGGATGGTGTCCAGAAAGGATTTTCTTTCCCTCACTCTCCTAGGTTTTGTCCATTTTTTCCCTTCTGCAGACTAGCCCCTCTGCCACAGAGCTATTAGCCTTTGTGTATGTGATGTTATAAGCCCACAGGTTTGTCTGTCATACAGTTCCCTGCTTTCATCCTGCTTTCATGGACAGGAACAGTTTAGCCAAAGTCTTTGGATAGGACAGAAACCTCAGGGCAACCTGACGGAGACCTTCTAGGTGCAAACATCCAAAAGGAGCAGAGTAAGTCTCACAGTCTGGGTTTGAGGAGCAGATAGAGAAGGCTTCCTAGAGCATCCAGGCAACGTGGGCTTGATCCAACGATCCCTACTGGCCAAATCTTGAGTATTAGGAGCAATAGATGGGAATCTCAATATCAAGTGTGAGTACAAATGGGTCTAGAACTTCAGCTTCTTTGCCCTCCCTCATGATCGGTAGCCAGGTACTCTGTCCTGTATTTTGTGGATGGATTCAGCTCAGCCTCAGGGTCTTCATGTCTCCATCATACCCATTGCAAGAAGGAAGTACTGGCAGAGAAACACAAGTTCACCCACATATGGGGCACAGATACATTCTTGATGACATCTTGCCTAAGGAGACTACTGAAGGCTCTCTCTGTGCTTCCTAAAATCACATTGTACTGGTTTGACAACAGAACTTATTTAACCTATCTACTTGAGAAAGAAAAATAGGTCATGTGAATTAGTAGAGTCTTTAGGCTTTTCTGGTGTGCCTTGTCCTTTAAAATTCTTCCAGATGAAAGTGTAATTTTTTTAAAAAACAGTTGGCCAATATCCTGCATCATGAGATGAGCTCCATCATTGTAACATCCTACTTCTTAAACTAAGCAGTGCCCCAACCAAAAGGCTTCCAAAGTGCTGCAAAATCAGGGTGCTGGGAAATGATATCTGCAAAGCATGCAGGATTCATTGAGAACAGGCAACAGGAGAGACTTCTCTGGGCCTTGCCACAACTGCTTTTCTCAATGCATCCCATGTCCAGGAGAGCACTACAGACATAATTTTCCAGCTCCCCAATCTGCAGCACCTTGGAAACCGTTCAGTTTAGCAAAAAAAAAAAAAAAAAAAAAAAAAAAAAAAAGTAGGTTTGGGGTGTCACATCCAGTCATTAACAACTATACATGTGAATCCAAAAAGTTACACATTCATAAGTCCAGCTTACAGTCTTGTAACTACTGAACAGGATGCTCCTTGATATTTTAAAAACTTTTGAAGTGTAACGGCTGGCACCCTGTTCAGATGAAAGGAGTACCTACTAAACTCCTTATGCTCTAAGGCAAGGGTAGGCAACTATCAGAGGTTAGAAGGCTGCATTGTCCCCCATGGGGTCTTGGAAGACAGCACCCCCAAAAGAGTCTTGATTTTTTTTCACACCAAAGGACATCCCAACTCTGCCCCTCCCCCACTGGGGGCATGGGAGCAATTTCTCCATGTTTTTTACCTTCTGTTGGCCAGTGGACATCTTTTTTGTAACAGGAAGTGACCTAGAAGTTAATTTCTGGGTCATTTCCTGATGGAAAAAAGGACTCTTATGCAGCTAAAATATCTGGGGGTGGGAATGTGGAGAAATTGTCCCCCCCACCCTCTGGGGGGAATTTTGGGGCATTTCACCCCATATTCAGCTATGCTACATACTCATTTTCATGGCCATATTGCCACAATAATGAATGTCACCTGAAACCCACTTTAAACTCCATGGAGCTTCTCTGAGGTTGGAGGTCTGCGAAGCAGTTGAGCGAGGTGCTTCGGGATATTGCAGCTAGCCTCCTCCCACCCACGAGCTGCAGTGGGACAAGGAGACATTCTTGGTTGCGCTGTAGCTCAAAAGTGGGAGGGGCATGACAGAAGCATCCTGCTGCACTCCAGACAGCCATGCCATGGAGTTGCATTGCTCAGAGTTTAAAGTGAGTTTCAGGGGTCAATTCCTTAGGTTGTTTGTAGCTATATTTACATAGCTACAAATGTGATGTGGGATCTTGGCCATGTTTTTTTCCCCCCTTTACTTCGCCCTTTGCTTAAAGTTTTTGAGTTTCTAATAAAAAGTTGAAACAAATTGTTGAAGGAGATGGTCCAAGTGCAATACAGTTTATGAGTTTAAAAGGGGCTTATGCTAATATTGGTAAAAGAATAGGCAGATCTTTTCTCAGGTAAAAAACTCCTAAATTAGCTTAAAACTAATTAGCTGAGAAAATGCCTTAGACAGATTTATCAGCTTCCCTCAACTATATGGGCCAGCCTCCATCATGAATCTCCAAGATTTTGAACTTGGAAACTCCAGTTTTATTCTTCCATGGAAGACCATGAACAGTTTTTTTCTCTACAGGTTACATTAAACTCTGAATCTAACCCTTTTGATGCTTGAGTCCTAGACTGTTAGTGGACCTCTTGAATGGAAGTCCTTTCTGAGAGGTACAAAACATAGGAATGCATTTTTTTCTCTATAAAGTTTATTAGAGCTTAAAATCTTTAATATGATCCTTTTATTTTATAGGTCTTTGAGCTCTACATATTTAAAGAAAACTGGGAAATCCTCTCATATCCCAACAAGCACATCATCTCAGTATTTAGGAACCTTAAAGTTCTTGGACAACAAGCATTTACAAAAATACAGTGCTGAACTTGATAAAGCAGACAGTTTGCGGGCAGCAGTTTATCAGGTAAGCACATAACACCATTTAATGTTACAAGATTATCCCTTTTCTTTAATACAATTTTCAGGGTAGGCGTGTTGTCCATGGCACAAATTCCAATATCCATAATATGATAATACTTTTATTAGGTCAACCAAAAATGGCATAAAAATCTCTGTGCAAGATGTTGAAACCACAGATATCTTCACCAGGGAGAGATATTTTAAAAAGCAGGCTGTTTCCCTGTTGGCTTCGAGTGGCATGAATTCAGAAAAGCTGAATAGAGCAATCTATACTCCACGTTCATGTAAAATAAGACACAGACTCTTATTTTTCTTTTAAAAATGAGTCCCTTAAAAACATAATTTGAAGTGTTATGTCATGCTATATTCTGTTGATTCTGTTTCAGATGGCCTCATTTACAGGGGAGGGAGTGATGCTAAACTTAAGGCAACCAGTTCAGATTTTACATTGGACCTGGGATTCAATCTAGGGTATGATTAAGGAGAAGGCCTTGAATTTTACTCCCTTCCCAACTTTTCATTATAGATAACACACACCAAGTTAACAGAAATGTATTTCAAATGCATTTGAATGAGATGTCTGTGGCCTATGAGATAATCCCATTTTATGCCTCAATCGCACTTGAAGCTTGGAGAAGCTGAAGAAGCAGCTCTTAACACCACATGAGGAGTGGTGATTTGGAAAAATAGGGGATTGCTGGTATGTGCAAGTAAAAGTTTGCTCATGCATACGTCATATTTTATCCCAATAAAAACATCATGTTGTTATACATACAAAATTAAAGGAATAGCTTATACTGTGAGTATGGAAAACAAACGCTGATAGTACTGATCATAGTAAATTTGTTTGTCTTTTATTAGTAAATAATTTCATCAAGTGGTACCTAAAGTTCAGCTATAAATCTACTACATTTGTTTTATTTTTTTCAGGACTGGTTGGAAAAGAAGAGGATATTCCTGTTGGAACTACAGAGAATTAAAAGAAACAAAGCTGAGATCTTGAAGGAGAAAAATGAAAAGGTTTTATTTTTAAAATCCCTGATCTAAAACTGCCACCAGCATACTATAAGTTTTCATGCAGAAGTGTTTGACTTTCCAGTTAACTAATAACATCTATTTTTTAAAAACGTAGTTTATGAAGTGCATTAAAATCACTGGATTTTTTTCATTTTGCGATCATACTGCAGGTAATTATTACATATGAATAATTAATATTGAGTCTACCCAATAACTCCATGCTAGAAATAGAATATGAACCCAGATCTCCTAGATCAGGGTTGACACTGCCAAGGCTCAGAGAGGGCAAATTCTAGTTTACTTCTTGGTTTAAAAAAAAAGGTTTCTAAAAAGCCAAAGGGGAAGGAGCATGTAGCATAGGGTCATTTTTAGGCATAGGGTCATTATTATTAAACAATAGGGAACATAGGGTCAGTATTATTAAACAATCGGGTGATTTTTAATAATAGTTATTTATAAAAATAGATTTTAAGGGGTGCTGGGCACCCTCAGAGTTTGAAAAATGGCATGCATCAAACTTTGTACACCCTTATCCTAATTAAATCCCACTTCTCAGTTCAGCTAGCAGTACTGGAGAAATCGCAAACTTTGGTTATAAGACCAGTGCTGTTCTTTCTAGCTCCAGAACCAATAATAATTCGGTCTGAAGGAACAGTGAGAATACAGCAAAGAGCTACAACATAAGATGTTGTGTTTCAGGTTGACTGACCAAATGTTTCCAGAAAATTGTGAAGTTTCCCTCAAGGAAGACAGTTAACATTGGAGGAGATCCCATCCATTCCTTAACAGTTGCCTGAGTTATTAGACATAGCTCTATAAACCTATACATTTGGATTTAAAATAGATTTGAAATAATTACATACAATATGGTGGCTGGAATCCTGTATCAGCTTATACTTATCTAAGTTACTTCTCCAAACCTGATGTAAACATCCTTCAAACATGCTGTGATCATCAGCAGAATGGCCCTCCTCATGTAACTGATGCCCAGTAATATAAGTTGGGGGGGGGCGGAATTACTATCATGGCAATAGTGTCAAAATAGTGACTGAGTAGTGATGGTGAATATGAAACAGGTACCAAACCATAACTGTTTTATATTTATGATCACTACTGAGTCATGATTTTGACACTATTGCCACAATCTTAACTCACCTCCCCAACCTACTTTACCAGGTATCAGCTGCATGGGGAGAAGGAGGTCGGTTCTGCGGATGATCAGAGTATAGTTGAATGATGTCTCCATCAGGTTTGGAGGGGCTGGGCCAGGAGAAGTTACTTAGATATGTATAAGCTGATACAGGATTCCAGCAAGTATTTATTGTGTTTCATGGTTAAATAAAATGTGTAGGTAGCTGGTAGATACTAGGCTAAGTAGTAGTTTGCATGAATTTTGAGGCAGATGTATCCATAAAAATCATAATTCACAGTGCATACAAAACTACTTTACATTTGTTTGGCCTTCAGTTTATCTGTCTAAGCCCAAAATTACTGATAATGGAATTCCTAAATATTTTTCACAGTGCACATTTTCTGTCTCTTTAGAAGGAAGTTGCTAAGAGAGAAGAAGCACTTGCATCCTTTGAAGCATGGAAGGCTATGAAGGAAAAAGAAGCAAAAAAATTGGCTGAGAAGAAAAGGTTGGAAGAGGCAAAGAAAAAGAAAGAAGCAGAACAAAATGAGAAGAAAAAGGAAGAGGCACAAAAGGCAGTGAGAAATTTCTATATTGCAACCATTAAACCTAAGGAACAACTATATAAAATGGACTTTACAGAAAATATTAATTGTACTTTCATGCTGCTGTGATTCCTCTTAATTAGTGTAGTATTCAGAAAATGAACTGCATATGTAAACCAATGCGTGAATAGAGTACTTACAGTTAACTTTCTACACTCTGTATGACAATATGTGTTGTAGAGTTAAAATAATTTTACAAGTAGATCTGGCAATTTACGAAGCCTAGCAATAGGACATAATCTAAAAAGCAGGACTGTAGGCTTTAATTGCAGATTCATTGATAAAGCTCAGTGATTTAAAAGGCAGGGGTCTGTTTTAATCTGTGAGACTGAGAAATAGAGAAATGCTTGTTTTTTTAGGCTGGTGTGTTAATTCTATTAGAATTTTTTTAAAAAAAAATTAACAGCAAGCTCTGTCTTGTTTTAAGTTGGATGGAAGCTGCCGAGTTCTGTGCAAGGAGAAAGGCAGGATATAAATAAAATAAAATAGCAAAAGAGTGTTTACACTGAACTACTTAGTGCAAAATATCACAGTCTGATTACTAACTGGGAGCATATTGTGCCAGTTTTGAAACAACTTCATTGGCTGCTGATCAGAACCAGGATACTTAAAGGATTGTCTTTTCCCAGATGAACTAACATAAAACTCTGTTTTATGTATACCCCTTCCCTTCTGTTTTGCTGTGTGAAGTAAAATAAATACTGACTTAAAGCAGAGTCTTTCCAGTGCTGGTGCCCACTTGTAGGAATCCCTTTCTAAAGAGTTGTGTGTGTGTGCCTCATTTTACACCAGGTGAAAAAAGCCTTTTTTAAAAAATTGTTCAGACTTTTAATGTTGTTTTGGTTTCATGCTGAATTTTTAGCTGTTTGTTGCAATTTATTTCATTGTCTTTTTGAGACCTTCTCAGAACCATGGTAAAAAGCAACTAATTAATTATTCTAATAAATAAAGTCCAGGTGTCCTTTATTTCTCTCAGTAAATATTAGGTTGGTTTGTAAAATAGTAAATTACTTAACACTGCTTTTATACTGTGAACTCTCAAGCTACTAATTAATCAAGTGGCTTCAAGCAGCCGATGAAATCCTTTTAATTGCTTAACAACTCTAATGAAAGCCCTAAAACACAAACCTAATGGGTTTACTATTTTTTCTTTAGGCGTTTGAGAAATGGAAAGAAAAGAAAGCAGAATATTTAAAACAGCAATTAAAAAGGGAGAAAAGAATTGAAAGATTAAAAAAGAAAAAAGAAGAGGAGATTATTGCAGAGAAAAAGAAAGACAGCAGGTCTGCTGTTGAAAAATGGTACATCTGAATCATTCTGAATTTTATATACTATTATGTTTATACCTGAATCCTGTGGCATCACTAAGGCTGGTGTTAAACCCCCCCCCATGGTGTCACCTGGTGCAGTTCAGCCTCTCTGCACATCCCCTAATGCTGCCAGTGCCTGAATCTGCCAACCTTAAGAACAAAAATGAATTCGTCTATTTGGTATACCTCCGTATTACATTATTGCTATTGTCTGTGTTATTTGAATAGAAGATATGAATTTGCTTCATATTTTCAAACATATTCTGTATACTTTTTAGGAATGAAAAAAAAGAAGAATTAATGAAGCAAAAGAAAAAAGAAAAAACCCAAGAAAGAAAAAAAGAAGTAGAACAAGAAGTTGAGATGCAAGAAAAAGATAAACGAGCCATAGAAGCGTATGAAAAATGGCTGGTAAGTGTGTGCCTTGTTGATCATGTGAACACATTAAAATATGTATTCTGTTTTTACATTATCCACTTCCACTGTATGAAGATGGCCAAATGATGGCAGTATAATCTCTCATTATTTTCCTTTTACTGTTGGAGCCTTAAGACACTGTCAGATGTATATGCCTGACATTCTATAACAATAGTTTTGAATTTTGCACACCAAAGTTAGATGCTGTTTAGGCTTTGTAGAGGAAAAACTATCATTTTGCCTAGTTTACAGCACTTCCTGGAAGTGAATGACACAAAAAATGTGCTTCTGCCTACAGTTATTAGCAATATGTTGTCATGAGGGGATGTGGAAAGAGGACTGCATATGTTAGCTACTAAACTTAATGGAGCACCTTTTCATCACAATACAGACAATGAGGCTTTGTTATGATTATATAACAAGATTTATTTTAGGTCTCAACTGACAATTTAGGTATGAGTAATATTATGGAGGCCAAATTACACATAACATATAATCTGGTGTTTTATGTATCTTTAAATAAAACTAACATCAATTGGAGGTCCTAATCACAATCCGGATTGCTAATTTCCACCCCATGACACATAGTCCCGGTAAAAATTGTTCCCCTGATATTACTGTTTGGTACAAGAGTGAAGTTTCCTTCAGGGCCGGTGGAGCTTCTGTCTTGTGTTAAATTGCAGCAGGGGAAGAATATCAGGTTCATAGTGTAAGGGAAAGTTTTGACTTCCTTTTCCCTACATGCCACAGTATCTCATTGGACCCAGTGGCTGTTGCTTTTTGCAGTTTTTTTTTAAAGATACACATGACATCAAACTACATATTTAAATTTACCTGTAGTTTGGCCCTAGCAGGTGTGTGAATTAATGAAGAGTTATCCTCTCTAGTTGTTCTGGACTGCCAAAGGCACACCTGTATCTGCTACTTTGGTCACATTTTAAGCCTTTTTTCTGGTTATGATAGATTTGCTTTGTTAGTACAAGGAAAAGTCAGTTGTTGCAAAAGAGCTGCCTCATCAAAATTTTGGTTATAACACTGCCGTAATGGTGGTTTCTAGTTGCAGTGCTATATAGTCAGTGACAGTAGAGTGTTCTCTTCTCCTGTTCACTGTCAGGAACAGCCGCTTCTGCAAGGCCATGTCAGCACAGACCAGAACCAGCAAATCATAGCAGCAGTAGCTGCTGCACAAGTGAGTGAATGTAGATACAAGGAAACTAATTTGTAGACAAGAATGTGAGCTACTCAGAATTGCTGGAAGGATTATACTTCTTGGATATATTTTATATGTGTGTGTGCATAGACAAATATTTTAGCACAGAAAGTGTGGAAGCAGTGCTTTAGTTTAAGAAGTATCACAGCCAGGATTCACCCCATTCAGCGTCATGGCAAAGTGTGGGGAGGAGAAGAAATTAGGAGCCTAATCGCTCAGCTGCACCTTGGCCTAACACTTCTGTCCTTTGGATTTGAACAAAGAACACAGCATTGTGGTGGTGGTGGTGGTGGTGGTTGTCATTGACTCCTTGCCAAAGAGCAGGACAACTCTGCAGTTGCACCAGCCATGTCACACACACACACACACACACACACACACCACATTTAGTGGGAATACTAGAGGGCTTCAATGCAGCAATTGCTTGAGCCTCCCTCCCTGTTCCACAGTTGATGAAGGAGATATTCTCTATACTGAATGTTAAAAATAAAATAGCAGTTACATGCTTGCTGGATAGAGGATGCCACCCATCAATCTCTCCCACCCCACAACTACACCCCACCCTGCAATGCCACACTGATTCGGCAGGACACTTTACCAAAAACCAAACCAAAACAACAACAGGGCCAACAGTTTTTTCCTGGAAAATGTGGGGTAAAAGGGTTTTTAAAAAAACATTGCATTAACATCTAAAAGAAGCAGTTTCACTGTGAAAATGGTAGTATGTCATGTTTTCCCTAAGCAGTGGAATTGAGGTGGGTATGGATTTTTTTTGCTAATGTGGATCTGACCTGAGACTAAAGTGTTTCAAATGGTGATTGAGGGGGGAAACATAGGTGGCAGTGATGCATTGTGGTCATCCACTGACAGTGTACTGCCCTGAACTCTTCAGAAAACTGAAAGAAATCAGTAATAATAAATATTTTCCCTTCTCTGAAGTTGCCTGTTCCTTTGCCTTTGTGCATCTCAAGGAGGAATAAAGAAAACAGATCTCAGTTGAACCCTGCAGGGATCTTGCATGTCCTGTGTTTCAACTTTAGCACTGTGTGTTGGATCATCACTTACTAATGCTCATGGCACCACTGGCCATTTAAAGCTTGCTCTGTATAGTGTAGATCCCGCCCTAGTGTAGACATTGCACACTATGAGTTCAATGTGTTTAGTGATTTGGAAATAGATGTATTAGGATTAACATCCCTAAATTCAGTAGGTCAACAAAACATCTGTTAAGTGTTTTTCCGGTATTGTCTGTCTTGCATATTTGAGGTATTATAACTTTATATAACCTCCAAGTTAAAAAAGGGGACACCAAAGTATTCTCAAGCTATTTGTGTTTATGATTAACATGGTGTACAATAGATAAGATGTGTTATCTGACTTCTGAAACTAGAACTCCCTGTTACCAAAACACCCAAGAGTCTTCTGTGGCTTAAATGTTAGCTAGATGTGATCAAACAAGATGAAGAACAAAATGAAAACATGCTTTCAGCATGACTGAAGTCATGAAATGCTACTATAGTAGGTTGCCACGCATGAAAAAATGAGCATTGAACCATCAAACAGACATTTCTTTAACAAAATTATAACTACAATCCCATTTTTAACTACAGCAACTATAGTTGTTCCTTCATATACACAGTTTTCACATTGTGGTTTTGCATATTTGCAGTTTGTAGCTGCTGCTCAACTAGCTCAAACTCCAAGACCCCACCGTCCTCCCCTCTCTTCCTGTCCTGGCAACAAAACAACTCCAGCTTGCTTTCGTACCTTGCACTAAAACATCACAACCCGTTACTTTAAACCTTACTGCTTTCAATGGGCAGCGTTGTTTTCATGCAAGGTAATAAAGCAAGCTGGAGTTGTGTGGTGGCAGGTATTGGCAGTCCTGTTGGCAGGAGAGGAGTCTACAATACAGCATACCCTACTGGTAATTAACCAGAGAAATCTCTTTAGAGAAATAATAGTTCAGAGATCAGTATACAGCCCTTCTGGTGTGCATCTGACATGCCTGTAATTTTGTAAAGGAAGTTAAGGTTGTCTAGTAGAGTATAAATTACAAATTAATTATCATTTATTCAAGCAGTGTGCTGCTAATTATCACAGTGTACTTCACTGTCAACAGGAAAAGAAAGAGGTGGACGAAATGATTCAGAGAAAGCAGAAGAAGCTTCAAGTTATCCTTGAAGATGAAATTCCACCTCCATGGAGCCCACCTGGCAAAGTTGTGTCCTCCAGAAGCTACTGAGATACCAGTGCCATGAGGGAAGTTCCACTGTTTGGCCATCACCTAATCGTCCTGATTCTACAACATCTGATTTTAACATGAATTGAAACTGGCTCTTGTATCCTTTCTTTGTAGGTGATGATTTGCCTACCTGGTATGGGAACACCATGTGTCCTAAATGTGTGGTACTCAGTATGTAGCACACCATTTCCTGGGGGTTTCCCCCCATCCATTTTGACAAAGCCACTGATACACTGAAAGTGCCAAGTGCAGCAGTCAACACAAGCTTTAGCAAAACCTCTATTGGTGAAAGGATATTTAGAATAGTGAAAGGACAATATTCTAAGTACACTTTTCAAATAGAGGGAAGCAGAGTAAATAGCTATGATGTGACCTCCAAGTGCTTCTTGATGCATTGTTGTTGTTGTGTACCTTCAAGTCATTTCCAACTTATGGCAACCCTGAGTCATTTCCTTCAAGTCATTTCCAACTTATGGAACCTATCATGGGGTTTTCTGAGGCTGAGGGTGTGTGACTTGTCCAACGTCACCCAGTGGGTTTCCATGGCTGAGCAGGGATTCAAACTCTGGTCTCAAAAGTCATAGTTCAGTGCTCAAACCACTACGCCATACTGGCCCCTAGGTCCTTTTTTAAAAAAATCACAATATGGTCCTCTGATACATTGTGAGATCAAATTCTATTCAAGTCAGGGCATTATATCTGACCATTTTAAAAACAACAAAATATAGTGTAGGTTCTTTTCATCTCTGATGAAACAATTAAGATACAAGAATTTTAGGGATGGATTTCCCATGGGTTTTTTTCCAAGCTGTGAAGCCGTTCTGGAAGAGTTTATTTCTGACATTTCGCCTGCATCTGTGGCTGGCATCTTCAGAGAATCCATTCACGGAATCCACAGAAGACCTATGAATGCTGGCCGTGAAAGCCTTCGACGTCACAATTTTAGGGGTGACTTTTGAAGCATGGTGGGATGAGTTTAACATATACCTGTAGAAGGAAAGGAAGGAGACTTTTGTAGTCTGTTGGAGAGTGCACCACATCCAACCTCATCTAAGGAGATGCCAGAGATTAGAGCTAAGGCAAAGTTGGAGCACTTGGTGGCCTTTCCTGATAGGTTTTCTGATGTCATGGTAAGTGAATGGATGCATCCAGGGCAGCCAAGGCCGCTCAAGCTGTAGCCAAACACCTATATTCTCTTCCATTTGAGGTCATGGACAAACTAAAACTCCCTCCTATCAATGCCCCGGTGGCAGGGCTGGTTTCGGGGTCTCTGTACCCCAGAGATGGTGATGATAATATCTACTCTCTTATCCCTGAGGATAAGAGAGTAGATATCTTCCTTCATAGGGTCCATGAAGCATTAGTGCTGGACATCAGGTCAACTGCAGTAGCCTCCCTATTTGCTAGGGCAGCCATTTGTTGGTCCAAAGACCTGTTGTTTGCCCAAGGAAGAATCCAAGCTGCGCCAAGGTCTCAATAAGCTGTCTAAGTCTTCAGCTTTTACGGCTGATGCTAGCCTTGATTCAGTTCAATTTGCTTCCCTGGTCATGGCAGCTGATGTGGCTGCTAGGCATCAGTTATGGCTAAATAACTAGAATTCAGATAATAAGTCCAAGGTTAGTCTTACAAACTGTCCTTTTAAGGGGTCCAAATTGTTTGGAGAGGCACTTGATGAGGTTCATATTGAAACCAAGGCCTTGCCTTCTCTACCTAAGAAAGAGGACAAGAAGCCCTTTCATTCAGGGTCTCTATCCTTTCAAAACTACAAATCCCAGTTTCAGCCTCGGAACTTCAGAGGATTCAGACATTCTTGGGGGAGGTACAGACAGCAGTCCAGACAGCAATCTGGTTTTCAGATTCAGTAAAGGCAGTGGGCCCTCTGCTTCCAAGCAGAGGGAAAAGTCTGGTCGTTCTCTCTGATTTTCGGTCCCTTCTGGTGGAAGAGACTTTTGTCCACCACTGCATTTTGTCCACCACTGGGAAGAGACTTCTTCCGATGCTTAGGTATGCAAGACAGTGAGCCAAGGTTACACCATCGACTTTGTGCAACCTGCTCCACAGTTTTTCATCCAGTCTTACAGTCCCAGGTCTCAGGAGAAGTATTCTCTTATGCTTCAAGCAATAGACCATCTGCTTTTGATAAGGGCGATAGAACCAATTCCAAATCAGGAGAGGTTTTTAGGTTCTTACTCTATTCTCTTTACACAGGGTCAACCAGTTTGTGGCCCATCAGAAATTCCATATGGAGACATTGTAGTTGATCCTGGAGGGGAACTGAGAGGGAGAGTTCTTGACATCCTTGGATTTACAGGAAGCCTACCTGCACATGCTTATTCATCTCACACACAGGAGGTTTTACTGGTTTGCTTATCAGGACAGCCACTTCCAGTATAGAGCACTTCCCTTTGGCCTGTCATCCTCATCTCGGGCATTTACCAAAGTTCTGGTGGCACTTGTGGCTCACCTCAGGTTGAAAGGAGTCCATGTTCACCCTTACTTGGATGACCTTCTAATTCACTCTCCTTCTCTTCTGGAGGCCAGGGAAGATGTTCTTATCATGATAGACTGGAGTATCATGGCAACAGGAAGAAAAGTCATCTAGATTCTATACAATGTCTTCAACACCTGGGAAGTGTGATAAACACCTCCTTGTACCAGGTTTTTCTGCCCAAGGACAGGAAATCCAAACTGCAGTTGTTAATCAGGGAAGTGTCATGTCAGGAATCTGTTCATCTGATGACACTGGCCGTACTCCTCAGCCTTATGGTGGCCTCTATAGACTCGGTTCCATGGGCCTGCTTCCATCTGAGGAAACTACGGTGGTTCCTCTTGCCCTATCAGGAAGAGATAGCTCTAAAGAGCTATCTTCTTCTCGTGATTTCCGAAGAAGTGAAACCATCCCTTCAATGATGGCTATCTGGGGTTCTGTCAGTGGGTTTGCCCATTCATGATCTAAGGAGAGTGGTGATGACCACAGATGCAAGCCTGAGGGGCTGGGGAGGGGCACTGCAACAGTTAGATGGCACAGAGGCTTTGGGGCCCAACCAAGAAGTCTCACAGCATCAACTGACTGGAGCTGAGGGTCTTTTGAGTCTTCTGAGTCTTTGGTCGGAGGTACAGGGGCAACGTGTTAGTCCAGATGGACAACATGACAACCAAGGCCCATGTAAAGACAAGGAGGCGCTCTTTCTCGCAGGCTGATGCGCGAAGCTTCTCACCTTTTGATCTGGGGAGAGACCCATCTCCTGTCACTCAAAGTGGAGCACCTGAAAGGACAGTAGAACAATCACGCGGATTGGCTGAGCAGGCAGACCCTCGATCAAGCCGAACAGGGTCTGAACTCACTTGTGTTTCAGATGATTGTAGAGCAGTTTGGTGTTCCATGGGTGGACATGTTTGCCTCTCTGGTGAACAGCAAACTGCCTTGGTTTGTATTGAGATTTTTGACAAAAGGGGGCATTGGCCTTCAATGCTCCCACAAGCAAATGGCCATAGGTTCTCTGTTACACCTTTCGTCCCATGGGGATTCTTGCCAGGGTTATCAGGAAGATAAAACTGAAAAGGGAAGAAGTGATTCTGATAGCTCCCAGATGGCCCCATTGTCCTTGGTTCTCCGAACTAGTCAACTTGCAGGTTCAGCAGAGTTGGCCCCTCCCTCTGTGGCCAGACCTACTACATCAAGGAGGTCTATTACATACCAACCCAGGCTGGTTACAACTCCACACCTGGAGATTAAGAGGAAAAGATTGAAGGTGGAGGCCTATGAGGACAAGGTTGTCCAAATCATTTTGGTGGCCAGGAGGCCGTCTACCATTCATTTGTATGAGTTGACCTGGAGGGCCTTTTGTAGATGGTGTTGCCAAAATGGGATTGTTCCACAAAAGGCTTCCATAGGTTCAGTTTTTGCCTTAACCAACTTGGTATGGTTAAGGATCACAGTACCAGTACCTTAAAGAGGCATGTAGCGGCTTTGGGGTTGATTATAAAAAGTAAGGGACACAAATCGTTGTCTAGTCATCCCCCTGTTCAGTGGTTTTTAAAAGGTGTAGCATACATTAAGTCTGCTACCATTCATAGATTCCCTTCTTGGAACCTGAATTAGGTTTCGAGGGCTCTGATTCGGCCACCTTTTGAACCAATGAGGTTGATAGAGCTCAAATTTCTTACTCTCATAATAGTTTTTCTACTTGCCATTACTTCAGCACATTGGGTTTCTGAATTAAGGGCCTTGTCAGTTAGAGAGGAACTGCATTTTTCATAGGAATTCTGTTACTCTTCATTTGGACCCCTCCTTTGTTCACAGAGTTAACTCTGTTTCAAGGCTCGACGCACATCCAAGGGAATGCTGCATATATTCTTACAATTAAGTTAGTAAACTCTGGGCTGGACAGTGCTACTGCTAGGTGAATTTGTAATTGGTTGACTGACTGGACCCAAAGGGTAGTCACCAATGGCTCCTCTTTATCCTGGAGAGAAGTGACTTATGTGGTGCTACAGGTTTCTGTCCTGGGCCCAGTACTATTCAACATCTTTATCAGTGACTTGGATGAGGGAATAGAGGGTATGCTTATCAAGTTTGCAAATGACACCAAATTAGGAGGGATAGCTAATACCCCAGAGGACAGGACCAGAATTCAAAATGACCTTAAAAGATTAGAAAGCTGGGCCAAAACTAACAAAATGAATTTCAACAGGGAGAAATGTAAGATACTATACTTGAGCAGTAAAAATGAAATGCACAGATATAGGATGGGTGACACCTGACTTGATGACAGTACATGTGACAGGGATCTAGGAGTCTTAGAGGCCCACAAGCTGAGCATGAGTCAGCACTGGTACAGCAGCTAAAAAAGCCAATTCGGTTCTAGATTGCATCAATAGGAGTATAGTGTCTAGATCAGTGGTTCTCAACCTGTGGGTCCCCAGATGTTGTTGGACTACAGTTCCCAGAATCCCTCACTATTGGCTTTGCTGTCTGGAATTTCTGGGAACTGTAGTCCAACAACATCTGGGGACCCACAAGTTGAGAACCACTGGTTTAGATCGAGGGAAGTAACAGTGCAACTCCATTCTGCTTTGGTGAGACCTTACCTGGAATACTGTGTCCAGTTCTGGGCACCACCATTCAAGAAGGATATTGACAAGCTGGAACGTGTCCAGAGGAGGTCGACCAAAATTGTAAAGGATCTGGAAGCCATGCCCTATGAGGAGTGGCTTAGGGAGCTGGGTGTGTTTAACCTGGAGAAGAGAAGGTTAAGAAGTGACATGATAGCCATGTTTAAATATTTGAAGGAATGTCATGCTGAGGATGGAGCAAGCTTGTTTCCTGCTGCTCCAGAGACTAGCACATGGAGCAATGGACTCAAACTACAGGAAAAGAATTTTCACCTAAACATTAAGAAAAACTTCCTGACAGTAAGAGTGTTCAGCAGTGGAATGCACTGCCTCAGAGTGTGGTTGAGTCTCCTTCTTAAACAGAGGCTGGATGGCCATCTGTCGGGGGTGCTTTGATTGGGTATTCCTTCATAGCAGGGGGTTGGACTAGATGGCCCTTGTCTCTTCCAGCTCTATGATTCTATAAGCTCATCGGGCCCAAGAGACCTGAATTCCTTTAGAGCAGCCAGGTATTCCTGTGGTACTTCTTTACCTATTCTTTGCTGCATTTCCCCTACTGTATTATCTGCTCCATTCTTCCCCAGGTTGGACACAGTTTTTCTTCTGGGAGAAGATCAAGGCAAAGAAGGTGTTGAGTAGTTCCGCCTTTTTTCTCTCCCCTCTTAGCATTTCTCCATATTCTCCATGCAGTGCTATGGACATAACAAAAAAAGCCCTTGTTATTGTTTTGAACCTCTTTAGCAAGCCTGAGCTCGTTCTGCACTTTAACTTTTTTGATTTTCCCCCTATGTGTGCTTGCTATTTGTCTGAATTCCTCTTTGGTGATTTCCCCCCTCTTCCATTTCTTGTACATGCCCCTTTTAAATCTTAGCTCAGTTGAATAATAAATACAGTGTATATTAGGCTTTTGACAACATTTTTATGAAACCACTGCATCATTATTAGAGCTCTTCAAGAGCCCTGGCTTTTTTTGCTTTTAGTCCTGAGTGTAAAGTGTATTTAATTGGCACACAGTTGTGGTACCTGTAAAAATTAGTCATGCCATTGTGCCTAAAATTATTTCTGAACTGGTCTCACAGTGCTTTTAATTGCCTGAAAATAACTTCAACTCTCAGAGACTTCAAAAGGGAATAGTGAAATGACTGTGAACCGTGACTCACAGATGGAGAAGTATCTCATCTGCTGCAGCATTCTCAATTACCCTTTCTTACTTGTATATCCATTTTCTTTAATGGGGAAAAATTCTCAGATTAATACCACTAATTTAATTAGTTATTTTGGATGTAGTCAGTTAAACTGGAGCATAGTCTTTAAAGTATCAGTGGGAGAGGGTTGATTCAACTCTACATACTGTTTCCCAGTCCATTTCCAGTTCTGAATATATATCATCTTGTAGCAGGGAAAAACAGAGAGAATGGTTGCATCTTTGTGTCTAGTCCACCCAGTCAGTCAAACTTTTCATCTGTACTTTATCAGCTGTGCAGCTCCCAGTCCATTTCTGGACCCAAATCCCAAGTGTTTGTTTCCACCTCTAAATGTGTTGGGAACAGGTTATCTGAAAAAATGCCTTTTCCCATATATTCCTCCCAGAACATTCTGCTCTTCAGCAATCTTGCTCTGAAGGTCCATGCCATATAAAGTTTGGTGAGGGCCTTTGTGGTACTGGCACCCTTGTTAGGAAACAGCCTTCTCAGAGATGGTTGTGCCATTTTTGTGGACTTATTTATGCCAGATGAAGACCCTTTTGGTCAATTTGGCCTTTAAATAATTCAGGTTTTAGGGTTTGGACTGCTGTTTCTAGATCTGTGTTTTAATTGTTAATGTTTAGGTTTAGAGGAAGACAAGTGATAATGACAGAGGAGGGTGAGACAGCTGCCTTCCTTTTGCCTAACTTCCCCTACCTATTCCACGTTTTTGACAGGTTTCTGCTTGTTCTGTCAAGTGCAAATCTGTTAGAAGGCTCGCAAAAGTTATCATTATGTTTATATTGGCACAAAAGAAGATGGCAATAGAAAGGAAAAGGAACCTGTAAAAATAAATTGGCAATTCATTTCTGAAAAATTCTTGTTGGAATGTTTCCTGTCTTTGAAGAGAGGCAGGAACTTTAGAAGCTTGCTTTGTTATGCCAAACTGTAGTATTTGTAATCTTGGTGGAGACCCTGGCAGACAGAGGTATGTTGTTGTCATAATACTGTGAAGAACTTGATTTTCTTTGGACTTAGAAAACTATTTCAGGGATTATGTGCAAAGATTATTTTGAAGTTGTCTCAGCAGAATCAAAATAGAAATGTTGTGATAGTCCTTTCATCATAAGTCTTGTGACAGCTTATAACAATATCAGGCTATTAACATTCCTCCTGCTTTCTTTTTCTTTTGCTTGATTTTTCTCAGCTATTGAAACAATTGTGCAGCAGTGTACAATTAAAACAGCAGTGTTTTAAGAGGGCAGCAGTGTTTTGAGTTGTTGTGACTTCTTCCCCTCTGGTTTTTGGATTGTGGTGGTTGGGTATGCAGGCTTTTCTGTTTCTAACCGAAATAATAATTATAGGTTGGTATCCTGTTCAGAAGTCATTAGCCTGACTTATGGCATTGTAATTATTCCAATTCATGTTTATGATCATTGCACAATTGCAATGACCAAAAGTACCCCCCAAATCCTATTTTTAAAGTCTCACTGCACCCGCCCCCCAAACACATCCATTTATAAGGCTCTGAAGGGGGGTGGTGAGTAACGTTTTCAGCCCTATCCCTGTCATGGAATGTGCTGAGACAGCCAGCTGCAACAGGATCCTGACAGGACCCTCACAGGGTTCTTTGCAGCTATCTGTCTCAATGTGCCCCACAACTGGAAGAGGACTGGACATATCATCTGCCCCAATCACAAGCACCTTGGAAATGGCTAGACTGGAGTGGGGGAGGCTTCAAAGGTAGGATTTTGGAAGGTAGAATTGGGTGTCGTAGCTACATCTCTGTAGCTGCATTTCCTAATGCAGGATGTCAGCCATAGGCTTCTTTGCAGAACCAATACACATTACTTACAACTGTTAAACATACCATCTTTTTTTTCTTGCTTTTAAAGCATTTTTCAAATAGCTTTCCTAACCCATTAATGTTGGAATCATTTATATCTGCCCTATTAGGCAGTCAGTCTAGGCTACAAAGCATAAAATTAATGATCAGTTATACAAAATGTTTTTCAGGTGAATTTTTTTTAAAAAAACACCTTTGAATGAGACAAATTTGCCACTTACATAGAAGTTGGGGGTGGGAATCATAGGTGAACTATCCATGTGTACCTAATGATAAGTACACACATATCTTTTAAATTTGCAGATAGTGAAATTAAACAGTGTTCATCTGTATGTGATCTTCATGCTTTTTCTTACACCAAAGCTATTTCTGAGTATACGTTTCTGTGTAAGCTATTTGTCACATACAACAGTGGTTCTAGGTGGAGCTGGTTTTGCCAGAAAACACAGAATAATTAGGAAATGTCACAGCTGCTACCTAGTGATTTTTGGTAGATATATGCTAAGTTTGCTTATGCTAAGTTGCTAAGGTTTCAGCCTCGCAGAATTTCTTGAGGCTTGGTTTGTGGTGTGTAGCACATAACAGACATGGTCGCTGCCCCAGGGAGTGGGCTGCTAATTAAGGAGAATGGGGGAGGATATAGCTGTCAGCTTTAATGTCAGTTTTGATAAAGGTTGTTCAAAGAATAAAGTAGGAATAGGATATGAGGTGATTAAGTGGTGTACAAAAGACAGATCTCAATAAAGAACATGCCTGGCCAAACCCACCTTGCACTGTTTTGCCTCTGATGATGCACTTCCACTAGTCACTGGCAGCTGGTGCTCATCACCCAGGCCCTGTGGTGCCTTGGTGCTGTTTCCCCATTGACTGATATATGCACTCAGCCAGCCAGTTTAGCAGTCAGTGCATCTCTTCCTGCTATTTCTGCCTGCCCTGCCCTTTCTACCACAAATGCACTAATCCTCCTTGGAGCTGGTCTTAATACCAGATGATACCTTCCTGTAAACTGAGGCAAAGAAGGCTACATTATAAATCCCTTGAACATATAACACATATAACATATACTTTGGAATTTGGCTGAAGTATGTGACTAAGGTATATCCACACTGCACAATTGTAACAGGTTGTTCCCACTTTAATTGCCATGGTGTCTTCCTACAGAATCCTGGGATTTGTGATTTAGTGAGGCACTAAAGCTTTCTGGCAGAGAATTCTGAGTCCCTTGCTACTAAAATGCAAATCCAGGAATCCATTGGATATAAAGTGGTATCAAAGTACTGTAACAGTGTGTGGATATGTCTTGGATGCCTTTCTTGAGCTGATGGAGTTTATTTCTTTCTTTCTAATTGTGGCAGTTAATTTTTTTCTGATTTCTGCAGGATATCATATATGGATGGATTGCTTGCTGTCCATATAAGTACACAATATAGTTCTACACTTCAGGTGAATATTATAGCATTTTCTGTGAGTTTACCCTTGTATGCAGATAGGCTCCACCATAGTCCATATCACTATACAGTAATGTAATACTGATCACCTAGAGAGGTGAAAAAAATGTACCTGAATCGAACATATTAAAAAAGCTCAGCAGCATGAATCTTCAACAGCCAGGAGACAATAGTTTTAAGAAATATGAAGAAAGATGGCACTGCAGCAATATTTTTATATTTTTCAAATTGACAAGTAAAATTACAGACAAATAAAAACTGATGGTTTCTTCAAACTGGACTATGCATGCATACTGTTCAGGAGAGAGTTTCTTGAAAAGTATTTTGTTCAATATTTTGTTCAATATTTCTTGAACAAAACATATTTAAGCAGATGCTGTAGATATATTTATTGCTTACTGTATTTTGAAGAGAAAACGTTGTTATAAAATAAATTCTACTTTGTTATAAGAATTGTTGTTTTATTTGGCCTTTAGAGTGTGAACACTCTATTCAAGTCTTGCTCTTAGATGGTCTGGGTATTTTAAATGAAGCTAATCAAATGCATATTTCTATTGGTACAAATAGAAAATGAATGTACTGTAGTTCCAGTTCTTGTAACCATCACTTCTGTGGACCCTGCTTAGCAGTGATTACAGTAAAATTATATTAGGTGTGTATATACATATATTATATATTAAAAAGTCTTCGACATATATTCTGTAAGCACTGATGGATAGACAATAATTCATATATCAAGTAGCATGGAGAGCAGTATGTCAACCACCCAAATCTTGGGGAGTAAGGCATCTTGCAGAAAAAAGTAGTAGTAACAACCAAATTTGCCCTGAGATCACATCCTTGATTTTTCCAACAGTTTGCCTCTGGTCACAGTAAATATAGTATCATATTGCTGCACACAAATGACCCACCAACCAAATTTCACTTAAACAAGACTCAACATGCACACCTATATTGCAGATTACACCTGCTTCAACTGTTATTTCCTCTCTCCTGGAAATTTTATTTTGGGAGACAAGGGTATGGGATTAGGATCTCATAGAAAACTCAATGTGCTCACAAATCTCCAGGATCTAGGATTCACTTGTAAGGACTCTTTCAGTCTGAGAGTTAACCTAACAGAAATACAGTGTATGTTTGGAGCATAAATATAACCCGATTCCTTTGTTTTGTTTTGTTTTCTTTTTTGGGGGGGTGCCATTTACTACCGACCACCCTGACATACTTAAACATAGCTTGTTTCAAGGCAGAAAGTATACCATTGATGCCATTTAATTTCAGGTGGTAATTCTGATTCCAGATATGAATTTGACCAGCATATAATGCTTGACCATAACTAGCAAAGTGCTGTCACTTTGAAGGAGCATTAGGAAAGCCTTAACGGGTTTATATCATACCAACTGCCTGGAACATTTTGAATCCCATTGGAGCTGGAAGATACCATTTCTACAGCTTGTTGTCAGTTTCCCAAGCTCAAGGATTTTCTAGAGCACACAATGGAGTTTTTCTTTCTCACAATGTTTCCTCCAGTAGTGTTTTCAGAGCCTGTTGTGTTCCTAGTTATATTGTAGGGAACATGCTGGTTTTTGAATTGAAGAATAGTGCAATAAGAAAAATGCAGGGGAAATTTCTTCTCCAGCTCAGTTTGCCAAAACCAATTTTCACCCAATCCAATAAGAGTTTGCATATGACCAATCAGTAGCATCTTTCCCTTACTGTCAGTTAATGTGTAGTAACAAAAATGATAGGCTATGCAGAAACAAAAGAGACCACTGTTTGAGGGGGCAAAATCTGTCATTGTTTTGAACATAATGCAGATAATTCAAACCAGGTGAATTCTTGAAACTCAACAGGTAAGGAAATTTCACAAAGTTCATCAACTGGCATAGTTGGATGTGTGTGAGGAAACGGATCTAGCAAGTTAATTTGGGTTGTAAGTTGCTTGGAAAACAAGGTATGGAGGCAGATTTTGCAAAAACAAGTGTTTTTTTTTAAGTGAAAGTGCCATCATTTGCCACCCCTGCTCTATCCCATAGGCTTCCTTATTTTCTCAGAATTTAATTGCAGTCCTCACAATTGCTGGAGGTGGTGAATTTTTCAGCAACAATCCATTATTGTGAGCTTTCCTTGTTTTTATGCAAAATATTTTAGGGTTGTCTTTAAAAAGAAATTAAAACCAACTAGGCTTTACAAAATACTTGCCCCTGGGGCAAGAACTGGAAAACTGCTAGAACTGGATCAACACAGTGGCCTACATGTGGGGCTAATGTGATAATTAGTACATGCCCTTCAAAATGTATTGCACTTCAGTATCACACCTAAGTTAAGTATCATTCCCTAGTTTTATCGTTGATGTCTAAAATGCAGATTTAAAAAAAGATGCCAAATTAGATCAGTAACTTTATCCAGCCTACAGTAGCAATATCTCCTGAAAAGTCTCTAGCAAATCATCTGCAACCCATCAGTTTGGAGATGCTTAGGACTGAATCTAAACCTTTCTGTATGCAAGGCATGTGACCTGCCACTAAACTATACCCGCTTCCCTTAATGTTACTGTTCAGCTTACAAGTCCGTTTTCAAGGAGTGAGAGGCCACATTTTTAACTAATTTATGAATGGAATCTTATGGATGCTTATTCAGAAGTCCCACTAAATTCAGTTATGCTTACTCCCAAGTAAGTATACACAAGACTGCAGCCAGAGGAAGAAATCCTGTTCACTGGTTGCAAAGCATAAAATTAGATTTGTGTAGCTACAATGAAGTTAGTGGATACCACTGTGTTGTACCCAATCACACAAGGGACAGTCTGGCCATGTACTCTCCCATGTTGTAGTGGTTGATTCAATCCCACATCTGTTGCTAAGGACCACACTTGCAGAATCTTCTGGGCAGACAAACTCAGTTTCATAAGGCTCACACTGCCCGGATTAGGACACCACCTTTGCAGAAACTCTGAGAAAGTGTAATTGTTTTTGTAATGGCATTTTACAACCACATGAAGCCATAACAGGATCACAGTATTACAGTGCTGCATATAACCACAGTATAAATCCAACTAGCAACTTGCAAGGCCAATGATGTCACTTGTTATGGTTCCTTAAATTGGATTTGGATCAGCCAATTCTACAAATTAGGGATGGTAAATCTTAATTTCTCCAAGCCTCAATAGCTGCTGAGAACAATAAAGCAGTTTTCATCCCATAGCTTTGAGCCACTTGGGAACACACACACATACCAGCAATACAAACATGTTGTGCAAAATCAGCAATATTGCACAACAAAATCATCTGTGACTGCAGCTTCAGTCTGCCTGAGTTTCTTTTGCTGTGTAACGTTTGGGTTGCGCATCTTTCAAACCAGCAAAGGCTGCAGCCATGACATGGAACGCTTCACCATGTTTGTATAGTGGTATAGTGTACAATTCTGTTTTGCATTTTCTGCAATTTCTCCAAGGGTATAGTGAAAAACAATGTAAGCAGGTGAGTGTTTTATTTTTCTCAAGAAGTTGTGCAGTTTTCTGTGTATAATTTTTTTTAAAAAGACTGTGAGTGTAGGTTTTCACTGGAAAGCTATGAAGTTTCTCAAATTCTTTTGCAGTTCTCAGAAACTGCACAGTTTATGTTGTGCCAGAAACACTGTAACAAAACAAAACCAAAAAAATTGCAGGAACTTTTTTTTGCAGGAAAAAAAATTGCAGGAACTACATGCCATTTTTTCCCTAAGTTTCTTTGGGGATTGGGAACTCCAGATTTGACACCAGTCAGGAAATTGACAAATTTCCATTCCATTCCTACTCCAAATAGAAGATGTCTTCAAAAAGGACTGTTTTCTGTAACGTAGGGTACAAAGCTACCCTATTTACAGGCTGTTCAATAAGGTAAGAGAAGGTAACTGCCATGGAGACTAATGTTTTACAGGGTTTTTTCCCATGGACAAAAATGTTTGAAGCTCTTATGCAAAGAAGTGTTTTCTGTAAATTGATTGGGTACTTGTAGCTCACTCGAGTAAAAGCAGCAGATAATGACACTTCATTTTGAATATGCAGTTGTAAACCTCCAGTGCAGCACATCAAATTTTGAAAAATGAAGTTCTGTTCAAATAAAACCAAGTAAACAGCAGGTGGAATCATCACAACAAACAGCATCCCTGCTAAATTGAAGTTGGAACAGGCTTAATGTTTTCCAAGAATCTCAAGAAGAATACTGTGAATCTACACCACAATGTGCAAATTGATTGCACTGGTGGCTCCCACGTCAGTGAATTCACTCCAGCCTTTAATTCAACTTTTATCCCTTATCCATCAATAGGTTTAGTACCTTGGAGAGTTCCTTAAAAGCTACCCAAAACCTGGAGTGGATTCACCACCCTACTGACATGGGAACCCTCAGCTGCCACTGGACAAATGGCTTTTGTGACACAATTTCAACTTTTATTCTGCTGCTAAGCTTCAGCTCCTAATATATGCTGGTCAGTATGATCTTATACATATATTCTTAGTGTAGTTTAAACGTTTCTGGAATTACTTATTTTCTGAGATGGGCCATGATGTGAGTGAGGGGTGCTTCACCTCAAAATATTGCCCTGGCCAAGAAGGGAGAGAAGGAAAGGCAGGCAGAGCTCCATCTTGCCTCGGCTCAGAAGTAGAACGGCCCTCCCTCCATCCCAACTGCTATTGCCATGGCCAAGAAGGGAGAGAAGGAAAGGCAGGCAGAGCTCCATCTTGCCTCGGCTCAGAAGCAGAACAGCCCACCCTCCATCCCAACTGCCATTGCCCTGGCCAAGGAGGGAGAGAAGAGAATGCTAGACTGAATCCCTTCCCCTACTACCATCCCCTTTCCTTTCGTATCTTCATTAGATTGTAAGCTTGAGGGCAGGGAACTGTTTTGTTGTTCTTTTTCTTGTAAAGTGCCATGTACATTGATGGTGCTATAGAAATAAAAGATGAGGAGGAAGAGGAGGAGGAGGCTGAGCCCCTCATGATGAGACCATGAACTGCCCTTATTTATTTATTTTTTTAAAAAGTCAATTGACAGCAATTCTTTCGGGAATGTTCAACACAGGTTGGTTGCAGTAATTTTTATTATATATATGGTGAACAAACTATAAGATATATCACAAAAGTCTGTAGAGAAAAAAAATATCTCTGTTGGCTAATGAGATACTGTATCAGTACCATCTACATTGCACATGACATCTAGGGAGTTTTTCTAGGTTCTATGCTGTTGCTGGGATTTGTGGAAGGCTTTCTGCCCATCCTCTGTTTTTGTCTTACCCAGTACTACTAGAAGACTCATGGATTAAGATGCTAGTGCTCTACTCAGTGCTTTGCTCTAAATGATGTAATGATCACAAACAGTTGTACTCACTCTCTCTCCAGTTCTCTCCACTGTCTCCTGGCAGCTGCTCGGCTTCTCCTCCTCCTCCTCCTCCTCCTCCTCCTCCTTTTGGTGCTCTTGTGTCAAGGTTGCACAAGCACCACACAAGTGCATACACCATTATGCTGAACTAGTAAACCCTGGCCTCAGTGGGAGAGAGATCTGTAGATCTGTATTCATGCTTTGAAGCTGCTTCACAAATTTAAAAACAACATTCTCTGGGTTGGTGAGAGGAGGATTCCATTACTCTTGGGACATCCTTTCACCACCCAGACAAGAGGCAGGAATAACAATCAAGCCTTGCGATAGCCAGAGAGGGCCTTTGACTCCACCCCTTCCAGCCATCCACAAGGCCAGTTCTTCCTCCTGCCTCACCCAGAGCAGAGCTCCTCCTTCGTCTCTTTGCCTTTTTAGCACTCTTTATTTTTCCCCAGCTTTCTTCCTTCTTACTCGATCTTACCCCATTATTTCTCAAACCAAAAAAACCCCCTCACACTCTCCAATTTCTCCCGCTCTCCTACCTCACTATCTCACCACCACCACTCACCACTCATGGATGGCTCTTTCTGACTCCAAGGATGCCAGGAAGAAGGGCAAAAAACCAGCCCCAAAGGAAAAGACCGCACAGGACTGCATGGTGCATGAATTGCCCTCAGGGGCAAAAAAAGCTCCCCTGCCACTTGAGTGTCTCCAGCAGGTGCAGGAGAACCAACAGCTGCCTAGACCAGCTTCCCTGCCGCCAAAGGCTGTTCTGCTAGTGGGAATGGAGCAGGGTGAAGAGAGCTGCCTGGTCGACACCTGGCCAGTCCCAGGCAGAGACCATCCATCCAGGGGCCAAGACCAGACATTGGGCAGGAAAGTACCTGCTGCTGGGGCTCTCGGAAGAGGGGAGACTGCGTGGAGAAGGGATTCCAGGGGCTTCCCAGGTCCCCAAATACCCAGCGTTTGTTTATAGAAGTCCCATCCACCGCATGGGAGATGCTCCACATGTGGAAGTGCGCTGCCGTGGAGGCGGCAGGTGGGTCGTGCCATTTTCTTTCCCTTCCAGATGAAAGGGTGGAGGAGAATGACCACATGACCAGTGAGGCGTGCAGTTGCCATCTTGCAGGGACCCCTCCCCCCAGCCTCAAAGTAGAAGACTTCAGAGCCACAGAACAGCATGCCATCAGCACTGCCATGGAGGCTTACTCCTGCGCACTGGAAACCCTAAGCCAAGGAGGAGCAGCCTCACAGGAGGCAGCACCCAGGCACAACCACATCTTGGCCCTGGAAGCTTAAGGGTACAGTCTCCTCCCCATGGAGGAAGATGGGCCTCCTCCACTGAGGCAAGATGCCTCACGGGAGACCCTTTCGCCCCAACAGAACTCCTATGGGTCTGGAGACATTATCACACTTCTACGGCAGGTTGTGCACCTCCTTGAGGCCAGAGGCCCCTCTATTGGCCCACAGGGAAAAACCTCTGCCCTGTACAACAGGGGGAACAGAGCAGGCTCCAGCAATAACAGTGGGGCCTAAAAAGGCAAGAGAAAGATTGTTTCTCTACCCCACTTTTTCTGCAATCCAAAGGTGATTCAGGGGATGAAGCTGCCTCCCATGGGGACGCAGTGCTGGAACAAGGGGATGAGAGCATGCATGCCTATAAGGAGGAAGGGGAATGGTCTGTCATGGAGGCCAAACAGGATGATCTGTCTGAAAGGTGTTTCCACTTAGAGGATTTTTGCTGGCTAAGGTATCTTCTACCTTAGGCCTCTCTGAGCACCAGTCCTCCCAGGAACAGGTGTCTATGGAGTTCAATGAGAGGGCAGCCTCAGTCCTGAGGCCCCCCAAAGTGGTAGGCAAGGAAGTTCCTTTCCCATTGTTCTTCATGCACATTGTGGATGGCGAATGGGAGGAGCCTCTACAAAGGAAAAGAGGCACACTCTTGGTCCAAAAGCTGGTCATGGACAAACTAAAGGTCCCAGCAGTCAACCCCCCAGTGGCCTCCCTCATTTCAGGATCTCTAGCTCCTAAAGAGGGTGAGGGATTCCTCAAAGACCCCAAGGAAAAGAGGTCAGAGGGAGCCCTGAAAAAGACTCATGAGGCATCAGCCCTCACCATCAGGGCATCAGCAACGGGATCCCTATTCACTAGGGCAAGAGGACCATGCCACCCTTCACAGATCTCTCTCCAAGATCTATAGAGCCCTACAATTCATGGCAGACACTACTCAGGATGCCATCATATTTGCAGCTAGGGCCATTGCTTCTGCAACCATGGCTTGGTGGTCCACATGGCTGAAACATTGGGAAGTAGATGCCTATTCCAGGGCTAATCTTTCAACCACCCCCTTTAAGGGCTCTAAGTTGTTCTGAGAGGAGGTCCTAAAAGACATTCTGGTGGAAACAAAAGACAAGAAACGTGTGATGTCCACCATGTTCAGAAGAGGGGACAGGAGAGGTTCCAAGTTAATTTTTCAACAAAGCCACTCCTTCAGAGTTCCCAGAGGCTTCAGGAGGCACTTTCGGTCCTTTCACACCTCCTGGGCTAGAGCTAGCTTCTCCTCAAGACAGCTCGTCCCCTCCCAGGCCCAAGCAGTATGTAGAGGAGGCCACCAACCCCAGAAGACAATCAAAGCAATCAAGGGAATGCCTCCCTCTCAGCGATTCTCGGGCATCTACTCCATCTTCTTCACAGTTACGAAGAAGGGATGAGATGTCCGATCAATTCTAGACCTGAAGCACACCAACTCACACATCACCTACAAGCATTTCCATATGGAAACACTGTCCTCCATAAGGGAAGCACTCCAAAAAGTAGATTTTCTGGTGTCATTGGATCTAGCAGAAGCCTGTCTGCACATTTTGATATCCAAGGACAGCAGGAAATTCCTACGATTCACCTTCGGACAGAAACACTTTCAGTTCTGGGCCCTTCCCTTCAGGCTAGCCTCAACCCCCAGAGTCTTCACAAAGGTTTTGGTGGCCCTAGTCGTGCATCTCCAACTTCAGGGCATTCACCTGTATCCATATCAGGATGACCTCTTACTTCAAGCACCATCCATTCAGAGGGCCCAGAGGGAGCTCTGGGCCACCATACAATGCCTTCAAGAGCACGGCTTCCTGATAAAGTACAAAAAGGACAACCTATGCCCATCCCAGACCATTGCGTATCTGGGGATGGTTATAGACACACAGAAAGAGATGGTCTTCCTTTCAGAGGAAAGACAAATCACCCTCAGAAAGGAAGCACTCAGGATTCAATCACGTTCCCTTGTACGCCTCATGGACCTCTCCAGGTTCTTGGGCCTCATAGTCTCTACAATCCAAGTGGTTCCTTGGACCAGATTCCATGCCAGACCACTCCAAATTTTCCTCCACCATTATCAGCAACAGATATCCCTTCGCAAAAGCATTAATCTGCGCGTCCCAGTCCAAGTCTGAGCTTCCATCTCTTGGTGGACCAAAAAAATCCCAATCTGTCCAAAGGGTCCCCCTGGACCCAGCAACATCAGGTCATGGTAGTCTCCAACACCAGCCTGCTCGACTGGGGGGACCACTGCCAGGGAGACATAGCACAGGGTGCATGGGATACCCACAAGAGGTATCACAGCATAAACTGGTTGGAACTAAGAGCAGTGCACCTAGCACTGACTCACTTCACAACCAGGGTCAAAGGAAAACATGTCCTAGTCTTCACAGACAACAGCACGGCCCACTCTTACATAGCCAAACAAGGGGGAACGAGATCTCGTTCTCTACACAGGAAGGCTCCCCTCCTTTTACAATGGGCAGAAACAACAGTGGCCTCAATATCAGCCCAGTACATTCAGGGAACAACCAACCTCCAAGCGGATTACCTGAGCAGACACGAGGTACTCCCAGAAGAATGGTCCCTCCACCCACAGGTGTTCCACCAGCTAGAGGTCAGGTTTGGAATGATGGAAGTGGGCATGTTTGCTTCCAGATCCAATTGGAAACTCCCAAGGTACTTCACCAGATTCCCAGGCCCACATGCCAAGGGGGTGGATGCAGTCCAGTCCCCTTGGCCAAAAGGTCTGCTTTACCTTTCCTCCCCTCCTCCCACTGATTGACAAGACAATCAGGAAGGTGGGAGAAGAAAGAGTACAGGCAGGTCTCATCACCCCTCACTGGCCAAGGAGACCTTGGTTCTCAGACTGATGGATCTGGCTCAAGAGGATCCATGGCTCCTCCTCCAGAGGGGCAACCTGCTGAGTCAGGGACCTCTGGTTCACCCCGACATGAGCTGGTTGCACCTAGCCACCTGGAGGTTGAACGGAAAGCCCTCAAACTCTGCAGCTATGAAGAAATGGTGATTTCCACGTTGCTATCTTCCCACAGACAATCTACCACAAGAATCTATGAGACCACATGGAAGGCTTTCTCCAACTGGTGCTCATCTAAATACATCTCTCAATCAGAGGTGACAGTGAAGCACATCTTAGACTTTCTGCAGAAGGGCCTAGACCTTGGTCTCAGGCTTAATACACTGAAGAGGCAAGCAGCAGCCTTGTCCTCTGTTCTTTCCCCAGCAAAAGGACAATCACTGGCCTCAAATCCTCACATCCGGAGATTCCTGAGGGGAGCTACCATCATTTCTCCGCCCCCCCCATGAGGCACTGCTTCCCATCCTGGAACCTCCCCTTGGTCCTCAGACAGCTATCCAAGCCTCCCTTTGAACCCCTCTGGAAGGTCTCACTCAGGTTCCTCTCGTTAAAGGTGGCCTTCCTAGTAGCCATAACCTCCACCAGGCGGGTGTCCAAACTACCAGCCCTCTCAGTGAGGGAACATCTCTGCTCCTTTAACAAGGACTATGTTTCTCTACACACAGACCCTTCCTTTCTTCCCAAGGTCGTCTCCACCTTTCATCTTTCTTAAGAGCTCATGTTACCCTCCTTCTGTCCAAACCCTTCTCACCCTAGGCATAAGCTAGATGTCTGCAGGACCCTAAAGATATACATAAAAAGAACAAGGCCCTTCAGATGCTGCAACTCTCTCTTTGTATCCTTCAACCCAACCTCCTTGGGAGCGAGAGGATGCAAGCAAACTATTGCGAATTGGATCAAGGCCTGCGTCTTAACAGCATATGACATGGCCAAAATGCCTCGTCCCATTAGGGTACTAGTCCATTCCACCAGAGCAGCATCTACCTCAGCAGTCTTCTCCTCTAATGCTCCGATCTTGGAAATCTGTCAGGCTGCCACCTGGAGTATACCTTCTTTCATCCGCCATTACAAAATTGACAAATTCAGATCTGCGGATGCACTTTTTGGGTCCTTCAGGAGGTAGTTAAAGGCTAAACACTTGGGCAGTCACCCCACCCTAACCAGTAAATAGCTTGGGTACATCCCAAGAGTAATGGATTCCTCCTCTCACCAACCCAGAGAATGCCACATTGGTTACTTACTGTGAAGGTGCATTCTGGGGTTGGTAGAGAGGAAGAATCCACCCTGCCCTGGTGAGTGCCTCCTTTTCCTTTATCTCAGTCTATCTCAGCTTCTCACACTTACCTAATTACCTTTACACTCTGCAGGGCTTTGCTAGTCAGTGAACTGGCCTCATGGATGGCTGGAGGGGGTGGAATCAATGGTGCTCTCCGGCTATCATGAGACTTGATTGTTCTTCCTGCCTCTTCTCTGGGTGGTGAACAGATGTCCAAAGAGTAATGGAGTCCTCCTCTCGACCAACCCCAGAATAAGCCTTCACGGTAAGTAACCAATGTAGCATTCTCCTCTTCTCATGCTCATCTCCCTAAGATTTGTTCTCCCCACCACCATCTGGAGATCCAGAGGCACGGCAATTCCCTGAGCCTTCAGCTGGTATCCTGAGATCTGGCAACCCAAATCTGAGGTGATAAGCAAGTTCACTTCTGGTTCATAAATAGAAAATTACACTGGTAGTTCAACGTTATTTCTATGCCAGTGACAGGACAGGAAAATTCTGCTCTACAGCTGGGGACAAGGAGTTATCTTAGCTACACACAATTCTGTCTTCCAGCACCTTGCTGCTTCTCCCTACTCCATCCCTCATTTCCTGAACTACCTCCATTTGACATTAAAAACAATAGATAACGACAGCTCATTTTGAATATGCAATCTAAAACCTCCAGCACAACATGTTGCATTTTGAAGAATGAAGCTATCACATTCTGTATAACTGTAGGCCTGGCCCAAGTGAGCATACACAAAACACTTGTAGTCACTCAAAGTTCCTAGGACCTTAATATATATGCCCCAGTGAAAATTGAGGTAAATAGCATCATTTTTCCTGAGGAAGATTCTGGAACATGCAGTTTCAGTCTCTTCTCTGCACAGAGAGTGGCTGTTGTGAGTATTTACACCATTTTGCCTTTATTCCTCAGCTAAGGCTTATGGGCCTCAAGTCAGAAGAGGAAGTCAGGTGCAATGAACACCCTGGTAGATGCTTGAGAACTGGGCCAAGAATGCCTTGGCAAATCCTATTTGTGGCATGCTTCAAGCAGTGCCCTGATTAGCCCTATCCCACTCACCCCAAAAATGAAATGGTGGTGTAATTCCTGAGAGCATCCCCATTCAGTTGGTCATGACATCTCTAGCTTGCTCAGAGGTGATCCTGTAGGGTTTTGTTTTAAGGGCTGCATAGGAATGCAAACAAATATTGCACCTTTCACAGTATAATATGTGTTTCATCATACCCCATTTGCATTCACCTGACAGAGTAATTCATAGAGATCAGGAGCTCATGCAGCTAGTGGTCCAAGAGCAATATGAAGTTCCACAAGTCCTTAAGTGTCTCATGGGTGTCTTGATCCCCTTTTTACTGTTGCTGCCAAGTTCCAGTCCCTAAAACTCATTGCCAATTGCCCCTCTGTTTCATATAATTTGCTCTTTCTCTACTACTGCTAGTAGTAAGAAAAGGGCAAACTGCATCAGAACTGATAGAGTGTCATACTTCCCTCTGAGATGGTGGCCATACATGAGTGTTTGGGAAGAGGCCCAACACAGAGGTAGGCTGGGAACATCTATGACTCAGTTGGAGTTGTCCCATCTGTCTTCATTCAGCATCAGCCTCTGTAGAAAAGGTGAGCCACAAACATATTCCAGGTGCTGGAAGCAATGTCCATTACTTCTCATGGAAGATCCCTTGCCAGCCAGGAGATTTGGCCTTGCTTTCTTTGATACCTGGAAACAGATCCCAACTGTTCTTCAGCTTGTCCCTCTGTCTGGTTTGTTTCCAGACAGAGTTTATTTCCCCAATTTCTGAATGTTTCCCCAACTTCTGAATGGCTTTTCAGCTTCTTGGCCTTAGCCAAGGCCAGTGGTGGTTTATCTCTTCACAAAGTAATAGAAAGGCCTGCACCCTGATTCAAAAGATCCTTATACACCTCCCTCTTTCCTTCCTGGGGAATGGGTGCTGGTAGAAAGAAGGTTCTGCACTTCATTTCTGATAAAAATTTCTGCACAGAAAATGCTGTTACCTGCATGTAAAATACTGTCATTTCTGCAAAATATTCATGTGCCAATTTTGTGCAGAATAAGTCCTGAACTACAAAGATTCTCATCAGACCAGGATTGTTCTCATGAGAGTTCCTTGACACTCCAAAAGCATGGCTTTTTTCAATTATTTTTGAATATTTTTGAATACTCTTTCCATGTCTATGTACAACAGGACACAGGGCCCTTAGGTTTAAGTCACCTGAAGAAGAGCCTCCTGTCTACTGAACAGGTCTGCATCCTCTGCTTCAGCTTGAAGAACCTTTTATGCTGTGATTAGACCTAACCCATGTTATCAAATTCTATGTTCAAAACCACTGAGAAGAGACTTCTCTTTTTTCCAATTGCCCATCAACTTTTATCATTCCTCTCTCTTGCTCTTCAAAATATTAATTGCCACATTCAGTCAAGCATTGTAAAATGTCCTTCTCTAGCTCTGATATTTATGGCTGATAGTACCTTCTTTACTCTGTTCCAATTCACTCACAAGATTAAGTCATGAATCTTGGTGCACAATAATGCAAAGCTTTCTCTTCCCTCTGACAAGTGAAGGTGTTTGCTATTCTTCCCATGGACTTTGAAATGGAAATCTCAACAGGGTCATATCTGTAGGCTGTTTCTATGTAATTTGAATGCCCCGTATCAAAGAGCTCTTGTGTTTAATCCTATGCACTAATAGTAAACAATGAACAAATCTTTATTACAGTCATAGAACAGCAGAAAAGGACGGGGTATATTCAGTTAAAAACATAGAAAATAAAAGATACATATATTTAGAATATGAGATAAATCATATTAATAGCAGTATTATGGGTGTATGTACACTATAGAAATAATGCAGTTTGACACCACTTTAAGTGCTGTAGCTCTATCCTATCGAATCCTGGGATTTGTAATTTTGCAAGGTCTTTAGCCTTCTCTGCCAAAGAGTGCTGGTGCCTCACAAAACTATAAATCCCATAATTCAGTAGGATGGAGCTGTGACAGTTAAAGTGGTGTCAAACTGTATTATTTCTACAGTGTACATGCACCCATTATTTTCTCTCTGCAGATCCATTTATACCCAAAAAGAGCTCCAAACAAACCACACAAACAGAAGCATCAGTGTGGTCAAGAGGACCTTTAAAAAGTACATCTGTCACTCACACCCCAAAAGACAACTTTAGGAAAAAATAATACTTTAGCAGGGAAACCAAAAAGGCCAAGGAGGACTGAGAATGGTCAGTAGCCATGAGATGCTGGATGGCTGGTGGAGTGAAATTAGAAACAGAAATTGGGTTGGGAGGGGGAATGGAATGGAATAACATAGAAAGGGGTGCAGTTGACAGGCTAGCTGGTTTGTTAGAACCCCACTCCGCAATACTTTGTTGAAGGTCCTGCTTGTAGTTATTTCACTGTCAAACCCCAGTATTGCAGAAATGACAGAAATTGCTTTCATCATTACAGTTATTTAAAATATAGAACCATAAGGCTGAAAAGTTAGCTCTATATTATATAATATAGTTCTGTATTATATTAGTTAAATACTTTTCATTTTTTTTAAAAAAAAGTCCTACAAGAGCAATAGCACTAGATTTTCTCATGATTTCCTTTTAGTACTGAATTTCAGGAAGGATGGCAAAACTCAAGCAAGTTTGCTGTAAATATATCTGATTATGTACATCTCATAATCCTTGGAAGATTTCACATACAGCAACTATGAAAGGGCGCTATAAAGTGAACACAAGAATTCGTTATGTAACTCACATTCAGGAGGCCTGATTGTTGGTATTCCTGATTTTTACACCTCAGGAAGAAAAGACCTCATTTCTATAAGTCTACCTAGATTTGGGGAGAACTGAAAATAAATAAATAAACAAACAAATAAATTTGCTGCTGGTCTGAATTTTTTTTTTTTTTTGAAAAAAGAGGAAAGAAAACCCCTGTAAATTTAAAATTACATTTCTCATTAGGTTTTTTTTTTTTTTAATGCATAAACCTTGGGGGAAATACATGTTTGGAATCACTGGGTGACACACCTGCATCATCAGATGTAGCTACAATGACAAAGCTCCATTGTTATAGCTACATCTCAAGGGGGTTATCTAAATGGCGAAAATACTCCTCGTGGAATGTGAGGAGAATCCTATCTGTCTTAATGGCATTCTGCATTGCTTTGCCGTATTGGGAAGGAGGGGGGCCCAAAACATCAAAAACTCTGCAGGAAAGGCCTTCACAACTTTTCCCTGAGTTTTTTAAAAACAGAGAGGGGGATGCACATTCCTGCTCATCGGGACAAGTGATTCGATATGAATTGCTTTCCCATAGGAGAGGAAGCGCAAAACTGATTAGTTGGGTGAGTGCGAGGAGTTGGGCTTGCTAACAAGGCAGGTGTCCGCTGCTGCCATGTTGGAGTTTCACTTTAGCGAGTGAGCACTAAGGTGAGAAAATGGGGTGGGGTTTTTGTTCGCTTGTTCTTCTGTTAAATCGGAAAATTGCTCTATCGCATCTTGGACATAGGTTTTTTTTTTTAAAAAGTTCGGCAGTGGCAAACTGAGGTAAATAGAAATATGAGTAAATCATTTCTGGCCACCATCTTGCATGCAAAGCTTATGGGAGCAAAAATACCATGAAGACAAGTTGCAGCTGGTGTGAAATGTCATTACTGTGAGGCACTCTGGTATTGTGTTTTGGTGTGTGCGTGTATGTTTTGCCTTGTATAGACAAGCCCCTGATGTGTGTCTGTGTCTGTGTATCTGCCTTCTAATCACCTATTGACTTATGATGACCCCATGGATTTCATAAGGTTTTCTTAGGCTAGGAATACTCAGAGGTGGTTTTGCTAGTTCCTTCCTCTGAAATATAGCCTACAGCACTTGGTATTCATTGGTGGTCTCCCATCCAAGTACTAACCAGGACTGACCCTACTTATCTTCAAAGATCAGATAGGATTTGGTGCCTTTAGGGTATTTAAGCTGATGCCACCTCCAAACCCCCCCCCTACCTCTTCAGCCAAGCTGCACCCTCAACCAAAGGGTTTCTGAAATGCTGCTGATTCGGGTGAATCTGCAGTGCACTGCCTATCTCAAGGCACATTGAGATGAACAAGGTCCTGCCACAGCTGCTTGTCTCAATGCACCCTGTGTGGGAGAGCGCTGCAGTTATCATTTGCCAGCACCCTGCTCTGCAGCACCTTGGAAACCCTTTGGTTGTGGGGGACTGCCTAGAGTAAGAGGTAGGTCTGAGAGACCATGTTCAGCCATCAATGACCATAAACATGAATCCCAAAGGTTGCAAGGCCATACATCCAGTTTACTAGCTTGGAAATACTGAACAAGAGGCTAGACCCTGTTTAATTGTAATGCAATGTACAATGTCTCCATTCATACTAAACTTCTGTTATGATTTGCAAATGGGCTCCTTAAGATTTATTGCTGCTTTTCTGTGTTTCAGCACATTAAAGAGGGGGGCTTTTTATTCTTTTGAAAGTTGCTGCTTCCTGGTGATACCACAGTATGCAGCTCTATGATCACAGGAAGAATGAATTAAAAGGAACATGTTCTAGGGTGGGGCGGAGGACTCCACTGATAAGGTGGGTTATTTATTTTTTTTTAAAATCCATGGCTTGGGGAGGATGGTATATTCTCATTGGGCCAGGAATTGAAGGCAAATCTGATTGTTTGCTCTTGCTGATGCTCCCCCCTCCTTCTTTTATAATCACATGGAAGTTGGGATAACTGTCAGCCTCCTGGAGTAGCTTGAAACATCACATCAAAATGTAAATTGCCCAGTGCTTTGCAGCACACAGTTTAGATCAATATTTTCCTGTTAGCCTCATGGGATTGCAATGCAAATGGTGCCCACAGTGTCCCTGCAGTGTGTAGCAAATCAATTATGATGTGTGGTGTGGAAAAATAAGATGGTTATCTGGAGTCATTGTATGAAGCCCAATGGAGTAAGACAATAGAGGAACTAAAGCCCTGGAATGAGAATAAAAAAGGTGGAGAAGATCTCTCTCTCTCTCTCTCTCTCTCTCTCTCTCTCACACACACACACACACAGGAAAATGATTTGCAGCAGAAGTCTATCTAGTGTTTCAAAGGAAGATTCTGTGTATTGGAAATGGAAAGGTGTTGGCATATATGGGGAACAGACTCCCAGCTGCCAAGGAACTGTGATTGTGAGAAAGAGGGAGCAATTCTGAACATGGCAGGGATGGGGAGCCTTGAGGCCCACAAAAGCTGAGGCACATTTGGCTTCAGCCTCTCAAAATGAAGCTTTGTGCATTTTGCCAGTCATCTGTTCACTGGGGCTCTACAGTTCCCTTGGAATACCCAAAATCTAGCAAGATGCCTTTAAGAACTTTGTAGCAGTGCAGGATGGACCTCTAACTAGGAATCAAGAAGCCCTTTCAGATAACACAATTATACAGTGGACCCTTAGTATCCACTGGGATTTGGTTTCAGGACCCACTGTGGATACCAAATCCATGGATGCTCAAGTCCCATTATATACAATAGCATCATAAAATTGTGCCCTGTATATAAAATGGTGCCTCTTATATAAAATGGTGCAACTTATATAAAATGACAAAATCAAGGTTTGCTTCTTGGAATTTATTTTGGAATATTTTCAAGCTGTGGATGGTTGACTCTGTGGTTGCCACATCCATGGATACAGAGGGCCAACTGTAGCACTTTCATTCTACATTAACTGCCATGGTTGCATCCTGTGGAATTCTGGAGTGCGTAGTTTGGTGAGACATTACAGCTTTCTGGATGAGAATTCTAAATAAACCTCCATTAACTGAAGATCTGAGAAATCCATAGGATCTTGCCATGGAATCACAGGGCTATAATTGTGTAGTGTGAAAGGGCTCTAAAAGTAGTCTACAATGCTGGCCTAAGACATTTAGCTGCACTCAGCAGTGTCCAAATGTTACCCTGCCTCTGCTAACACTAACACTAAAAAGTTTTGCTTAAGTATTCAGACACCAGCTCCTATCTTCACATACCTTTCAATATTTCACAGATGAAAACTAGGACACACGTGGCCAAGCAATGTCAGTGTGCTCCAAATGGCAAAAGTTATCACATACTCTCCAACATCTCATAGATGAAAACTGGGACACATGTGGGCAAGAAACATCAGAGTGCGGTCAAGGTGGCAAAAGTTAGAAATGAGGGAGAACATACAAGCTAGCAGAGGCTGCCCCAGTTTGCTTTTACCTAAGCCTACAGGGAAGAGCCCCCTCCTCTCCTCTCCTCTCCTCTCCTCCCTGCTGAGTTAATGGAGTGCAAACTACTTTTGTACCTTGAATTCATTTTGCAGCAAATGAAGTAGGTCCAGGACAAAGGGGTAAAGTGGGACAAGGAGAGAGAAACTGGGACATTTTAAAAGCAGCTGAAAAAGTGAAAGAACAGAGAATTAAGCCTGTTCCTGCCAAATCAGGGTAGTCGGAGACAGTGGTGTCCTGGGGGGGGGGCACAAAATAAGCTCCTTCCTCTCCCCTCCCTCACTGAGGTGCTAGAAAAAGGAAGCAGGTATCAGCTGCCAGAAATGCAAGATGATAAGGAGACACTCCCAATCTGCATCAAATCAAGCCTGTCTCCACCTCTGGCCCCTTTGAAACTTCTTGAGTAAGGCAGAAAAAGAGGGAGGAAATGGGGGTGGAGGTGATGATAGATGCTGTTTCCTTTTGAAAATGAAATTGTTTGATTCTCAAAAAAGTAGCCTTGCTAGTCTGCTGCTGCAAAAAGAAAAAGAGAGGGGGGAGGAGGAATCTAGCAGCACCTTTAAGACTGATTTATATTTAGCATGAATACTTGTGGATATCAGTCCACTTCCTCAGATGCAATGATTGAGGAAGGGGATTGATATGTGCAAAAGCTCATGCTAAAATCTAAATCAGTTAGACTTAGGACTTTATCAAATGGGGCTGTAATTGCAGAACTGCAAATGGGTTCCCATTATCGCACGACGTTGTTCTGCTCCCATGGTCGATTTGTGCTCTGGCCATTAATGGCTTGTCACTTTCCCAATGAGAACACAGGATGCACAGATGCTGTTTTAATGAACTGTCACCTTTTCTTGGTACATGTTTATCTTTAAGTGTTTATTTGTTAATTTCTTTCATTAGTTATGTGTTTCTAGTGTGTTTAAACAATGTCACATCTTCTCACAAGAACAGCTGAAATCTCGCCCATACAAAATCACAGAAATAAAATCCCCATTCTTAAACTGCTAGTTGTGGTTTGTGATGATTCTGTGGCAGTAGTATCATGCAATTACAGCGACATGTAATAATTACTGTAATCATGCTACTATGTTTCTGCTTTCCTCAATCATGGAATTACAGCATTTTTAGGCCTTAGTCTGATAATGGACTTTTTCAAATGGGGTAAAAAAAAACCCGAGGAGGTCGGGAGAAGAATGGGGCTGTTACGCTTACAGAGCCCCGTTTCAGACAGCCCCATCCTCCTCCCAACCTTCCCCCATCCTTCCTCCATGCTGCCCGCGCAAGAAACGTGTCACTTTTATTATTTTATTTATTGACCCCCGTCAATAAAAAGCGGCACCAACAGCACGGAGGAAGGATGGGGGAAGGCTGGGAGGAGGCTGAGGCTGTCTGAAATGGGGCTCTGTAAGCGCAACAGCCCCATTCTTATCCCGACCTCCTCGGGTTTTTTTTTACCCCATTTGAAAAAATACAAAGGCCTTAGAGACTGTAGATTCTTCTCACGCTACCCTCTCTTTTTCCTTTGCATTCCTCCTCAAATATGAGTTATAATTTTCCTACTTCAGCACCTTTTCTTCTCTGCAGAATGTTGAGTCCAGTGGGGATTTTCCACACCTTGGGGCTGGGGATTTCGAACGCTCATAAGGTTCCCATATAACCAGACTGGCCAGATTAAATCCAGATTCTAGGCATTGTACCCAGTACATGTCAGGATCTTTAGGTGGCCCAGATTCTAAGACTTCGTTTTTAAAAACCATGTCTCTAACCTATCTGGAAGCAGAGACAGACTGCAGAAAAAGAAAGCGCCTCTAGTCTTGGGTGGAAAGAGCTTGCTTTTGCTGGAAAAAGCAGAGCTGTTTTCTTTATTTTCATTTTTTCTTCCCTTTCTTTCTCTCTCTCTCTTTCTCTTTTTCTTTTTACAGAGCTATAAGCATACCAGTACACAGGGGGAAAACATGGCAATCATTACAGGGTTTCCAGACAAACGTAGGCTTTATTATGTTTCCCCTAGGCTTCTTGAGAGCTGAACTGGATTCTCTCAGATAGAAAGGAGATGAGAGAAAGCTGACTAGAGGACAGATAGATGCATAGATAGATATATAGATGCTCATTGGAGAAGGGTATATGTTTTCTGTGGATTTCTTGCAAGTGAGTAAATGAAATTCTTTGGGAAGGGCTAATGCCACATTTCCTTGTTTTTTGGTGTATGGTATGATCTTTTGAATTCTTTACTCAAACACATGAACCCCTATATTAAATGAGTCTTTAAAGTAAATATGAAATATATATTAATATTTATCAGGTGGTATTAATTTGGAAACAGGTGTGCCACACTGGATTGTCACTTGCTTTGAACTTGTGTGTGTGTGTTTCTATTCTTACATAAAGGAAAATAATTTTTTTTAGGGATTTAGTTTTGTTAGTCTAGAAAAATTATAAAAGAGTCTTGTGGTAGCTTAAAGCTTACCACATTTTATTTATTTATTGGACTGGATGGCCCTCGTGGTCTCTTCCAACTCTGCAATTCTATGATTCTATTTGACATTATCTTTCCCTGATGCACTTCCCCCAGCTGTTTGGTGTGGAAGTAGAGGTGCCATGCCCAGCAGATTCAAAAGCCAGACAAGACTAGGTGGGAGGAATGCCACAAGCCACAACAAATCCACAGAAACTACCTTTTTTCAAAAACTACCTTTTTTCAAAGCATTTGGGAAAAATAAATCACAACAAACAGACGACATACCAATAGAGCTACAGAGATAGAATCTACAGAGATAGGATCCACTCAAATTCTGACTAAAAATCTGCCAACAAATATAGAAAACAAAACAATGGTTTACAGATTGGAAATGTTCAAGATACATTCTAATCCCCAGGAAACAGGATACCATGGATTGAAATTACCATTGGACTGTTGGATTAATCTTCCATACAAGCAAAGTAATGCTCAGAATTTTACAGCAAAGACTTTCACCATACGGTATATGTAGCAAGAAGTACCAGATATCCAAGCTGGGTTCATTCTTGGAGATGGTGGTGTTTTCCAGTGCATTGACTATCGTTTTGTTTCAGAATCATACTAGAAGGTTCAGGTTTCATCACAAGTGATGATTTTTTGAAAAAGATTTGGTTCTGCCTCAAGTTGCTGCAGAATGTCAGCACAAATTTCCTTGCGGCACTCTTTTTGCTCTGGTCTGAGAACCCTAGGGATCATCTTGGCACAACTTTTCTTATGTTGCGATCCTCATGCAAAATTTCCCACACAGTGTCTTTGTCAGTGTTCGCAGCTTCAGCTATCACTTGGACACTGAGTCGGTGGTCTCCTTGAACAATCTGGCTGACTTTTTCCCACAATTTCTACAGTTCTTGAAGTGAAAGGTCATCCAGGGCATTCATCATCTTCCACATTCTCACATCTTTCGTGGAATCTTTTGGACCACTTAAACACACGTGCATGAGACAGGCAGTTTTCCCGGTAGGCCTCAGTAAGCATTGGAGAAGATTCTGTTGGTGTTTTGTTCATTTTTTCTACAAATTACAATTTGACACATTGCTTAACTTTTAAACTTAGCATTCTTTTGGCACACAACAGACAACACAGTTGCTTTAAACAATGACTGGCAATTAACTGAATGGCCAAGAGTGTTGATGTTTGTTCTCCCTGATTTGTCTGAAAGGTAGAAACACAGTCTTGTTATTAATAGACAGACCTTGTATCATGAGGGTTTTCTTGGCAGAATTTGCCCAGAGGGGATTTCTCTTTGCCTTCCTCTGAGACTGAAAGACCGTGCTTGCCAAGGTCACCCAGAGAGTTTCCATTGCCAAATAAAGATGTGAACCCTACTCTTCCAGTGTCCTAGTCCAACATTCAAACCACTATACCAGATTGGCTCTCTTAAACATGTGTTGTTTTCTCTTCTTCTTCTTCTTCTTCTTCTTCTTCTTCTTCTTCTTCTTCTTCTTCTTCTTCGTAGTAAAGAAAGCTTTAAATGCCAGCATTGCTGTTCCATTCTTTATACGGAGGCTCTTATTCTTAATTTTACACTTTTTGCATTGTATTTTAACATTTTTGATTGTGTAATGTTCCAGACAATGTAAGTTAATGGGTAGACATATAAATATGTAAATAAATAAAATTTAAAAACACTGTTAGTTATTTTGGTTGGCTTCAGCGTGAGACTAATTCATTTCTATCTGATCTAGTGAGTTAGAAATTATTCTGCAACATGTATATAAAGCTGTGACAAATCTGGTTGCTGGGTTTGGAAGCTCATTGTAAGCTGTGGAGCTGTGCTAATCTATATGGGTTATGTAAAGATTAGTAAAATCCTTTAGGCTCAGTGTGAATGGGCTTAACAGAGAGAGGATACAGCTTTCAGGCACTTTTTATAAAATTTATGTGATTATTTAGATTTCTACAAATCTAAGAGATAGAATGTATGTTTTCCTGTTGGATTTGGCTATTGTGAAAGACTGGCTGGCTTTTGTTAAGATTCAGGGATACATGTTCTAAAATGCACATATGTTAAAACAGCACTATATCATTTATCTATTTGGAAAGGGGTATATACATAAACATACTTCTGAGGGGCGGTCAGATTGTACGGACCACGTGCCACATGTAGCCTAGGAGCCTTCTGTGAGGCCACAAAGCCCTTCCAGAAAATCCATAATTCTCAAAACAGCTCCACAAAAAAAAACATGGAGAATCATCCTTCCAGAGGCATTTCATGTGTGATTCATAGCCATGTATTAAAAGCTAGAAATAATTTTCTGGTCATTTCCAGTTTTTATAAAATAGGCAACGTGGCCTTTGGGAACCCAAGGAGAGACAGAGGTATGTGGCTCCCAGAACCTCTGCAGCTTCCCACCCACATCTAAACTAGGATCCCCAGACCTCAGGACCTGGTCCCTCTTCTCTTTTTGTCAAGATGGGCCATCTCATCCAATCCCCTGACATGTAGGAATACACAACCAAAGCACTCCCGACAGATGGGAGATTTTCAGACGCTCTAAAAAAACCCCTGGAGGTTGGGAGGAAGACAGTGCTGTCCCGCTTCCAGCAATTGATTTCGCACACCCCATCCTCCTCCCGTCCTTCATTAGTGATGCCTCCTTTCTGGAGGGACAAGAAATGCGCCACTTTTCATTGATGGAAGTTTCCACCAATGAAAAGTGATGCCTTTTCGTCCCTCCAGCATGGAGGAAGCATGAATGAAGGACAGAAGGAGGACAGTATCATGTGAAATCGATTGCTGGAAGCAGGACAGCACTGTCCTCCTCCCGACCTCCCTGTTTTGTTTTTTTAAGAGTGCCTTGAAAAGTCCATGGTCTCTTCCAACTCTATGATTCTAGCCTCTCACTTCTGCAGCCTAATTTGGGGCCCTTTCATCTGACATAATTATAGCACTATGATTCCACTTTAACTGCCATGGCAACATCCTATAGCGTCTTGGGGGTTGTAGTTTGAAGAAGCACCAGAGAGCTCTCTGGCCAAGAATTCTAAATATTAAACTGAAAGTGCCAGAATTCTATAGGATGGAACCATGGCAACTCAAAAGGAATAATAGCATTGTAACTGTGCAATGTGAAAGCACCCTGACTATGAAGGGTTGGAATCTTGCCTACCAGCGAATCATCAGCAATCCCACCTTCTCTCCAAAGCTGTACCAGCAATAGGAGTAACAGGAGTCCAGAGACTCCTATTGTCTATATGGGTTGTCTATATGGTGAAAATACTCCTCACAGAATTCGCTGAGAATACGAGTTGTCTTAATAGGATCCCACATTGTCTCACCGTATTGTGAAGGAGGGGGGCCAAAAAGACCAAAAACTACGCAAGAAAAGCGGCTTATCCCGACTTTTAAAAAAAGCTCCATGTGGTATGTGCATTCTTGCTCATTAAGACAAACCATTTGACATGAATTGCTTTCCCATATAAGAGGAAGGGCAAACCTGATTGGCCAGATGAGTGCAGGAGGTGGGGCTGGGTTACAGGGCAAGCGCCCGCTGCCGCCATGTTGGATTTTCACCTTAGCCAGTGAATGCTAAGATGACAAAATGGGAGTTTGTGTTATCTCTCTCTCTCTCTCTCTCTCACTCTGTCTAATAGACAGGCTAGCCATTCCTGGTACCCTTGTTAAAAGGGCATCAGGCCAATATATTTAGGAGCAGGCAAAAACAAAAGTAGAAAGACTATTCCTAGGCTTCTGAGCAGTGCCAAATTTGGTATTGTTTAAAACTCAGAACCTTTTAAAAAAATGTGTTTGTTCATCTAAATGGACTGTTGATGTTTTAGTTGGTTGTGTCACATTGATTGCTTTATTTTATAATGTTGTGTTTTTAATTCTACTGTTATGGTTTCTCATTACTTTGTTAGCTGCCCTGGGAATATAAATTTATCCTGAAAGTGGATGTAAATGCTGTAAATAGATAATGATCATTAATAGAAGCCTTTCTGCCATTACTGGCATTCTCTGTTGTTGTTGGGTGCCTTTAAGTCAGCTCCATCTTATAATTATCCTGTCCTAGGGTTTTCTTGGCAAGATGTATTCAGAGGAGGCTCACCATTGCCTTCCTCTTAGGCTAATCTATATCAGCCAGGATATGTCAGCTCCCCACCAGTGTATCCTGGCTGTGGAAGTGGCCCGTTCTTCCCCCATTACCTAGAGGAAACAGGCCAGAGTCCAAACAGAATGCCGGCCCATCACTGCAGCCACCACCACCACTTTCTTTGCTTTGCTGGGTCCGTAGAAAGCCAGCCGCACCATGTGACAAGTCCTCTGCATGTGACCAGTCTTGGTCATATGCTGTGGGCCTGCTATCTGGATTCAGAAGAGTAAGGGTGACCGGCAACAGCAGTGAGGGCCAGCCTGCTGGGATAGGCTCCTGCGGACATGTGGGGACCATAACATCTCGGCAGAAAAAGTTTAAAGCAGGAATTATCTTAAAACATGGTAAAGGGCCCTACTTTGGCTTGCCTCCACCTGAGCCCCATTTATGCCCCTGGGGTCATAAGGACAATCTGGTGGCAAAATAGGGCAAATGTCCTCCTTCGTTCGGACTACAGGGCTCACAGATGGAGGCAGGTTGCAGTATTTAGCCCATGTAGATGAGCCCTAAGAGAGTATGACTTGCACAAGGTCACCAAATAGACTTCCATGACTGAGCAAGAATTTGAACTCTGCTCTCCCAGAGTCCTAATCCAGCATTCAAACTACTACACCACACTGGTTCTAAATACAACAAACATTTTTATTTAAACCAAATAAAGCCCTTTTATGACATCTGTTTCCTAAGGTTGCTACCTCACTCTCCTGAATTACATTGCAGGCCCTGCTGAAATTCCCTGAACAGTCTGGAATCTTCCATGACATTGACTCTGGGGGCAGCGATAATCTGTTGTTTATTCTAAGTAGTATCTTCCTTATTAATTAGCCATTACTAATGGCTAGCCAACACTAACCCATAACTTTCATGCCATGTGAAATATAGTAATTTGTTCACCACAGTTTTTGATTCCTTCCTTTGTATGAACACATTCAATAGGACATCTGTGCCAACAGAACTGACCACCAGAGTATAAGGAGACCAGCAGCAGTGACAACAACAACAATCCACCTTCCTCCTGATGTGGGAACCAAATGTTGTCCTACACTTGGTTGCATGAAAAGCTAGTTGGAGAGGCTAAAGCTCCCCGAATCCCATGGCTCAATAGCAGGGAAATTATGAAAGTTACAGTCCAAAAAGTAATCTTTCCAAGTGCTAGCCCTGCCAGCAAACCCTGCTCTCTGCTTGCAAAGTTGCTGTTAGACTTGTCCCTATGGCTCCCCTAGTCAACTATTTAGAGAAGATAAGAATACTCCTTTATTTTTATGTATTGTTATTTCAAAAATGTATACACTGTTATTCAGTGGAATATCCAAGGTCATTTATAAAAACAAGATAACACATAGGACATTTTCAGACACGTCTTACTGCTCTAGAAGCTTTCAGGAAAGCTTCGGTGCTGCCGCGCGGCAGGTACTCCATTTCAGACAACGCCATCCCTCTGGCAAAATCGTCCGTGTCACTTCCATGTAGGATTGGAGGTGGCCGCGCCATATTTTATTCATGGACAACTTCCATGAATAAAATCTAGCAAAATATGGCGCGGCTGCCTCCAATCCTACACGGAAGTGACACGGATGATTTTGCCAGAGGGATGGCGTTGTCCGAAATGGAGTCCCTGCCGCGCAGCACCGCGGCAGTTCTCCCGAAAGCATCTAGCATGGTAAGACGTGTCTGAAAAGGTCCATATATGCTGGGTTTATTATTCTAACTTTTAATCAACAGGGATTGATGAGTCTTTACCTGCTTCCTGGTTTAGATCTCTGGCACTTGTGCTGATGTTTTTATTGATTAAATGTTACAGGGTGTTTTTGTTTTTGTTTTTTTCACTGTTTTATTTATGTGTTCTAGTTTAAACTGCCTCAGATATTTTTAAATGAAAAGCACAATATAAATTTTAACATAAATACATATACCAATATATTTTGTGGCCTTCAGATATTATTATTTATTCAGTTATTTTATATGTGGCTACAGCTGCAGGAGTGAAGATACATTTTTTAAAAAGAAAATATCTGTTCCTTCTCTTCAACCCCGCACACACTATTCAAGTCATTACGTGTATGCTTTTCTATGAAATCCAAAGCAATGGAAGAGATGATGTGAAATACATGCTCATAAGGATGCACTCGCATATCTTTTGATTAATAAAAATATGTTTACCAAGGCTCTACAGCTGTTTTCAATATCCTATTATGCCCAAAGCAAAGGGCTGGCTGACACATAAATTGGATGCTGCAGATTATATCATGACTTTTCCTTTAGCCTTTAGCAGTGCAACATAAAAGGAAGAAAAAAATGGAATCAACTGAACTGGAAAGAAGACAAAAAATTTAAGTCACCATAAAGTCAAGACATAGTACATTTAATTAAAGAAAGTTCTCTGTCTTTCACCAGAGTTTAATTGAACTTCTGTTGTTTTTTGAGGCTACTCCCTATCTCAGATCTGTACCTAAGGGCGGGGAAAGTTATGATATCAATATCTTCCCAGTAGACTTTAAGAAAAGATAAGGTGATGTTGAAAAGAAACAGAAAAACGCCTTCAAACAATTGATGTGAAGAATACCTCAGTGACTTACACCATCTGATGACCTCCAACTTGTATTTTTCCATTCCTAAAAACTCTCTGGAATTTGAATTTCATTGCCTTAATGACAATAGAGATCTTGAAAATTATGCTGGTAATGATTTGAGTATGCTGCATGTCATGCCATTTGTAATGTGCACGGCACAAGATTTTAAAGAACCTGTCTGGGGATGTTGTTATTTCTAGCTTTTAAGAACATTGTGTTATAGGTGATAAATGGAAAGAAAGAATCATGCCACAAAGCATTCCACTCATACTTAGCCTATCTACCATGGCTTTCCACCCCCTAACAATTTCTGTGGCAAACACTCATTCCCACTCATTCCACCCAATAGTGAAAGGGAGAGATACTGCAAATTCTCTTCTCTGTTTCCCCAGTTCATAGGGCCAATTCACTCATTGCAGATGAAATAATGGTGTGGCTCATCCAATAACATCCAAAAAGCACTGAAAGAGATTGCATGATGAGACACCACCCTCCACTGAGTGCAATAGTATGCATGTCTACTCAGAAGAAAACACCACTGAGTTCAATGGGTCTAGGACTATATCTAAACTGTAAAGTTCAGCAGAGTTATATTATTTTTGCTGTCATGGCTGCATCCTACAGAATCCTGGGATTGATAGTTTAAGTAGTAAAGTACAAATCCCAGGATTCTGTAGAATACAAATCTAAATAGTATACTGTATATCTAATTTCTATGTATGGTTGTGAAAGCTGGACAGGGAAGAAAGCTGACAAGAAGACAGAATCAATTCATTTGAAATGTGGAGCTGGAGGAGAGTTCTGAGGACACCAGAGACTAACATAAAGACAACTAAATGGGTCCTAGAGCAAATCAAGCTTAAACAGTCCCTAGAAGCCAGAATGATCAAACTGGCTTACATGCTAAGGAGGCTAGAAAGAGGCAGCTAAGCTTAAAGGACTACAGACTAGACTAAGGACTTTTTTGGACGTCTCAAATACACTGCAAGCAGCCTCGTCGCGTTGTGAGGCTGCTGAGCTGCAGGACATCGCTTTTGGACGACGCTCTCCCCTGCCGGTATGGTTGCAGTACCGCGGTGACATTTGAGCGTTATATTTCGCCGGTTTTTAATCACAATCAACTTTTGTGCTTAAAAACCGGCAAAATATAATGCTCAAATGTCCCCGTGGTACCGCAACAGTACCGGCAGGGGAGAACGTCATCTGAAAGCAATGCCCTGCAGCGCAGCAGCCTCAGAACGCGACGAGGCTCCTTGCGGTGTATTTGAGATGTCTGAAAAAGTCCTAAGACACACATGGATTCTTTCACCATGTGATGTGAAGAAGAAGCTGGGTGGCTGAAGATCAGGACAGCTAATGAAGGGGACCACGTGAAGGGTTCAAAAGGAAGGAGAGAGCTTCTGGAGAGTGAACTTCTGAAAAGCTTCTGGGGAAAGGCTTCGGGGAGTGAGCTTCTGAAGAGTGTGCTTTTGAAGAGTGAGTTTCTGAAGAGAGAGTTTCTCTCTCTCTCTCTGGCCTATATATAGCCCTTGCGTAACTTGGGGGCTGTCACCTGGAGTGAGGGGACGCCTCTGGGTGGGGAAAAACATGACCTTAATGTTATTCTGTTGGAGGGTTCAAAAGGCTCCATGTGCTTAGAGTGGTGCGTGCAAAGTCTATGTGTGCAAAGGTGTTTTTTTTTTTGTCTGTGTGCAAAGGGCAGATATGAACATGACCTCTGCCTTTGACCCTCTGGTAATGACTCTTAGATGGTCTGGGGAGATGAACACAATGGAGCTGCACACCTGAGGCAATGCCAATCAGGTATAGACATTTGCCCTATTTCATATCCAAATAGAATTGCCCAACATCTCTGGAAACTGCACAATACCTTACAATGGGGGTATACCAGTCTGAACCAGTTTGGCAGGGTCTCCATTCAGTGGAGGTAAACAAGACAGTTAAGCACTGATTGCTCTTAATGAGGCCATTTCTTTGTCAGCAAGAGGGAGGGAAATTCCAATTTGTACTTTAAAATGAGGCCTGACTTCTCCAAGATGGACATTTATCATATCAGAGGAAGGTAAGGGCAAACCACCTCTGAACAAATTCTGCCAAGAAAACCCTATGATAGGTTCACCTTAAGGTCTTCATAAGTCAGAAATGACTTGAAGGCACACAACAACAACTCTTAAGTTGGACACAACAACAAGAACCTCAACCAAGGATGCCACCATTCTGAATTTCCAGGACCTGAGCAGAACTGTTGATGATGGGGTATTCTGGAGGTCTCTCACTCACAGGATCACTAAAAGTCAAAGCTGACTTGACGACAACAGCACAACTTAGAATTAACAACAACAACAACTTAGAATTCTCTCCTATAGACCTCTAGTCAATTCTCCTGAACTACTACACTAGATCTTATTAGCAAGTAATTTTAAGTATTTCACCAAATTACAAACGCAACATTATGTAGAATAGAACCACTACAATTGGAATAGTATCAGACTGCTATATCTGTAGATGAGATAAACTTTTATCCATTTGTTAAGTGTGTACAGAATGGTGGCTTTGGGATCAGTGGTACTTACTTCTGAACAGACCTGGTTAGCATTAAGTTGTACAGTAGAAAGTCAAAATATTTGGTCTTCTATGTTGTATTTAGTCTGTTACAGTAATCAATTTGAACACTTTTAAGTGACTAAAAATTAATGCAAGTGCTTGTACAGTATACGAAAGTAAAAATACAAAATAAGTATAAAATTTATACAATATTCACACAAATCACAAAATTAAATATAAAATGAAAGTACTGCACTTAAGTACAAGCACCAAAATTAACACAACCACCATCCCTCAGCCAGATCTTTGATCTCAGGGCAGTATGCCATTAGAAATTAGAATGAAATACAATTACACAATTAAAATACTGCTAAATAAATGTAAGCACTTTTGAAATTCACTACAACTTCCAGCCGAGTGCTGATGGCAGGATGAATAACTCAATTGCAGTGATAAAAATAGATCTTCCATTTCCCTCTGATCTTAAAATTAAAAAAAAAAAAACTTGTTTCATGTAGAATGCCTGAAAGAATAAACATATCTTAAGCTGGCGCCTAAATAACAACAAGATAGGTGCAAATAAATTTCCCAAGAAAGGAATTGCATAACCACAGATGAAAAAGCCATCCTTCTTAGAAAATACCTCATTGCTACCAAGTCAAACTAGTCTAAACTCACAATATCTTGAACCAGTTTCCCAAATGCAGACCTGACCAAAAAAGCTCTTGTTTGCTTAAGGTAGAACAGTAAATTCTTCCCCACTCCATCTTCCTCTAAGCATATAATACACAAAGTTCATTGTACAAATAATGAGCAAATTATTTGGTACTCTAAGCAGAAAATACCTTCAGCTCTCTTTCTCTCTCTAGGGTAAATATACAATAATTATTTAATTCGTTATTTCTTTACAATATTTCTAACCTGCCCCATATTGTAAGATCTCTGGGTGGCCAAATTAAAATAAGTTGAAGAATTTAAAATGTAAAATAATATGACAATTATTTTTTAAAATATTTTTATTGACACATATATATTTGTCTACATGTCTAAAACACAAATAACAAACTCACCCACCCACCCACCCACCCACCCAAATTACGGAGACAATATACAAACACATATAAAAGAAAAGTAAAGCTACAAAAACTACAGTCTGTCTACAAATGACTCCTACCCCTCAACTAGACACTTTTTAAAACAAAAATCTACTATACTTCCTGATTGTTGAAAAGAAGAGCTTTAATAGAGTAGGACCCTCTTATCCGCTGGGGATTGGTTCTAAGGCCTCCTGTGGATACCGAAAACCATGGATAATAGCGAACACCATTGAAAATAATGGGACTTCAGATTTAAAATACTATAGAGCTGCCTTGGAGGACTTAGAAAATGGCTGGAGATGACACATTTTCTAGGAAGACTATATGATAGATGTACTGTTTTGTGTCTTGTGGATAATTGAATCAGTGGATAATGAATCAGTGGATATGGGGGTCCTACTGTACTTTTGCTACTTAAACATCATATTTTTCTTAAATATCCATTTTTGTCTTTCTAAGCCAGTAACAAAGATTGGTCCCCAATACATTTGTATATAAATAATAAATATTTCCCAGTCTCTCTTAAAAATTTCTAAGGATTTTTTCTGTAACCAACATGGTTAACTTATCCATCTCTAAGAGTTCATATAATTAACTAATCTTCCAAAATTGGTATAAGACAATGAAATTTTAAACAATTTAAATAATTCTAAAAACACATTAAGCAATTGCATGGTTTAAAAAGTTGAATAATATAATATAATAATACAAAACCACACATGGGTTGAAGTCAGTATGCCCTCAAAGTCTTTTATACAATGCCAAATTTTAACTTGGTGTCAAGGGAGCGCACATTCCACAGCCAGGGTGCCACAGCTGAAAAGATTCTCTCTCACGTCCTCACACATTTCTCCCACGCTTGGGACACAGGACTTTTTCAGACACCCCTTACCACGCAAAAAGCCTCTGGCACAGTTACGACACTGTCGCGTGGCAGGGGGTCTGTTTCGGATGCTGCCGTCCCTCTCTCGGTGTCATCCGTGACTGTTCTGGGTATGATTGGAGGCAGCTGTGCCATTTTTTCTCACAGAAGTTGCCTGTGAATAAAATATGGTGCGGCTGCCTCCAATCATAACTGGAACAGTCACGGACAATGCTGAGAGAGGGACGGCGGCGTCTGAAATGGACCCCCTGCCGTGCGACAGTGTTGTAACTGTTCTGGAGGCTTCTTGAGCAGTAAGGGGTGTCTGAAAAAGTCCACAGAGTGGTAAGACCTTGTAGTAGATCAAAATTCTTGCGGGGAGGCACTCATGTACATATCAAGGTCCCAGACCATTTCAGGCTTGTTTAATAATGCAAAATATCTTTAGTGGATTCAGAATGTTGTTGTGTAATGTTATACACAATTTGGGTTCAGTTTACTTTTTTTTTTTTTTTACCAAGTGCACCCTCTCAGATTATTTTTCCACTGTGATGTTCTCTTTAGTTCTACTCCTTGCTTATCTAGGAGCTTCTCTATCTTGTCTACTGTTTCCACTGGGAAGGAATGGATTGGGCCTGCATGCCCTCAGGAGCCCACCCAGGCAGGTGGTCATCACTGCAGCTACCAGTCTTCCTCACTTTCCCAAGAAGGCAGGAAGGAGTTCTGCAGCTTGTGACCAAGGCTGGTCACATGCAGCAGGGCTTGGTCACATATTGCAAGCCAGCTTCCTGACTTCTGGGAGAGCCAGGGAAATGGTAGTGGATGCTGCAGCAATGGGCTGACATATCTGTCAGGACTTCAGCCCATTTGGACGTGGCAATGGGGAAACAATGGGCCTGATCGTGGAGCTGGAATATCCTGGCTCATGTAGACAAGCCCCCAGACTTGCTTGACTCACTAGCAACTGCTTTCCCCTACTATCGCCTGCCTCTCCTGAGACTTACTGCCTATAAGCACAGGATAGGGATCTGAGAAGCAATTTAGAATAAAGGAGGGTCTGATTGGAATATGGGAAAAATATTTGAGAATAAATATAGAAGAAATAACATCTTGGATATCCCAGATAATCAAAATCAACTACTTAAAGGTTAGAGAACAACAATTAATGTTAACCAGTAAGTGGTATAAAACCCCACACCAAATCTCAATGATAGATAAAAAATCTCTCCCCAAATTGTTGGCATGGATGTGGACAAAAAGGGACATATATTAATATGTGGTGGGAATGTCCCTTTGTACAGAAATGTTGGTTAGAAATTATTCAGGGGATAAATAAAATGATGGGGAGAAACCTCCAATTTAATAAAGAAAATTGCCTAACTTTGAATTTAAGGAAATCGGGAAATGCTGCTATAATAATATAGAAAAATATTTGCAAGGTCTTATTATATAACTCCCATGCTATTAATGACCAGAAATTAATAAATAAAGCAAAAAACAAACAAACAGATAGGGATCTCAGGGCAAGAATGCTGCCTTGAAAATGTGTATAAGTGTGCATTTTTTGTCATTTGTTTGAGCTGAGATAGATAGATAGATAGATGTAGATGTAGATACACACACACACACACACACACATACTTGAATGGTAGTTGATACTTAATGCATTATGTTTTGTGACATCACCGGAGGGTACCCCTTGTAGTATCACAAGGACCTTCCTCCTGTGACATCACAAAGGATCATCCCTAGGTCTCAAGTTTGGGCCCTGGAATCTCAGGACCTGGGATAGTCCTGACCTGGCAGCCCAAGAGAGAGGAGTTGGAAACTAATTTATCTAACTTGCAAAGAAAATACTAATTAATGCATTCACCATTATGAATCTCAAGAGCTTGTGGGAGGGAGAGTTGTCATGAGAAATGTCTTGTGGCATGCTTTTTTAACAATGAGCAATTTGGTTTTAATAGCTATTGGCATGGAACCTGGAGCCTCTTGGACAGTTATGAATATACTGAGTTATCATCACTCAGCGGCTGTTGCTTTATAGTTTAATGTTCTGCAGGGTCTTTAAGAAGAAAGTTGAGACACAGTTCACTGAGGGAGGCTGGGGAAAAAGAGGGCAGTGTTAACAAAGGCATTGCTGCTATAGAGATGTGCTCATTCTTGCAGAAAGGAAAATAAAACAGGAACTTTTCAGTTGTTTTGCAAATCCATTATTTATTGAACTATAACTGTGTGCTTTTTTTTGTGTGCATCTGCCTGCAGGATTTTTTTTGTTTGATTTGACAATTATGTAGAACAATGAACACACCTGACTGACACCCTATTTGATTTGATTTGATTTCAGCTGCTTCTAGGATGGTATTCTTTGTATTGAAGAACTGCTGGGTTTCTTATTCTCCAAGGCCTCTGGAGTAGCTTTGATCTCAAATTCCGCTTAGACAGAATGTGCAATTGGCTATTTTAGAGGGGGGGGGATTGGTGGCGTCAGTTAGCACTGGCTTACAGAAAACATCCCCAAATTCTTTTGCATACAAGCTATTGTATTAAAAGTAGGCACATGTATCTGATCATGAGAGTGACAAAGAAAAGTGTAAGAGGGACAAAAGGCCAAAATAAGAGTGGAAACGCCCTTAAAAATGATTTTGACTGTCATTTTTAGGAAGAGTGTGCATTTTTTCAAAGTGGCCTTTTAATGTTTACTAATTATTGTGATCATAGAATCATAGTGTTGGAAGAGTCCACAAGGGTCATCCAATCCAACCCCCTGCCATGTTGATTTCAGTGGTTTTAATTATTGTGATGAGTTTAGCCTTATGTGTTTTTAATTTGTTTTTAATTATGTCTTTTAACTGCCATGAGCTCTATCATGTAGGGGGGGGGATGCTGGATAAAACTGTAATTAAAAAAATAAGAAATATGAATGCACCATGCTTGCAGAATAAATCAGCATTTGGTTATATCTTGCATAAAGATGAAGGAGATTCTAAAATCATAGAATCATAGAGTTCAAGCGACTTTATCAGACCACCCCCCTAAACCTTGTTCTTTTGCTGGCATAACTTTGCCATTTTATACCAGCAAAAGAACTCCCCATGCCACACTTACCTCCTATCTGTGAAAAGGCTTCCCTTGCAATGAACGAGGAGTGAACGGAGTTCTGTTCACTTCCTCGATTGAAATCCTACATATTCTCACGAGAATACATAGTGCAGGAAATTCAAAAATAAAAACAAAAATAACAAAGTTAAAGTTATACAAAGCACCTAAACACACTAAAAAAGTCCCAAGTAAACTGGAGAGGGTCATAAAAAGTGCTCCACCTACCTGGATGTTGCGATCTCACCCAGAAATGTACTCGCTGGACTGGCCATTGACATTGCATAGAAAATGCTGTCTTCTGCACAGAAAATGCTGTAATTGGGGATTTATTCTGCACAAAATTCACACATGGTTGATTTGCATAGAAAAAGGCATTTTCTGCATAGAAAACAGCAATTTCTGCACAAGAATTAATATTTCTGCATTGAAATATTATTTTCCATTCAGGAAAAGCTGTTTCCTGTGCAGAAAATGCTGATTTCTGTGCAATACAATCACATGCACATTTTGTGCAGAATAAGACCTAAATTGCAAAAATGTTCATCAGTCCAGGAGTCTTCTTGTCACAATTTCTCAGCACTTGAAAAACATGGTTGTTGTTGTTGTTTTTTATCATTTTTCAAATAGTTTGGAATATTCCTACCATCCCTAGCCAAGGGTAACAAACAACCATTTCTGGAGAGGTTATTTTTCACAGCATAGGCAACTGAAATGGCATGCATGATTATTAAAGCAAGATGGAATATTTCCAGCTGCAGAAGAGAATGAGAAGCCAAGCAGATTTTATTTTCTCCAATATGCACATTATTTTTAAGGGCATGGATTGCTTACTTCAAATATGCAGTTGTGTCTTATATGAAAAATAAATTGGCTGTAGTACCTTGAAGTCAATTTTCTTTTTACTGCCAGTGAAAATGCTAGAATACTGTTATTCCACATACAGCCAGAATAAGGAGATTTACGTTTTGTTTCTTGTCATAGACTAATGTGACATTTGAAAAGGTTGAAGACAAAAAGTACTTCTATTAAAGCATTTCACACCTGCTTGACTTGCAATTTAGTTCTCAATACATTACAGCCCAGTTAACAAAAGTAGGACATACCTCAGCACAGTTATTAGAGATTAGAAGAATTGCGCTTTGTCAGCATAGGCCTGACCCCCCCCCCCAAAAAAGCATTTTCCTAGTAATCTATGCATTAAGGGAATGTGCATGAGGAATGTCCTGCAGAAGTTTATCTATCATTTGGTATGTAATGGGTCACTGTCACTTAAACAATCATTGGAAATATTGGGAGGATCTGCCTTTGTTCTGAAAGAACTGACATATCAGACTAAGGACTTCATCAGACTTGGGAAACGTGGCACAAACCGTGGCACAAACTGAATCAGAAGAACGCTATGAGAACAGGAAAGGTGACATTATCAGGGGCCCCTGTCCTCAGTTGTTCTGGAGGAGTAGCGCGGCCATGAATAAAGCATCCCTTTTTTATTGACAGGCTAAGCCTTCATGGGAGAAAGGCAGAAAGGGACGCCTTATTCACACCTGTGCTATGCCCCCGGAACGGCTGAAGAAGGATGTTGTCTGGTAATGTCGCCTGTTTCTGTTCTCGTAGTGTTCTTCTGATGTGGTTTTTGCCACATCTGATAAAGTCCTTAGTCCAAAGAACAATATAATATACTGTATACATGTGGTTATTTTCAGTCTCTCCAGAGCACAGATAAGCCATACTGTGGCCATGCTGGCCAGAGGATTCTGAAGTCCCAAATAGTAACTTGACCAAGCTCACGATTTATCCTAGAACAAATAACTCCTCAGGCAAAGAGCATTTATGGTTTTTCATCAAATTATCCAGCTTCTGAATAGTATTTTAAACTATTAAAACACACAGTGCACTGGTGGACAGTCTTAGTGCAAGATGTATCTCTGTCCTAAAATAGATTTTCATGTTAGAATATGTAAGCATGTTTTGCTCATGCCCAGGGCAATGATGCTGCTTGAGGCAAAGGAGAAGATGGTGCCTCTCCATTCTGTGCACAGACATTGACAGAAATAACAGCTGAATCTTATTTCAACTCTGATAATGGGATAGGGTCTTCTAACCGGTACCAGGACAATTTATTGGGTGCAAGACCAGTTGTGTTGCTTTAAGATGCAGAAGGAGACTGCTACTAGTGCCTCCCATATCTGTTGCCTGAGGCAGTTGCCTCACTATTTCCAATAGTAGGGCTGGTCCTGTGCAATTTGTTTCAGCTGACAAACATTCCTTGAGCCCAGGTCAGGCTGTTGAAAGATTTGAAGAAATGTAATCCATTTGTAGCCTGCCTAAATACCCTAAAGGCATCAGATCCTGTCTGATCTTGGAAACTGAACAGGGTAAGCCCTGGTTAGCACTTGGGTGGGAGACCACCAGGGAATACCAGGTACTGTAGCCTATATTTCAGAGGAAGGAATTGGCAAGCCTTGCCTAAGAAAACCCTATGAAATTCATGGGGTCATCATAACTGAACAGGTGACTTGAAGGCACATACATACATACACACACACAACCCCTTCGCAGTGTGCATGGTGCTTAATTTGTAAAATGAGAAGTACTGCTGCTCAAACATTTCCATAAATGTAAAACATTCCCTTGGATCCTGTGCAGGAGAAAGGTGGGATATAAATCAAATATATCAGATCAGTGAATCAATCTATAAAGCTCTGTCCTGTAAGCACAGCTGTAATGAGGCCATGAGTCAGGACACGTGTTATAAGAGATCCTTTCTCCTACCCAGCCTGTAGGCTATGCTTGTACAGTTTGCAACTCTTGCTCATGATGTCAAATGCTAATCAGCAGCTTTGTGCAATTACGGTATGTCCCACCATGTGCTCAGTAAATTTGCTGGTTCTCCCCACCTCCCCAAGATTGATAATGGAAAAAAAATCAGGCAGGAACAGAGTTGTTATCTGTAGTGTGGTTAGCAGGCTACGTTTAGTTTCACAAATCATAAGTTTTCTTGAAAATATCTCAACTAATTTCTTTAGGTAGCAAATATAAGCCTAACACCCTAGTCCAAAAGCTGCCTATAGAAGTACTATGCACCTTTTAGAACACCTGTTTAGGATTTCATACTGGAAGTGGGTTCTGACATGGTTCATTTGCAGATGTTTCTCCTTGGCCCAAGATGGTAAAACTTGGGGGAAGGTCCATCTTGGAGAGATTTTGCGTATTTCCCAGACGGTTTTTCACAGATTTCTGCAAATGTGCAAAATGAAACATTTTGGTAACTGTTGCCTTGTTGACTGGACTAGTAAATGTAGTTCGTTGGATGGGTTGTTTGTACCTTTGTCACAATCAACGTGTTTGACCAATCAGGAACAAGGCACTGTTTTTGCTCAAAAATATTTGCACAAAACCTGGAAAGAAATGTACACCAATACAGAAAACAAAAACACAAAACACATACACACATTGGGTACCTATCCACAATTGGCAGTTTTGCCAGGTAGAGATGGCCTGTTTCAACCAAACTCTCAGTAGTTATAAGAGCCACCCCCTCTTTATCTCTAGGCTTAATTCCAGTGACCTCTTGCTTGAATTTATTATTGTCTATATAACTTACTCAGCTTCCCAAAGCCTTTGCAAATGTCTCTTGGGCAACCCTACTTAAGAACAAAACAATGGTCTTTAGAGGTGGACTTTTAGCCTGAGCTAAAACTCTATTGCTTCCACGCCATCATTATGATGCAACAAACTGCCAATGTGTCCAAAAATTCTTCCCCTCCTACCATAGAGCCTTCAGACATTTCCACAAAGATATCTTTCAGCTCTTCCCATGCTATTATGGGTGGACAGCTACATTTGTCAGATGTAAATTTTAGCCGTTGTGCATGTTACATCTCAATAAGCGTCCACAAATCCACTTGCCAGTTCAATATGCGCCCACAAATATGTGTTTGCAAATTTCCATTGCATGTTTTGAGCAGGTAAGCAACAGGATTCCTTCTGGGCAGCAGGAGGGACTGCAACTGTTTCTTACCTTTCGCTATCCTTTCTCTGCCTTCTTCTCCACCAAGACCCTACATTCATGTTGCTGGATGTTGGGACTTAGCTTCCAGAATTGCTCACTGAGTATGACACACAAAGTAGCTGAGGTATTTGGGGAGTCACAGCCCAAAAAAACAACTTTCCCAAATTATGGTGGATGTAGGTGAGGAGGCAACCATGAATTATGACTGCCCAGCAGGCCAAACCAACATCTGGGAATCTGAGCCACTTCATTTAAACTATGGCAAGTTTAACCATTCATTTAAGATTGTGGCTTAGATGGCTTCTGTCATCATGCTCTGAATCTATTTGCAGCTTATTTACCTTCCTCCTATCTTCCTCCCTCTTTCCATCATCAAGTTTCTGCTGTCTTTTGTTGTGATCTGGCTTTGGGACTCTGAGAATACTGAACAGACTTTAAAAGGGAAATTTTCTAGCATGAATACTAGTGATTAACACAAGTTGGATGAGCTTGGCATAGATCTCAATTGGAACACCTGGTCTGAAGCATTCATGTAACCAGAAAATTGGCTAATGCTCCTAGCTGGATTGTGTGATACCTGAATGAATCATATATTAATCTGCCCCTTATGGAGCTGTTGCCATAAACTGTTTATGCTCAAAAGGCACTGAGAGCTGCATAAAATGAGGTACAGGAATTATTTCGCTCCTGGTGAGATTTGAGAAGAGGGCTCAGAAAGATTTTTGTGCACAAAACAGTGCCCTTTCACACAACACAAGTGTAGGATCTATGACTCTAATAGCACCCTATGGAATCCTGTGATTTTCAGTTTAGGGAGGAGTACTTTAACATTTCCTGCCAGTGCCTCCCGAAACTACACATTCCACGATGCTATAGGATGCATCCATGGCAGGGGAATCAAAGCACTATAGCTGGGTAATGTGGTTAATGAAGTTCCAAGACTTCAATAAGCAGCCTGTTTAGGATGCAGTCTGTCCACACTTACCCAGAAGTAATTACCAATTATTTCAATTGGACCTAAGAGCAAGTTAAGCCAGCCTACACACCATAAAGGCATCAGCTCCCATCTGATCTTGGAAGCTAAGCAGGCTAAGATCTGGTTAATACTTGGATGGGAGCCCACCAATGAATGCTAGGTACTGTAGGCCTGTGGCATTACTCCAATGGCATCATCTGGTGAGGTTCAGCCTCTCTGACCACCACCACCCAGTGCCACCACTGCTTTAGGCAATATTTCAGAGAAAGGAAGTAGCAAAACCACCTCTGAGTATTCCTTGCCTAAGAAAGCTCTATGAAATTCATGGTGTCACCTTGAGAAGACAAGCAACTTGAAAGCACATGCACACCCAGAAGAGCAAGATAGTGTATATGGGACTGCGCCTCAACTGAAAATTATTCAGTTGATCAATGAACAGAAAAATATTGCGAGCATTAGCAAAAAGTAACATTTTGTTCAACATGTTTTCTTCACAGCTCTTTTCTGTATATTTATTTCCACCTTTACAAACTTGTTCAGGGCTCACTTTAAATCACACCGAGGATGTGAAAATCTCTGCCTTGATTTTGGTGAGTTTCTCCAAATCCCTACTTGTTCTTGTTTTGTATCAAGTTGCAAGGGTTTATATTTTCTTCTTCCACTGAAATTCATGCAATACTTTTTCTATATGGATGTTTTATTTCTACATAGACTGTTTTTACACATTTTTCCTAAATTTGCACATGCATGTGTTCAATTATCATGCAAAATCCTACATATTTTTAAACACTCTATGTACATTTTATCTAGTCACATTTTTTATTATGTGCTTTGTTTTGCTCCAACTTTATTTCTTGGAAACATTCTATAAACTTCTCAAATGTCTAAGGAGATTGTCAGATGCAGCAAAAAGTACCTTAGCAGAACACTGGGACAATGTTACTATGCTGCAAATGGGATCCAGTTTCAGACCACATTGTCCTCGTCACATTCTGCTTCTGTGCTGCAACTGTTAGTAAGGCATCACTTTTCATTGACAAGACCTCCCCATCAATCAAAAGTGATGCCTTACTAATGGCTGCAGCCCAGGAGCAGAATGCGATGAGGATGAGGATGTCTGAAACTAGGTCCCATTCGCGGGACAGTAATGTCATCCTGGCATTCTGCTAAGGTACGTTTTGGATGTGTCTGATAATATCCTAAGGGTTATGGGATGGGGAACAAAATGAGGGCATTTGCCTCCAAATAAGAATTTTACTCCTTCCCCCGCCCATGGAATTTTTCTTCCTCCTCCAAATTTCTAGCATTGCAGTCATTTAAAAGTTCTGTTGAGCTTTTAGAAATACAGTTTGGGCATCCAAAGAAAAGGGGGCAGGCCAAGTTACCAAGGGAATAAAAACATAGTGAATACAGGAGTTATAGGTTCAGTATGTTTCTCTCAGCAATGCTAGAAATTAGGTGACTGAAGAAAAAATATATTGGGAAACAGAATTCTTGTTTGGGAGGCAATGCCTTCATTTTGCCTCCCCTATAGCCATACCCCTGTGGCTACTCAAGGTGAAGTGTGTATTTTCCTACAAGAAGGCTTGATAAAAATCACATTTTTGAACCTTCCAAGAATATTGAATCCAGCGAAATGTTATTCCATCCCTAGCAACAATGGGAGGCAAGGAGAGATGAGCGTGATAACTCTGCTTCTCTGTCCACTGAGATTCTCAGCATCCTCTACACTTGGATGGTGACTGCCTGCCAAAGAAAGCTGCCTCGTATCCATGCAAGTTTTCTGCACAGTTTAGAACACCAGAAAACTAAAGCTTTAAACTGAACATAACCGAGAATAAGGACAGAGACTCTCCCACAGTCTCTCCCTTTGCATGTCGAGACTGAACTCTTTAAAATAACCGAACAGGGCTTAAGTCAAATCAACATTAATCTAGTTCATTATAATGCTCTTTATATACTTTGCAAATGGTTAGATCAATCCAGATTTATATATCTATAAGTGTGACAGAGGAACATAAGCATGTGTGTATAAGTAGGTCAGTTTATTTACCCATCTCTCCCACTATAGTCTGTTCCAGCTGAGAGCAGCTCTCGAGGGTCTTTGAGATCTATCCCACCACCCACCAGCTGATTATTTTAACTAGGGGTGTCACTGGCTGAACAGGGACTACATGCATTCTATGGACAAGCTGAGATTTCTTCCAAACAGTGTGTATTTTAAACCTGTAAGAAATCATCTGGAGCTGCTTGGCCAATATTTGCTTGATTAATTGTTAACAGGAATCAGTTTGGCTACTAATTTCCAAGTGTCCAAATTGGGTCATTATCTGTGCTTCATTGAACAGCCAATTAAAAGTGAAATGGAAACAGCAGCCATTTTGCCCTCTAGATTAGCATCCAAATCAAAAGCAGATGCTTTGAGCATGAGACTCAAATGATACATGAACTCAAAGTGGGATTCACACATGAGAGAGACTAAAAGAAACATCTCTTTTGATAATAAGATGGGGGCATCAATATGAAACAGTGTTTTCCTTTTTAGGTCATGTTTCATCTCTCTTTTTCTTTCAACTAAAATCCTTCTGTGTGAGGTAGGAAAGCACACTACAAAATAGTTTTACAAATAAACTAATGGAACTGTGATATGGGACTAAAATCCCCAGCCATCCCTGGGGTGGAGATCAATCTTTCTGGGGCTTCTGAGGCCCATTGCCTTTATGTTGACAACAGAGCAACAGGTTCTCTGGAAATGGACCACTCCTTCTCTTTGAGCTGGCAGCCATTAAATGCATTCAGGCTGTAAGCATTTATTTACTTGCTTGGGAGTAATTCCAGATGGAATTTAATTCTGAGGAGAGTTATATACTGAATGTTTCTCTATTTATCATTATGCCCATAAAGACTTCAATGAATAGCATCTTGTTTTGCTTTTAGAATGGCAAAGATAGCTAGGCTGCTGCACTTTTAAACCCCACATGTACGCACATCTCTAGCCTTTCTGTCTATTCTTTCTATGTTTGCTGCCTTGGTCTCATTTATAATCAGAGACATGGGGTCTAGTCAGCTATCCTCTAGGGTTTTGAACAGAGCCTTTGATATGGACTTTCATTCTTAGAATCCTGTCATGGTTACAGCCACTGGATGGACCCTCTCTTTCTGCCAATCTCCCACACTCTCAGGGTTATCCCTATGCTCACCCACCTTTTCTGTCTCTCTTTCTCTCTCATCCTGCCCAGTCTGCCTCTCCACCCACTGCTCATCAATAAGTGACAGCCAGGTCCCCTCTTGGGACTCCACAGCTGCTGAGTGGTGGGAGGCTTTTGGATGGAGCACAAAGAATTGCCCTTTGTGCCCTGTTCCTATGTGTGATTAAGCTGCACTTAATATGCATATAAGTTACTAACAAAATGGAGACCCTGGTGTTGTTCTGGAAATAGCTCTGTATTGAAGAGATCAAGCTGCCCAAGGCTGCTGCCACACTGCAGAAATAATGCAGTTTGACACCACTTTAACTGCCATGGCTCAATGCTATGGAAACCTGGGATTTCTAGTTTGTTTGGCACTAGAGCTTTTTGCTAGAGAAGCCTAAATATCTCACAAAACTACAAATCCCAGGTTTCCATAGCATTGAGCCATGGCAGTTAAAGTGGTGTCAAACTGTATTATTACAAAAAGGATATTGACAAATTGGAGCATGTCCAGAGAAGGGCAACTAAAATGGTGAAAGGCCTGGAAACTATGCCATATGAGGAGAGACTTAGGGAGCTGGGTATGTTTAGTCTGGAAAAAAGATGGTTAAGAGGCGATATGATAGCCCTGTTTAAGTATTTGAAGGGGTGTCACGTTGAGGATGGAGCAGGCTTGTTTTCTGCTGCTCCAGAGACTGGAACACGGAGCAATGGATGCAAGCTCCAGGAACAGAGATTCCACCTCAACATTAGGAGGAACTTTTTGACAGTCAGAGCTGTTAGGCAGTGGAACGCACTCCCTCGGAGCGTGGTGGGGTCTCCTTCCTTGGAGGTCTTTAAACAGAGGTTGGATGGCCATCTGTCAGGGATGCTTTGATCGTGATTTCCTGCGTGGCAGGGGGTTGGACTGGATGGCCCTCGTGGTCTCTTCCAACTCTACAATTCTATGATTCTATGATTCTATGATTCTACTGCAGTGTGGCAGCAGCCTAGGTGACTGGTGCTGAAGGCTACTTATGACCAGGACCTGGAAAAGTTTATTGTTGCACCATAGGCCACAGAATTGGGACAGGGGGTTCTGGAAATGGTACTGTAGTCCCAAAAGTATCTTTTTTTCAAGCCCACAGTATTCCCTCCAGTGTTTTAACTACTGTAATGGGTGTGTATGCGTATTAGGATGCCAGTATGGATCTTATGCTCATGGACGAGATAGTTTTTTAAGAGCTGTGTTTGTGTTTTGAATACCAAGTGACCTGAATTCCTATGAAAAAACCTATTTATTATTCATGATATTTTAAATGTTGGTAGGTGTGAACCATGTGTTGGTCTATGCTGGGGGGGGGGGTTAAAGCAAGAAGTGTGCCACTCTTGAAGACACCCAGGAGTGGTGGTTTGAGGTTCAAAAAGGTTATACTTCCCAAGCACACACACACACACACAGAGAGAGAGAGAGAGAGAGAGAGAGAGAGAGAGAGAGAGAGAATCAAAAGCTTAAAAATCTTAACCAGAAACTGGCTATCCAGATGTGTGTGAATTCCCCCTATTTTTCATTTACTTTTGCCATATGGGGCTTGGTGTGGATTGTGGTAGGTGTTTTGATAAGATCTCAGCTACCACATGCATGGTTATTTATATGCCTACCATTTCTCTCTGGAATTCCGCAAGACTCCTGGTCTCACAAGACTTCTGCCAAAACCTGGCACGAAACTCACCCCAGATCTCCCCAAAGTCTCGCAATGGCTCCAGCCATTGTGAGACTTTGCTCCATGTTTGCTCTGGGCTACTGCTTTGAATCAAGCCTGCTCTATGGTGCTAGGCCTAGACAAGCTCCGCACAAACATCCCGCTCCTCTATGAGTCGGGGATAAGCCATCTGCCAGCTGAACTGCTCTGCTAAAATCTGCCAACAGAAGAGACAAAAGGGGGTCCATGGAGAAGTGGTGTGTTGAACAAGGAGCAAACATGTCAGAGTCAAACCACTTGCTGCCCAGAGACACTAGGTTGGCACAAAGTTAGGTGAGGGCGAGGGTGGTTCTAATTAATTTCTGGCATTCTTAGGTTGAAAGGGGATTGGATTTAGCACAGGTTCAGCTTGCTGGGTAAATGCTCAGGTCTTGAGCAGTTGGGGATTGTATTCTCTCATCATAAAAAATCAACTGCTTGCTAGATTATCATTCTAGTTTAACATTCGAGGTGAAGGGCCTGCTTCTTTATTTTTAAAATTCACACATCTGTCCATTCATTTACCTCCATACTGATGTTTAAAAGGAACTTTTTAAAAATGGAAAATCACTTTAGGGATTATGGGGCAGTTTCCTGGTAACATCGCCAATTATCACTTTACCCATCATGTTTCTGTTTACGGCTTGCAAAATCAGATGGGTGTTTTTGTTTTGTGTTGTCATGTCTTGTTTTCAAAGCTCAGTACTGGCGAGCAAGAGTTAGGTTTGAACAGAAAGTGTTGAAGCTACTTCCAGAGCTGCTTCATAGCTCAAAAAAATGTTATGTGCCTCTCTCCACAAAATATGTATTTACATTTGCATACCAATTGGAGGTCTTATTACCTAAATTTTTGCTAACTTTGATGAAGCATGGAATTTAATTACATCTATGAAATGAATGCAGTCATTTTATGCGCCTTGAAGATGTTCTGCTCCTTGTACAGAGATAGTCAATTTGCCCTTTGCAGATCGAACCAATAAAGCTGCCGTCATTTTCACCAAGCTAGAAATATTCTCTTTGGATAATGGTTGCTTTTGAAATAAATAGACCACATTCTCTGTGTGAGTCAACCAAGAACTGATGCTGCTTTGCAGATGAATATCATGCCTTCACACTACAATGGCAACTGCAAAATAAAAGAAATTTGCCTGGCTAATAAGGCTGAGATTAGATTATACTACATTAAGCAGAAGAGGAATCACATGCTTTTAGTCAGTTTCCTTCAGACATATATACCTCTGCTCTGTTTCAAGATACACTGAGCAACAGTGGTGCAGTAAGTAAGTTTAGACTCTGGAGACTTTTCCAGTACAATCTCTCTGCCTCAGGCATTGAATTTTCCAAAGCATCTGGATGTTGTTATCTGAGGACATTATCAGATGTGGCAAAAATCATGGGATTACGATGTCAGGGTAATGTGAATGGGCCCCACTATCATATGACATCATCATCTTCGCATTACTACTCTGTGCTCCAGCTGCGAAAAAGGCGTTCTTTCTCATTCATGGGACAAGCTGTCAATAGATCATCAATAGAGCTCTTTTCACGCTATTGACTGCATGCAAAACCACATCCCATTGTAATCGTGAGATTCCAGTGTGAATGGGCGGTCCTCAGTGAGAAAACTTCCAAGTGAGAATGCAAAAATGAAGCACAGGACACTCTTTTTATAAGCTACCCCCTTTAGTTTGCATGTTCTAGGAGTGTTCATTGCTTGTGTTCAATTACTTTGTTAATTAAGGTTTTTTGTTTTTTGTTTTTTTGTTTTTTAGTTTTAAGCGTGCTTGCGTCTTCTCACGAGAACCGCCGAAATCTTGCCCATTACAAATTGCAGAAGTAAACTCCCATCCTTGAAGTGCTAGTTGTCTTTGTGCAATAATTCCATGGTGTTTCTTTTACATGATTACAGCTACAGCTGTACATATAATAAGTGTTATAATATCGTAATGTTCCTGCTGTCTTCATTTGCAGAATTATAGTGTTTTTGGATGCTAGTCTGATAATGTCTTTCTATGTGTAACCCTCCCATCTTTTCCCATTTTCCTTTTTTTTTCTTACCACACACACAAAAAAAAAATCTGTTAAGGAAGAAAAGCCAAAACAGCTGCACAATGTCTGTATACTATGCTGACAGTGCTAGGAGTGGTCCTTCTGGATGTTCCCGTAATGGTCTTACAGTGTTGTGGAGTTGCAGCAGGGGAAGAGGGGAATCAATAAGATAAATGTTAAAATGTGCATTCACTTTCTTCCCTGAATGTGGTGAGACAGCCCTCCAGCCTAGTTTTCTCAGAGTGAGCCTAGACCTCTGCCCCTGGAACCCGCCCCTGATGACACCACTATTGAGCAAACTGTTGTAGGATGAACCCAAAACACATCTGATTCACCACTTAGTCTCAGGGCTCCTCCAGACTGGCCAAAAATCTTGGAATTTAATAACCATAACAGTTGTATTTATTTGATAGCCAAACATTGTTATTCCGTTTCTAGTGTTTTTCTTGCACATTCCTGGTATTAACCATAACTTTTTGCTCCCTCTTCAGTGGGTTTTCTTCAGAAGGTTCAGATACAGGCTGGGGTAACTGTCCCCTATCTGTATCCATTGTCTCAGTTCCTCCTGCTGCATTTTGGGTGGTCTTACTGAGGAAATCTGGAATGGAAGTTGTCTGTTTCCTGTTACAAGTCATAAAATCCCTTTTTGCCATTGAGGTTTTCCACTCATCTTTGTCCCCTTATTACATTTATGATTACCAGATTACTGTTTCTGCCTCCTCCTTCTTTTTATAGTAATACCACCAAAATGGTATAGCTTTACATCACTTCAACACCATAGCTATACAAACACCTGAAATAAAAAAGGAAAAAAAATACATATTGAAAAGAGAAATAATATGCAAAAGGGGGAGGGTAGCAGGTTGTACGTTCCCCCCACACACACACTTTTAAAAGAGTTATAGTGTCAAAATGGTATAGCCTTATATCACTTTAGCACGACTATACAAAAAACTAAAACAAAAAACAAAAAACCCAGAAAATTAGAAATATAAGACAGGAAAGGTGAATACTGGGGAAGAGCATATCGATGGAGGTGTTGAGTTCATGGGAGAAAGGCAGAAAACTACACATGTGCACCACACCTCAACCAAAGCGTAAGGGAGAAAAAAAAGATGATTGAAAAGAAACATGCAGATTGGGGGTAGTGCTACAGCCAACAACAAATCAGTGTCAAAACTCTGGTATAAATCAAGGATGATTGGATGAAAGAGCAGAAACAAGTGTTACAAAGCATAAAATCCTAAAAAAGAATGTGCCAATATTTCCTAGAACTATTGGGTAGTCTGGAGGAGACCTCTGAAAGTGATTTGTCTTTATGCAAAGAAAAGGAGTGAAATATGATGATTGAGGGCCTTACCACACTCTGAAGAAAAGTGGCAAAGCAGCAGGAATATTTCACCTTCCCTGCTGCCTTACCACATGACACCATTTTTCAGGCATTCTTTCATTCCAGTCCCATGGGGGACTGAGCTAAAACCGCATCTTTTTGCTAACGGGTTTTTCCAGTTAGCAAAAAGTCACAGTTTTACCTCAGACCCCCATGGGACTAGAACAAAAGAATGCTGACATCATGCAGTAAGGCAGCAGGGAAGACTGAATGTTCCTGCTGCTTTGCCGCTTTTCTTTGGAGTGCAGTAAGCCCCTGAAAAGAAGTGCTGCTACTCTCAAGTGATGCCATTGTGGTGGTGATTGTGATGGTCAAAGGCTTGTTAAAGGCAAGTAAATGTCCAGAATCTTCAAAAAGGTAAGTTAAAGTCAATTAAATGTTAAGAGTCTTTTTGGATTTCTTAACTTCTACAGAATCTGCAGATGGCCACACTCTATTGTACATTTCCATATGCAGATTCAGATATCCTATGACTGTTTGCCAAACCAATGTGAGGGAAGGAGGTATCTCTATACTCTATGACCTACAATCAAAGAAAAACCAAGCCAGGTTGGATGTTGATGTGCTTTACTTGCCCCTGAATGTGTAAAGTACCCAAAGCAACATTATAGTGTTTGGTCTTTTTCAGATGGGGAAACAATAGAAATTATAGTTGCCCGTATTCTACATCAGCCACTAAGTTAAGTATAGTGAGTTAAGTATAAGTTAAGTAGACTTATCTAAGTAACCTCTCCTGGCCCAACCTGCCCAAACCTGAAAGAAATTTCATTCATCCATTCTCTGATCACCAGCAGAATGGACCTCTTTCTCCCCATGCAACTGATGCCTAGTAAAGTAGGTTGGGGAAAAATTATGACCATAGCAATAGTGTCACAATCGTCTGTTAGCATGCCCTACTACTCCCTCCCTATAATATCTCATTATTGGAAGTATTGGACACTTCAAAGGGTCAAGTAGACTGGGGAGATCCAAAATGAAGTCAGATGGAGGTCACAAGGACCTGGGAATATTTCTAAGGTGTCTTAGAAATATTTTAGCAAGTACACCCAAGCTAGGATTAAGCAAAAGCCCCCTAGTAAACAAAAACATCAAGGAGGTATGTGCTTCTTGGCCCCCTCAACAATGAGTCACACACCCTAAACAATCAAGTGACCTACACAACCCAAATCCCCAGGAAATATCTCTTAGAACCTCTCCTGTCCTACAATGCGAGGTTGTCATAAACCCATCAATTCCTATTTCCCAGCCATTAACAGCAATCAGCTAAGTTTCAGTTTCCATTGTTTACATGTTGGGAAACCCATCTAAGCTTTGTTCTAGCCAAAGTACCTTCTGTAGGATATGAAGCAGGGTATAAATATCAGCCCCATACTATAGCCATGTGTGCCACTGCGGACAAGACCCGGGCACTTTCTTTGTCAGCACACCCCCAAATCGGAACTTCCAGTTCCACCCTCAGCTTTGGTCCGAGTACTTTGCTACTCTTTGAGACTAGTAACTATCACCCTATTTCCCAAATCTATTCCTCTATCCAACCTTTCTACCTGAACTCTTCAATAACCTTGTGTGGTTCTTGTGAGCATGTGTGAATGCTTTTATTTTTGGTTTCACTTTAACCTGGAGTTTTCTGCAGTTAGTATTGGTACACATAGGTGAAATGATCCCAAAGTTACCTTCCTCTTGCAGCCTTCCATTTGAACTAATAATAATAAATCCCCCAAATATTAATATCATCATTGGCATCACATGTGGGGCTCTAAAGCACCCCTATCTCTTTGGGTAACCTGTGAGTAATAGTAATCATGAATACAGAACAGTTACAGGTGAGTAAGTCTAGGTAACCATTCCGTGTTTACTACTTAGTGCTACTTAGTCACAATTGTGACACTATTCCCATGATTGTAATTCCTCTTTACTGTACTAGGCATCAATAGCGCGGGGAGAAGGAGGTCTATTTTGCCAGTTATAGGATCACAGATTAATAACATTTCCATCAGTTTTCAGGAGGGGTCAGGTCAAAAGAGGTTACTTTGTCAAATATACTTAAGTATCCTTAACTAAATAGCTGATGTAGAATACAGGCCACACCCTGTATGTTTGGGGGATATGTTCCCAGACTTACTATGAATACTTGAAACCATGAGTAATAGAAAACCCCATAGAATCATGCTAGAGGACCTTCAAAATACCTAGAGAGGCCACCTATCTAGGCACCTCTAGCAGAAGTTACCATAGAGTCATGCAGGAGACCTAAAGAAATGCCATCCAGTCCAACCGCCTGCCATGCAGAAATAAACAATCAAAGTGTTCCCAATAGATGGCCATCTAGCCTCTGTTTAAAAATCTCCACAGAAGGAGACTCCACCACACTCTGAGGTAGTGCATTCCATTGCCAAACAGCTCTTACTGTCTGGAAGTTCTTCCTAATGTTTAGGCGGAATCTCTTTTCTTGTAGTTTGAGTCCACTGCTCTGTGTCCGAATCTCTGGAGCTGCAGAAAATAAACTTGATCCATTCTTAGTATGACATCCTTTCAAATATTTAAACATGGCTATCATGTCCCCTCTTAACCTTCTTCTCCCCAGACTAAACATTCCCAGCTCCCTAAGCCACTCCTCATAGGGCATGGTTTTCAGACTTCCCACTATTTTGGTCCCCCTCCTCTGAAAACATTCCAGCTTGTCCATATTCTTCTAGAAACTGGCTTTTGTGAGGTCAATCTATGTGACATTCTAAGGAGATTATCAGACAGGAACAAAAAAAGTGTGCCCATCCCACAATCTCCTTTCCTGCCTCGTCCCACTCCTGTCCTGGCACAAGAACAAAAAGTTTCAGACTTACCTTAATCACACATGTTGAGCAGCCCAGGAGTGAAAGGAGCTCTAGAGCTCCTTTCACTTCCTGGTTTGTAATCCTGGCTGCTCTTGCGAGGAGAGCCAGGAATTTTTTAAAGGTACTCCAGGCTGGGGGCAATCTGGGGGGAAATGAGGGGACTATTGAGGGGGCAATCAAGGGGCAATGGGGAGTGATGGGGCGGAGATGAGAGGGTGATCCAGGTGGTGATCGGGTGGCTATCCAGTAAGGAGGGGGTGATCAAGGGGCGATCAAGGGGCGATGGGGGAGCGATCGAGTGATGATTTGAAGGGGGTGATCCAGGTGGCGATCCGGTGACAATCTGACAAGGAGGGGGGAGATCAAGGGGCGATGAGGCAGGGATGGGGGGCTGAGCCGGGCAATGAGCCGGCAAGGATGGGGGGGGGCGATTGGGCAGTAATGGGGGTGAGCCGGGTGGCGATCCAGCAGCAATCTGGTGAGGATGGGGGTGATTGGGCGGCAGCGGAGGCCTGTTAAGGGAAGCATCCAGAAGATTTTTGACACATGGACCTCCTACTAACGCTGGCATTGCGCCAGCATAACAGGCACCTTTTCACAAGCCCGCTGTTCCATTATAGAAATGGAATGGCGGGTCTATTAACAGCTTTAAGCCATCAATTAAAAAACAGGGACAGGACAGAGGCAGCATGGGAGCAGAACAGGACAGGGATGATGTCGTCTGAAAGGGAAATCCTTTCACGATGTGGTGGAGTCCCTGTCCCGGTTTATAGGCTCATCTGATAATCTCCTAAGTATCTAAAGGCTAAACCCAATGTTATGTCAGGGAAAATAGTTTTTGAGATCAGGAGTTTGTCTCCCCCTCCCTGAATAATTTTTTAGCCAGACATGCCTGGCGCCATCTTTAGCTATCAGAAGGTAATAAATCTGTCTGTTTTTGTTATTCTGTTTTTTGGGCTTGTATGTGAGAAACGAAACTTAAGATTGGATTACTTTCGGTTCTCCCAAGGACTAAGTTTTATGGTCTATATAACTGGGAGGGGTTATATTGTTTTGTTCCTGAGATGGAAAAGAGCTACAAGCTTGTGTGTACCTCTCTTGCTTAGAGAGAACCTAGAAAACATGGTTAAATGCTTTCTGTTATTGTTTTCCTTTTTATTTAATTGTTATTAATAAAAGCCTAAAAGAATTTTGGCATGGACTTACTTTTGCACCAAAGGAGTATTTGTTTGCTCACAAAGCACACGTTTTCGTTGCTTATCCCCTGTTCGGATGAACAGGGAGTGACTGCGCTCTGCACAGATCTGTGACAGGTTATGGGATGCCCAGGATTGCTGGCTCAAGAGTTTATGAGCCGTGAAGCTCTTATGCTGCGAATTGTTTAAGCCTGAGCTGAGAGGGGCTTTGAACAAGCGGCAAGTTGGGCAACTTGTCCCTTTGGTGTGAAGTCTTTTTCCTTTGAAGCTGTTGGAGCTTGCTTTTGTTTACGCCTGGCAAGAGCTTACAACCCCAGCAAGGAGGGGACTGGAAGGTGAGAAAGCCTGCTGTGAGGACTGCTGAGACCGAACCATTTACAACGCCCTGCTGGTAAGCAACCCCTGTGTGAGGGAAGCAGATAATCAGTTGAGAGGGGCTAAAGAGTTTATGGACAATGGCTCAGAGTATGGCAGTTTTTCCCTTCCAAAAGTTAAATGATAAGAATTATCATTTGTGGGCTGTGAAGATGGAGGCTTATTTGCATCAACAATTGATACACGCTCCCATTTTAGCCCCCCCTGCCCAAGGCGCTTCTGTATTGCAACAGCAGTCTGAGGAGCGCGCAAAAGCGTCTCTCATTTTGGCAATTGAGGACAGTCAGTTGATGTATGTGCGAGGCTGTGCCACGGCCAGGGACATTTGGCAAGCACTGCGGCAGGTTTATGTCCATGCTGGGACTGGTTCACAGCTTATGTTAACAAGGAAGCTGTATAGACTAAAGCTGCAGCCAGATGGCGATGTAGCCACACACATTTCAACTATCCGGCAATATTTCCATCAGTTGCAGGAGATTAATGTCCATTTTACTGAACAAGAAAAAGTTCATATCCTCTTATCAAGTTTATCAGAAAAATTCGATGCCTTAATATTCTCCTTCGAAAATATGGCAGCAGCAAATATGACCATTAATTTTATTACTGGTCGTTTGTTGGAAGAAGAGGCTAAATGGTTGGAGAGAAAAAATTCTGCTCAAAAGGCTGTACAGGCGAAGACCCGCAATTCTACAAATGATCCAGTAGATGGCTCTAAAGACTCCAGTAAGGGTATGGTCCCCGCTTTTGCTGTGAAATCTAAGCTTTGCTGGAACTGTGGCAAAGATGGACATTTTGCAAAACAGTGCAAAGCAAAAAAGAGCAAAGAAAGCAAGAAAAAGCCTGCTTCATCTAGTATGACTGTTTCTGCAGTTGTTTTGCAAGCTGTGAAGGAGCAAAATAGAGATTTATCTCAATGGTGTTTGGATAGCGGCTGCAATGCTTTTATCTCCAATAATAAAGAACTCTTTAAGGACTTTAAAGAGACTAGCCCCTCAAGTGTGAGTTTGGCTGATGGATCCAAGTCAAAATGTTTGGGTAAAGGTACATGTTTTGTACAATGTTTGAACATGGATGTAAAAAATGTTCAGTATGTTCCTGATTTAAAAATGTGTTTACTCTCTGTTGTTAAATTGACACAGGAGGGCTATGAAGTACAATTTAAAGGGAACAAATGTTATATTTTAAAGGATGGTACTGTTATGGCTGAAGGGGTTTTTCATGACCAACTGTATTATATGTATAATAGTGTACAGGAGCCTCAAACCAGTACTATAATGGCAAACTCTCCTTTGCATGATAATTGTGTACATCTGTTGCATAGGAGATTTGGCCATGCTAGCTTTAAGGTCCTCAGGCAGATGCCTGACATGGTGGATGGGTTAAATTTGAGGGCTTGTCAGAAGTACCTGGATTGTAAAATTTGTAAAAAATCGAAATCCAAGGTCCATCCTTTTCCCAAGCATAGTGAGAGAAAGTCAAAAAGAATTCTAGAATTGGTTCATATGGACCTGTCTGGCCCCTATCCACTTTCCCTGGGAGGAGCCAAGTACATCCTCGTCTTGGTTGATGATTTCAGTCGTTTTTGTTTCCTATTCTTACTCAAGAGTAAGGATGAGACATTTCAGACTTTTAAAAATTGGGTGGCTTATGTTGAGAGACATTTTCCCCAGAAGGTGTCATCTCTCCAGTCAGATAGGGGAGGGGAATTCATGTCAAATGAGTTCCAAAATTGGCTAAAACAAAAAGGAATTTTCCACAGACTCACAACCCCTTATAGTCCTAATGAGAATGGAATTTCTGAGAGAAAAATTGGTGTTTTGCAAACAATTAAAGATAGCCTGATGTTTGATGCAAACATTGAGCAGAAGTACTGGGGAGAAGCTATGTTAACAGCTGCTTATTTAAGTAACCGTGTACCCAGTTCTGTGGTTTCAAATACACCCTTTTTCATGTTTTATGGCAAAAAGCCATCTGTGAGGCACATTAGGACCTTTGGGTCCTATGCATGGGTGAATATCCCTAAGGCAAACAGAAAAAAGGGGGAACCCAAGGCTAGGAGGCTCAGATTTGTCGGGTACGACCAATCATCAAAGGGCTGGCGGTTCGCGTTTGGGGATGGGAGAGTTTTGATTTCCAGGAATGCTGAATTTGAGGAGCAGGCCAACTGGTCTCATGTCCATGCTAATTTAGATGTGGTTTTGCCTTCATTTGTTGGTGAAAATCAACCTGAACAACAGCAGCAGCAACAGGCTGCTGAGTCAGGCACTGGTATTTCCCCAGACTTGAGAGGAGAGGGTTCCAAGCATGAATCCTTTGATGTGGAAAGTGATTCAAATGCAGATTCTGACAATGATCAGGCTCAGCCTGTTGTCCCCCGTCGCTCTAACAGAGAGACAAAGGGAGTGCCTCCTTTAAGATTCACAGCACAGAATGTAAAAGTTTGCCAGATGACTTTTGAACCTGATAATTATACTGATGTTTTAAAGTTGCCAAAAGAAGAACAACAAAAGTGGCAAGAGGCAATGGAAAATGAAATGGAGTCCATCAAAGGCCATGATGTTTTCCGTATTGTGGCATTGCCACAGGGAGAAAAGGCTGTGGGTTGCCGTTGGGTATATAAGAGAAAGCAATTGCAGGATGGGGGTGTCAAATACAAAGCACGTTTGGTTGCAAAGGGGTATTCACAGATACAGTATCAAAATTATGATCAGGTTTTTGCACCCACTGTTAAAGTACAAAGTGTAAAGATTGCTTTATCTATTGCAAGTTTAAACCAACTTAAAGTCAATCACTTTGATGTAGAGACTGCATATTTAAATGCTCCATTGGATGAGTGCATCTATATGGAGCAAGCTCCTGGGTTTCACAGTGGGGGAGCAGACCAGGTTTATTGCCTCAATAAAGCCTTGTATGGTCTCAAGCAAAGTGGCCGATGTTGGTACCTTTGTTTGGATGAACAGCTGAAGAACGTTGGTTTTCAGAACAGCATTGCTGATCCATGTTTGTATACAAGGGGTGTTAATCAGAATTATGAAATCGTCGTCGCTTTTGTGGATGATTTCTGCCTGATTACACAAACTGATGTTCAGGTGCAAAGATTTAAACAGGAATTGGGTTCAAAATTCAAATTGAAGGACCTTGGTCAAATTAGAAACTATTTGGGAGTAGATTTTCAAAGGTTTGAAAATGGTGATTTTAAAATGAGTCAAGTTCAAAAGATTGAAAGAGTTTTGGATCTTTGTAACATGTCTCAATGTAAACCTGCTCGAACTCCTATGTGTTGTGATTTCATAAATGTCACAGATTCTAGGCCATTTGAACATCCTGAACTTTTTCATTCTGTAATTGGAAGTTTATTGTATATTGCAAGATGGTCACGTCCAGATATACAATATGCTGTAAATATTTTGTCTAGAAAAGTGTCAAAACCAACTCAACATGATTGGCAAGGTTTGAAACGCATATTAAGATATTTGCGTGGAACTTTGGATTATGGCGTGAAACTAAGTTCACGAGGTTTTCATGAGTTGGAAGCTTTTTGCGATGCCAGTTTTGCCAGCGAAATCCAAAATAGATATTCTGATTCAGGGATGATAATTTTTTATGCTGGCACTGCCATACACTGGGGGTCAAAAAAGCAATCCACTATTGCTTTAAGCTCGGCAGAGGCAGAATTTGCCGCGTTGTCAAGCGTGGTAAATGAGCTGATTTATCTAAAACAAATTTTTAGTGATTTAGGTATGCCAATTTCAGAAGCTGTTAAAGTTTTTGAAGACTCTCAAGCATGTATAGCGATGGCTACAGCACAAGGTGTTAAAAGTAGAACAAAACATGTGGCTGTAAAATTTCAGAATGTTAGGGAAGCTGTTCAAAATGGTTTAATTGATTTGGTGTATTGTCCCAGTGAAGAAAATATAGCAGATTTATTTACTAAAGCGTTGGGAAATATTAAGCATGATTTTTTGTGTGACAGACTGGGTATGATATGTCAATGTCTGGATGAAAGATTAGAGGGGTGTCAGGGAAAATAGTTTTTGAGATCAGGAGTTTGTCTCCCCCTCCCTGAATAATTTTTTAGCCAGACATGCCTGGCGCCATCTTTAGCTATCAGAAGGTAATAAATCTGTCTGTTTTTGTTATTCTGTTTTTTGGGCTTGTATGTGAGAAACGAAACTTAAGATTGGATTACTTTCGGTTCTCCCAAGGACTAAGTTTTATGGTCTATATAACTGGGAGGGGTTATATTGTTTTGTTCCTGAGATGGAAAAGAGCTTCAAGCTTGTGTGTACCTCTCTTGCTTAGAGAGAACCTAGAAAACATGGTTAAATGCTTTCTGTTATTGTTTTCCTTTTTATTTAATTGTTATTAATAAAAGCCTAAAAGAATTTTGGCATGGACTTACTTTTGCACCAAAGGAGTATTTGTTTGCTCACAAAGCACACGTTTTCGTTGCTTATCCCCTGTTCGGATGAACAGGGAGTGACTGCGCTCTGCACAGATCTGTGACATGTTAGTCCTACAAACTATGAATGGGATTTCTTAATCAAATTAACTCAAATCACATTGATTTTAATGGGTCTATCCTAGGACTAACAGTGGATTTAACCCTTAATCTTTAAGATATCATAAGATCTTTGGGGAGCGGCTCCTAGCTACAAGACTGACATGTCTTCTGAAAAGGGAGATATTTTTCTCCTCCTGTCATAATATTAGAACCCAGGATCTAGAGCTGATAAGTGGGAAATTCAGGATAGATGAAAGGGGAATTTAAGACAACAATAATAGAAGTTGGTACCCCAGAATGTAGTGATGAATGCTCAATTTAAAAGGGAATTAGCTGAATTAATGGAGGATAAGGCTATGAATGACTCCAGCAGCAGGTGCAATATGCCCCTGAATGCTATTTGCTGGAGAAGATGAACAGGAAAATTCTGTTGCATCCATGTCCTGCTTGTGGACTTCCCATAGACATGTCGTTGGCCTCTGTCACTACATCATGTTGGACTAGACAGACCTTTGGGCTGATTCAGCCTAACTTTTATGCTCTTAGAAATGTGGCTAATGGAAAAGTTTTGAAAAGTCAGCTAGAGAAAACTTGTCTTTTTAGTTTGTCTAAGACTTTTAGACCTCTTAAAAAGTACTTTGGCTTTCTTAATCATGCTGTATGGTGTTTTCTCATGGGGGAAAAAAGCTGAGAAGTTTTTTTCAGAATGTAGAGACTAACATGTTTGATCAGGATCAATAAGCATCTCTCTTAGCATGCTATGGTGATCACAAGACTCTGAGAAAGTAACAAGATTTTCCCCAAGGACTGAATTTCCCTCCAGTTGTCCCAATTTGGCAGACATAGTCCTCACTAATCCACCCACCCCCTACAGCAAATCAAAACCTTCTAATGAGGACTCAAGAAATTGCAATAAACTACCCACACACATGCTCACATAACAAAAAAAGAGCCCACTGACAGGTAATGAGTGGACATGGAGTCAGCAATAACTACCAATGCCCAGCAAAAATGAAGGAACTAGACTTCTCACACATCTTTAGATCAGTCTGCAAGAGCCCATCATGATTCAAACCACACCCCTCCATTTGAAATGTGTAACATTAGCCTTAACAAATGGGGAAGGGAGGAGTTGCTTCCTAACAAGTTAATGATTTTTAAAAGTTACAAGTTTTGCCACTAAATTTCCAAGTTTCAAAACAATGTTTTGCCTTGTATGTTTTTACCTTTGCTTGTCTTCCTTTTGTATACAGAGATTCTAAAGTGATTTTTACTACTAGTAGTATTCATTTCCACAGTTGTTTTTATTGTACAGTACTAAACAATAAACAATAAAGATATTTAGCATCACAAGAGCACTACAACCGATGTCAACTTCGAAAACAATGATTTGCTTAGTGATTAACCTTTGAAGTTGAACAGTGATTGTGGCTTCATGCTTTGATCTCTTCCTAACTCTCCACTGGTTCCTAGCCCTGGGTTGCCAAATGTTGTAGGAGTTCAACTCCCATCACTCCAAGACCTTCTGATCAATGATCAGGGATGAATGAGAATTGTATATGGAGCCCTGATGGCACATGGAGCCCTGGTGATGCAGTGGTTAAAGGCCAGTACTGCAAGCCACAACGTTATGAGTTTGATCACAGAGGGCTCCAAGGTTGACTCAGCCTTCCATCCTTCTGTAGGTTGGTAAAATGAGTACCCAGCTTGTTGGGGGCAATTAACTAACACACATTGTAAACCACTTAGGGAGTGCTTTGGCACTGATAGTGGCATATAAATATCAATGCTATTGCTATTGCTGTTCCAGTGACACCTGAGGACACATGCTTAGGAACTGCTCCCCTAGCCAGCTATCTATGGGTGGAATTCTTTTGGATAGTCCCAACTAGAGTAGACCCACTGAATCAATTGTTAAATAGTGAGTCAACACCTATGTAAATCCAGTGACTTGAACTAATCAGGACTAACAATAGGTCTGAGACCTATGTCTCCTTTCTTGTATCAAAAGGTGAAAAGTCAGTAAAGTTTAATTTGAGGTGAGTACATGTAGTTTCTAGAATAGTTTACAGAATATCATGAATTTTATCTGTCTGGTCCTTATCCAAGGGATCAAAGTAAAAATTATAGCAATAGCACCTGCATTTCTATACCGCTTTATAGTGCTAAGCACTCTCTAAGCAGTTTACAATGTGTTAGCTAATTACCCCAACAAGCTGAGTACTCATTTTACTGACTTCGGAAGGATGGAAGGCTGAGTCAACCTAGAGCCCTGTAGAATTGAACTCACACTGTTGTGGCTGCAGTACCAGCATTTAATCACTGTGCCACCATCATAGCCCTAAGGAGAAATAATCTTCAATGGGTCTATTCCAAACAAATCCTCCCTCACCAGCTCTGCCTATACTGTGCAATGGGGAAAACTGTGACAAGGAAGCCTTTGTATCTTTCACTGGCCACATGTGAATAAAAGGTTTCTTCATAGAACTGGGGACCCCAAACATGACCCTAGTCATGAAGGGCTTTCAAACATATTAAAGAGTATACACACATCCAACCAAATGCACATCAATTTCCTCTTTAGATCCTTCACTTGATGTACCAAGGTTGGGGTGAGAAATTAGGTGAGAAATTAAGTGAGAGATTGGGATATTAGAAATGAGACCAGCATGTCCACCCAATCTCATCTAGCTCCAGACATCCTTGGGATGTGTGAGGAGTAATAACTATATAAGATTCATCATACAGGTCCAAATGTTGCACATACAATTTCTCCCATCTCATGTACATCACAGTCTGGCCAGAATTGCAGTAGATTTTCATTGAAAGGAGAGGAACAGATCCATATGTGTGTTCCGTAATATCAGGAATGGTCAACACATGCCTCAGACACCACATGCACCCCATGACCATTTTTGCACACACATCATGCCAGCTTTCCCACCATTCCCATCATCAGATTTGCTGTTGCAGCAGCAAAATCAATACTTTTTCCAGGATTAACAAGGCATGAAGGAGGCACATACCTTGCTTTTAAGGTTGTTCATGCTAATAGCAGCCTCAAAGAAGCATGGCCCACTTTAAAAACAAAGCACATTGTCCATGCATGCTTTGTTTATATTGTAAAAAGTGCTGATCCAATGCATTTGTGCATGTGCATATACTGTATACATGTGCAACCATGTATGAACACACACAGAGCTCCTGGAAGATGATCACTTCTTTATCAGATGCACAGACCTGCTGCCTTCATTAAATGAAAGGCATACACTGTGCATGCAAAAGCACAGTGGGAATAAAAATGCTGTTTTACTTGTTATTCCTGGAGCTGGAGTTATAGGATGCATATGTTTGAAATAAGAGAGCCAAGTAAGTTGAAATTGTCACATGAAGGAGATAGGAGAGGAGAGGCCATATAATCTCTTTTTGAACAACACCCATGTTAGCTGGATGATTCTGAGATATGTATTCCAAACAGTAACTCTTCCAGACAGAGGCGCTATCCTCCAGCTTTAATCCTCTAGATGTTGGTGCACTTCATCTCTTAAACATCCCAACCAGCCTGGCCCATCCTTAGGGATTTGAGGAGCTGAGGTCCAAAAATCTGGAGAATGAATCTGAGAACTATTGCTCTGAGCAAGCCAAACTGTGAAAATGGAAGCATCTAATCTTTATGAGGACTCTCTAATGAAGAGATATAGGGAGATGCTATTTTGCAAGAACACTGCAAGAAACACTGCAGGCCTCCTGCCAAAGCACAGATACCATTCAGTGTAATTCATGTGTATAGCTGTGTGAATGGCCTCCATTGGATAATGCCTTATTGGAAGTGAAAGGAGAGTCTCTATTTAATCTATGAATCCATTTCATATGGTAATTTCATTCTACTCAGTAATGAACATGTGTTGTGTATTTACCCCTCAGCTTGAGAGTGCCATGAAAAATTACTTCCAGGGAAGTCCTGCTGCAACTTTGTGCTACAAAGAAAACCAAATCCACAATAGTGCAGTCAGATATCTCCTAAAGATGGTGGCCACTTTCTGTGCAGCTTTCTTTGAACTGGTTAAGATAACAAGCTTACGGTAAGACTGAGACAAGCAAACATAAATTCACCTTCTATTGTTTACATGGATTCCTCTTTTTCCCCTTCTGTAACACTTCATTTACAAGGCAGCAAGCACATTTCATATACAAGCCACTGGTAATATTTCATTTTCTAGACTGCTTCCTGAAATTGCTTTCTCCTACTTCTTTAACATTTTAATGTATCTGTTCACAATATTTCTGTCAGTTCCCTCTGTGTTGCTTTCACCAAGACTAAAGTACTAAAACGTTAATATTTTAGCATTCTCTTGTAGTGATAGGCTATACTAGAAAGCAGCAAAATATATAACAAATTATTTATTTCAACTTAGTTTTGATCACATGCCTGAGTATCTAAGAGCAGCCTGAGCTCTCCCCCTCCCCCAGATTTATTTATCAGATTCAATTAGCCAAGATGTGCCCTTTGACTCCTACCATGGAACTAAAAATGGTGCTTTCAGCATTGAGAGTCACTTAGACCAAGTGTTACAGCAGCATACATAATTTTGGGGAAATAGCTCAAGGAAGCCTCACCCAGTACCTTCTCATGAAAGATTCTTCCCCAGGCAACTCCATCCCTCCCCAACCCAAACTGCCTCTGATTGGCTGGTGGGCTCCTAGGCAGTTCCTCAATACCATTGCCCTCTCTTCACACTACACAATTATAGTACTATAGTCCACATTGGTTGCCATGACAATAACCTATGGTCGACCAAGCACAGTCATCTGGCCATATATGGCCTCCAAGGTTGTTTTTGGTGCACTTGATCACTCCAGACAACCAGGATTGCCCACATCTAGGCATTTAAAAAAAAAATCACTTGTGTTTTTGTGATAGAAATCCCCAAAAGTGGCAATTTGCCTTTTAAATTGGTTGCAGCCCCTGCCCACCATTTAATATAAAAACCCTGTTGTTCATCATCATGAGCCCTTTCATATTACACAATTACAGCACTATGATTCCACTTTAACTGTCATGGCTGCATGGAGTCCTGGGATTTGCTGCTTAGGGTGGGGCATTTAGTATTCTCAGCAAGAGAGATCTGGGGCCACAACCAACTACCACCCCCAAGATTCCATAGGATGGAGCCATGACAGTTAAAGCAGTGTCAAACTGCATGTTTTTGACTTCAGCCCCCCACAAGTCATAGATAGCATGGCCAGTGGTGTGGAATTATTGGAACTGTAGTCCAAAACATCTACAAGGCCAAAGGTTCCCCACCCCTGGTCTAAACACTGCCTGTTGTCACATCCAGCTGGGGAAAATTGATAATGTTGGTTGGCGCCCAGTGGATTGGCCTTTAGGAAGTGGAACAAGGAGTAAGGAGATTATCAGAAGCATTAAAAGTGGTGTTACACAAACACCAGGAGATCACAAAAGGACTCACTTTTCAGACATTGTTCCCCCCTCGTTATGCACCCGTTCTGCTCCTGTTCCGTCAGTGCTGCTTTTTATTGATGGGATAAGCTGTCAGTAGATCCCCAATTCCGTTCTGTTTCTGTCACAGATGTTCCAGCAAACGAAAGGGTGCCCTGTTACGCTGGCGAGATCCCAGCGTCAATGGGCGGTCCCTGCCAGAATACTTCCAGGTGAGATCAGGACATCCAGGTAAATGACACACTTTTTATGATGCTCCCTGGGTTACTTCTACCATTTAAAGTGTGTTTTTGTGCTTGTTGTCATTTTTTTGGTGTTCTTTTTATTTTTATTTTTGAATTTCCTGCACTGACGTCTTCTTGTGAGAATCTGTGGGATTTCGATCCAGGACATGAAGAGCGCTCCATTAGAGCTCCGTTCACTCCTGGGCTACCAGAACAATGGGAGAGGAAGTAAGTGCAGAGGGGAGGGTGATTGTGATGTGACAGGGGTGAGAGTGGAGATTCTGGAACAGGAACACTTTTTTTTCTTCTTAGGAACAGGAGTTCCTAAGTCTCCTGTTTGGCTTTGGCCATTGCTGTTACCAGCTTCCCTGCCAAATCTCACAATGGCCAAAATTCTATTTGCTGGCATAACTATATTTGTTGGAATGGGAGGAGGCAACTGAAGCAGCAACATGGCAGCTAAAGTAAAGTAAAGCCATAGTGGGGTGAAGTGTGTGGGAAAGGCAGCACAAGCTGCTCTTGTGAGAGATAAAGCTGTCCTGCCATTTCTGAGGCTGCCTGGAGCTGACAGGGTAGCTGTCAAGATCGATCCTCTTTGAGCCTGTTCCCGCCATATTCAATAGTTTCCTTGTGGCCTTGGTGAAGAGTGTGCATAGCAGTTTGTGTAGGGGTGACATGATGTATGTATAACTGCTCCAGCTTTACTTGGGAAAAGAGATAACAAACCATCTTCAGTTCAGGGCTTTAGTTTCAAGGCTAGAGATGCTGGGAAGATGGTAACTTTCAGTTTAAGGAATGCTTGTGTCCATGAATGGTGGACAATTCATACAGTAGTTATGCGGACTGCCAGATTTTGTTAATTGTAAAAGCTTCTAACTTAGAGTGTATCCATTAGGTTCTCAAGCTCAGCAATGACTTTGTATTGTATGCTTCCTGGATTTCTGGCAATAAAGCTTTTTGGTGAACCCTGAAACTTGTGCTCTATGAGTTTGGGAATGCTAATGCCTGACAGTAGCTTTATCTACTTGCAGGGACAGTTTTGCCGCTGTCACCCTGCCATCACTACACCACAGTAAAAAAAAAAAAAAAGATTTACATAAATGTAAGTAACTCTTATGCTACCATAAACCGAATTCCAGCTTATGTTTGTATCCATTTACTATGGAAATTAGCCACTACTTGAAGGGGCTGTGAAAGAATTTTGCCTGTCTGTGTGAATGGGCAAGGCATGGCAGTTTTTTGTTCTACCACCCTCATAGCATAGCAATTCCTTCTGAGAGCTGGGTGTCATTGGTCCGAATCATACTGGTTAGCTCCAAAGAGAATACTCCCACTGAGGTCCCGTCTACATGGTAAAAAAAATACGTACACCGTTTGGAAGATCGCTCTTCTGTACACACAGCCGTTTGGATTCATATGTGTCATTCAGAAGGGGGGCTAGCGAATACCCTGTAAACTAAGTGGAGTCGGCATTCAAGAGGATTAGCGGATCCTGGCATAAAATACGTACAGCCGTTCAAATGGCTGATGGTCTGTACGCCCCATTCTCACACATACGAACAGGCAGTGTAATCTGATTGGCTGGCCGAGTAGAGGGGGCAGGGCTAGCAAGGAGGGGAATTGGGAGTGGCCGCCATGTTGGATTCCCAGCTAAGTGAGTGTCTGGTAAGTCCGTGAATTGTATACATTTATTTTTATTTTTCATTGTAAATAGGGAAAACCAAATGTCCGCAAAGCAGGCACCTTTTTAAATAAAAAAAAAAGTGGTGGGAGATTTAAAACCGCCGCTTGGCTTGCTCATTCCATCCATCTGGGGAAGGGGGCTCATACGGAGTTTAGGGGGTAAAAAATCGTGTAGGTGGATCATGTGCATACGGACGGCTGCCTATTCGTATTTTTTACCCCCCAATGGATTTTTTTTTAATCGTATAGATGGACCCTGAATCAATTACAATTTTAAATATATATATATAATTCCAAGAAGCAAACCTTGATCTTGCCGTTTTATATAAGGGACACCGTTTTGCTATGCCATTGTATATAATGGAACTTGACCACCCATGGATTTTGGTATCCACAGGTGGTCCTGGAACCAAACCCCAGTGGATACTAAGGCCCCCCTGTACTGAATAGCAGGTCAGCACATAAGTAAATCCCAGTAATTCAGCCAGCCTACTTTACTTGGGACTAACAGTCGTATCCAGGTTATTCTACTGCTTGATCACCAACTTTTGATCTTGAGTGTTAGCAGCATTGGGCTGGATCCACTTGGAGGAGTGGGGTTGCTATGGCAACCTGCTGTGGCAAACAGGGGAATCCCTATAACAGATCTTGGGGGTGTGGTGTCAAGACTCCAGCCCAGCTTGAAGGCTGCCTGTCTGCCATGTGCCCAAGTGTCAGGAAAGGCCTACATTATCACTGCATGTCCTACTGGATTCTGGAGTCTGATCAACCTCAGTATTACTGCAGTATAGGAGCCCTGGGTGAGAATACAGCCAATACTGGCATTGCTTGATTATTTGATCCTTGCCTTATGCTGGGATGGGCTTAATGTTACACGTGGGCTATATGCCACCTGCAGGGCATCCCAGGTTTTGACCCCCCCCCCAAAAAAAAGTATTGTGTGGGCAATTTTGATGTGCTTTTTTTGTCTGGGTCCAGTTTAGGTCCAGGAGAGATCTCTCTTAAATCAGGCACATTTCCTGTTGTAAAAAAAAGGGGCCTCTTTTGAACCTAAAATGGTGCAGGCAAACAGAGAAAGGTAGCAAAAATTTGCTCACCATGCTACCTAGGAGGAGTTTGTGGGAATTTGGTGCAAAAAAATGAGTGCAACAGGCTGGTCAGCTCTCCAAGGGGAGCACGTAAAATCTCCTAACCCCTGATAAATGTGCCATGGTCAGTTTTTGTAAAATGTAGCCAATAGAGGTTGTAGCCAATTTCAGCTCCTCAAACAGGTCTATGTATGGTTAATGCCCTCTTTGCCTCATTCCCTAAGCAAGCAGTTATATTACCAGCAAGCTAATCCAAATATGTTTGTCTTATAATTGAATTAACTGGGGATCTACAGTTTTATATAAGGTTTGTCGAGCAGCAGAAATGTCTACAGGGAAAATTTATACAGTTAATCACATCTTACTGTCTGCCACCACAGAAATTAATTTGTACAGCCCCAAAAGTGCAAAGATGTTTGCAAATGCCACTGAAACCAAGGCAAGAAAACCAAGGTCTTCTTTAATGTGGATAGAGCTCAAAGTTCTTCAGGATGTCCTGGGTCCCTTTCATACTACTATAACCTCCAGCTTCCCAATGTGTCAGGGACATTCCTGAGTAATTCTCTGCCGTCCCACTTTCCAGCTTCTTTTAAAATGTGACAGTTTCTATCTCCTCATCCCACTTTTCCCCTTCATCCTTAGCTTACTTCCATTGGTGCAAACTGAGTTCAAAATGCAAAAATAGCTTGTACTCAGTTGACTCACAGTCAGGCAGAGGAGAGGATGCAGCAGAATCTTGTTTTGCTCAGGCAATACGGCTCCCCATGCTGCTCCGTAGAGCCTGCAGCTGGGGAGCCCCTTTGCTGGCCAGGAGGAGGGAGGAGACCCCATGCCTATGGGTCGCTGGCAAGCGCAGGCAACACGAGGAGGAGGGCGGGGCCCAAAAAGGATAAAAGGGGCCCTGCCCTCTCCTCAGCTTCTCTTGCGATTCGGCGAGGCTGAGGAGGCAGTTGAAAAAATCAGCTCTCTGGCTCAGCAGCGGGAGCAGCGGAGCGGAGGAACACCACCCTGCTCTCATCACGGCATAGCCGTACAGCTGAGTGGGGCTTTGCCCCAGCCCGGACAGGCCTTTATTTGCTGGCGGGGGAGCTGAGGGGGTGGAGGTGGTGTCGGGGGCCAGTTCGCTGCCTCGGTGCCTGGTTACTCCCTTCCTGCCCTCAAGCGCAGAGGTGCAGCGGAGTGGAGCCCTGCCGATTGGATGTCTCATGGGCGGGGGTGTTTGCTGGGTGGTACAGGGCCTGGCACCTCCACTTTTTGAGGCAGGGGATAGCGGCTCAGTGGCAGCGAGTTGCAGGGTGTGCGGGGCTTTTACCCCTGCGGTGCGGCCACGTGGCCGTGTAGGGCCTATTGCGGCCCGGATGGGCCTAGTTCATGGCCTACCTTGTGTCCGGTACAGTGGGCAGTGGCGCTTGCATCCAGCAGGCCGGTGGGGGTCCATAGCGCTGCGTAGGCCTGCTAGAGCCACTCGCCAGGCCATGTGCTAGGCCCTGGGTGGGAAGGTCTGGCAGGGGGTGATTCGGGCCTTAGGCAGATAGGCGGTGTTTCTAGCCTGTGGGCCCACTGAGGTCTTTGGGCCTAGGCTCGGTTTTGCCTGGCCTGTGGGGATCGGCCTGGTTTCTTATTATTAGTGAAAGAGCAACAGTAATAATAATAATAATAATAATAATAATAATAATAGCTTATAGTTCTGGTGATCCCAGGTTGGATTTATTGGATTTCGGGTTGGCTGGGCCTGGGGTAGCCAGAGGCTGAGAGGGCCAGCCTAGGCCTCAGGCCTGCCTGGGCCTAGCCGAAGTCAATTGGTTGGATAATAATACGACCTACTGAATTCAATTGAATCTGAGTTCTGTATTTCTGCTGCTCTTTCACTGGTTTGTGCATAGACCCTGATAAGCCAGGGGTAGGATTTCTTTGGATTGCTCTCCTGACCTGAAGCAAAGCCATAATGATATTTCAGATATTTCCATTCAAACAGATGAAACAGATGAAAGAGTGCTTGATCTTTCTGTACTTTTTCTGTTAGCTGAGAAGCAGAAGATCCAATGTCAGATGAAATCTGTATTTCTAAGGACAACACCATGAATATAACACCTTTGAAAAATTTTGGTGGGTAGATACAGTTCCCAGAACCCCTCAGCTGGTAGCATTGCTGACTGGGGGCTTCTGGGAATTATAGTCCAAGGTTTGATTAATATTAAGGAAACTGTGGTATATTTAAGTCTCCCAGTGCAGTGGAGCAGTTGGGAACAAGGGGGTACTCTTTCATGGGTATTGTTTAAATGACTGCCTTCCATTGCATGTGATTGCATTGCATTGATATAGTTTCCTTTGCCCTTGCAACAGCTTTAATTCTGTCTTGGATCTTTGTGTGTTTTAAAGAAATACTGATCTGACCTGGAACAACCTCCTTCTCATCTAGCAAGGAGCAACTATGCTTTCTGCCTGTTTGTGTAAAGAATTTATTATATAGAAGACAGATGTACTCTGGGGACTGGCTTTGATCAAATCCATTTTCACTTGTCACTGAACATGACATCTGGACCCAGCAGGGTTGAGACACTCTTTCTAGTCTTATCAGGTACATTAAAAGAAGTCTCCTTCACTTGTTGGGAGTGGGGCAAGCTCTGGTGGCATCTTAAAAAGCAATAAATGGATTCTGGCATAAGCTTTCTTGGACTGGATTTCTATTCATTCGGTGACAAGGGGCTCAGTGTTTGTATGAAAGTACCTTGGACTGGTTTCCATGCCTAGATGTTAGATCTGGTAACTAAGGGTAGAATTACATTCTAGTTACAATGAATATTCCTGGCCTAGGAAAACTCTATGAAATTCATGGGGTTGCCATAAGTCAACGGGAGACTTGCATATACACGCACATGCAAGATGAAAGTAAAAGTGACCACTTTTGACCTGTCCTTCAATTAGAGTTCCCAGATCGCAGGGCCTAGACCCTCTTCTCCAGTCCTCAAGGTAAGAAGGAGGAATCTCAGGATGAGAGTGTTTCTTTTAAAAGTGTATGTTTTTCATTTGATGGGCTTGGTGTATTTTATTTGAATGGCATATTCTGAGCAACTGTTGTTCTTGTGTGCCTTCAGGTTGCTCCCAACTTATGGGAACTCTAAAGCAAACCTATCACAAGGTTTTCTTGGTAAGATTTGTTCAGAGGAGGGTTGCCTTTGCCTTCTTCTGAGACTAAGAGAGTGTGACTTGCCCAAGGTCACCCAAAGGGTTTCCGTGGTTGAGCAGGGATTTGAACCCTGGTCTCCAGAGGTTTTTTTGTTGCTTAATGTATCATGATTAATGACATCACCAGGGACTGCCCCTTATAATATCACCAGGACCCATTCCCTGAGACATCACAAGAAATCACCCTCAGGTTTCAACCCTGAAATCTCAGGGCTAGGTATAATCCTGATCTGGCAGCCCTAGCCTCAGTACATAGGCCATTGTTACATGAGACTTACAGGGTTTAAGTAAAGGGATTCACACTCTGTGGCACTGCCAGTGATGTCACTAGGAATACAATAGCTGGTCTGAGGTTTTCTAGGCCCACAATCTGGGGGCTTCTCTATATGAGGCAATATGGGGCAATAAAGTGTGGACTGGTGTGCAGTAACACTAATTTGCAGCAGATTTCATTTCTCTCCAGTTTTTTTTCCAAGATCACAGGCATGTAAAGCCATACATGTTTGATGTTCAAACGGGCATGCCTGTGAATCAAGATGGCAGGCACAAGTGAATTACTTATGTTTTCATTCTCACCAGTTGCCACTGCTGAACAGTATTTTTTTTTGACACTTTAATTTTTATTTGAATTACATGAACATCCGTAGATATTTGTATATATTTGAATATGATTTGTATATTTGTGTATAATTATACAAACATTTCATACATTTTATACGCTCTTTTTATATATATTCTTTCCTTTATTTTGTTCACATATTTTCTCTCCCTAGTAGCTTATTTACTCCAGACTTCCTTTACCAATTCCTTGAGTCATTTTTTTCTTCCCTATTCCCTATAATTGTTCCTTCTCATACCTCTTTTTTTTTACAAAGGTCTGTGAATTTTTTATCTACGCCTTTTTGTCTTATAACTTCATACTCCCAACTTTCTGTATTGTATCCCTTTACCTTTCTCTATTGACTACCTTTCTTTCCCATAGTACTTTTTTTAAAGCAAAACAAATCCAAGGTGCAGAAGTGCAATCTTCCACTTACATAAACAGGACAACAACAAAAAAGGCTGTTTCGTTGCCTCAGCCCATGATCACTATGACAAAAATCCAACATGACAGTTCCAGGAGCTGCCTTGCCTGCAAGACCTACCCCCTGTGCATGTCCAGCCAATCATCTTTCCACTTCTGCTCCTATTAGGAAAGTGCAGCAAAGTGAAGCAGTTGTCCTAATGAACCGGAATGCGCATTGTTTGGAGTTTTTTTTAAAATGTCAGGGAAAGCTGTGAAGGCTTTTCCTGTGGAGTATTTGGAGGTTTTGGCCCCCCTCCTTCACAATACAGTGAAATGATGCCCCATTGGTATTCTCCTTGGTGTTCTCCTTGAATTCTATGAGGAGTATTTTCACCATCTAGACAAGCCCTGGAACTATTTCCAGATTGATTGATTCTTGCCATTCCATTCTGAACCCTCCAGAGAAGGCTTGGTCAGTGTTACTTAGGACTTTTTCGGATGGAAGAAAAGTAACGCTAGCAGCATTGCCAGGTTGCGACGCTGCAGCGCAAGAGGGCGTCCGTTTCGGATGACGCTCCTCCCAGCAGTACTGTTGCAGTACCGCTGGGACATTTGAGCATGATATTTTTCCTGCCCAGCGTCATATTTTACTCACGATCGTATGACGCTGGGCAGGAAAAATATCACGCTCAAATGTCCCAGCGGTACTGCAACAGTACCGCTGGGAGGAGCGTCATCTGAAACGGACGCCCTCTTGCGCTGCAGCGTCGCAACCTGGCGACACTGCTAGCGTTACTTTTCTTCCATCCAAAAAAGTCCTTAGTTGTACTAATTCAACATATGGCAACTTATATGTGTATGTTCATCCACCCTTCAGTTTTTCACTCTTACATTCACTGAGACATGGGGCTTGTCTAGACAGTGAAAAAACTGCTCATAGAATTTGAGAAGAATACCTTTTGTCCCAACAAGATCCTGCAGTGATTCGCCTTATTTGGAAGGAGAGGGTGAAAATCTCCATTTACTGCACAGGAAAAGTCTTTGAAGCTTTTCCTAATTTTTTTTAAATAATGCAAGGAAATACACATTAGTACTCATTAGGACAACTGATTCACTTTGGTGCACATTCTTGGAGAGGGCAGAACTGGAGATCTGATTGGTCAGACGTGTGGGGGGGGCTTGCTGGCAAGGCAGTGCCCAGAAGCGCCCTGTTGGATTTTCACATTAGCAATCATACACATTTTTGCTGCGCCGAGGCACCCAAATAATCTTTTTTGAAGCAGAAGTTCACACTTGTGCATCGTTGCTTTAAAGCTTAAAAAACTGTGCAGCAGCGGCAACATATAACACGCTAATTTACAGCCACCATCTTGATTCACAGGCATGTGAACTTCAAATGCAGATAGCTTTTCAGCCTATTGTTTTTGCTGAAAGACCATAGAGACAAAAGAATGCTGCTGTGAATTTGCAATGATGTGCAGGAATGAGCATTATTTCCTCTCATCTAGACTAGCCCACAGTCTGATGTAGTAATAAGAGTGTGGGAACTAGGACTTGCAAGATCCTGATTCTTGCTCCCAGTGAGCCATAAAACTTTCTGGTGATCCTAAGCTAGTCAGTCTTAGCCTGAACTACAGCATAGTATTGTTGTGAGGTTTAAGTGGAGAGGGTAGGGAGCTTAGTACACTGTTTTGAGCTCAAAGGGGGAAAGGCAGGATAAAAATGCAACAACAAAAAATGGGTTGCTGTAGTTTGTATCATTCTTTACATCACCAAAATATAGAGCAAGTGGTATAGCACTGTTACCAATGCATTTCTGGGAAATAAGCAGTGGTGTGGGTTGAATGTCAGGTTTAGCGGTAAATATCTCAGGTCAAAATTCTGATATAGCTGAGAAGTTCTCATTGAAGCTCCGAATATCACAGGATTTGCATTGGTGGTAACCAATGGTCTCTGTGTCAGCAAGGTGATGAATCTGTTCTGGGTTTTAATCTGAATTCTAAAGGGGTAATCCAGAGTGTGGAATCCTATCCACAAAACCTCTTTTAAAGCTAGGACTAAATTCCAAAATGGATTAAACACTCTTCTGACATGGGAGCTGTCAGAACCTAAGAAAATTGGAAGTTCCATGCTGGATTAGATCAATGGCCTACCTCACCCAGCATTCTGTTTCCAAACTAGCCAATCAGATGTCTATGGAATTCCACAGGTAGGCCATGAAAGTAATAGCACCTTTCCACTCAGGTTCCCAGCGAATGGTATACAGAGGCATGCTGCCTGTAATAGCAACTCCTCTTAGCCTAATTAACCGGTTTGTGATGAAGATAAAAACTCTGAGCTTCTTTATACAGGATATACATGCAGCAAACTTAGCACCTATTCAGTGTATTCAAACTCTTTATTTCACCCTTTTCAATAACCTCCTTTTTCTGGGAGAGGGTCTCTGTTTGCTTTGCACTGAACACATTGACTTGCTCATTTGACCTGTATCCCGTCTTTCTCCCTGGCACCAAAGGCAGTTCCCAACAGATTAAAGCAGGCCCAAGTAGTAAAGCCCTCCAAATATTTTGGACTACAACTCCCATAGGTCCCAGCAGGCATGAACAATGGTCTTGGATTTGGGGAGCTGTAGTACAAAATAACTGGAGGGCATTAGCTTGCCTTGGCAATTACTGTACTAACAAGTGAGCAGCCCAAGAAATACTTAAAAATCCAAAATGAAAGTGTGGCACATGTTGACAAAGATGAATATATAGAAATGTGGTTGAATGAACAGTGAATCCTAACCACGTAATAAAATAGATTTTCCTTTGGGGTTTTTTCAGGCCTCATGTAATAAAAGTTTGGGTAGAAATGGCCCCAGAGTAGCTTTTTAAATATAAAGAATGTAATGTGCAGTAAAAATTTAAAATCAGCTTTGAACGCATGCGCTGTTTGGTGCTATGTATTCTTTGTTCTAATGTAGAATCATAGATTTGGAAGGGACCACAAGGGCCATCCAGTCCAACCCCCTGCCATGCAAGGATACACAATCAAAACATAATTCTATGTAGGGCATTGAATTATGACCTTTAACATGTGTTATTGTTTAAAAAACAAACAGAAGCATTTGTATCACAGGATGTTAAGAATTTCCTGGACGAAAAGGAAGACCAGTACAGAAGTATTAAAGAGAATGAGTAAAGATCAAGAAATCATAAAGCTTTAAAAAGTTGAAAGCTAATAATTTGATTAAATATAATTGAAAAATGAAAACATACACATTGTAACAGGTAAAATAAATGAAAAAGGAAGTATGGGAAGAAGAACCTCCTGAATGAAAAACCTTTGAGAAGGCCTGGCTACAATACAGTATAATATCATTGTTTACAGTTGTTGCATCCAAAGAGAGAATAGACATAACCTATGGTAGTGGTGGTTCAGGAGAAGGAGGAGAGAAGATGTTGGAGGAGAAAGGGAAGCAGGAAGAGGAAGGAAAAGGAAAGAGGTTGCCATTGCATACTTCTATGGTAGACAAATTTATCCTGTTGAATGAGACTGGAAGAATTTTTTTAAAAAGCTCTTGACCAAGTATAGATATGAATTCTTTTCTCCTAGGAGAAACACTTGTGTAGGTTAGAGGATCTTACAAAGGAGTATGCCTGGTACATAATCAGAACTAGGTCAAGATGTACTTAAGTTACAACACATGCCTGGTTTCTGTCAGAGGACTTGCCTAGCAGAAAAGAAAAGAAAATAGCAAGGGAATAGGTAGACTCTTGCTGTGGATGTTGGATGTTTTTTAGGTTGACAGGGATAACTCAGGAAGACAGCTTAGAAGCAGCCTTTGGCTTTATTCTCAGCTGCTATTTTCCCTCTTCATCTCCTTAGGCTTGACAGACTTGTGAAAGCATGAGAAATAGTGGGGGAGGGACACCAATGAGCAAGAGGTCCTGTGTCAAGAGTAACTTACATGCCAGATTGAAATTTGAATGAAGGTTGTTAGATGGTGTGTAATGGTTCAGGGATTTCCAAGCTATGTAAGTCACAGCTGACGCTGCTTCACCCCCTTTTCTAAAATCCTTTCCTGTCCTTAGTGAAAATTCATTCAGAACATGACATAGTTGACATAGTTGACAGGCCACTGGTGGTTTCATGTGGTTATGGCTTGTTACATTCAGCATCCTAAATGTCAATGTCAAAGTCTGTGAGAAGCAGCCCTGTAAAGATCCCTGAGGACTTGTTTCATGGATGAAATGCCACGTATGTTCAACTAGCCGTAAATGTTTGCTGCCTTTTCTTATCCTCAGATAAAGAGTACTCAGATAAAGAGTACTCACACAAAATATGTTGGACTATATGGTGTCCTCCAAATATGTTGGACTACATGGCCCTGCTGTCTGGGGATGATAGAAGCTGTAGTCTGACACATCTGGAAGCACTTGTTTAGCTCTGGTGGCAATCAGGGAAACCTGCTATAGTGCTACTTTCCTATGCAGGCTTAGGACTTTATCAGATGAGATACATAACGCTAAAAACCCGCATCATTTAGGACACAACAATAACACAAAAGGGAAAAATTATCAGATGACAATGTCATTCAGCCATTCCAGGAGCATAGTGCAGGTGTGAATAAGGTGTCACTTTTTATTGACGGCTTTGCCCATCAATAAAAAAGTAACACCTTGTCCATGCCAGAGCTACATCCCAGCAACAGCTGAACAAGGATGTCTGATAATTTTACCCTTTGTGTTATCGTCACATCCTAAATTACCCATTTTTTTTAGCGGTATGTACCTCTTCTGATAAAAGTCCTTCTATAACCCTCCTATATTTCCTCAATGTTTCCTCAGTATCCCATTTTCCTTGTCTTCTGAACCCTGCATTACTCCAAAATTCCTTACAAGCAATCTCCTTTGTGAGTCTCTTTACAACCAAGGCACATGAAATGAATATTTCATTTCAGCAGCTTTGTGTGGTTTTATTATTTAATTTTGCATAATTGTCAACTCTTTGTTCCACTTGTATCTCATAAAAACAGGGTGTAATTGCTGGAAATAACATACCTTTCTTTCTTTCTTTTTTTACACAAAATATCTCAGTGCTTTAATATTTTTATCCCAGTCTAATTGTCTCACTTCACCCACAGCCAGTGCTGGAGCCTACTCATTCCTCAGCCATCCCCATCCATTCCGGAGTTTCCTGAGAAGTAAGCCATGCATTTTAAACATACTTCTTGACCTAGTTTCCTTTCTGCAGCAGACATACTTCCTCAGTGTGGGTTGCACCTGAGGGTACAAAGTTCATCGCTGCACCAGGGCTAGTTTCCATTGTGTTACTTGGGGGATGCAACTATCTTTCCGCTTGCATTCCTTTCAGAAGGCCAGAGATGGTGGTAGGTGACTCACTGTCTTGTCTAAAACACCCACACTCAAAACCATTGTGAATGAGAGTAAGTAACATCTCCCACTCACCACTGACATCCAATTTGGGGCTTTAGCTGTCATCTAATCCCTTTCTTTATCCTCAGGTGAGAAAATATTTCAGAAGCTTATCACAGTCATAAATAAGGGGGAAACTGCTGAACTTGAACTAACAGTGTGATGAGACAGCTAAAAAAGCCAGTGAAATTCTAGGCTGCATCAATAGGAGTATTCTGTTTAGACTGAGGGAAGTAATTCTACCATTTTATTCTGCTTTAGTCAGACCTCACCTGGAATACTGTGTCCAGTCCTGGACACCACAATTCAAGAAGGATATTGACAATCTGGAACATGTCCAGAGGAGGGTGACCCAAAATGGTCAAAGGTCTGGAAACCATGCCCTATGAGGAGCAGCTTAAGGAGTTGGGTATGTTTAACTTGGAGAACAGAAGGTTAAGAGGTAACATGATAGCCATATTTAAATATTTGAAGGGATGTCATACTGAGGATGGAGCAAGCTGGTTTTCTGGTGTTTCAGTGACTAGGACACAGAGCAACAGATTCAAACTATAGGGGAAAAGATCCACGTAACATTAGGAAGAACTTTCTGATGGTAAGAGCTGTTTGACAGTGGAATGTGCTTGCCTTCATTCATGGGTTCAGACTCACTAAAGCTATGGTAACTTTTATAAACTGTACTAGAATAATTGGAAAGGAAGGATAAGGCAGTTCAATATGTTTTCAGGTTATGATATTATGCCCATTCCACAGGGTTTGACCAAAAAAAAAAAGCAATGAACCATATCTTTATTCTAGTCTATTCTATCAATAAATTATGTTTTGGAATACATATAACAATGAGTAGTACATCAATATGTTAGAATTATCTAAAGAAATTTCTGTAAACATAAAGTTTATGAAATATAGCTTACTTTACACTGTCTTCAGTGAAGATATGCAATCTCTAGAGGCACACACTCAAGCACACACATTACCTTCAGTGGATAAAAATTGTATTTTTGCTATGTTGATGGCCTCTGCTGTATTTACTGCCTTCTAGTTCCAGACATGGGGAGGAGAGCACTGCTTGCACCATATGGAGAGGGGCCTAGAAAAGGTGGCCTAAAGAAAGCTCATCCCCATCTACCTGGTTGGCTAGCCGCGGCCAGCAGCCATCTTCTGATGCAGTCAAACCAAGGCAAAGAAACAAAGGCACACACCGGCCTCCAAAGGTGTAAATAAACTGACACTTGCATGCTGGAACATCAGAACCATATGAGACTCTGCAGATAGTGGATGGCCTGAGCGTCACTCTGCTCTAATAGCCCATGAACTATCACGACTTAATATTGATTTCGCTGCTCTTCGTGAAGTTTGTCTCCATGAGGAAGGCAGCCTTAAAGATCACGGTGCCGGCTACACACTTTACTGGTCTGGCAAACCCAAAACTGCAAAACATCTTTCAGGAGTAGGTTTTATGATTAAAAACTCCATTGCCCCCAAACTTGAAACCTTGTCAACAGGACACTCCGATCGCATTATTTCCTTACACCTCCCTCATGTTGTTCTCTTTAGTATATATGCCCCAATTATGCAAGCCAACCCTGTAGAGAAAGACAAATTCTACATGGACCTACGCCACCTCATACAAAAAGTCCCTGTAGAAGATAAAATTATTACCCTTGGTGACTTCAATGCCAGAGTAGGAAAGAACTCCGAAACCTGTAAAGGTGTCTTAGGCAAGCATGGTGTTGGAAATTGCAATGATAACGGACGCCTCTTGCTAGAGTTTTGTGCAGACAACAGCTGACTATTACAAACACTATTTTTCAGCAGAAAGATAGCTTGAAGACCTGGATGCATTCCCAACCCAAACATTGGCACCTCATTGATTATGTTCTAGTCCGCCAGAGAAACATTCGCGATGTCCGTCATACTCGAGTGATGCCAAGTGCAGAATGCCAAACAGATCATTGCCTCATAAGATGTAAACTAAATCTTCATCTTAAGTTCAAACCTAAGAGGGGTGGCATCTTAAAGAAGAGACTCCAAGTCAACAATCTTCAACAAGCTACCATGAGAGACAACTTCCAGGCAAACCTGCAAACAAAACTTGAAGACCATCCTACGGATCCTTCTCCTACAGTGCTTTGGCAACATATCAAAAACAGTATCCTCCAGTCTGCAGAAGAATCCCTCGGGTTCTCCCACAAGAAAAATCAAGACTGGTTTGATGAAAACAACCAAGAGATCCAGAAGCTGTTGGCAAAGAAGAGAACTGCTCACCAGGCATACCTCGCCCAGCCAACTTGCCATGTAAGAAAAGCAGCTTTCCGTCTCACATGTAGTAAACTTCAACAAAAACTCTGAGACATGCAGAACAAGTGGTGGATCAATATAGCAGAAAAAACACAATGCTGTGCAGATCTGGGTGATCATAGAGGATTTTATGAAGCTCTTAAAGCAGTGTTTGGACCTACTTATCAGGTCCAAAGCTCCTTATACAGTACAGATGGTCAAACATTAATTACTGATAAAGCCTCCATCCTGAATTGATGGGCTGAACATTTTCAAAGTCTCTTTAGTGCCAACTGAGTAGTCCAAGGCTCAGCTATCCAACATATGATACAAAAACCGATGACAAATGAATTGGACATAGCTCCCACTTTGGAAGAGATCCTTAAGGCCATACAGCAGTTGAAAAATGGCAAGGCAGCTGGGATTGATGAAATCCCACCTGAAGTTTGGAAACACGGAGGTCATGTACTCCATGATAAATCCCACGAACTCCTCGTGAATTGCTGGGAAAAAGGGGAACTGCCATCAGATCTCCAAGATGCAGTCAACATCACCCTGTACAAGAAAAAAGGAGCAAAATTCAACTATCGAGGCATAACACTGCTCTCTATTGCTGGGAAAATCCTTGCAAGGATATTCGTGAACAGATTAGTTCCTGCTTTTGCAGAAGAACTTCTTCCTGAAAGCCAATGTGGCTTCAGAGCCAATAGGAGTACTACAGATATGGTATTTGCCCTTAGACAACTGCAAGAGAAATGTAGAGAGCAGAACAAGGGTCTCTGTGTAACATTTGTTGACCTCACCAAAGCCTTCGACACTGTAAGTAGAAAAGGTCTGTGGCAGATCCTGGAAAGACTAGGATGTCCCCCCAAATTCCTTAAAATGATTATCTTGCTACACGAGAGCCAGCATGGTCAAGTCAGATATGGTGATGCTCTTTCAGAGCCCTTTCTAATAACTAATAGAGTGAAGCAAGGTTGTGTTCTTGCTCCAACTTTATTTACAATCTTCTTCAGCATGATGCTCCAAAGGGCAAAAGCTGTTTGGGCTGGAAGTCAACCTGAAGAAAACGGAAGTTCTCTACCAGCCTGCACCACAGGATGAACACCACCATTCCCACATTGCCATAGGCAAATCTGTACTTAAGTCCATTCAGCAGTTCACCTACCGGGAAGCATAATCTCCTCAGGTGCCAAGATTGACAAAGAGATGGATCACAGATTAGCAAAGGCATATAGTGCTGTCTATTGTCCTTTATGGGTTTGAAACATGGGTCACCTATCACCACCACTTATGACTCCTCGAACGCTTTCATCAGCGCTGTTTATGCACAATCCTAAATATACACTGGACTGACTATGTGATGAATGTTGCTGTCCTTGAGCAAGCAGGGATCACCAGCATTGAGGCCATGATATTGAGAACACAGCTGCGCTGGGCAGGGCATGTTTCTAGGATGGAAGACCATTGCCTCCCAAAAATAGTACTCTACAGTGAACTCGCCACAGGTCAGCATAAGAGGGGTGCTCCAAAAAGTAATACATCTCAGGCTCGGCCAAATTGATCACCAACAATGGTCTGCCCTGGCCTCACATCGGGAGGCATGGAGATGCACTATCCACAATGCTGCAGCCTTATTTGAGAACTCACGCCAAACAAGTCTTGAAGAGAAACGAAAAAACAGAAAGAATCACAACCCGGAAACATCACCCAAGGAGACCTTCTGCTATGCTTTCTGCAACCGGACTTGTTTATCTCGGATTGGCCTTTTTAATCATCAGCACGCTTGCAGAAAGCGCTGGATGAGTCCTTCCTGAATCTTCATTTGTGAAGAAAAGCCAGAGAGTTCCAGACAGCAGTTTCACCAAACCAAGAAGAGCAAAAAGCAACAGATATGTTCACTTGCAAAGCTGACTTGCTGAACTGAACAATGTCCACCTTGATCATCACAGAGCAAGAATAAGTCCATAGCCAGAAAAAATAATAATTGGCAGATCAGAGGGGCTCTGGGGCTGGTGTTTTTAATTCTGTTCCTGTGAACTTCCATGAAGATCAACAAGTCTGCTTGATGATAGTCTCACTGTAGAGATAACTTGTGAAATACACAAGTAATTTTCACAAGAATTCAGCATCAGCACCATTTCCTCCTTCCCTTCAGTGTGATTACCAACAGTTTTACCTTCATTGGCACGAGAAAGGCAAAAATAATATTAGGGCTGGGAAGGTCACATTCATGCTGCCATATTCTATCTGGGCCAGTACCATAGCTTTGATTAGGTACTGGCAGTCTGATGAGCCACCAAAACTGTTGGGTAGTGTACTCCTTAAGTAATATGGATTCCTGGTACTGAAGTAACTCTTGTTACTGCATCTCCTCCCTATATTTCATAATTTGGCAATATTAAGACACTTCATGGGGTCTAAGGACTTTTTCAGACAAGGCTTACAGTACAACAAGCTTGCAGGAGAGGTATGGCACTGTTGTGCAGCAGGGGGTCCGTATCGGACGATACCGTCCCTCTCTCAGAATTGTCTGTGTCACTTCCATGTATGATTGAAGGCAGCCACACCATATTTTACTCACGGAAGTTGTCCTTGGATGCAAGTCTGAGTCTTCTCCACTGCACGAATCTCTGCTCTTCGGGTCTGATAATTATCACCCATACTCTCCAAATCTATTCCTCTACCCAACCTTTCTACTAGCTACTGGTTTGTTTCTGGGCACAATTCAAAGTGCTGGTCTTGACCTATAAAGCCTACATGGCTTAGATCCAGACTCGCTGAAAGATTGTATCTTTCTCTATGAACCTGCAAGGGTTTTAAAATCTGCAGGGGAAGGCTGTCAATCCCACCACCATCACAGGCTTGCTTGGTGAGGACACAAGAGAGAGCCATCTCTGTGGCTGCTCCCACACTTTGGAACTCCCTTCTGCAGGAAGCTAGGCTGACCCCCTCCCTGTTTTCATTTCACCAACAGGCAAAAACATTCTTGTTCAAGCAGGTGTTTTACGTATGTTGTGGCTTTTATCAGGCTGTGTTTTTATGTTTTTTTCTGTTTTTAAACTTTGTATGTTTTAATTGGTTTTAATTGTGATTTCAATTATTCTGTGAGCCACCTTGGGTCCCACGTTGGGAGAAAGGCGACATAGATGTTGCATAAATAAATAAATAAATAAATAAACAAATTCTACCTTAACGCTTCATTAGCCTTTTGTGGGTTTTGTGAGTGTGAATGTGTGTGTGAATGCTTCCTTGCTATTTTCCAATAAAAAAAGATTTTATTTTACTTTAAGTTGGAGTATCTGCAGTTACTACTAGTATACACAGGTGTACATTTCCTTCAAGTTACCCAACCTTTCACAGCCATTCATCTGAGCTATTGTAATTTCCCCAATTAATAACTTAATTTTGGATTCACAAGTGGGTCCCCCATGGACCCCCACACATTTGGATAACACTGTTTAATGTCTTGACTCAGCAGGAAGAGTTGTAAATGTTTCTTGTACAGACTAGCCAAGAACCTTACTTAGGCAATGAAAGTCTTTCCTACGACTGACTTTTGGTGTGTCTTAGCTGACCCCTGGCTTAATCTTCTGGCTTGATTCTGGCTGTTGATTTCTGTCTGCAGTTCTACCGTATATAAGAGTTTAAATAGTTATGTTTCTTCACAGTACTATTGAATTCTGTGCAACTTATGTAGTTATTCCAGGACTCATTAGTATGCTGGTAGAGAACTAATAATGTGCCATCAGGAAAAAAAAAAACCACCATTAAAACTGCCTCCTTGAAACAGGCATGGTTCCCTACCCCCATCTCTTAAATCTGAAAGATTGAGGATCATTGACTCTTGTTGGCTAATCTGGATTCTGTCTGGGTTTCCATTATCACCTTCTGGCCACCAGAGTGCCCAATTTGTGATGTTGGTTAAACCCAGGCAGGCAGAGTTATCAACAACTCCACTTAAGTATTCTTAAATTCTGGAATCTCAGGATATTTATATGGAAAAATAAACAGGTTCTTTGGTAATCTTTTAGACAATTTATTATATGTACTCACACATATACTATAAAAACATATACCATCACCTGAGGGAGAAACACAGGTGTACCAATGTCTAGACACTTGCTTTAATCTAATTACATTACATTTCATGTAAGGCATTATACATTCATTACATTATATCATATAGCCATTAGGATGTTACACTTTTATAAGGACTGAACCATTATTTATCTGCAACTTTTTAACAGGCTTTTTAGTAGTTAACACATATATGAATATTACCATCTTACACATAATTCAGCCATCTATCCATCATCATCATCAGGTTCTTTCATACATTTATACAGTAGTGTCTGTTAAGGCATTATACAGACATTTCATAAAGACTTTCACATGTACTGAATTCTGTCCCTTGTATCATATCCATAACCATCTATCCATCAAGGAATAAAATCTCATCTGTTGAGGCACTACACATCTCTAAAAAGGCATGTGTGAACACAGGCATTCAAGGGTTAATTTCCTTGAACATTATTAAATCTTAACAGTGCCCATACATCCACAGCCTAGATGTTTGTCTTACCATTATCATTCTTCAGTATGTTTGGTCAAGTTATTAGTTTATCAGGAACAGCCCAGCTGTCAGAGGCAGTAGTCTTCATTGGTGGAGACATGCCAAAGGCAATCTGATCTATGAATTTATCTTAGCTCCTTTTATTCTCTCCTTAGCCTTGCCCAGGCTATCAGTTGTACAATCAAAATAAATCAGAACAAAGGTGCTGACGGTTTTCACGTTTATGGTATCCAATCAAAATAAAGATCTTGAACTATAAACACTTGTGGTAGGCTAGAAGTCTTTGGCTGCCTGCCATCCTAGTTGCCTCAGCCAGTGCACCTATGAGGAGTTATTCTTGGTCAAATCTAGTGAATATCCTATTATCTTAATTACAAGTGAACACATTACATCTGCTAAAGAATATTACAGGGACATTTTCAGACGTCCCTTACCATGCAAGCAGCCTCTGGAGCAGTAACGAGGCTACTGCGCGGCAGGGGGTCCTTTTTGGATGCCGGCATCCCTCTTCTATGACCATTTGTGGCACGTACGTGAAGCTTTGGCAGCGGCCATATCATATTTCAATCACAGAAGTTGCCCGTGATTGAAATATGATGCTGCCCCTTCCAAAGCTTCACTTACGTGCCATGAATGGTCACGGAAGAGGGACGGCGGCATCCAAAAAGGACCCCCTGCCACGCAGCAGCTTCGTTACTGCTTCGGAGGCTGCTTGCGTGGTAAGGGCCATCTGAAAATGTCCCAGGTCACATCTGTTCACATCCATAGTGTAAGGTTATTCTCAGTCATGTTTTTTTAGACATTTGAGTAGACATTTTCCCAGATTTAAACTGCTGCCAAGTTCTCACTGATTTTATACACACACACACACACTAGCTTCCTGTACCATTTGTTATACACTATATTCTATAGGTCACACTAGGTTACACTCTGTACTTTATTGGTCTATCCCCAGACTGTAAAACTGGCAACCCAAATTGCCTGGCCTATAATATACTATCTTGTTATGTGATTCTCTGCATTCATATTGTCTCCTTCCAATTAGTTCCTGCTGGTGTGTGTACATTTATGGTTTTTACCAGATCAAAGATGATTAGCTTCTTCAGTCACTCCCAACTGTGCTTCCCCTGTCAGAAGCCGGGAATTCTCATTTTAAGCACAGGTGTGAGTGCACATGCATACAGAATAAAGAGCTAACCATTATATTTTCATGAGAATAATGGTCATATATGTGACAAGATATGAGATCTAGGAGGATGGTATTGGGCTCATCTACACGGGCCAGGAAACATTAGCTCCCCACTGGCATATCCCACCCATGGATCAGGTCTGTCACCCTCCACCCCCAGTTACCTGCATGGAATGGGCCAGAGTCCAGGCAGGCATGCCAGCCCATCCCTGCAGCCACTGCTGCCACCTACATCCCACTCTCTGGATCCCACTTCCTGGATCTGGAAGAGTGAAGCAGGCGGCAGCTACAGTGATGAACCAGTGTGCTAGAACAGGCTCCTGTGGTCATGTGGGGTCCAATCCATTTTATTTTGTCTGGAACTGATTTAAACAGGTATTTTCTTAAAACATTTCAGGCCCTATCCCATCTTCCCCCTGTCTTAGCCCCATCTTTGCCCCAGGGGTGGTGAGGAGTGCACAGGGACAAAACAGGACAAAAGCCCTGCATTGTCAGGACTGCAGGGCTCTAAGGTGGGGGTAAGTCAGGGTAAAATTGCCCATGTAGACAAGCCCATTGTCTTCATGCAGCCAGCTACTGAAGCACATCTAGTCACTGCCTGCCAGTCCCTTGTCAATTCCTGGCCACTGAATGGATGTGTAGTGGCACAGGGGGTCAGCACGGATGGTGGAGCTGAATTTCATGATTTGCACTGGCCATAACAATAGAAGAATGAGTTACTTACCTGTAACTATAGTTCTTCGAGTGGCCTTCTGTGAATTCACACAATGGGTTAATCCTGCACCTGCGCAGAGCACTGCGAAAACTTCTAGAAACCTCAATTCAAACTTCTGGGTGGTAGCTCTGCCCCCCTCACCCCTGGCCTATATAAGCCCCCACCTCTCACCAACTGCTCAGTTCCTTATAGCCATGTATTAAAAACAATGTGAGAAGTATGACACCAGAGGGGAGGAGGGAGGGTTTGTGTGAGTTCACAGAAGACCACTCGAAGAACTATAGTTATAGGTAAGTAACTCCTTCTTCTTCATGGTCTCTGTGAATGCACACAATGGGTAGACTAGCAAGCTCAGGAGTCCAGATGGCAGGGATGTCCTAATACCAATAAAGACAGGACAACGATATAAAGAGAAGAATAGATAGTATTAGAATCAAGTATAGACAGGGGAAACCTGTCAATTGCACGTGGTGGAAGGCATGATCACTGCCCTTCTTAGGGCTGATCCATCATTCCTGGCAGTCTAGTTTATAGTTCTTCACAAAGGTGAGTGGCATCGGCCACATGGTTGCTCTACAGATGACTGGGAGATGTACTCCCCTAAGGAATGCCATTGAAGTAGCTGTTGTTCTGGTAGAATTGTAAAGGGTAAAGGCTTACCCATCACCTTATAAGAGGTAGAGATGGTGGATGCTACCAACTTGGAAAAGTGTTGCTATGTGATGGCCAAACCATTCTTTGGGCCTGGGTAGCGAATGAATAGTCTGTTGGAACAGCAAAAAGAAGTCATCTTGTCTATATAGCGCTCCAAAGCCGACGATGTCGAGCAGATGTCAAGCACATGTCGATGACGTGGAGCGGAAACCAGATCTTTTGGCCATAAAGGGAGGACCAAAAGTCGGCAGGACTATATCCTGGTTCAGGTGAAACGATGAGACCATTTTAGGTGAGAACACAATATCCGGTCTGAGGATGACCTTATGCCAAAGAAACCGGGTATAGGGAGGGTCCACCCTGAGGGCATGGAGTTCACTCGCCAAAGCAATAGCCATCAGAAAGGCAGTCTTAAAAGATAGGAGGTGTATATCACCCCTGTCCATAGGTTCAAAGGGAGTCCCAGAGAGAGATGTCAGAACTAATGTAAGGTCCCAGGCGTTAGTTGGGTTAGTTGGGGTGGATGCAGGTTCTTATACCCCTGGAGGAATCTGTGGACCAAAGGGTCTTGAAGCATGGCTGCATGCCAAGACACTGGAAATTCCAGGATGCTGCCATGATGTAGGTTCGTATGGAGGAGAGGGAGACTCCTTTCAATGACAAGGTGGCAAGGAAGCTGAGAAGGAGGGGAACTGTAGCATTGTCAGGAGATATGTTCTTGGCATGGAGATCTTGGCAGAATTTCTGCCATTTGTACTGGTAGGCCTTTTGAGTGGAAGGACATTGGTAGCCTGTAGAATGGTCCTAGTTGTGTCCAACAGGGGTACTAGTTGGTAATAAGTCGCTCTGCTGGCTTGATTGATTCCAGATCGGGATGGAGTATTTGACCTCTCTGGAGCGAGAGGGTGTCCCATCGGAGAGGGAGGTGTCAGAACATCTCCTGCGAGAGAAGAATCAGCAGAGAGAACCAAGGTTGTCTGGGCCACCAGGGGGTTAACTGTATGCAATCCGTTCTGTCGTGCCACAGCTTCGACACCACCCTAGAGAGTAGCAGGGAAAGGGTGGAAGAGGTAGAGGTGGATGCCCGACCACTCAAAGAGAAACGCACCCCCCAGATTCCTCTGCAAGGGAGATTGCCTCGAGCAGTACAGATGGCATTTGGCGTTCTCCTTGGTCACAAAGAGATCTATGACTGGTGTTCCCCAATCCATGAGTAGCGGCTCTAAGATGTCTGTCACTATGGACCACTTATGACAGCTGCTCCAAATTTGGCTTAATGCATATGCAATGTTGTTCTGACTCCTTGCCAAATGAATGGCTAGCAGTGATATCTGTCGATCTACACACCTGTCCCACATCTGAATTATCAGAACCAGGAGTGTCAGAAGACGGTGGTGGTGTTGTCTGACATGACTTGAACCACCTGTCCCTGAAGGGACTCCTTCTGTGACCACAGCCCACGAAAGGCTAGTCTGTCTGAATGAGCACTCCATCCCATCATGGATGCATCTGTCATCATGGACCTAGTGGTTTGGGACAGCGCAAAAAGTAGGCTGCAATGGACCATCTCTTACTGAATCCACCAGCCCAGTGCCCTGAGTATTGGGTGAGACACGAAGAGCAACTAGGATGGACTGTCCATCAATGGGTTGAACACCTGGAGAAGCCAGGTCTGCAAGGGTCGCATCCGTAGTCTGGCGAGGGGGGTAACAACTGTGGTGGAAGCCATGTAACCCAGAGTGCATTGGATAGTGCGCCGGTACCCTTCTGTGTGCAATGCAGCGGCAGGCCGTGCCTTGCAGAGTGGCGAGCCTGTCTTCTGGGAGGAAAACCCTGCTGTATGTGGAGTCCAACTGTGCTCCCATGAATCTTATGAATTGCGATGGCTCCAGGATGGACTTTTCTAGGTTGACCACGAAGCCTAATGCCTTGATCAGGGAGAGGGTCAAAGATACGTTCCTGGTGACCTTCACCCTGGATGGTCCTTTGATGAGCTGGTCATCTGAGTACGGGAAGATTACAACCCCTTTCAGGTGGAGATGGGCTACTACCGGTGCCACACATTTGGTGAAGACCCATGGGGCCATGCAGAGGCCAAATGGAAGAGCCTTGAAGCGGAACATGTGGGAGCTGATAGCAAATACAAGGAAGCGCCTGTGTGATGGCGCTATAACAATGTGGAAGTAGACGTCACAAAGGCCCATCCTAGCAAGCCAGTCTCCGATCTGGAGGAACAGGAGGATAGATGAAAGCATGACCATTCTGAATCACTTGGGAGTGATGTTATGGCTGACATTTTGTAGGTCCAGGATGGGACGCAGTGCATTGTCCTTCTTGGTGACAAGGAAATAATGGGAGAAGAAGGCCTCCACCTTCTGACACGGGATAATAGGTTCTATGGTGCCCTTCTGAGGGAGGGTGGCCACCCCTTCCATGAGGTACAGTAAAGGAGGATTAACTCTGAAGACCTCAGAGGGGGGAAGACAGACGAATACTATAAGTATCCTTTTAGGATGATACTCAGGACCCAGTGGTCTGATGTGATGGAGTACCAGGCGTGGAAAGTGGCATGAAGCCTGTCCACGTATGCACCCTTGATGGGCGTGGGCGGAAGGGGGGAGTAGTCAAACTCGCTGTTTGGATGAATCAGGCTTCTTCTTTTGGAATTGAGACTTAGTTTTTGATGTAGTAGCGAATGTTCTCTGGTATTGTAGGTACACAGAGGCAGTGTGCTGAGAGTGTTGCGCTGTAGGGCTATATCTCCTACGAAAGGAGGGGGGAAATTGCCTCCCATATAGTCATGACCAAGAGGTTTATCCTGGAGGCAGGATGCCAAAGCACTTCACCATAGTGCTCATTTTGTGTGTGTGTGTTCCGGTGTAGTATCTGTGTCTGCATGGAAGAGACCAGCTTCATCAAGGGGGAGGTCTTTGATCATCGATCTCGCTGTGCTGGAAAGTCCAGAAGAATGCAGCCATGGATGCCTGCAGACTGCCACCACGCTTACCAATACTTTACCGGCACAGTCGGCCAGATGTTTCGCTGTTTGCTGTTGGTATTCACCAGGGTAAGGCCATCATCCCTCATATTATGTACCAAATCAAGGTCTTGAGTGGGGACTTTGTCCAGACAAGATGAAACCACATCCCAAAGATGTTGCTGGTATGCCCCCATGGGGTATGCCCCCATGTCATGACCAAATGTGGAATGGTCATGACAAACTTGCATTAGCTTACTAGCAATTGGATTTAGGTCTATGTATTTTACCTTCTTGCTTAAGCCAATGAAAGAAGAAAGGGAAATGAGCTAGTGTTCTTTGCACTGACATCCACAGCTCTGTTAGCATCATGCAATTCCCAAGAACCTTTCTGTACAGGCTTACAGACAGTTTATGTAGATTTCTTTTGCTCACAATCTTAGAATTTATCTCGAGTTCAATTTGGTAGTGACATGGGATAAGAAGACTATTCCTCTGTGACATGGGATAAGAAGACTATTGCTGTTGGGTCAGTCTGCACACTCTCAGCAAAAGGTGAGTATGCATTTCAAGGGATTTAATTCACCCTCCAAACCAGCTCTGTGTTCAGGCTAAAGCTCTAGGGGAGATCTATTGGATGTTATCAGACACATCAAATATGGCATCATAACAATCCCAGATAAACACTAAAGGGTGTGTATACCGGATGATGTTGCCCTTTCACATTTATGTCTTGTCCCAAATCCATCATATTTTATTGACAGCTTAAGCCATCAACAGATCTCCCTTAGCACTTTTGTGCCGGCACTGCCAGTGTTTCAATCCGTGTGCCATTGTAATGATATGCATGCAGCAACAATGGCCGGTCTGGCCAAAACACTTCCAGGTGAGATTGCAACATCCAGGTAGGTGACATTCTTTTTATGATGCTCCATGGTTTATTTGTAAGTTTTAAGTGTGTTTATGTGCTTAGTGTAACTTTTCAAGTGTTATTTTTGAGTTTTTAAAATTTCCCACACTATGTATTCTCGTGAGAATATGCAGAATTTCGAACAAGGAAATGAACGGAGCTCCAATCACTCCTCCATCATTGCTGAGGAAACCTTTTCATGAGATAGAAGGTAAGTGTGGAATGGGGAATTCTTTTGCTGGCATAAAATGGCAAAGTTGTCGGCAGAAGAATGAGATTTAGCGGAGTGGTCTGATAAAGTCCATTGATGGTTTACGCTGTTAATAAAATATGATGGGTGTTGGACAAGACATAACTGTGAAAGGGGGATGTCATCTTGTATGCACACCCTTTTGTGTTTATGTGGCATCTTATACTTGATGTGTCTGATAATGTCCTACCTCAGACGGTGGAGGTCTCTTCTTCTTTGAAGGGCTTTAAACAGAGGTTGGATTGGCATCTTTCTGGAATTCTTTAGTTGTGTGTTGCTGAACAGCAGGGGGTTGGACTTGATGGTCCTTATGGCCCCTTCCAATCATAGATTCTATGATTCTATGATCTATATGTTGGACTAACTAAATTTTATGTTAATTGCATGAATGCTATTAGTGCATGTATTTCTTTATGTATACACACACACACAAACACAAACAGCAGCTGGGAGGTGGTTGGATAGCAGAAGGGTCACACAGAGACAGGGAATTGAATCCTTTCCCTCTATAACTGATTTACATAAACTACTATTTGCATTTGGTAAACAGAAATATAAGACTGTAAGAAGAGCTGTGCTGGATCATAATAAAAGTCTATATATTCCAGCCTTTTGTTTAAATGGTGACTAATCAAATGTCTGTGGGATTTGGCTACCTCTGACACTGAAGGTGACCAATAGACAACCTGACCAGTAACCACTGAAGGCTCCTTGTACATCTGTCCAAACTGGCTTTAAATGAGAGCTGGTTATAACAAGCAGTATCCAAGCCATAGTATCATTCCACCCTTTTTAGTTCATTGGTGAATACTGACTTTTAGCACATGAAATAAATGCCATTATTTCAGAGATATAAAAATGTAAGGAAGGCACACAGAATTATATCTGCCTGTCTGTCTCAAACAAGAATCTCATTTATTTTGCTTTGTGCCTAAGAGCCATTCTGCCAGCTTTGCCTTAGGCTTTTATTAGTGAGACGTGATTAGTGGCCTTGTGTACTGCACTCTTGACTCACTGACAAGACTCCTAGATGAGATCTGTCTGCCTACACTTTCATGGTGTCAGTGCAGAAAGGCAGGTCAGAATGCGTAGGTGGAAGGGGGAGAAAAGTTGTGAATGGATTCATGCTACTCCTAGTCACTGATATCTAGCTAAAGAATAAAACAGGCTGTAAAATCCTCATGGTTAAAAAGTACAGAGGAGAGAGAAAAAAATGTCCCTCTGAGAGCAATGTTTTCGTCTTCAAAGCAGGAGGATGTTTTGCAGCCCAATCCTGCAGGGATCCATAACAGAAGCAAGCCCTATAGCATCCAAGTGGGTTAACTTCCAGGAACCCTTAGGCAGAGTGGCAGCCTTTAAAAAGAGAGACATGAAGAACAATATATTTTGATAGTGGTGCACTAGAGCTACTCTCTAGCACTAAAAAAGGTGTGAGACGGCTTACAAGAGCTGTAAACATGCACTTTTTATGTTTACATGGAGATGACATGGAGATAATGACCGGGGCCCTGCTGGTGATGCAACAGTGTAAAGGTCCCTTACATTAGTGTAAGTCACACCGTTGATTAAGGCATAGTGGTGACAGCAGGACAGCAGTGGAAGCTGTCCCCAGAAGAACAGAAAGGTGCACTTCCAGCTCCTGAGCAGACTGGGATCAAGCAAGGCAGCTTTATCTGCTGTAATTACCCTTTGTAATTAAAGTGCCCATAGCATCTTTTCCTCTGCTGCCATGCTGCCACTTCCATTGCTGCCTCTGTCTTCACTGACATAGGAGATTATCAGATGGGGCAAATATTCCGGGGCAGGAATGGAACAGGGGCGAGAAAAAGGCTCCATTTTGGATGACGTCGACCCCCTCCATCCTGCTCCCATCCTGCTCCTGTCCTGCTCCCAGGGTATTCTATTCATAATAAAACATTGTGAATAGAACACCTCTTCCGTTTTCTTCTGTGTCTGTTACAGAATCAGGGATATGGGAAATGGATCCCCGTCCCCGTTCCGAGATGACAGGCATGGAGGAGGAGCTCTGTGCCGAACACTTCCGTGCCGAACACGAATGGGACATCAAGGTAAGTGGTCCCCTCCCCCCTCCCTGGGTTACTTATTTTTTTTAATTTATTTTTGCCTTTTATTTATTTCTTTGCCAGCTGGGGGGGGGGGGTTATTTTTGAATTTCCCTCCCACTTGTTCTCTCATGAGAACAAGTGGGATTTCAGTCAGCCGGTCGTAAAGGTAGCCTTTATAGCAGGCCGGCAAGGAGGAAGGGAGCCCGTTCCTGCAGCAAAATGGAGATAAGTGTGCAAACATTTACCTCCATTCCATGGCAGGAATGGGATAGGAGGTGGTGGGGCAGTAACGGACCATTTGAGCCCCATCTGATAATGTCCATAGTTGCAACAGTCAATGTAAGTTGCCAGACAATTAGTACAGTATTAATGTGAAGTGGCACTGGATCCTAGATAGCCACTCATGGCACTTAACTATGCGGGCATTATTTCTTCGCAAAGAGAAGGTGGAAGACACCAGGAATATATATATATATATATCTGGCTTAATATCAAGACTGTCACCAACTCAATTTGTCCTTGTTTCCCCCTGGAAAGTAAATGGCTTTGAGGGTTTTTATACCACACATGCTTATTTCCCCATTTGTGAGATGGTGCCCAGGGTCTGGGTAGTTGGAGAATCAAAATGGTTCAAATTAAATTAATTAGATGCTCTTTTTAAATGCAAGCCTGCTGCAACTTTAATTAGAAACTGACCTAAATAAAATAAGATTTATTACAGTAAATTATTGGTGGAAAATTGCAGTTCATGGACAATTCCAGATCCCACAAATTATGTTTAAGGGAGCTGTCATTTGTGATTCTCTTGATAATCATTCTTGGTTAGCTCAGATTCACATAGTACTGGGGATGTGATTGTTTTTTCAGATGCATTTCCTCTGGAGCAAATGCCTTTAGGTACAGAACTTCAAGATAGGTAAATTTACTTGACTTCCCCTTAATTTTTCTATTTGAAACTATTCATAAAGAGAGAAAATTCTCTGCTGGACCAGAACATTGTTGTCTTAACATTAGGTCTGGCATAAAATCATTGTTTTGGGTGGTGTACAATTGATGAAAAAACCTCTAGGAGATCTAGATATCTAGGATATTTGTGTAATATGACAGGAAACTGTAGCTGCAGAAGGAATTAACCAGGTAAGCAGGGATTTTGTGTGGGGGTTTTTTCTTACCAAGCTTTATACCAGGGCTGTGGAACCTATGACACTCTAGATGTTGTGTGATTCCAAGTCCCCTCAGGGCCGGCCAGCCTAGCCAATTGTTAGGGGAAATGGAAACAGTATCATAGGAGATTATCAGACAGGAACACACAAACATTCCTGTCCCACTACAAAAAAAAGTCCCTGTCCTGACACAATAACCAAATTATCAGACCTACCTTGAATAGCATCGATAGGCAGACCAGGCATAAATGGAGATCTAATGGAGCTCCATTCACTTCCTGGTTTGAAATCTTGCCAATTCTCATGAGCGTAGCAAATTTATAAAACATGAGCACAGCAAATTTATAAAATAACAAAAATAAAAACAAAAAAAGTACACACAAGCACAGAAACACACTTTACACAGTACAAGTAACCTGGGGAGGTTCTTAAAAGAGTGTAGCCTACCTGGTTTTCACGATCTCACCAAGAAGTGTTCTGGTAGGACTGTTCATTTACACTGTATTCACGGGGGACAATGGCATGAGATTTCAGACGTTGGTAATGCTGGCACAAAAATGGAACAGGGGAATCTATTGACAGCTTGGCCTGTGAATGAAAAGAAATACCATAGTGATGCCAATGGAATGCAAAAGGAGGACGTCATCTGATATTGGTGGCCTTTTGCGTTCCTATGGCATCATTGTCACACCACATTTGCTGCATCTGATAATCTTCATAGAATCATAGAGTTGGAAGAGACCACAAGGGCCATCTAGTCCAACACCCTGCCATGCAGGAATATACAATCAAAGCATTCACGACAGATGGCCATCCAGGCTCTGTTTAACAACTTCCAAAGAAAGAGACTCCACCACACTCTGAGGCAGCACGTCCAATGCCAAACAGCTTTTACTGCCAGGAAGTTCTTCCTAATGTTTAAGTAGAATCTCTTTTCCTGTAGTTTGAGTCCATTGCTCCGTGTCCTCATCTCTGGAGCAGCAGAAAACAAGCCTGCCCCATCCTCAGTATGACATCCCTTCAAATATTTGAACATGACTATCATGTCACCCCTTAACCTTCTCTTCTCCAGGCTAAACATACCCAGCTCCCCCAGCCACTCTTCATAGGGCATGGCTTCCAGATTTTTCACCATTTTGGTCACCCTCCTCTGAAGATGCTCCAGCTTGTCAACATCCTTCTTGAACTGTGGTGCCCAGAACTGGACACAGTATTCCAGGTGAGGTCTGACCAAAGCAGAATAGAGTGGTACTATTATATCCCTCCATCTAAACACTATACTCCTATTGATGCAGCCTAGAATCTCATTGGCTTTTTTAGCTGCTGCATCACATTACTGACTCATGTTCAGCTTGTGGTCCATGAAGACTCCTAGATCCCTTTCACATGTACTGCCATCAAGCCAGGTGTCATCTGTGCATTTCATTTTTACTACCCAAGTGTAGTATCCTACATTTCTCTCTGTTGAAATCATTTTGTTAGTTTTGGCCCAGCTTTCTAATCTGTATTCAGTGGTTTCTGAACATATGGAAGGCTCCCAACACCTGATCTATACAAATAAAGAGTAAAGTTTACTCCTCAAGAGACAGCAGAAGCTATATATACCTTGCCCTGCTCCTTGCACCATATGTGCAATCCAATGCTGACTTGCCATCCTCATTTATCAGCCCACAACAGGGATCTTCCAGCTCTCAAGTGTGTTCTACCTTCATATTGAGAAATCTGGCAAAAGATGTTGGAGAGCAGTGGCAAATTTTGAAGTAGGTACATTATAGAGGGGAAATGGGCCTCATTTTTTACATATAAAATTGTTTAAAGTGCCTAAATGGGCTATCCATTGGGTTACACCAGTCAGGATATGCTGGCTTCCTGCCAGCATATCCTGGCTCCTGGTCTGGCCCATTCTACCCTCACTATCTGGAGAAAATGGGCTGTTGTCCAAACAGGAACAAGCTGTTGTCCAAATGGCCCATCGCTGCAGCCACCACTTCTGCCATTTTCGCTGCTGATGTGAAAGCCAGGAAGAGGGTCCACAACATGAGACTGCAGGCCACCTGCATGTGACCAGCCTAGGTCATATGCTGAGGGACCCCTGCTTGGCTTTTGGAAGAGCCAGGGAGCTAGTAGCAACAGCAAGGGACAATGTGCTGGGATGGGCTCCCATGGACACATGGGGGCCAATCTGTTTCATCCCAGCAGTATCAGTATGGTATTTTTCTTATCACAATATATCAGGGCCTACCCCAGCTTGCCCCTGTTCCAGCCCTGTGTCTGCCCTGGAAGTGATGAGGATTGCCCAGGGGCAGATTGGGGCACAAACCCTGAGTCATGGACTGCAGAACTCTGGAACGGGGGCAAGCCATGGTATTTAGCCCATGTAGAGAAGCCCATTATCTTAACTTTATCAGCACAGCTGAACAGTGTTCCCTGTGAGTCCCTATGAATTCAAATAGCAAGTTTCTAATGAGTTCATGCCTTTTGTCTCTTACATCATACCAACTTTTAGCAAACTTTACTTTTCACAAGCAGTTACAGCTATGCAGGGAGCGGATTTCCTATGGCTAACCAGCCTCCAGTCAAAGCAGAGACTTCATCACAATTATTATTCATCATCAATTCATCACCCAGGAGGATCTCATTAAGAGAAAAATGATGGGGGGGGGGGTGCTGTGCTCCATATTTCTCAAAGCCTGGGCTGGAAGATAAGGATTTAATAAGCGATGCCTAGATGCTGTGCCCACCAATTACTGTGCAACTCAATGTCACTTTTTGTTCTTTCATTGAATTCTCTGTTCTTATTAATGTAAAAACTATGTGGGCTGAAGACTGTATCTCAGTAGAGTGGATGGTAAATGGATGAGACCTGTTTGTTAGGCATTAATATTAGTTGAACAATCAATATGAACATAAGAATTGCCTTACCACCTTGGATAAAAAATCCATATAGCCAAGAGTTTAGATGTAACGCATTGCAAACAACAATGTACTTGAATATAATTCTTTTTGGGGGGGGGCATAACCATGTTACATTATGACTGTAACTTAACAAGGGACAATTTCAATACCTTTGCATTGTAATTTGAATGAATTTTGTTACTTTTATAGCTACAGAGCATGTGACCTCCCTACTCAGGTGTATCTTGTTACACAGGACAATGTTTTATAGCACTCTGATTTTAAGGTAACTACAAAGTAACTAAAAACAGTGATTGTACCAGCTAGGGCTCTTTTGACACTTGCAAATTACAGACAAGTTCCATTAATCAATGAGGGATCTGCACTTTTGTGAGTTCTTCTTTACTACAAGGTTCACTTGGGACAGATTGCAAGTATGCACACATGTGGGTCCCAAGGCTTGGCTATGAAAAGAGTAGACCCCTTCTTGAATTAATGGAACTTGACAGTGTAATTTGCAAGCATTGAAAGTGTGGGCTTTCATCAGTTCTTCCTACAGAGGTTCGCTTTGGACTGCTTGTACACATGCATGTGCAGCTTGCAAAGTGAGCTGAGAGGGGGGAAAGGTGCCAAAAAAGGCTTGTTTGCTTGCCTGCCCTTGACCATCCTCCTGTTTCCCCCCCCCCACACACACACCTCCTCTCTTTCTCTTTCCCTCTGATGTTTCTCCGGCCAGCTCTATGGCTCTGTGTAATGGAGAAACTAAAGTTAGTGCTGTTCTGATGGGAAGGAGGGAAAGATGAAAAAAGGAGAGAATTGAAGCATGTGGGAAGGAGGGAGGGTTGGGGGGGGAGGAAAGAGGCTGGAGTGAGCCACGTGGGTCCTTTTGCCTTGCTTTGCCTGCCTTCTGCTTCCCCTCTCTACCGGCCTACCAGCTTCCTCCTCCAGAGGGTTTTGTGCAAGAGCATGTCATGACTGAGGAGCTGGGAGCATATGAGAAAGGGATGAGCCCTGTTTCCTCCTTCACCTCCTTTCAGAGCCCCCTAGCTTCACTTGAAGCTGCTGTCGTCACAGCAAAAGCAGAGTGTCTCTCTTGCCTACACTCCCAGCATTCTTTCTTTTGGCCCTTCTTCTCTTCCTCTCTCCTCAGGCTTCATCTTAAAGGGTGGAGGGATTTGGAGCAGAAGAGGAATGTCGAGGGACTGGAACTCACACACCCCTACATACCACCCATGTCACCAAAGGGGAAGGAAGAAGGCAAATGCCTGGCTCCAAAGTCTGCCACTCATGGTAGCTCCTCCTCTTCCCCTTCAGGCACATTCTAGCTGCCACTTGTCCAACATGGCTTGCCACTGCCTCAACTGCTTGCCAGAACAAAGACCCTGGTTGTGTGTTTGTGTGTTGTTCACCTACAAGGGTGGAAGGGAAAAAAGGCAACCAAGACCTATGCCACCTCTGGTATTGGGCAGTGGGAGGGAGGGAAAGAATGAACTTTAGGAGTTGTGGGGATAACAAGCTGTTGTATTAATCTCAGTTTTGGAGAAACTCTTGCATGCATAAGGACAGAAAAGCTGGGTGGCTTTAAACTGGTGAGCTACTATTAGCATGCCCGACTACTCTGTCCCCATGAAATCTCATAAATATTGGATACTTTTCTGGGTCAAGTTGGCCGGGGTGAACCAAAAAGATCAGATGGAGGTCACAGTGACCTGAGATGTGTCTTAGAAATATTTTGGCAATCAAATTCATACTAGAATTGTACAGAAGCCCCTTAGTAAACATAGTCATTAAGGAGGTATGTACTAATTCCTTCTTGGGCACCTCAGCAATGAGTCATTCAACCAAACAATTAAGTGACCAATCCAAAATCTACTCCTAAGGAAAGCTTGCCTCATACCACCTCCTGTCCAACATTGAAAGGCTGTCATAAACCCATCAATTCCTATCACTCAGCCATTAACACAATCAGTTGAGTTTTGGTTTCTTTTGTCTATCCAGTGGGAAAGCCATCCAGGCTTTGTCATTGCCGGAGTACCCCTTCAGGATATGAAATAGGGTATAAATATTCATCCCCCAACAATGGCAAGGTGTGCCATGGTGGACAAACCTTGCCACTCTTTTTCTTGGCATGCCCCTGGATTGGAACTGTTGTGCCACCCTCAGAGGCCTGTCTGAGTATCCTCGCTACAAGAAACTCTTCTCTCCAACACTGGTAACTATAACCCTATATTCCTGAATCTCTCCCTCTTTCCAATCTTTCTGCCTCACTCCTCCATAGCCTTGCATGGTTCTTAGGGCCATGTGTTGCATGTGTGAGTGCATTTTGTGTTATTTCCAATAAAAATATTATTTTTCACTTTAAAGCTGGAGTGTTCTCTACAGTTAGTACTGGTATACATAGGTGAAAAGATCCCCAAAGTTACCCACCTCTCACAGCCTTCCATTTGAACTAATAATTCCCCATACAATAATATAATTTTGGCATTATGGGTGGGGTTCTAAAGCACCCCCACCTCTTCACATAACACTACTCCTGTTACTGGCAGGCATTTCTGTTTTGTATGAACAAGGGAACAGAGGGGCTTGCTCTAGAGTGGGTGAGCCACTCCCACACCACTTCTCTTTCCCCCTTTCTTTCAGCATATGCATGATTGTCATGCTCAGTGAGTTCTCTTAACCCCCCCCCAAAAAACCCTCCTTATTGAGATAATTGGGGATTTGTTGTTCACCATTTTTCAATGTATGCTTACCACCCTGAAGTGTGGTTTTCTGTTCGCATGGCTTTAACAAGTAGAAGTGTTTGTAAAAGTTCTTTGTTTTGAAAGAAAAGGTGAAATTGCAGAGCTGCTCCTGTGCTCATGGCAGTGTTGTCTAGTTGTTTTATTCCACACAAAAGCAATAAAACATACTTTTCCATATCACCTGAAAGAAAATTACTTTAAAAACCCATTTGGATACTACAGATGTGTTAGTGCATCACACAATCTGATTAAAGACATTAAAAGACATTAAAGATAAGCTTTTGCTCATTTTACTTTACTTTGTGTGTGTGTGTAGTGTTAATTTAGCTTTTGCACAGATTCTTTTAAAAAAAATAATGTTATTCTTTTATTGAGATTGAAATACACTTTACATTCCATTCCATCTTACACAACTTTTAAGATTTCCATTACATAGATATCATAGAAATAGTTAAACATATTACATCTAACATCAAAAATACACTATCTATCTTTGACTTACTGTTAGTTAGGTCTTTCAGAGTAAATCTGACTGATTTCAACATCATTATCTAACTTCTAAACTTCTAACTATTTAATATATTATTATTATTATTATTATTATTAATACCCTGCCCCTCTGCTAAAAACAATCGGGGCGGCTTCCAACAATTAAAACTCTACAATATAGTTCTTTCCCAATTTTTTCCTGCTTATTTTTGCCTATCTCTCTTTATCTAATGTTTTCTTTATATCAATCAATTCCGTTTTTCTTATAATAGTTAGTTTATTTATATTATTAATAGATCTTGTTCATCATATTTTAATCCCCATTTTTCCCATTGTTTCAACACTGGGGCACATTTTTCTAGTGATTTCGACTCTGAAAGATTAATCATTCTTGTTCTTAAAATATCCATTTCCAACATGTCTTGCACTTTTGTCATCCATTCAAATATCGTGGGTGCATTTGATTTTTCCCAGTCCTGTGCTATCACCATTCTTGCCACAGAAATTAAGTATAACAAAATTTTCCAATTTTTTATTTCATCTTCTTTTTTTAGTGAAATGGCCATATTCAACAAAAACAGTTCTGGTCTGAGGTCTATTCGGATATGCAAGATTTCCTCTATTATTTTATGTATTTTTCTCCAGAATATTTGAATCACTTTACAGCTCCACCACATATGCAGCAGCGAGCCTACATTTTTATCACACTTCCAGCATCTACTACTACTTGACTTATTCATCTTTTTTTTAATCTTAAAGGGGTATAATACCACCTGTGGGCAATTTTCATAAAGTTTTCTTTTAAGCTTTGACATCTTGTAAATTTATTAGTTTTCTCTCTAGCTTTCTCCCACATTTCCAATTCCAATTTGCACAGATTCAAAGTGATATATAGTGTGTTATTTACATTTTTCAGCAGCCAAAATACATTTGCAAGCTCTAAAAACTGGTTTCCACATATCAACCAATTCCAGTTTCTGACAAGATTCCAGTCCCTAACATGTCAGATAAGCAATGGCTTCCTGTACTTTCTCCAAGCCCTATATTTGAACAGTAAGAAAGCATAAGGTTACTACAGTTGTCCCTTCATATTCGCTGGGGTTTGGTTCCAGGATCCCCCGTGGATACCAAAATCTGTTAATACTCAAGTCCCATTATTCGCAATGGCATAGCAAAATGCTGTCACTTATATAAGATAGCAAAATCAAGGTTTGCTTTTTGGATTATTATTTTTGAAAGAATACTGTATTTTCAAGTTGTGAATACTTAAATCCATGGATACCAAATCCGTGGATACGGAGGGACAACTGTATTTCATATTTTTAACTGTGATGGTAACTAAGTAATGGGGTGGGGACTTGAAACTGTAACTATTACCTTTTAAAATTAACTTCCAAACTTAGTGTATAATATCCTGTTTACTGCCATTCAGCTTGTCACATAATGCCAAACTCATTATTTATTCATTTAAATTAAACTTACCCCTCTCAGGAAGAACTCATGTTAACAAATGCCTCAGTGAGGTTTCAGGAAAAGGTCATGAGGTCATGTTTGATAAAAATTCTAATCCCAGTAAGCCAAAGTAGAGCATCGAATCTGTCTTTTCTTCAGTATCCTTTAACCTGATCCCCATGTTCTGGTTTGACAGATGCCAGTTGGTCCCTAGGCTGAATTCATTACAGACCTTCAGAAGACGCAGTGCAAATGCAACGTCTCTGATGTTCCCCCTGACGGAAAGTGGAAAGGTATTCAGTTAAGGTCCTTCCTTCCAATAAATCTTCCCTTCTGAAGTCTCTGTTCGTTAAGAGGCAAAATGGAAGTCTGTTATGGATTCATTAGCTTGTTTTTCCCTATTGAAAAATAGACACCCTCCACATACCTGAATTTCTCCTTTCTCTTTCTGAGAAGTACTTATCCACAGCACTGGTGACAAAACTGTTTTAAAATGAACTGGCATTTATTAAACATGCATATAAAAAGTTATCATATGGGACTGAAGGCCTTACAGTGTCTCAGGAAAAACTCTTCCTAGGGTAGTTAATTGAACTGAATGAACACAGTGACAAGTGTCATGTTGTATCAGACAGGTTATAGAGTCAAGCAATAAACAAGTCTTTACCTCTTACTAGCTTCAGTTGTTCAGGCTTGGGTAAAGGTCTCCTTGTTTCCCTTCTTACCCTCCAAACACAAAGCAATTAACAGTACTGTACTTCCCTCTGTGTTTCTGATTCCTTTGGACAGTGACCTCATTCTTACTGCCTTTCTTCCCAACACTTTCCTAGCATTAAACTGTGTTGGATGTTTGCAAGGCAAGATATAAATGGGTTTGATACAATATCATAACATTTTTAATACAATATATGGTAAGGTTAAGATTGCACTGCAAGATACCGGCCAGGCATCAAGCTTAAGGAAAACTTCCATATACTGTACTATTCATCTCCTGATTTTCCACATAGACATGATATCATGAGTGGCTTACAGCCCAAACAGGATGTCCCCCTCCCACACACCATTTGGGGGTGAAACAAGGAGTTTTGTGGAAGATATAGTTGGGGGGGTTCCAAAAAATGTTCCACTTATCTCCTTAGGGTTTTTTTGTGGGGAACTTTTATGAAAATGACATGCAGAATAGATCTAACCCTGGTTAAGAAACCTGAAAAATTTCAGAAGGATAGGTGCACAGTTCCAGGTAGGAGGGAAGTGTCTGTGTTTGTCTGATGAGGAGAGATTTTCTTCTTCTTATCATCTCCATGGGTTGTATGAAAATGGCATATGTCATAGAAAATAAAAGATAATACAATGGCATATGTTCCTAGGCAAGAAACCTGCAAAATTGCAGAGGGGTGAATGAAGGACTATTTAAGACTTGTTGTTGTTATTGTTGGCTGTTGTTTTACGGTCAGCTGGCACCAAGGTTATCGAAACTGAACCAGGACTGTACAATGGACAGTGATAGAGGCAGAAAGACTCGAACATGCAGCATTTTAAGTTTATATTTGAAATAGAAGTGGCTGAATGGCCTTCTTTATTGTTATGGTTGTGTGCCTTCAAGTTGTTTCCAACTTATGGTGACCTATCACAGGTTTTTTTTGGCAAGATTTGTTGAGAGGGGTGTTGCTTTTGCCTTCCTCTGAGGCAGAGAGAATGTGACTTGCCCAAGCTCGCCCAGTGGGTTTCATGGCTGAGCAAGGTGTCAAGTCCTGGTTTCCAGAGTCATAGTCCAATGCTCAAACCACTACACCAAGCTGGCTTGCAGGGTGAGAAATGCTTCAGCCAGTTGGGGGAGCTTTCTTACCAAAGAATGCCTGACAAATTTTTAAAACTATGGACAGTCCAACTGTTGGGAAAGTGGATAATGAACTGAAAAGAACACAAAGGCAACACCCATTCAATGGTTTAAATTTGTCATATATGTTAATCAGAATTAAGACATTCTACCCCATAGGAAGCTGCAGAAAGATCTGAGCTGCAGAAAGATCTGAGCTCAGAAGATGACATGTGTGCACATATTGTATGTGGCTTTTACGTGGACAGTGCCATTGTGAAATCTTGGTGCAACTTATTTCTGTAAATACATGAAAGGTAATGCTGTTGTGATTTAGCATCATCAATATGTTTCACTATTTTTTCAAATGTTTTTCTTTCTGTTATATGTTTTGAATGAATATAATGGTATTACATAATTCTCATGGAGCATTCTGTCAAGCATTACAAAGAAAATACTACTGGTCTTGTTTCCTTCTGTTTTTAAAATAAGCTGAAAGGACACAGGGTCCAAGGGGTACAATTTTCAGCCCAGCTGAACTTTGTGCTATTTTTCAGGGACATTTGAATGAACACATGAAAAAGTGACATGGACCAAAACAGAATGATTCACTAATCCCTACAGCAGTTGCAATGGATGAAATGGCATTGTGTTTTGTTTGAAGTAATAGAATCATAGAATTGCAGAATTGGAAGAGACCACGAGGGCCATCCAGTCCAACCCCCTGCCATGCAGGAAATCACGATCAAAGCATCCCCGACAGATGGCCATCCAGTCTCTGTTTAAAGACCTCCAAGGAAGGAGACCCCACCACGCTCCGAGGGAGTGCGTTCCACTGCCGAACAGCTCTGACTGTCAAAAAGTTCCTCCTAATGTTGAGGTGGAATCTCTGTTCCTGGAGCTTGCATCCATTGCTCCGTGTTCCAATATTTGGAGCAGCAGAAAACAAGCTTGCTCCATCCTCAACGTGACACCCCTTCAAATACCTAAACAGGGCTATCATATCGCCTCTTAACTGTCTTTTTTCCATGCTAAACATACCCAGCTCCCTAAGTCTCTCCTCATAAGGCATGGTTTCCAGACCTTTCACCATTTTAGTCACCCTTCTCTGGACACACTCCAATTTGTCAATATCCTTTTTGAATTGTGGTGCCCAGAACTGGACACAATATTCTAGGTGAGGTCTGACCAAGGCAGAATAGAGCGGCACTATTACTTCCCTTGATCTGGACACTATACTTCTATTGATGCAGCCCAAAATCGCATTGGCCTTTTTAGCTGCCGCATCACACTGTTGACTCATGTTCAACCTGTGGTCTACAAGGACTCCTAGATCCCTTTCGCACATAGTCTCATTCAGCCAGGTCTCCCCCATCCTATATCTATGCATTTCATTTTTTCGCCCTAAATGCAGTACCTTGCATTTCTCCGTATTGAATTCCATATTGTTAGCTTTGGTCCAGCTTTCCAGTTTATCCAGGTCATCTTGAATTTTGATCCTGTCCTCCAGGGTATTAGCTACTCCTCCTAATTTGGTGTCATCTGCAAATTTGGTAAGTGTGCCCCTAATTCCCTCATCCAAGTCGTTGATAAAGATGTTGAATAGCACTGGGCCCAGGACAGATCCCTGTGGCACCCCACTGGTCACATCTTTCCAAGACGAAGAGGAGCCACTGCTGAGCACCCTTTGGGTTCGGCCAGTCAACCAATTACAAATCCACTTAACAGTTAACTTGTCTAGCCCACACTTTACAAGCTTGTTTGCAAGAATGTCATGGGGAACCTTGTCAAAGGCCTTACTGAAATCAAGGTATGCAATGTCCACAGCATTCCCTTCATCTACCAAGCTGGTAATTTTATCAAAAAAAGAGATCAGATTAGTCTGGCATGACTTGTTACTCTGAAACCCATGTTGACTTTTTGTGATTATGGCATTGCCTTCTAAATGTTCACAGACTCTCTGTTTAATGATCTGCTCTAGAATCTTCCCTGGTATTGATGTCAGACTAACTGGACGATAATTGTTGGGATCCTCTTTTTTTCCCCTTTTTGAAGATGGGGACGTTTGCCCTCCTCCAGTCTGCTGGGACTTCTGTTCTCCAAGAATTCTCAAAGATTATTGCCAATGACTCTGAGATTATATTTGCCAGCTCTTTTAATACTCTTGGATGTAGTTCATCTGGTTCTGGAGATTTAAATTCATTTAGATTAAGAAGGTATTCCTGTACTACCTCTTTGCTTATTCTGTGCTGGGTTTCCCCTGTTGTGTCTTCTGTACTTTTATCCTCAGGTTGGCATCATGTTTGGAATTAACACACTAATTAGCATGTGAATCTTTTAACCTATTGTGATTTTCTTAGATGATTCCCAATTAATGCTGAACTTAAAATATGGTTTAGTGATTAAGTTGTTAGAATTTTGAGGGAGGGTGCCTCTCCCTCTGTTGCATTCAGGAAAAAAGGAAAACCTGCTGCTCAGAAGAAAAAATATTAGAATTGCAGAGAATGCATCACATGGCTGCCTGGTGGTCATGTAGGCTAATCTGTTTCATTTCTTTAGGATGACAGCAGGAAAATTAGGAGACAGAACTTTCTGGAGCCCATGTCACAGCAGAAGAACTAGATTTGTGGAGCTAAAGCAGAGCTGAACTTAGGAAAGAAGAAAAAAGAAAAAAGTGAGTCTTGAAATGAAATGTGAGTGGCAGAAATGATTTGTTTACTTAGCAGAACAGACTTTCAAGCATCCAGGGCTCTTTCAGAATGTCTGAAATTTGTCTTTTAGGTCTGAAAAACTGGTGAGTCCCACCCTGTATAGGAGGGAGCTATTTGGAGTCATTGTGGGACATGGGGGTGACCTGTGATTCTCTAACTTCTTCTCCATTTATTATTTTCTGCTTTCAACTGTATACTCTGTATAGTCTTGTTTGCTATGAACTGAAATGAATCCCTTTGTAATCTTGCTCACATGTTGCTATGCACTGGGACAATTCGGTGAAATATTTTCTTAAAACCCATCCTCCATTTCATGGTCTTTTGGCTTCTCCCTTTCTCCCCATTTTGCTTTTTACCCATCTTTCAACACTCCCCTTTTAATTATACAGTTATGGTAAGATGGGTGCAGAGAAGAGTGAAGTTGCTAGATACCTGATCATTAAAACTGAAGATGCCACCAAGTGAATTTGGGATTCCTGACTCCTGCAGGCAATACATCTGCTCTACCACTTTGCATCCTATACATCTTGATTAGGAGTGGGGAGACAGAAAGAATGCAGCAGTTCAGTTGTCCAAAAAAATGTTCTGCATATGCTCAAAGACTCAAAAATCTCAGTAAATGAGATCTCCACTCTTGATTCACTGATTGATCTTTGTAGTTGTCAATGTACTTATTGCAGTTAGATCAATAACCTCTAACTGAAATACTGTATATCACTCCTTATACACCTTCAATAAACAAAGCATTTGAAGAGTGAATGAAGTGTACATTTGGGTGGGGGCTGAAGCTAAAGAGAGATACAAATGAGCTGAATCAAAGAGACTGAAACATGAGATTCAATGCTGTGGGACAGCCTTTCCCAAAGTTCCCAGGTGTGTTTGATTCCCACCATTCGTATGCAAAAATCATATGATGTGAGGAAAAATTCCAAGTTGGAAGAAGCAACTTTAATAATAATAAACAAATCCTTTTAATGGAGCCAATAATACGCTTACTTTTGGTGGGTCTGAAAAAGAAAGAACCATGTTTGTCAGTGAACAGAAATTTTCTGTGACTTAGCATTATGCCAGCACTCAGCACATATCCATACCACGCCTTTACAAATTTCAGTGTGAGAAGAGTATATCTGAAGATCTGTTGTATCCATACTCTACAGCTGCAAAAGTTTTATTCCACTTTACTTCTTTTGGATCCACAGTGACAACCTCCATGCCATTATCTGTAAACATCCTGGGCTGGCCCCACACAAATGTTCCAGACAATGAGTTAATTAATGGTAACTCAACCAATTAAATTATTTCAGTCATTGTTTATGGTAGTGAATTAATTTTCCCAATTCTAACATTTAATATTTTGCAATTAATTTTTAAACCTAACATTACAAGCTCTGAAAGGGCATCAATGATCACTGAGGGCTCAGTTACACAGCAGTTTTTATTGCAATAGTTTGCGCATTAGCGCATTTTCACACCAGTGCTGCGTAGTTTACATGATTTAGTGTGAAACTGGTTGTTCGGGTAAGTTTTCTGCTTTGTAGTTCACACAGGCAAAGGTGGGGGCATGGCCACCGGAGCACCCCAATCTCTGGTGGGGTGGGGAGAAATGTGCAAACAACCAAAAAAGAAGGGAGATCATGGGGGAGGGAGAGGAATAATGACAAAAGGTGGCAAGGAAAGCAGGCTAGATTCACAGGTGGAGGATGGTCGGGGCGGATGATCACCCAGCTGGCAAAAGCAATGGAGTTGCAGGCTCCCCCTTCACCCTGCTTCCCTCAAGCCCCCTTCCCCTCACTCACTGCAACATGTAACGGCCAGTGGAACAGACTGCTACTCTCTCTCTCTCTCACTCTCTCTCTCTCTCTCTCACACACACACACAAGAACATGATCACAGCAGGTCAAGGGGCGAATGGCCAGCAGAGCAGATTGCTACTCTCTCTCTCTCTCACACACACACACACACACAAACAGAGAGAGAGAGAGAGAGAGAGAGAGAGAGAGAGAGAGAGAGGAATAGTAATTATGGCTAAGTGGGGATCCCTCAGCCGCAGCAGCCAAGCAAGCCGGGAGGCAGACAGCTGGGCGATTGGGATGGGGGTAGCACTGGTATAACAACAGTGGCTGGATCTTTTTGTTTGAGGCTCCTCATATCTCTTGCAAGTCTTCCCCCTCCACAGTTGGTCCAACCAATCATGGCTCAGCTCTGCTGTGGCTGTTTCAGGAAGATTGCTGGTAGTTCCCACAGCCTTTTGTGCAGCAGTAGTTCATACAACCAATTGTGCGCATTTTCACAAACTTTATCCAAAAAGTCAGGGAATGTAGCAAAAGCTTTTACCTTGAGACTTATGGGTTTTTTGGCCCCCCTCCTTCTGAATAAGGCAACTTTGAATCAAAATATGTGGGAACTAATAGAAGTCTTGGCGAATTCATAGAGAATTTATTTTGCCTTGTAAACGACCCCTGAGAGATGACAATGGGCAGATACTGGCTGGCATCCCGTCACCAGCATATACAAGTGTAACTCAATCCTATACCTGTGTAAGTTTATTTTTGGTATTCCCTTCCTCCCTCTACACTGGCCAAGTCCCCCTCTGCCACAGAGCTGCATTATATTTCTTACAGAGATATCAATGTAACCTTCATCCTGTGATGGCTGCCTTGAACTTTCCATGACTTTGGAAATGGGAATATGGAATAATATATTTGATGTACTTTATGAGCATGACTAGAGAAACAAAGTTCAGCACTTTAATTCTCAATCAGATGTAGAGGAAAGGCAGTGTCTCAAGGGAAAAGTACAAGGCAATGTGTTGGATTTGTGGTCTGCCAGTATTTCTTAGGTATTTCACATAGCCATTTGCTATCAATCTTTTTGTGATTATCATATCCTCATGAGTGTTGTTGAAGGATCAATAAGATTGGTTCAACATTGTGAATTTGAGAATTGCTTGGGCTGCACTGGGGATTTTTCTGCTGAGAATTGTTTTTTAAACAGCCACAAGAAACCAAAGTACTTTCGGAGGAGGAAAGAATAATAGACTAAGGCTGCTGACACACTGCTGAAATAATGCAGTTTGATGCCGCTTTAAATATCATGGCTCCATCCTATGGAATCCTGGGTTTCGTAGTTTGTTGTGGCACCAGAGCTCTCTGACAGAGAAGCAAACTACAAATCCCAGAATTCCATAGCACTGAGCTATAGCAGTTAAAGTGGTGTCAAACTGAATTATTTCTGCAGTGTATCAGCAGCCTAAAGACATTTTACCACCTGCAAATAAGCCTGAATGGATACAGGCAGACATAAACAAAGCACCAAAACGAGGTACCAGTTTCTGTCTTCATGTATTTCCCCATCACATGCTTATGCTAGAGTGTTGAAAAGTTACTGTTTGAACTTTAAGAATACCCCTTAGGGACTCTTGGATTTGTAGTAGCGAAAGTAACTTTTCCAGGCTCTGCCATAAACTCACCATGGAATTTCCACAGCAGTTTACTTTGCCCTGCTATATGACTTGGTCAGGCTTATATCTCTAACACACAAGGTGGAGCCAGAAAGAGAAGGATAACAGAAGCAGAGAAAAGAGTTTAAAAGGTGTTCTGAGGCAGAGAACAGATGCACCTCTCTGGAAACTGGCCACCTTTCGAAATCATAGAATCATAGAAGAGTTGGAAGAGACCACAAGGGCCATCCAGTCCAACCCCATTCTGCCATGCAGTCAGCGTCTTCACGGTTTCTCAACAGCAAGGCCAGCACCCGGCTCCAGGTGCTTGGCACCAGCCAATGAAGGGCTTGGTGGCCAGGGAAACATACAGCCTTACAGCCATGGAGGTGCCAAAGGGCCACGCTGCTAAGAAACGCTCCCTGCAGAAGACCCCAGCCTGGATTTAGGATTTAAGCCTAAATCAAAACACTAAGGGGTCTTCTAGATGAGAAGATATAATGCAGATTGTTGCGCATTGCTGCAAATTAACAGTAGCCCTCATGTGTCTCCACAGTCTTTTGGCAAAATTCATTGTATGCGAAGCTATCCACGTTTGAAGTGCACATGCAGCCATGCCGCCAAATCAAGATGGTGGCCAAGAGTACAACGCATTAATATTCTTCACATGTCACCACTGCACAGCATTTTTTTTAAAAAAAATAATGTAAATCAAAGGTGTTCAAGTGTGACCTTCTGCTTATAAAAACCTCTTTGGCCTCCTCAGCACTGCAAAAAAGATAACAAGACATGCAAAAATGGCACTTCCGACCACTTCCTTGCTGCCAAGCCCACCCACTGCCCACACAGATGACCAATTCACTGTCCACTCCTGCCCTCGCTGAGAATGCATAGCATCACAAATTGGATGTCCAAATGAGTGATAATGCACATGTCCATGCATTATTTTTAAAAACTCAGGGAAATCCACAAAGGCTTCCCCCCCCCACAACAGTAGATGGGAGTTTTTGGCTCCCCTCCTTCCGAGTACCACAAATCTTGTTTGCGGCGTGTTAGGACAAAACGTATTCTAGTCACATTCTGTGAAGAGTATTTTCATTGTCTAGAGTAGACAACCCCTAACTAAACTATACAATGAACACTAGCCATACACCAATCACCACTTTTATTGAAAAAAAGGAAGGGAGAGAGGGTGGGTGGGGAGAGCATTGTTTGATAAAATCATTAATTAATCACTCATTGCTAAATTGCAAAGGTTTTTGAATAATTCACCCAAATGAGTGGCAATCCACACTGTAGTTCTTCTATAAGATGGCACTCAGTAGATGAGCTTGGGTTTACAACCAATACTTGTGCATTTGGCAACTGCACCTTCTGGGGAACAGGGAAAATACATGGTCAGTTTCTATTATAAATCCCATGCCTTTCTCAACTGAAAATGAGATGGATGTTTGATTTGTCCTCGTATGGTAGATGGGTATAGTGCCTTGAGAGCTGGACTAGGACTCTGCGTGACCAGGATTCAAATCTCTGCCCAGCCATGGAAACACAATGAAGAAGAAACTGTTCTGCAAGTTTGGAACAACAAAAATGCACGAAGTAGATCATATGAAGGCATGAGTTCTATTCCTATGTTTGGTACCCATAGGTACAGAATATGAAAAGAGTCTCATTTTGAATATGAGAGCATGCCCCATGCCCCAAATGCCAATATCCTTTTCTGTCAACTAACTCTGCCAGCCCCCCAGTGAATAATCAGGTGGTCAGTCCAACAGCTGAAGGGCATTGCTACCTGGTTTGACAAACAGATAATGCAATCTAATGCTTTATATTCAAAAGCACCCAGTCTAATCTCCAAGGAAGGTTGGAAATTTCTTTCTGAAACCCTGGAGGCCACCTGCCAGTATATTGTGGACAATACAGAGCTGAGCCAATAATCTTAATCACTGCAAGGTTCTTCTTTTGTTTCTAGTCATCGTTTTTGTTTGAAAGGGAATGTAAGAACACAATAGGAGATTTGCTGGATTAGAATAAAAAGCTGTTCCATTCTGGTCCCACAGTGATGAGCTATACACTGGGGAACAGCAATTGCCTACTCACGTTCATCTATTTTCAGAAGAATACTGCTTCTGATCCTGGGGTTAGTAAACAGCCAATCACAAGTGTGTGTGTGTGTGTGTATGTGCCTTCAAGTTGCCTGTCAATTTATGGTGACCCCACAGATTTCATGGGGTTTTCTTAGGCAAGGAATATTCAGAGGTGGTTTTGCCACTCTCATCCTCTGAAATATAGCCTACAGCTCCTGGTATTCATTGGCAGTCTCCTATCCATGTACTAACCAGGGATGACCCTGATTAGCTTCCAAGATCAGACAGCATATGGTGCCTGTAGGGTATTTAATAATAATATTATAATAATAAATAATAAAATGTTATTTCTATCCTGCCCCTCTGCAACGCAATCGGGGCAGCTTACAATATAAAACTCCATAGACACAGTACCCTAGCCCGCCCACCCCTTAAAATAATATTAAATTATAAAAGATTAAAAACATACAGTAATTAAAATATATAAATTAGAAAGAAAAAAAGAAGAAAAAGAAAAAGAAAAGAAAGAAAAAAGAAAAGAAAAAAATTAGGCCCTCAATGACAAGTACCTGAGGGGTACTATTATACCACCAACTTTGAAGTTTGTAAAAAGAATAAGTCAGTTTCGGGAAGGATAAATGATCAATAGCACCCCTCAGGCACTTGAACAATGGTCTTGTAAAAGAGGATAAAGGTAAAGGGGTCCTCAAGATTGGCCAAAAGCTTCAGGGTTTGGCAGGAGTTATTGCTATAGTTACCATGGCAGGGGGGTCTGATATCCATGTAATTGCAATTCATTCCATGGACCCATAGTCATTCCTCTTCTGAAGCCTCAGAGTGAAAGGTGCCAACTCTCACTAATGAGTCACTTTCTACCAAGCAGAGCAGTCAGACTATTTCTGGTGCTACAGCCTAAAAGAAGAAGCATTAACCTCAGGAACTGGTTCACATGTTTCTGTCTGAAGATTGTGCACCATGAGGTATGGCTGCATGAATTATAAATGCCTTGTACTAGCTGGCATTAATAACACCTCCATTGCTTCAGATGCTCCATTTCAGAGAGCTTTCTGGATTTGTACATTCTGAGAAAGATGCAAGGGGTGCACAAAAACAATTTAGGGTTTTGAGAACCACATATTATTGACATTGGGAGGCAGGGAGGGCTCAAGCAATCACGGTATTTCTTCAGCTCCCCAAAATGCAACTTTCATTTGCATGCACAGCTCTCCTGAGCTTTAAGTTGGACAGACTTCTCTCATTTCTCCTCTTATTGTACAACATTGCTTTTCAAACCAAATAGTCCCAGAGGCACCTTTGAAGGCCAGATTAAGCTCCTGTTGCTTCACTATCTTTCATTCGCTTCACATACATATCACCTAAGGAGAAATTCATGGAAAACAGGAATGCCACTGCCACATCTTTCTTGCTATGCCAGTTCAAAGTAGCAAAACACTTTGGAAAACATAATGCCTGTTTGGCATAGGTACATGGCATGTAATCAGAAAAACAATCTAAAATAAGCAACCAATGTGCATTTAAATCATTTTTTGCCATAGTTTAGATTGAATATATAGCTGTGTGCAGAAGACTAACCTAACACACCTGCAGCCATGAAAGATGTGATTTTTATGTAGAAGGTCCCAGTTTCAATCACTAGCCTTTCCAAGAAACCTGGGAAAGCTGGTGTCAGGCCATGTAGACATTAATAATAATAATAATAATAATAATAATAATAATAAATTATTTATACCCCGCCCCTCTGTTAAAACAATCGGGGCGGCTTACAAAATTTAAAATACAATACAAATAAAATCCCTAAACACCCCCACTCCCACCCTCCCCCATAAAAAAACATTAAACAAATATAAATTAAAAACAACTAATCTAAAATCACATTTAAAACTATAAATACAATAAAATATAATAAATGGCCAGCAGCCTAGAAGAGGCCAGGATCCCCTGAGGCCGGGATCTAATTAGGAAAGGCCTGCCGAAAGAGATCCGTCTTTAGTGCTTTTTTTAAAGCCACTCAGGCTTGTTATCTGACGGATCTCATTCGGCAGGTCATTCCACAATTTGGGGGCGATTACCGAAAAGGCCCTCTGGGAGGTTGCAGACAGCCTAGATTTTTGTGGCTGAAGCAAATTCCTCCCAGAGGACCGGAGTGCGCGGGGAGGATTGTATGGGAGGAGGCGGTTCCGGAGATAAGTTGGACCCAAGCCATTTAGGGCTTTAAAGGTAATAACCAACACCTTATACTGGGCCCGGAAACTGATTGGCAGCCAGTGGAGAGATTTTAGTACTGGAGTTATATGGTCTCTCCGAGATGTTCCTGAGACCACTCTGGCTGCCATATTTTGTACCAACTGAAGTTTCCGGACCAAGCATGAGGGCAGCCCCATGTAGAGCGCATTGCAGAAATCTAGACGGGAGGTTACCAGCGCGTGCACCACAGTCTCGAGGTCCCTTACTTCCAGGAAATGGCGCAGCTGGTGTATCAGCCGAAGCTGATAACAGGCGCTCCTGACTGTCGCATTCACTTGACTCGTCATCTGAAGCGATGAATCAAGGAGCACCCCCAGACTGCGAACACAGTCCTTAACGGAGAGCGTGACCCCGTCCAGGACTGGAGGTTGCAACCCAACTCCTGGTTTGGGGGCCGCTACCGTGAGCACCTCCGTTTTATCTGGATTTAATCTCAATCTGTTTTTCCTCATCCAGCCCATTACTGCTTTAAGACAATCATTAAGAGGAGAGACGCCATCGGAAATCGAGGCCGATGATCGGGGCAAGGAGAAATAGATCTGGGTGTCATCAGCGTACTGATAACACCCAGCCCCATAACTGCGAATAATCTCACCCAGCGGCTTCATATAAATGTTAAACAGCATCGGGGACAGGATGGCACCCTGTGGAACACCACAAGTAAGCTCCTTTCTGCTGGAGCAGCTGTCCCCGAGCAACACCCTCTGGGACCTGCCCGAGAGGAAGGACCGGAACCGCTGGAGCACAGTGCCTCCGATTCCTAACCCCCTCAAGCGATCCAAGAGGATGCTATGATCTATCGTATCGAAAGCCGCTGAGAGGTCCAGAAGCACCAACAGGGTCACACTACCCCTGTCAATGCTTAGACGCAGGTCATCAGTCAAGGCAACCATGGCAGTCTCAACTCCAAATCCCTTCCTAAAGCCAGTTTGAAATGGGTCTAATCGGTTTCATCCAAAACCACTTGGAGTTGAAGCGCAACTGCCCTCTCGATCACTTTGCTCAAGAATGGTAACATAGAAACCGGCCTATAGTTGTTCATGTCCAGGGGGTCAAGGGAAGATTTTTTCAGGAGCGGCCTAATGGCTGCTTCCTTTAAACAAGATGGAACACATCCTTCTCTGAGGGATGCATTGATGATGTCCTTAAGGAACATCATCAAGGCAGTCCCCCCCTGGATGGCCAGCCATGAAGGGCAAGGATCGAGAGGGCAGGTCGTCTTCCTAACCCTACCAAGTAGCTTGTCCACGTTCTCAGTACTCACAGATTGAAATTGATCCAGTAAACTGACATCAACGGAGTTGCTGGACACCTCGTCAATTGTTTCTGCCAAATTACTGGTATCTAAGTCGGCTCTTATCTGAGAGATTTTATCTGCAAAGAAATTGTTAAACGCGTCACAGCAGGCCGTCGTTGGGTTAAGCAACGGGTTCTGCGCAGGAATAACCTGCGTCAACTCCCTTACCACCCTAAACAGCTCTGCTGGACGGGACTCTGCAGACGCAATACGTGCAGAGGAGAAGGATCGCTGTGCTGCACGTATTGCCTCTCGATAGGACCAAAGAAAGTTCCTATGACGAGTCCTGTCGGATAAGAGTCGAGTTTTCTGACTCGACTCTTTACTGAGATAGTCCAATGGTCTAACTTGGTACAAGGCTTCTAAGGCCATGTGCTGAGTTCTGCTTTTCTGTCCTGGGGACACCACTTTCCACACATTTGCACTCATGCATACCAAACATGTGAAAGGGCTCAGTAGAGTCTATTGGCTAGCTACTTCTCCTAAATGCCAACAAACCTGGATGATTCATATGAAGCACCAGTCTGAAGGGATTTTACGTAAGTAGACATGTCCGCCCAACCATCAGAATGATGCTGATCTCAGGTTAACTGAGTATGTGACTGACATACATATTGGCATTTGGGGCATGGGGCAAGCTCTCATATTCAAAATGAGACTCTTTTCATATTCTGTACCTACAGGTACCAAACATATGGAGCCCTGGTGGCGCAGTGGTTAAATGCCAGTACTGCAAGTCACCACGTTGCAAGTTCGATTCCAGCGGGCTCCAAGGTTCACTCAGCCTTCCATTCTTTCGTGGGTCGGTAAAATGAGTACACGGCTTGTGGGAGCAATTAGCTAACACACATTGGAAACTGCTTAATGCAGTGTAGATGTGTAAATTGCTATTGCTTAAAACAATTTGTAAGCCGCTCTGATAGCCTTGTGGCTGAAAAGCGGGGTATAAATAAATAAATAAATAAATAAAATAGAACTCATTCCTTCATATGATCTACTTCATGCATTTTTGCAGGATACAATGTACAGAGCTCATAGATACTGAATGACAACAACAAAAGGCAACCTATGGCAACTGGAGCAACTTCCCACTTTGCTTGTTTACTTGCTGTGCCTGGAATTTGCTTATCTGCATGGAGTTACAATGTTCATTCTCAGTAAGAGAGGAGTAGTGTGAACATGCTTTGAAATTCAGCAAATGTGTGTTCTAAACGCTTTCACCACATCTTACAACAGGTAGCAGTCTATACTCACAATTCCGTGGGTATTTGGGTATGGCTATGGAATATTGGGTAATTAGATCTGAAGAATTGCCTTCTTCGCTTTCTACTGTCTGCAGTTCCAGTTCATCTGTTTGGCTAGACATGTTTCCAGTCTTGCAGCACTTCAGCTCTTCATTTCTACTATCACTGTGAGTTGTCAAGCCACACAATCCTCAGTAGGCACAATACATTGATGAGAGTTCCCCAGCTGCTCTTGCCATCCTTGTGGACAAACTCAGTGTGACGACAAGATGGAAATTGAAAATTGGCATACAAAAATTGTGCTGCACTCTTCAGTGTAAAAGGTTCTTTGCTATTTATTTCAAAATAACTCAAAGAGAAACCTAAGGTATTGTTGCTTCATGTGTTCTAGGCAAAGCTTATTGCTACTGCTAAATAAATGTTTATTTAATTAAATCTGTTGTGTTACTCACTATGGGTCCCTTTCAATCACTCATTTCTCTTTTGCTGCAATGATAGTAACACATTTCATTGTATGCCAGTAATGCATTAATTACATGGTAGATGCTTGAGAATCCCACCTCGTGACACCCTGTCTCCCAGCCCAACAGCAAAGTCTTTTGTTGTGGCAGAAGGAAGTTGAATCCTTTTGTCTTTCATTAACTAAAATGGAAACCACATGGAGTAGGCATGGCTTCCTTGCAATGCTAACAGTGCTCCAGAAAAACCTCTCAGAAGCCTTGTAACCAAGATGCACAACTTATAAGTGTACCTTGCTTTTGGCTTCAAATTCCACCAGAAGTGAATACATGGGCAACAGGTGATCTGCATGCTTTGTTTATAGGAGCAGTGTTAGCCTTGTAGAGAAGCTGTGCTGATTTCACATGGCTTATATTTTGGTTAAATAAAGGGGTTACTTTTCAGTAGTGGGGTGGGCATAAAAGGGAATGTTTGTGGCACAACAAACAAATATTACTCATTATGCCAGAATTGAAACATATCAGTAGTAATGTTAAACTTTAGAAAAAGTAACAGTAAAACACAAAACCTAATGTGTTATGAATAAACACTGTTACTTGTAGCATATAATTGCTAAGCTTTAGTCTTTACAGCAATAGCAATGGGACAGGATATCAGTAGTATGATATTCTGGGAAAGGCAATAAAGTATCTGTTGGTGCATGTTATTCTAGAAGCATGCAGAAATGTAAGCCATGCTTTCTGTGAGTCCATGCTTTCTCACATAACCTATGTGAGGTTATGATGTCACTACTCAAGCAAGGATTCAATGCCCAAATCAAAATGTGTAGTGGATGCTCACTGATTTTTACCATGCTGCAGGTGACTGTGTCTTAGAAGCTTCTGCAACTCTGCAGAAATCTATCCAGATGAACTGAAATATCAGGATCTGGCTGCTTGGCAAAGCAATCAGAGCTCTGGTTCAGCTTAGCCTTGGAATTTCTTTCCAATGCTCAAAAACAGCCACGGAAAATAGTCATGTTCACCCACCACAAGTTATGGTTTGCATTAACTATGGATTGTTACTTAAGCCACAGATTTCATAGTAGCCAACCAAGTAAATTATGGCTTCTCCACCCCATTTTTGGCTTGTTTTTCTCTCACATCTTTTGTCAGCTCCTGTTTCAGTGAGGACCAATAGGGAAACAAGTTATAGGTTCACCAAAAGTTATGATTTAAACAAGTCTAAAGTTCGTAAGCCAACAACAAACCATGAGTTTAAGTTGTGGTTTGTGCCTAGTTAACAATCTTACAGCTCATTAGCAGAGATGAGTTTGCAAATCACTACAAGCCAGCTTTCAACAAACCACATCAAGGCTTATTGTAACTTGTTAAAAGCCAACCATGTAACATAAGCACATAGCCATAGTTATATCACCACACATTTATTATTAAGGAACCTACTTCTATGTCAGAAGAGGAGTATGTCATTTTTAAGTACTAGGAGAAACTTCATGGGTGTTTGCATTCTCAGCACTTATGTGACTTACTTCAAGGATCTTCCAGGATTGTGTGAATGGATCTCTATGGTTCATATGATAGGTGTGACAGGTATTCCCTGATCATGTGTGGGTAAGAAAGACAGAATTTACTCCAGCTTCCAACACTGATGCATTCTCACATAAGACACTTTGGAGATTTTCAGACCTGCCAAAATGCCTGTTTGCCGCGCGAGCAGCCTCCCGAGACTGCTGCGCGGCAAGGGTCTACTTCGGACGACGCTGTGCCTCTCGCGAAACCGTCCGTGTCACTTCCGTGAAGCTTCGGACGGCTCAGCGCCATATTTCAATCACGAAGGTTGCCCGAGATTGAAATATGGCGCTGAGTCGTCCGAAGCTTCACGGAAGTGACACGGACGGTTTCGCGAGAGGCACAGCGTCGTCCGAAGTAGACCCTTGCCGCACAGCAGTCTCAGGAGGCTGCTCGCGCGGCAAACAGGCATTTTGGCAGGTCTGAAAATCTCCTTTTTCACCAGCCAGGTTTACTTCCAGTACTGGAACCCAGAGGAAGTTACATGTGGGGCAAATAGCAGGGCGGTGAGCCATGGCTAGGGTATAATTCAACACCCATAATGTATAGGTATATTGTTCTTTCAAGTTGCCCGCCCTATTCTCAATTTTATGTATGAGTAGGGCAAACCAGAACTTTGAAAACTTACTTTCTGGAAGTACAACCCCCAGAAATCCCATTTTCAAGCACCTTATTTCACAATTGTCACAACAATTTCACAATTGTTCAAGGAGCCATAATTAAAAAAAAGGAACATTTCCAATTTATGAGACAAACCCACATTTAAAAGGCTTGAGTCACTATCCCACCCCCAAAAGGAAATAAAAAAGGAAGCAAAAGACACTGAAGAACTGTGCATTGCCATTTATAGCTGTGCATTTACAAGAGAGTCAGTTCTTATACCTGAGCATAAGGGAGACAACATGCATGCAAACATCACTTGTTAGTGTACGATGACAAAGCAGCACAGTGTTGTCTTGTTTACATTCTGTTTGGATGTTTTTAATCACAGAGAGTGTGATGGTGGGTGAAGATCCAAGGCAAGATGTGCAACACGGGAGCAAAGACGGCAACAAGCACATAACCACAGAGCGAGATGATCAGCCTTGAGCAGCATTTATGCAAGATCGAATCCTGTCCCATTTTTAGCATACAGCAATAAACTAGGAACAGTTTCAAACCTGGTGAGTCAATGATACCAGCAGCTCAATCTGCAACGCATGTAAGATGAACATTCAGCTCTGAGTCAATTTAATACCACTGGGAATCAAGTGGCTTACCTCCAAACACTTAAGTATGGATCAGGCTGTAAAGATAATCTAAAAGTTCAAGCACTTGCAATTTCCTCACTACAAGCCACATGCCAAAATTGACTGGAGAGTATAATAGTGTGTACAGCAATACCATATATACTTTTGTTTTCTTCATTTCAATTTTGCTCTTCGCTCTCCTGGTGCTAATATTTCCATATAAATATATATCTCACGTGCATATATATATATATATATATATATATATATATATATCACGTGCTTAAACTACTTTTTTCAGTCATGAAATTGCCCTTGTACACATCCCAATAAACTGTATGCAAAGTTATTCTGAAATCGAGAAAGATGAAGCTGTTGCTATAAAGTACCGAGACTGCAATCCTACATCCACTGACTGGGGAATAAACCCCACTGCATTCAGTGCAGCTTATTTTGAGTAGACATGTACAGTTGGAGTGGGCCACCTCCAGAGGTCTGGAGCTCACATGTGCCTTCTTGAAGATGTGCACATGCCCCCATAAGCCCAAAAATTTTAAGGTGTTTGGTTTAAAAGACTCCTTGAACTTTCTAGAGCTGTTGGGGAAATGGCATCTGCCCCTGGAAAAGCACCTTTAAGGTCTGGAATAAAAACTAGTGTGGATTCACCACACCCAATATGAAAGCCAACAGACACCAACTAGGAAGAAATTTGTGAAAAGGCTCCTGCCTGAACTATAACAGGCTAGGGAAGCATAGCTAAATTGCCGTCCTCTGCCCCTGGAAGGCATAAAGAGGCTTTTAAAGTCTACTTTTTAAAATGGAGGTGCTAGATGCTAAAGGCTGCATGGGGGAGAGCAGAGGGGCACATGCAGCCTAAGCAGTACACTTTGTTCACTCCTGATGTATAAGGAATGCCTGTGTTCTGCCAAGGACAGAGAAAGCTTAGTTTTGCTTTCTCTCACATCCCAATGTTTCGGGTTTCAAGTTCTTTCTGTTGAATGTATAAATAGCAAAATTTGGAACTTATCAAAATGAACAGAATGAAATTGCAGCCATCTGCACTGGCCAAATTCAATTGGTATAGGTATTCTCAGTATGGAGAGGGTAATGTATAGAGAGGGTACCTGCCTTCCATATTAAGGTGTTAAAGATGGGTGGGGGGAGGTGGCAAGCCTAATTCAGCACCATAAACACAGTTGAATACACAAAGAAGCAAAGCCAGAGTTTTAAGGATTAAGCACTCAAAACCTTACTTGTCTGGATGGGGAAATCAGTGAATTTCACTTTCTCCAGCATGGCAGTTTTTTAAAATCTCAAGTATAGGTCAACCCCTTTAACCATGGAAGATATGTTCCAAGACCCCCTGTGGGTACCTGAAACCATGGATAATAGGGAACCCTATTATTTTCAATGAGAAGAACACCAGAGGTTGACCATAGAATCACACTGGAGGACCCAGAAATGCCTAGAGATAATATATTTTTTCAGGCATGGATAAGTGAAACTGTGGATACCAACTCTGGATATAGGGGTCAACCTGTGCTTTCTGTCAGAGTTATGAAGACATTTACAAATTTTGGAAAGTTCTTGTCAAATAAACCAAGCCAACCTACCACCCACCTACAGTCTCAGCCAAGTAATCCTGGTGTCTATAGTGAATGGCACAAAATCATTGTAAAAGGAGACAGGAGAAAGAAAATTGTTTGCAGGAGAGAGGTGTCTGCTAAAACCAGTAGCACAAATGGTCAGGTGTTACTTTTAAGACTAAGGGATTTAACAAGATACTGAAGCAGTGGTAGAATGATGTAATGGGTCCCAGAGCATCATACTACCACTGCTTAGTTATGGATGGCTTCAGCACATCCTTTTATCTTAGAAATAATTTTCTAAGCTCTGAAGCTTTCATGCAAATCTCTCTTTCTCCTTCCAGAAAAGGGCTGAAAAACAGGATCACAGGATGTTGAGTACTTCCTTGCTGAGCTACCATTAACAGATTGTGAAATAATTACCACTCTGGACTCCATTATAAATGTTCAAATGTCAAATATAATACAGGCAGAAGCTTAGGCTTGCAATTAGTAGTTTGTCCTCCAGATTTCTATTGCAAATGGCTTGTAAAGTAGATGTTTACAATCTGCTAACCTTGAGTCTCATTTCAACAGGAAAACAACATGCCTTAAAATTTTTAAGCCTTTTAAAAAACAAACCATTTTTATGTGCCCTGATTTCAAGGAACCTCCTCTTCTAGAAACAAAACAAGCTTGAGTTTCAACAGCAATTTCCATCTTCACCACTAGAGGGTACTTGGATCTTTTAATTTAGCCCAAAGGGCTACACTATGTGTTCCCAGCGTTCTTCTGTTTATTATCAGCCTTCAACTACCAATGCCTTTTCTACTCCCTTCTTTTTTTATTTATAGAAATATTGTTAAACCCCCTCTGTGGTGTTGCCACCATATGTGCTTCTGTTTTCTTTTTAGGCAATCAGAAACCAGACCAGTCTGTCCTATTCTTTTGGAGTGGATCTTATCCTTGATATGTCTTTTAAAAACATAGGGAAAAATTCTTCAGCCTTCTCAAATTTCCTCCAGTTCATGAACATTCTTATGCATCAACAAAGCACCTGCACCAAACTGTTCTCCTACTAGCTTTCTTTGTCCAGATTCATTTCTTTTGGGAGCCAAACAAGACATGCAACAGAGATGTGTGAATTCCCTGCTTTGTGCAAATCCAAGCTAGGTGAGGGTGAAGTCTGAATCAGGACTACATGGCAGAAAGTGCTTAAATCTCTCTTTGTGCACTCTTTTCCCAAACCTGCTTCACTGTTCTAAACTGGCAAGTGCATATGTATGCTTTTCCAGCTGGGCCAAATACTAGCTGGGGACAATTTCATCAGAAAATGGCACAGAAGAGTTAAAAATATTCCCTCTCCTCATGGTGCCAGTACAAATTCCACACTCCCCACAGTATCTGGTATTTCACCAAAAATTAGATTCATTCATGTTCTTCACCACATCTAGTTTATCTACAGAAGAAATGAAAAGGGGCATTCATGCCTCTCCATTGCACAACCAGTTTGGTTCCTAAACACTTGTAGGCTGTGAAAATGGTGATCCGTTGCAGTGATTCTCTTTAGCTTCCAAGTTCTTCTTGGCTTTGAGTGCAGGTGACACCTCAGGGTGGATGGAATCTAGCCGCTGTTCGCAGCGGAAAGCTGTCAGGAAAGCTGTTCTGTAGTTGTTGTTCATCCAGCCATAGAGGAGGGGATTGGCAAAAGTTGAACACATAGCGATGACATGAAAGAGTGTGTAGATCAGTTTGTATTCCTGCAGATCCAACACTTTGCTGTCAATATCACTGACAAGCTGAAAGATGTGGAAAGGCAGCCAACAGACTGCAAACACCACCACAACACAGACCAGCATCTTGGTAGTTTTCCGGCGTCTTTGGTGGTAGTGATCATTCCCTGCCCCAGGACTGACGTGGTTCTTTAGTTTACACCAGATACGGATGTAGGCATATGAGATTATCACCAAAGGCAAGACGTATTGGATCAGAAGCATTGAGACACTATAGATGGTGCCATAATTAACCATCCCGTTTCTTGGCCAGGCCTCAGCACAGACCACCATCTTGAAGTCATGCTTCAGCTCAATGGAGAAATATTCTCGAAAGATTGCCAGAGGACTAGCTAAGAGAGCACTGCCAACCCAAGCTACCCCAATGATTAGGAAACTGATTCTTTTGGAGATTTTGCTCTCCAAGTGATACACAATGCAGCGGTGCCGATCCAGGGCAATCACAGTCAAAGTAACTATAGATACCTGCACTGCAAGACCTTGGGAATAAGGCACTAGGTGACACAGCACTGGGCCAAGCTTCCATTCTCCCAGCAATGTGTAAACTAAAGTGAAAGGCAGACAAAGAGTGTTCACCAGCAGATCGGCCACTGCCAAATTGGCAATGAAGAAGTTTGTCACAGTGCGCATGCTCTTGAACTTGATCACCACATGAATCACCAAGGAGTTGCCCACTAACCCTAGCAGTATAATAACACAGTAGGCACAGATGAGGACTATCTGCACCTCAACCAAATTTGTGCTGTCTTTCAGATCTTGTTTTGGGTCAGCTGGCAAGTCATTGTATGGTTTGGCAAGCCCTGGCAAGTTCAGTCTGGAGTACAGGTCCATTTTAGTTAGACTTGTCCGGTTCCCTGTGGTTTTTGGGTCTCCTGTTAGCCCCATGTTCTTTGCACAGGAGAGAAATTCAAAACATGAATTAAGATTTCACCTATGAAGAAAAACGAAGAAAAGGGGATATATTAACAAGAAGAAAATGCAAAATGATAGACAGAAAAAAGTACTAAAATTAGAAGTGTAAGGGAACCAGTCAGGCAGTTAGGATTAGACAGGTGGGCTGATTTCTCAGGGTTCTAAATAGCATAGATAACCTTCATAGATAGCAGCTCATTGGAGAGGACTGCTTCCCACTACAAACAGTTGTGCTCTGCATAAAAGGGATGATAGAACAAGGATTGCTGGGGGAAAGGCCTAGAAGGTTCATCCCCGCCTTCTTGCTTCATGTGTACAGATTACATGTGTCTAAAATGCCTGCACAGACTGTGATTAAAGGATTCAGTCCAAAGCTTCTAAGGAGGGCACCTAAGGGCCATACGATGCTGTAGATCTTCCATTCAAACAAGGTATTCCAAGAATGCTTCATGAGAGGCCATGCATTTCTGCTGGACCTAAAGTCCTCTCATTTGCCCACTCCGTATAGAAAGACCAAGAGCACACCAAAAACTAATTAGCAGGGAAGGGACCCACCACCCACCTAGCCACTCACTTTCTGCCCTTGGCTGGTGTGAGCCAACAGGGCTTATGTAAGGGAAGCCCTGCTCTATGCCATATAATCTTCCACTACCACTAATTTAGAACAATTTTAGGCAATTTTCTCTCTTTGTGTGTGTACGCAGCCACTGAAATGATTACAAGAGCCAACTACCTTCTGGTTTTAAAGTAAATGTTCCTTCTCATGACTTAGAAAGGTAATTCAGCATGGGTTAGCTCAAGTAAAACAAATAATGAAAGAAGCCTTAGGCGCATGTCCCAGCATTTCCTTGTATTCATTTCTTGTTAAACTTATCCCTCCCTTTGTTTCATCTTCATCCCCTTTCCCCATTGTTGGAACTGAGATGGTTTATATTCTTCAGGGCACGAATCTTTGTTTCCATGTTCTGTAAGATAGCATATATAACAGGGGTAGGCAGGAAGTAAATTGCAATCCACTTGTAGATGATTTGCAATAGATCTTCAAGGGTTTCTGGCTTGCATTAGTCTAACAATAGCAAATAAGCCTCCTAGCCATTCCTTCCTTGTCTTGCTTCCTGTTAATCACATCTTCCCACTCTGGTATACCTTGCTTGTAAAGACATTGCCTTTGACCAGGGTTTTTGTTCAGCTATGTTGGCCAGCTTTAGAACTGCATCAGGATCAGGATCATTGACTTAAGAGTAAGACACACATACATATGTATCTGCAAACCATCCCAGTCTATGGCCCATATGTTGCAGTAAATCTGGGATGAAGAACCTTAGACTTGGGACAATACACCCTTGTTTATGACACCAATGTTTGGTGGTTTCACATCTTATGTATGTCTTTCCTTCCATTCTATAGGGTTGAAATATTTCTTCTAAGGCTGTGTTAATGGCAAGAAAAGTTTTAAGTTATGACAGACATGTATTTTTGGTGCTGCCCTTTTGGCTTCATTTTCACCCACCAATGGATTGTGCTCTCAAAAAAACTTCTCCTAAACTGAATTCTGCTCCCATGCTGAAAGAAGGCTGTTGCAAGAGATCATTGGTTCTTTTGTTTAAACCTGCTATCTACATCCTCCTTTTCCCACCACTTCCACTACACGGACCTGGCTCTGAGGTTTTCAGAATATTGTTGTTGTTGTGTGACTTCATGTCACACTACCTATGGCAACCGTAATACAAACTTATCACAGGGTTTTATTGGCAAGATTTGTTCAAAGGGGGTTTAAAAACATTTGCCTTCCTCTGAGGCTGAGAGAGTGTGACTTGTCACCCAGTAGGTTTCATTGACTGGGGAGTGGGATCGAGGGTTTGGATGTGTAATTTAATTGTTGTAAGCCGCCCTGATTGTGTTTCGTAGAGGGGTGGGATATAAATAAATATTTTATTGTTGTTGTTATTGACTGAGCAGAGATTCAAAATCCTGCTCTTCAGAGTCATAGTCTAATGCTCAAACCACTACATCATGACGGCTAAATTTCATAATGTGCCCAAAGTATATTCCACAAACCTGAAGTCTGCCGACCTCTAATGTTAAGAGATGCCTCATTAAAATAATAATGTGGAATCATATAATATAATATGTATATATTGACCTCAAAGTGTTTTTATCAGACTTAAGTTATCAACTTCGGCTGGTACGCCAGCTGCGCCCTTTCCTGGAAACTAGGGACCTCGAAACTGTGGTACATGCACTGGTAACCTCCCGTCTGGATTTCTGTAATGCGCTCTACATGGGGCTACCCTTGTGCGTGACTCGGAAACTTCAACTAGTCCAGAACATGGCAGCCAGGTTGATTTCTGGCGTTCCCAGAAGAGAGCATATAACACCGGTGCTAAAAGCTCTCCACTGGCTGCCTATTAGTTTCCGGGCACAGTACAAGGTGTTGGTTATGACCTTTAAAGCCCTACATGGCTTGGGTCCAACTTACCTCCGGGACCGCCTCCTTCCATACGACCCTCCCCGCACACTTCGGTCCTCTGGGAGGAATCTGTTACAGCCTATGAAAACAAGGCTGTCGGTGACCTCCCAGAGGGCCTTCTCTGCTGCTGCTCCCAGATTATGGAATGGCCTGCCGGACGAGATCCGTCTTATTACCACCTTAGACAGCTTTAAAAAAGCTGTCAAGACGGATCTTTTCCGGCAGGCCTTTCCTGAATAATTATCCCAGCCCAAGACTCAGCTGCCCTTTATAGGCTACGATTGTATGTTTTTAATTTTTTTTCTTCTAATTTATATATATTTTAATTAATGCATGTTTTTAATCCTTTGCAATTTAATATTATTTTAAGGGGTGGGTGGGCTAGGGTATTGTGAGTATGGGGTTTTTATATCGTAAGCCGCCCCGATTGCGTTGCAGAGGGGCGGGATATAAATAAAATATTATTATTATTATTATTATTATTATTATTAAGTATTCTGACATCTCTTTCCACTGTTTTGTGCTACAGTTCATCTTATACTACTTATCCTCCCTCTTTTTTTGGGGGGGGGTCCTTTGCAGTCTGTCAAAATTCTCTTCCATTTATTTCACAAATTAAATAAGTTACATCACTACTGGGGAAAACAGCAAGGACACCCATTATCACAAACTTTTAGCCAAGTCCAAGTTGATGTTTACAAAATATTCCTACAGAAGTCAATGGGTAAATCTGTGTTTAGTTCAATAACAAAACCGTGTATTTCAACACAAAGGTCTTCCAGCTAGGGGGAAACAGCAAAGCTGGATTTACCATTATGCTCAGTAAGATAAAGTGTATGGTCAAACAAGTGTCACAATTACATCAGGTGGTATGTAATAGCTGTCTTTCCAGTTTCTCATAGTTATCTGCTCTACTCTACAGCAGGAGTAAGCAACTTCTGAGGGTTGTGTCTGAGGAGATTGGGACATGCAGTAGTAGATTTATCCTGTAAAAGAGCTGGAATGTAACAAACAGCCAACAGTTTGCAGAAGCAAGCTAGATGGGTAAATGTATCAATATTGACGGAGCCTAGCAGTCGAGCTGGTACAGGGCTGGGCTGAGAGCTAAGCAGTTCTGCTTTGGATTTCACAATGTGAAGAAGTTCTGTGTTGGATTTCACAGAGGGAAGTTTTTTTTTTTATGAATGCTGTATCTATCTGTAAATACTCTTCATTATACTCAAGTAAATATAAGTTTATTTTAGACAAAGCCCAGGTTCCCAGTGTGCACTACCACCTAGCAATGTCTGCATTCTAAAAAAAAAAAAAAAAAAAAGCTTTCTTAACCTAAAAACAGATGGGGGGAATAAACATGCCACCACAGGGTTCTGTGGGGTGTTGATTGCCATTAGGTGTGCACTTCCCTCCCCCAGGGCTTATGGGGTTGGAGGCAGTCCTGCAAGGGCTGCAGCCTGCACCAGAGGCACACACCATCCATGCTTTCCCCACCCTTCTTCAACACCAGGAATGGGAATCCTGCAGCCCCCCCCCCTGAGATTGTTGGACTGCAACTCCCAGTACTGCTCATCTTCAGTGATTCTGGGAATTGTAGTCCAACAAAAACCTAGAAAGCCACAAAACTCCCAACACCATTCAACAGGATTTGAGGGGATACTCCCAAAATAGTCTACTTTCCTCACTAGCATCTCAAACTTGTACAGCCTTCCTCTTGGAGGCCAGCCTTTCCTCTCCCTAATTACTCTGTCTCCTCCTGCCTCTCTCCAGCAACAAAGTTTATCTTGACTGTCTCCAGATCTTATCACCAGTGGAGACTGCAACTCGGTGTTCTTCTAAAACAACAATATTTTATCCTTAAATGCATTGTGCTACTATGAATGTCTCATCCACTTATCTGTATTCTGCTGCATGTCCATGTGCTGTGAAGCTGTCGCCAAACTGTGTAAACACAGCAAAACAGCTACATATGGATTGGTCACATGACACAGAAATGACTTTTCTTGGTAGGACTATTCATGCATAAGAAAAAAAATATTGCATTTGAAGCATCTCTCAGATATTCTGCACCTGGGAATTAAGTTGGCCTTTGTGGCCAGAAACACAATGTTCTTGTCACTAAAGATTTGGAAATGATATCTTCTGCCAAAAAGGATTTTAGAAGCGATATTCCAAGTAGGAGAAAATGAAGAACACAGTCCTGCTTTAGCCACCTACACCCATTTTTAAAAAACTGACTATAGGAATGTCTGACTGTGATATCTACAACTATCCAGACAGATGGAATATGCAGAGTGGGTTTTTTTCCCTTCAAAAGGCTAGTATAGCACAGATCAGCTTGCTTAAAACAAACAGTACAGCAAGTACCCACGAATAAGCAGTAACAACAACAAAAAGCAGAATTTATGTTTAATGCTATGGGGTGATTCTATAACACAATAACTTTGAAATTAAATTTAAAATACATTTTAAAATAGCCTGCGGTAACTTTGGTGGTAGAATACACTTTAATTAGTATTTGAAGGCCAAGATGGCAGAAGAAGAAGAGGCACTACTGTATTGTTCTGCTTGCACCTAACAGAACCTTTCAGGGAATGGCCAAAGAAAAGGCAGACCAAGAACCTGCTTCTACACACTTTTAATCACACCTTCTGCAGTTTCCCTCATATAACCCCAAAATGGGCAATTTGTGGTCTGCCGAATGTTGTTGGACAGCAACTCCCATCAAACCTAACCTAGCATCAGTGGCTGGTGGGCCCCATGTTAGTAGACAAGTGAATTTACTCCATGTTTCAATATGAGCTGTAAAGGAGCTATCCAAAGTAGTGAACCATGTCCCCAAAATGGGCTCAGCAACTTAGATTGATCCTTTACAGTTCAGGTTGAAAAACAGAGTGGATTCACTGCCCCCTTTACATGGCCCCTACCAGTTATCACTGTAGTCTAGCCACAGTGGTGAGGAATACTGGGAGTAGCAATCCAACATCTAGAAGGCCACACTTGCCTATGCTGTAAAAATTGGAGCAGTACTAGGAAGGGTATCTATGGGCAGACTTTCTACATTGCATCAGGGAAAGGGGGGACTGAACAGCTGTTTCTAATAAGTGTTTATTTTGTCAGAACTCCTTCAGCTATTCATTGTGAATGAAGGGTAACATGGTAATGCAGGCTTGGAACAATGCTCTCAACAGAGATACATAAATGTGCACATGCAGAAAACCCACCTTGCTTAAGACTGCAATTCTTATGACGCATTCATCTACTTACCTGGCAGCAAGTCCTTTTGAATGCAATAGGGCTTTCTTTTTGAGTAGGCGTATATAGGATTGTAATGCCAGACTGCTTTCAACAATCCGGTTTATATGAACAAGATGTTTCAGCAATCCTCATTATGTCCCGAACTGTGTGTTCTAGATTATGACAGTGGCAACAGAACTCGGGGCATTTTCAAAGTACAAATGGGTACATAACAGAAAAGGTCGATTTGTTACAGCTGCTCATACTTTCATGTTAAACATCTTGGTTTCTGCATGAGCCGTTTTATCTGGAATTCCCATCATTCTTTCACTCGTTCTTTTTTTAAAGAATAGTCACCTAATGCAACTATTAATATTTTGCTCCTCAGTGCCTTGTGGTAAAATCCTAAAGCAGTGCTTCTAAGGATATCTGATGTGGCGGCAAGCAATATAAGTATGACAGGAACAGTCACCATATTTATGCTCATTGGCTTCAATTGTTTCTTTCATTCCTAGAAGCTTTCCAGGGACCAGCAGCCAATGGGACAAAGACTGGCACCAGTCTAGGAACCACCATTTTGAGTAGCAGGGTCCTATAGTTTGGGTTCCCTGCCCCACCCCACCCCCACAAAAAAATTAATCTATACTCCTATGAATGCAGAGCTTGACTAGGGAATTCTGGAAACTATAGTCCAAAAAGTTAACCCATTCAGCTCTGTATAAATTTAAGTAAGCTGTAAATGGAAAGAAGGACATCTATGGGTGGAATGAAACCAAACAGCACAATATGGCTATTACTGCTTAATTCATCCCCATATACACACTGCAATCTTCACCTTCATCTCAGGGCCTGTCACTGAAGCTACCTAGAGCACGCAGTAGATACAGACCCTGAGAATACAAGTGAATGCCATAGGTAGCAGCGTTACTGGAACCCATCCTTTGTGACAGATGAACATGCCCGGGGCCTTAGTTCTCCAGATGTTATTCTGTATGAAGACAAATCCTAGCCCAAGTCAATGAGAACTTAATGAGCCATCCTAACCTTATTGAAATTCTATATTGCTTCCTACTACAGCATGGCCTTGGTACAGTACATTCCCAAAACTTATGTGTTCTGATCTTTATGGGTACCATATGTGCAAAACACAAATATTTTATCCCCAAAAAAATCTGGATTGCAAAGCATCCCTGCAGCTGTTTGCAGGGGGGAACAAAATTGGCTCAAGATCCTTTGCTGCCTGAGGCAAAGGACAACACACACACACACATCACTGACTCATGGTGCTGATATAAGAATGGCAGCTGATTCTTACTTCAACCCTGGCAATGGGTTAGCATCCCCCACCACAATTTAAATTACCAGGGCAATTTAGGAAGAGCAGTAAGATACGAAATGTAATAGGATTGGCTGTTGGGACATACTGCTCTGTTTTTCAAAAGGCTCAGAAGCAGTGGAGAACTACTGGCTCTGATGTCACTGATATAGTGAATCTGCTCTAGGTTTCTGCCTAAGTTTTAAAGGCGCTATCAACCTCTTTGAGGGAGAAGATTCAGCAGCTCAGATAGGCCTTTTAAAATTTTGATTAAAACCCAGAGTATATTCACCACATATTCACCACACCACTGACATGGAAGCTACTAGTTGCCATGTTGCCCTACTTTCAGTACACAATCCACCCATGATTTAAGCTACCTGCTTTGTCTCTTTTCCCACACTTCACTTTGGCATAGAAGTGTCAAGCTGGGGGTGGGGTGGGGAACAGGACACAGATACTCCTGAAGCAATTTGTCACCATTGATTCAAATGGCATTTTAATTGGGACTTGTGAGATCGTTGGAATCACTTACGAAAAAATTCTTCAGGAGGATCTGTGTCTTGTTTTTGTTTTTCCCAGCTTGACACTTCTGTTAAGAGGATAGAGAGAGAGACATTCTCAAAATCTGCCAGAATATTTGAAATATATTATAAAGTTCAATTCATTCTCATGGGCTTTATAGGGAGACGTTTGTTGAACGTTGAATTTTTCTTTCTGTATTCCTAACAGTATACAATTTTGGTTTATTTTATCCACGTATATTTCATTTTACTGTATCTTATTTTGCTTTGTATTTTGATACTGTAAGATTTTGTTAATTATGTTGTTGGTTCAAGTGCCCACTGAGCCATGAAATTCACCAAGTAACCCAAATACAGTCAGCCTCACTCTCTCTTAGCCTGACCTACCTTGCAGGACTGTTGTGGGAAGGAGGAGAACCATGTATGCTGCCTTAAATCTTCTTGATGAGAAAGCAGAATCTAAACATAATGAATACACCAATAAATAATGAAATGACAGTTTTATCCATTACTGAGAAGTAGTAGGATGGTGCTCTTGCACCCAGAGCAGCATCTTACTGCTACAAAGTTATGAAGGGCATTAATATACCATTATCTTCATTTGTCTTAAAAATCACTTTTGGAACTCTGTACATGGGTGCCCGTGAGAATAACTATAATCTATTTCTAAATACCCAGGGGGGCAGTCTCTATCTCAATTGTGCAGGAAGATGGATTTGTACTTGCATTTCAACTGTCATTTGCTTTCCCCTTCACCCAACTCTCAATAGATGTGAACTACTTCAAGCACATTAGTAGTCTTGACACCTCTGCCACTCTGGCCATAGATCACCAAACTTTTCAGCATGTATTGAAGTCTCAATAAAGGTGCTGTAAATCAGCAGGGATGGGGTGTGATATTCCTAAGAGAACTTACTTTATATTCATTCGTCTTTAAAGTCACTTCCTGAGCTCAAGAAAAGTAGCACAATTGTTGGAAGTTAAAGGGTTATTTTAAGGATACTTCTTAAAACTGCATTGCATCCTAGTCTTAACCATGTTTACTCAGGACTTAGCCTCATTCAGAGAGGTGTTATTAAAGTAGGTCTCAGTCTGGTAGAGTGGTTAGACTATTGGACTTGCTGTCTAAAAAGGTTCAAATTTCTGTTCAGCTATCACTATCTCTCACCCTAGCTAACCTTAAAGCTTGTTGTAAGGAAAAGCATTCCCCTAAAAAAGTGTGATTTTAAAAATGCAATAAATTGGTTTTTTTCAGTGTGATATACTTAACATAGAACTTTACTCAAGATTTCTATCTTGCACATGTTGGCAACCAAATGAACATGGAATTAAAATGTATACAGGTTGATTATCACTTATTTGGAATTCCAAAATCCAAAACTGTCAACATGGATGGCTGAGGTAGTGACACCTTTGCTTTCTGATGGTTCAATGTACACAAATTTTGTTTCATGCACAAAATTATTAAAATATTGTGTATAAAATTACCTTCAGGTTATGTGTATATGAAACATAAATGAATTTTGTGTTTAGACTTGGGTCCCATCGCCAAGATAGCTAATTATGTAAATGCAAGTACTCCAAAATCTGGAAAAAAAATGAAATATAGAACACTTTGGTCCTAAGTATTTCAGCTAAGGGATACTCAACCTGTGCCAGCAATTCTCCTGCTGTTGCTATTATGTGTCTTCAAGTTGACTCTCAATTATGGCAACCCTATCCTAAGGTTTTCTAAGCATGATTAATTCCCCTCTTCTCAGAGGGGAATTCTCTTGTCATTGCCCTCTTCTCAGGCTGAGAGACTTAGGCTGCATCTGCACTGCAGAAATGATCCTGACTGACATTGCTTTAACTGCCATGGCTCAATGCTATAGAATCCTGGGATTTGTAGTTTGTTGTGGCACCAAAGCGCTCTGACAGAGAAGGTTAAATATCTCACAGAACTACAAATCCCAGAATTCCACAGCATTAATCGATGGCAGTTAAAGCAGTGTCAAACTGGATAATTTCTGCAGTGCAGATGCAGCCTAAGACTTGCCCAAGATCACCCAATGAGTTTCCATGACGGAGCAGGGATTCAGACCTTGGATCGTTTGAAGTCTTAATCTAAGGAGATTTTCAGACAACACTGTTATAGTGTTACTATTCCACTTTATTTGCTATGGCTGCCTCCTCTTGAATCCTGGGATTTGCAGTTTAGGGAGGGGCATTTACAACTCTCAGCCAGAGAGCTCTTAGGCCTCACTAAACTACAAACCCCAGAATTCCACAGCAGGAAGCCAGAGCAGTTAAAGTGGAATAGTAACACTATAACAGTGTAGTGTGAAAATCTCCTAACACTCAAACCACTATACCACACTGGCTTTACCAGCAATGGACACCATTGGAAATATATATATATATATATATATATACACACACACACACACACACACATATTATAGTTAACCCTTCATATTCGCTGGGGTTTGGTTCCAGGACCTCTCATGAATACCCAAATCCGTGAATACTCAAGTCCCATTATATGCAATGGCATAGCAAAATGGTGTCCCTTACAGAAGATGGCAAAATCAACGTTTGCTTTTTGGATTATTATTTTTGAAAAAATTCTTTCAAGCCATGAATACTTAAATCTGTGGATAAAGAGGGACAACTGTACATATGTATGTATGTGTATGTATATACTGTATATATATATATATATATCAGACACCCATCCACTGCTTTTTACACCATCTAGCCTGGTGAAGAGTGTATGCGTAGTCCTACATGTGTACTGGAGTCAAGCCTCAGAGAGTTTAAAAGGCCTTTTTATAGCAATGTTTATTGTATCACCTTCCAAACCCCTCAGGATTCCCCTTTCCTTCTGAGCTTAGCTTTATTTTATTTTATTTTATTTATTTAGTTATTTATACACCGCTCTTCAGCCACAAGGCTATCAGAGCAGCTTACAAATTGTTTTAAGCAATAGCTATTTACACATCTACACTGCATTAAGCAGCTTCCAATGTGTGTTAGCTAATTGCCCCACAAGCTGGGTACTCAATTTACCGACCTACGAAAGGATGGAAGGCTGAGTGAACCTTGGAGCCCGCTGGAATCGAACTTGCAACGTGGTGGCTTGCAGTACTGGCATTTAACCATTGTGCCAGGACACATTAATTTCTCCAGCCACAAAACCATATATCCCACTTATAATGCAAAGTATCTAGAGGAAATGTTCCTTGTTTTTTTTTTTTCCCCCCCAGGCTGTGAGGCTGTGTTCTGGAATAGTTTTCTTCTGACATATCGCCTGCATCTGTGGCTGGCATCTTCAGAGAATGGTTGGGTAGGAGTGTGTGTGGAGTTTATGTGCTGTGAATCCCTGTTGGGGAGTATATGTAAATTTGTGTAATTGAATGGTTAGTTTCTGGGTATAGAAATGCAAGGCTCGTTAATGTCTGTTTGGCTAATGGTTGGTTGATGGGGCATTATCTGCTGGGAATCCTCTCTAGAGGAGTGTGGGTTAAATCTGAATAAGAAACCAAGAGTTGTAAGCATTACAAAAGACCTTCTACTGGTGAAGATGAAAACTGCCAGAACTGGTTTACTAGTTCTACATTAATTTTTGTACTTTCCTTAATGTTTGTACTCTCCTTAAAAATTCACTTGAACGTTTACTGACATTTACACCACTGGCATTTTGGTTGGGCTTAAAAATGCTACTGACCAACTGAGGAACTAGACTTTGTTTTTTCCCTCATAGATGGATGTAAAATATTACAACACAAAGACCCTCTATGTTCATTCCCAATCAAGAGAGGGAAGAATGTCAATAGTGACCTTTAAAATAAAACAGGGAAACAAAATCAAACTTAAAGTATCCCTTTACTTTGCAATACATCTTTTTGTTTTGTTTTGTTTTTTCTTTATCATTTCTTCATGCTTTCCAACACTGCATCAGTAAAAAGTGATTAGCTTAGGCATTCTTGCCATCAAAATTCTATATCCTTGTTAAAAATGTTCTGCTGAGTTAGCTTTATCTGGGGCAGCAGATCTTGGCAACATAAATTAGGACAAGAAATAAGCATACTTTATAATTTAAGAAACACAAGCAGAGGACAAATTGCATTTGGTTAACAAATGCTGAGATTAGGACAGATTGAGGGGTTTTGCTAAGAAACCTATTGTATTATATCTAAAATCTCCTTCTGGATGGGGCTTTTGCTCAGAATTACACTGTATTGTATCTAAAATCTGATCTCTCTGTGCGTGTTTGTCTTTTTTCTTTCTTCCAAAGCATCCCATGTTTTCACTAATCTTGTTTCTGGACTAGAGTATGTTTCTTTCATACTTCTCACCATTCTTGTACAGACAGCCCATGCAGATTTCAGTGTAAATTTTGCTTGAGCACTCTCTGCCTCTCAAATATATTTTAATGAATCATTATAGTAATTGAAAATGTTCCCACTAGTTTTCAACTAGTTATTTCTAACTTTCTGCAAATTATAGAAGCTATCAGTTTGGAAACCATACAAAGCTGTTGAGAAAGAGAAGGGTTAAAAAAAAAGGGAAGGCTTTAGTTTCAACACTCAGAACAACCTGATCCATTATTCATAGCATACATTCCATTTGGAAAAGACATTAGAGTTAGCAGAGATTATCCTGGGTTTAAATATGTTTAATGCATACAACACATTCTCTTCCTTCTCTCTGTAGCTGTCACTGAAAAAGAAAAATCCCTCTAGCTTTCTTCCAGATAAACTGACCCATTATTAACTGATAACCTTCTTAAATGGGATGGAGTGGAAAGGGACAGAAAGGTGGAACACATTAAAACGTATGTGAAAAGCAGAGCTGTATTGCTAAATGCTTGGTGAATGTTAAACACAGAGTGCTTGCAAATACTAAACTGCCAGCAACCTATACCCCAGTTATTCCACCTTGAATTTTAAAAACAAGCAACTCCAAAGACAGTACTGTAGTTTGCATACCACAGCCAGAGATTCTTAGTATCTAGTTACTTTGGGGGAAAGGAGGGGGGAATTCAGAAGATATCACAAGACAAGAGAGATTATTTCCATAAGAGTTTTTCACCTGTCCATTCTGAAACTCCTAGGCAGCAAGTCTGGCAGTCTTCCTCAACCATCCAAGAAAGGTAAGAAGGAAGGAGGAATGGTCCAGTTACCAGGAGACCCGTCTCTGGGGTTGGGCACAGGGCTGGTGGCCAGGAGAAGGAATCTGAGGGACATCAACACACATCACCGCCGCTTGTTTGCTTCCAGAGCCCCTGCGCTCTCTGTCTCTCTCTGCCAGATGGAAGAGCTTCGTGTCCCACGGAGTACAACGGCACCTAACGGGCTTTCGAATAAAGCAAGAAGGCAGAAATAAAGACGTGAGCAGGAGCGGGCTCCACGTTTTACGCCCCCAAAAACAAGGGCGGGCTCTCCAGCTGTTCGTGGACTACAACTCCCATCATTCCTCGCCACCGGCCAGGCTGCGCACGGTTGATGGGACCCGAAGTCCCGACGACATCTTGGGGGGGGGGACTTCGCCAGCCGTGTTCGAAGGAGCTGGAACCACAGGGAAGGGGCGCCAATGGGGAGGAGGAAACCAGTAGTCACTGGTGGGGCTGGGGAGGAGGGTTAGCCCAGTACTGAGCCTCAGGCTAGTTTGGGAGTGGGGGGGGGGCTTTGGATGAGTTCCCCTCCGCTTTGAAGCGACTTACAGGGCTGCCCCCCACCCCAACCCTCGCCTTCCTGCCTGCCTTCTCTTTCTCCCCACCTGGCGACATTGGCGACGGGGGTCTTTCTGGCGAGGGAGGGGAAGGCGGCTTTCCCGCCTCAGCCTCACAGTCACGACGGCCGGGCTTCCTCGAAGCTCAAAGCCTTGGCTCTTTACTCCCATCTCTTGCCGGAGGTGGTGGCTCACTAGGAGGGCGGGAAGGGAGGCGGCGGTCGGGAGGGGAGAGCGTGGGAAAGGGTGGCGCGCACCTGTCGGACTTCGCCCCGCCGCCCCTGACGGAGCCCGAGCGGGAGAGCGCGAGAGGCTGAGGCGCGGAAAAGGCGGGAAGAGCGGCCGGACCTCTTTGGGGGGGGGGGGCTGGCGGGGAGCAGGGCCGGTGGACGGTCCGTGCAGCACCTGCAACCTCAGGGGGCCCCATCATTGTGGGGGGCCCGTCATAATCCTCCTTGCAAAAACATTCTTAGTAATAATCTGAATATCCTGAACTGTGAATAGGTTTGGTTAGGTTACATGGACCTGAGATAAACATATGGGCCCCCCAAATTAATGCGTTGCGGGGGACCGCAAAATTCTTTAAAACTGGCCCTGGCGGGGAGGGGGAGCGACCCCGACGGCGACCCTTTTTATACACAGAAGCAGATAGAGACAGAGAGAGTTTTCGTCCTCCTAGGAAGCTGGCGTTCCTAAACCACCTCGTGCGAAAGGTAGAAACGACTCTGGACGCGTGTCGAGTGCCTTTTCGCCTTCGTCCCACCGCACCGTCTCGCCGTGAGGAAACGCCTCTGCTTCAGCTCTGGGCGCGCTTCTTCTTTGAGGCATTGAACCGCTTAAAAGAAGAGAGGCGCTTCGGCACGCACCGTCCCGTGTCGCCAGGTCTGCTCGGGAGTAAGTCCACCGAGCTCAGGGGAACTTGCTTCTAGGTTAAGGCTGCCCAGGATAGTGTAGACTCGGAACCGGCGGCTTCTCAGCGAAAAAGGCACGGCAGCGAGGCAGGAGAGGAGGAGACGGGGACAAGGAGCTCGGCGGGAACCGAGATGCCAGAGAGCCTTTCTGCCGACACTCGGCACAGAGGGTGTCTCCCCTAGGAACCCAAGCAGGCCTCGCTCGCCCTGGTTTGGGCTTGAAAAGATAAAACACACATCCATCTCTCTGAGGACCTACAAGCTTCTCCTCCTTTAATTTGGGGATCCTGAGAGTTTTTAACGGGGAGAGGCCTAACCATGCTTAGCCCGATATAGTCTAGAGCAGTGGCTCCTAACCTTTTCTCTACCAGGGACCCCCTTTAAATATCTTTTGTTGCTGCGGACCCCCAAGACTTAACCCTAATAATAATAATAATAATAATAATAATACAAATATAAAACCCATTAAACCTTCCCTGGAGGGGGAGGGAAGACTTTTCTTCTGCTTCTTCCTGCCCGTTTGTGGCTGGAGCAGATTGAATGGCAATGTGCAGGCCAAGCCAGCCTTTGCCTTGGCTCCTGTCACATAACCACTCCACTGCAGGAAGGAGGTGGACTAAGCAGGCATCAAGCCTTTGTGGACCCCCTGTGAGGACATTGCAGCCCCTTGGGGGTCCGCAAGCCACAGGTTAAGAACCACTGGCCTAGAGCAATGCTTCTCATGTGAGGGACCAGTGCTTTCCCCCCTCCCGAGCCAGGGACAGGTACTGCATTTGTGCCCACTGGCTGCAACTCTTTCTTTCTTTTCTTGCTACACTATTAAAAATCCTGAAAGCTCCCATTATTTCCCCCAAATCTAGGGTGATCAGGCCACACAAGGCATGACCAGATTTGGGGCATTTCAAGGGTATTTTTCCTTGATACAGAGTTTTTAGGATTTGGAGTTTTCTCCAGATTTTTGGCCACCACCCCGACCATTTTACCTCTTCCTATGACAGGAGAGTAGGTGGAGGCAGTGCTGCTGAGCCAGGGGAAGAAACCTCTCGCTTCAGCCAGAAACTTGCCTCCTGAGCTTTCAAATGGTCACGCCTACCAGGATCTGACCACTTGCAGTGGTAGTGAGTTGTGGGAGCAGTGGATGAAACTTCACAGGGACAGTGAAGACAAGTACCTGACATCCTTGTGGAAAATAAATTCCACACAGAGCTTTTGGGCGAATGTGGGGGCATGAGGGGAAGGACTCCATTTGGAGTTTTTGGCCACACATGTAGACAAGCCCTTAGATGCTCTCCACAGTCAGCCAGCCAATGGCTGGTGGCCTAGCATGGGTCTAGAGACCACCACTTTGAGTAGCACTGGTCTGGAGACTATTGGCAGTCTCCTAAAACCCCTCTTCAGCCTCACAATGCTCCTTATGTGTAAGGTAGGGATGGTTCTAATTGATGCTTACCTCTTCCAAAAATGCAAAGTCCAGGGGTAGATCCACATTGCACAATTATAGCAGTTTGATACCACTTTAAGTGCCATGACTAAGTCTTACAGAACTGCAGGATTTGTAGTTTGGTGGAGTGACTTGCATTCCTTTGAACTACTGCACTAGAGGTGTCTAAGAGAGAAAGTTCTGAATGCCTCATGACACTACAGATCCAAGTACAGTATTCTGTAGGATTGAATGTGGCCATTAAATTGGCATCAAAGTCCTGTAATTTTGCAGTGCGGATACATCACAGGTCTATTTTGTGGGATCAGGGGATAACCTCCCTCCCACATGCCCCAGGGATTGTACCACTTCATGCTGAACTTGGAGCATGCCCCTTTGAGTCCCTTCCTATTAACAACAGCAATAACAAAAGCTTATGTTACATGCATACAAAAGGAGAATGTCAGGAGGAAGGGGTTTGTTGAAACCCTAATTTTTAGCATGCTTGTTTTCTGTATGCAGGGAGATTTAAGATTTGTTTGTCTTTAAGGGGTAACCCACCACCTAACCCACCATCACCATTCACCTGCAGCCCCCAAAAAAAGTTATAGTAGAAAAATGCTTTATCACTTCTTTCTGTTAAATGCATGAACTGGCACTTCACATGGAGTTTAATGGCATTTTGTAATGGTTGCTCACAAAGGCTGCAAATCCATGAGGTGTTTGCATTTTAGAGTAGCTCCATTTAAGTGAAATGCAACTGAACTACAGTAAGTAGATGGTAGACTGCAGCCAAAATAATGTATAACATTACTGGATGCTGTCAAAGAAAATGAAAGAGGTGGCATACTTTGTACCTTACAAACTTGGCTAAATTATAGTATTTATATATATATGTGGGTTAATATCCAATGAGTACTGTAGTTCTATTAGCCCATGGGCTGCAGAATCAGTGCACCTGCTTGAACTTTACATTTTACTTTCAAATGTCTGGGATGAGTTGAAAAAGGCACTTACAGACAGGGAAAAAGAAATCATACTAGCAGTAGTGCACAGTGAACTTTGAAACCCATGCCAGGCCATGAAGGCAGACCAGTTATCAAAATCAACCCACAATGAGAATGGATAGTTGCTCACAATTTGAGGTGCCTTTCCAGTTTCCCCCAAATGCCATTTTTCATTTAGGGGGTGGCTGATGGAGAGTGCCCAGCACTACTAATGAAACAATGTTGCACAGCTATTCTGTTTTCCTTCCTCCTCAATATTTTTTTCTCCAGGTGAGAAACAAGATGGAAGAAAGTGAGAAAGCACAGGAGGATAGAAATGGAAGGTGGAAGACAACAGTTGGACCTCTGTAAAATTCCATGACTGATACAATGCAGTTGTAGAAAAAAAGCCTCTGGAAGCACCCTTATAGTGCAGTACGTACACATCACTGCTACTCAAAGTGGTGGTACCTGGACCACTGCCAGTCCCTAAGCTATTAGCTGCCAGGCCCAGGCAAGATTCCAAGAAAGAAAGAAGCAATTGTAGGCAACGGACATAAATATGATGCTGGTTCCTGGATCAATGGAGGGGGAAAAATAATTGCTTGTGCCCCTGTCAGATAGCTTGAAAAGCATTTCTTTACATGTGTGTGTGTGTATGTGCCTTCAAGTCGCCTGTTGACTTACAGTGATCCCATTAATTTCATAGAATCATAGAATTGCAGAGTTGGAAGAGACCACGAGGGCCATCCAGTCCAACCCCCCTGCCACGCAGGAAATCTTGATCAAAGCTCATAGGGTTTTCTTAGACAAGGGATACTCAGAGGCGGTGACTTGAAGGCATATGCACACTCACACAACACACCTGGTATTTGTTGTCCATCTCCTATCCAAGTACTAACCAGAGCTGCCCCTGCTTAGCTTCCAAGATCAGATGGGATCTGATGCCTTTAGGGTATTTATGCCAGCTTTATTCAGAAGTAATCCCCACTGAGCTGAATGGGACTCTCTGAAAAGTTGCAGCCCTAAGGAGAAATCCTAATGGCCCAACACATGGAGTGCTCCAAACTAGGAGGCTGTTGTCAATAGGACAAGTGTATTGGGAAAGAAAATTATCAGCTTTTTCCTCTCCACTGGGATTGCTTTTCACTTTAAAGGTGGGGGAAACACTGCATTTGTCACCCCCTAGGTTATGTCTAAATTTCTCTCATATCTGAGCAGGGGGAGAAGTGTAGTCAGGGGCTGACAGATCCAGCAGATCCAGATCCTCTGCTTCTCTACCCACTACTTTCAAACCCACACACTCCTGGAAATATTTGCCCAAGCCTGGATGGTCAAATGTGGGATGCTGTAGTTGCAAGATCACTGTACTGATTTGTGGATATTTGTCTATGTTTTTATGTCTATTTTTTTTTTGTAATTTCTGTAATTTTGATTTCATAATAGTTACTTTTTTAACAAAAAAAAGTCAAATAGTGTTAGTGGGGTCTGTTTCTATATATATGGATGAATTTGCAGTAATATGCCAATTGTTTAACAAAAATTGGGCTTTAAAAAGAATGTCCACTACCATTGCAATCCCATAAATATTTATTTAGAGGTATGTCCCATTGAATTGAACAAAACTTACTCCCACTTAGGTGAATGTAGCACGAGTGGGAAACACAGAGCCCATGGGCTATATGTGTTGTCCCTGCCCAATTTTGCAGAGACCCATCCATGCTGAATTTGTTGGCAAGCCGTTAACATTTAATAGTATGGCAATCTTTTAAAAAAGGCTGCCCTGTTACCTGGATTGCCTGGGGTCTGTGGAACCCGCTCATGATCTTTGAATTGTGATATTATATTGGGGAATTTTAATTAGCTCAAAAATCTGGCTGCAAGAGGCCAGGTGACTTATGGGATCTTTGTACCAGTGTATACCAATACTAACTGAGGAGACTATAAGCAAAAGTGAAATAAAAATGGTTTTTATTGGAAAATAATCATGGAATCATTCATACATACATTCACATTCACAAGCGATCGCACAAGGCTAACAAAGAATTAGGAGAAAGTATTTGGATAGCAGAATAGATTCAGAGAATGGGCTATAATTACCTGTCCAATGAGCAGAGGTTCGTGCAGCGAAGAAAGACTCAGACTTGAAGCTGAAATTCACACAGCAGATGGGCAGAGTAAGGGTGTGAGGAGAACTATGTACAGTCTGGCTGTGATTAAGGGTAATATTTATACCCAATATTGTACCCTTAAGGGGTGTTTTGAGTAAGAAACTATGCTTGGGTGAGTTTCCCAGGGTTAAACAATGAAAGCTCCAGCTACACTGATTGCTGCTAATGTCTGGAATATTAAGGTTGATGGGTTTATGGCCTCCTCTGTATAGTGGGTGGGGAAAGGTGTGAAGGAAAGCATTGTGGGGAGGAGTGGGGATAATAGATGTTCTGATTGCTGTCTGTTTTTGGAGTATAACTCACTGCCAGGTGCATCCAGAAAGATTAGCAAAATCCTCCCTAATGACTAATGGGGGCGGGGCTTCACTTAATCTCATCCTGGGCATGTTTGTTTGGGGAATTTCCGAGACAACTTTGGTAGGTCTATGGGTGACTTTTACTTGAACCTACATTTGGGTTGGCCTGGTCTACCTTAGGCCTCGTGAACTATCTAATAATCCAAACTATGAATTATTGGAGGGAGGGGGCTGTAAGGCCAGGTAACACCCCTATCTTTGAAACAAGTTAGGGAGGGTTATGTGGTTATAAAAGGGAATCACATTTCTGAACGCCTGTAGGAAACACAAGTCTCTTTTTGAAGAAGGCCTATGTTCCCTGTGGACCTTGTTTCAACAGAAAAATGAGTTTGAACAAAGTGGAAGTGGATTGTTGTCTTCTACTGCCAAATCTCAGCTGTATGTAGAGGGAAGGGCATCTCTCCCCCACCCTCCTTCCCTCCCTCTCTCTCTGTCTGTTTGGAAACTGGCTTGTAGAGTCCTCCAGGTTGCCCACCTCTGGTGTATAGGCATTGAGAAGTCATTGGGAAGAAAATCAGGAGTGGATGTTTTTGCTTGAAAGAAAGTGAGTCTGGTTCTCTGCAGTACCAACAAATTTCTGTGCTGAGCATGTACACAGAGGCACCATGTTATCCACCTGCCTGAGCCATTCTTTTGCACCTGGCATCAGTTTGGGGCTTGTGATTATTGTGGTGATGGCTGCAGATAGAATAGTTGTATCCCGCCTATCCTCCACAAATGTTGAAGCAATATCTGTAATTCTCCCCTCCATTTTATCATGACAACTCTGTGAAGTGGGTTAGGCTGAGGAACAATGACTGACCTAGTGTCACTGAGGGAACATTTTTTTCAGTGACTTCACAGTGCAATCCCATATACATCTACTCAAAAGTAAGATGTATAACATTCCATGGGACATATCCCCACGTAAGTGTGAATAGGATTGCAGGTTTAATATTTATGTTGTTCAATTTCTATCTGCTGTGAGCCCACTTTGAGTGCTGTACTTGAAGAAAATAGGTATATGAATAAAGTCACTAGGCTTTGAGAATTGAAGCTGTATCCCCCCCCCCCCGCTGCTTTCACAAGTCCCAGTCCAATGTTCTATGAAGACAATTTCTCTGCAGTAAGTAGTGAGGGGTGGAATAAGTAAATAAGTAAATCCAACAAGTTTGAAATACTGCTGGTCCAGAGAACAAAACAGTCATACAATGGCCCTCATACGAAAAAGCCAAATAATCTTTGAGAACTCCTGGAGAACAGGAGAAGTCCCACAGACTGGAGGAGGGCAAACGTCCCCATCTTCAAAAAGGGGAAAAAAGAGGATCCCAACAATTATCGTCCAGTTAGTCTGACATCAATACCAGGGAAGATTCTAGAGCAGATCATTAAACAGAGAGTCTATGAACATTTAGAAGGCAATGCCATAATCACAAAAAGTCGACATGGGTTTCAGAAAAACAAGTCATGCCAGACTAATCTGATCTCTTTTTTTGATAAAATTACCAGCTTGGTAGATGAAGGGAACGCTGTGGATATCATATACCTTGATTTCAGTAAGTCTTTTGACAAGGTTCCCCATGACATTCTTGCAAACAAGCTTGTAAAATGTAGGCTAGACAAGTTAACTGTTCAATGGATTTGTAATTGGTTGACCGGCCGAACCCAAAGGGTGCTCAGCAGTGGCTCCTCTTCGTCTTGGAAAGATGTGACCAGTGTGGTGCCACAAAGTTCGGTCCTGGGCCCAGTGCTATTCAACATCTTTATCAATGACTTGGGTGAGGGAATTAGGGGCATACTTAGAAAATTTGCAGATGGCACCAAATTGGGAGGAGCAGCCAATACCCTAGAGGACAGGATCAAAATTCAAAATGACCTGGATAGACTGGAGAGCTGGGCCAAAGCTAACAAAATGAAATTCAATACGGAGAAGTGTAAGGTACTGCACTTAGGGCGAAAAAATGAAATGCATCGATATAGGATGGGGGAGACCTGGCTGAATGAGACTACATACAAAAGGGATCTAGGAGTCCTAGTAGACCACAAGTTGAACATGAGTCAACAGTGTGATGCGGCAGCTAAAAAGGCCAATGCGATTTTGGGCTGCATCAATAGAAGTATTGTGTCTAGATCAAGGGAAGTAATAGTGCCGCTCTATTCTGCCTTGGTCAGACCTCACTTAGAATACTGTGTCCAGTTCTGGGCACTACAATTCAAAAAGGATATGGACAAATTGGAGTGTGTGCAAAGAAGAGTGACTAAAATGGCGAAAGGTCTGGAAACGATGCCTTATGAGGAGAGACTTAGGGATCTGGGTATGTTTAGCCTGGAAAAAAGACGGTTAAGAGGCAATATGATAGCCCTGTTTAAGTATTTGAAGGGGTGTCACTCTGAGGATGGAGCAGGCTTGTTTTCTGCTGCTCCAGAGACTGGAACATGGAGCAATGGATGCAAGCTCCAGGAACAGAGATTCCACCTCAACATGAGGAGGAACTTTTTGACAGAGCTGTTCAGCAGTAGAACACACTCCCTTGGAGCGTGGTGGGGTCTCCTTCCTTGGAGGTCTTTAAACAGAGGCTGGATGGCCATCTGTCGGGGATGCTTTGATCGTGATTTCCTGTGTGGCAGGGGTTGGACTGGATGGCCCTTGTGGTCTCTTTCAACTCTCCAGTTCTATGGTTCTATGAGTCTTCTTTCTGGATGCAGTCTCCTCCACCTCCCCCACCCCTCAAAAAAATTCCTGGAAATTTACAGGGAATTTCTAAAGAGGCATCCATTGATGCAGTTCAAGGAATTGCTGCCTGAAATTGCAGGGAGGGTGGGGGAAGCAAAAGCCTTTGTAGCAATAACATTAGTCACCCTATTAATCACTGCTTGAAAAGATAATTAAACTTGGGAAGCAGTACATAAACTGATTAAACAAATAAATAAAAATATGCAAGTCCTTGTATTAGTCCTGAGCTGGTACCCTCCAGATGTTTTGGACTACAATTCCAATCCTCCATGGCAAGCATCCATGCTATTGGGGAGTGTAGTCTTTGTAGTTCATTGTATCTGATGAGCACTTGGTTGGGGGAAACTGCCTTGTATACTTATAAATAAACTTATATTATGGCCAATTTGGACAATCAAAAACAATTATTTGTAAAGAAGTATTACTTTCTTTAAAAATTAAAAAAAAAGTGGAGTTGTTTGTATCAAGGTATTTATGTGATGTAGCATAATTATTTTCTTTTCCTGTGGACAAAATGTCTTCATCCCCACTGCATCCAGATTAATTTACAAAGACTTCTTAGTGACACATGTAGATTCCCCCTGCCCCCATCTGTTTTATCATTCAGTATTAATCTGAAGACCACAAAGGAAGCAAACCAATAGGGTAGTTTTGAGCACAAATGCTTCACAAAGTTTTGGCTAAGACAAGAGTGTGTGTTTTTTTTTAATGGCCTTTATGGATGTCAGGCAGTGTAATTTTCATGCAATTATTTAGAATATATTACTTCAGACAAAACATAACACATTCCCCTGATCCTTCAAATGGATTTTGAAAGTAAGCACTGGCTAACTAAAGTAAATATGTGGATGTGTTATTATGAACCTACTGAGGCAGAGAAACATTCAAATTGCATTTGCATGTGCTGCTTCCTCAAGTGAAAATAAAATCTGGGTCATACTGAAGCCACAGCCATTTTATCTAAGTACTATACTTGAACAGGATAGGGCATCAGGTTTGTGACAGGCAAAGAAAACACATAGGCTCTGCACTTACCATGGTTACTGTGTTAATACCAAAGGGTGCAGGAAAAGAGTTTACATTTCACTATTACATCATGATGATGTTGCATTATACTGGGGCCATATGTTTCTTAGGTTCAGCCACAATGCCATAAAACTGTGCTATCTTTTGAATTCTCCAGAACCCTTCACCAGGTGAGGTAGTACCAAGAAAGAAAGAAAGAGAAAGAGGGTTTTTAAAAAAAGTTGCAAAGTGAAGATGTGGCTATAAATATATAGGCTGTCTCAAGATGGATATTGCAAATTGAATGAATTAGTCACTGGTAGGTGTATCAGTTCTAAAATAAAGAAGCAATGACCTGCACCCATTTTTGAAAATGGAAAGGGCAGTCATAATCCAGATCTGTCTTCTGCTCTGGAAGAAAATAGGTGCACAGGTTCTTAAGTAGGAACAGAGCAGATGTAAAGATAAGCATGAATCTGGATTAACAAAGTTGCATGTTAATTTTAAGTCATGCATTTCATAAATGAAAAAGCCAATTGAAGGTAAACTGTGCAGTGTTACTGAGTATACCATGTATTATTGAATACACTTAGGGTGCAGAAACTGAAGAGTATCTTGAGAGAACCATGAATGAAAGAGATACATCTCAGGATTATATAAGGTGACATTTTATCATTAAAAGCTCAGGCTTGCAGCCATTTTAACAATAAAAAAATTGCCTCATAGCATCTTCAGTTGTGTCTCTTTCATTTGTGAGTATACTAAGGGATATTTTAGGATGGGAGAAAATGGTAGCTGGTTCTGGACACCATTGTTTTTATCTCCAGCAAGTCTCTCAGCCTGATGTTATGAGGGTTGGTTCCTGCTGATGTTACAAGGTTGATGTTACAAGGGGTAGCCCCTGGTGAAATCTTTAAGCATCACACATGAAGCATCAACCAAAGTCAGGCCCCTTTCACACTACACAAATTATGCTACTATGATCCCATTTTAATTGCCGTGGTTCCCTCCTAATGTTAGCAGACCCTACTATCCCTCCTGCAAGGTTTCATAACTACACATACGGAACACATTTCAGGGTCACAGTGACCGGGGACATTTGGGGTCAAGCTGATCAGAGGACAGTCAAGGTCACAATGACCTGAGATCTGTCCAGAATCATGAAAACCCAGATGCGATTATGCAGAAAACCCAGTCATTAATGAGTCCATGCTAATCCTTTCAGTCATGCAATCAATGACCATCCTTTACCCATACCCTATGGAAATCTTTCCTACACACCCTACCTGTCTGAACATTAAGAGGTTATCGCAAATCCTATTAATGTTTTGTCACTCCAGAGCTAAGGCAATCAGCTCATTTCAGACCCTTTTGTCCAATCTGTGAGGCTTTGTCATAACTAATAAGGTATAAGTATCCCAGCTCTGACCCTAACCATATGTGCTGCAGACTGGACCCACCATTCTGTTTGTCACAGCTGTGTATTACAGACTGGCTCCGCCATCCACTGTGCCACCCTCAGACACTGTCTGGGTCCCTCCAAGATTGGTAACTATCACCCTTCCACCCCTGACTTCTCCCTATCCACCCTTTCACCTTTCTCTTCAATAGCTTTGTATGGTTCTTAAGAGTGCATATTCTTGTATGTTAGTGCATCCCCTGTGTTAATTCAAATAAAATACTTGGCTTAACTTTAACTGGAGTGCTCTCTACAGTCAATACTGGTATACATAGGTGAAAAGATCCCCAAAGTTACCCTTTTCTCACAGACCTCCTTTCATAATTCCCCCAAATCTTAAGGAGACACTGGCATTGTGGGCGGGACTCTAATGTACCCCCACCCACTTCTTAGGATAACACTATAGAATCCTGGGGTGTGCAGATTAGGAACTAGTGCTCCACCAAACTACAAATCCCAGGAGTCCACAGGCTGGAACCATGGCAGTTACAGTGAAATTATACTGCTACAATTGTGTAGTGTGAAAGGGCTCTTACACAGAGCATAGCATTCTAATAAGAAAAAACACAAAGTCTAAGGACTTTATCAGACTAACCTTCAAAAATGTTTCTGTCCCACCAAAAGCTAACAGTGTGCGAATCCTGACACAATAACCCTTTTCATCAAACTCACCTGTAATTGCAAGAAAAAGCAGCTCCAGCATTACTAGAGCACAAGTGGAGCTCTGTTTACTTCCGCATTCATGATCTCGACGATTCTTACAAGACACAAGCATGGTTAAAAAAAAAAAGACACAAAATGTACACAAAAGCACAAAAACACACTTAAAAACTTAAAAGTAAACCGAGGAGGTTCATAAAAAGTGCATCCCCTATATGGCTTTCGCATTCTCACCTGGAAGTGTTTTGGAGGGACCGCCCATTGATGCTGAAATCATGAGACAAAAATGGCATGCAGTTTCAAACACTGGCAATACCGGGAACAAAACGCCCCAGCAGATCTATTGATGGCTTGGCCCATCAATTTAAAAAAAATGGCTTTTTGACCAGACAAAATTGCAAAGCATGATATCGTCTGGTATGCACGCCCTTTCCTGTTAATTTGGCGTCCTTATGATGCCAGTTTTGCCATGTCTGATAAAGTAAATCATCACGAGGAAAATATATATAGCATACAAATACTTTTTGAGGCTTACCCTGGGATTCCCCATCACCCTGAGAACAGGAGAAGAGTGGCTTGGCCCTGAGATCTGGCAACCGAGGTTATAGGGCCATGTACAACCTGCAGCCTTTAATTTATGAGCCTTTATGTAAGGTTACAAATGAAAGATGACATCATCTGGGCCCCCTGTAAAATTATCTGAATGAGGCAGGGTGATTTCATAATGGAATCCTTGTACCTTCAAATCTGTATAGAAGCAGAGATATAAGAAGACATAACCTCTTCTCTACAGTGTTTTTGTTGTTGTTTTCCTTCTTCTCAGATTTTCTTAATCTCTTTTTGTGAGATGAGTGATTGTATGTTGCTGCCAAAGGCCACACAGAAGTAATAATCATTCTACCAACTGCTGATGGCTTGTTATTGAGTGTGATTGAACTGTGGTAACTTTTTTTATATGATGTTAAAAGGCTTTGTAAAAAATGCATCTGCAGAAACAGCACCAAAGTTAGAATCTTTTATAAATACAGAGTTGTAAAGTAATGCATTTCCTAGATTGTTACGCCACTGAATACTGTGATCTTAACACGTTTAGCCTTTTGAGACAAGATTGACAAGTTTTCTAGATGAAAAGGTGCTTAAGTATTATGCAAGGTGGATAGACAGCTAAGCAGCAGACAAGTTTATACTGAAGGAGAAAAGGTTTGGGGCAACACCCTGAAAATGAGCAATACACGTCTTCTGTCATTTATTTATGGATTAGAGTAAAATTCAGAGCTGGGAAAGATTACATTTTTGCACTACAGCTTCCAGAATGAGCTCTCCAGACATCATAGCCATGCTGGCTAGGGGATTCTGGGAATTATAGTCCAGAAAGTAACATTTTTTAGTTCAGGTAAAATGTATAACCTACTTTTTATCTCCAGTGGAAATACCCAGAGCATATGAATTTTCACAAGACAACCAGAATGGGTGTGGCATAAACAGTGTAACAGATCACAGCATGCAGTTTGGATCTGATGTATGAATATCAGCAATAAGTTATATAAAGATCAGTGTCCACAGATCCAGTCCAAAGCAGAATCTTTTGCAAGAATACATATGGTTTTACAGGTGTAGTCATATAATGATGATGCCATTTTGGATTTGTGGCAGATTGTGGGTGGGAAGTGAGGACTGGGGTAGCAAAAAGGCTGTATACTTCTGGTGCATTAATGTAACACTATTTATCACTCTGTGTGCATCAATCAGAGCAAGTAGTATATAAAATTAGCCTGAGATGACTAAGGATGTCAAGCTAAAATTGACATACTGCACAAATACTCCCATTTGCCCTCCACAAAAGAATAGGGGAACAGTTCAGCTATCATAAACCATCCCTTTTGAAAGCTGTCAACTCACTTATTTTTCTTACCTGTATGTTTGAAGACAGGGATTACACTTTCTATGAATTCCACACACACATGAGCTGCAGAAATGAGGATGTTATTTTCAGTCGCATTGCCCTCACATTGTAGTTCTTTAGTTACTGCAATAAAATGGATTTAATCAAACATATTGTTGTTTTGTGCATTTCTGCTCTGCACAAAGCCTTTCATATTATATTGCATCATTTTCCATTTTTACACTTCTGAGTTCTTTATATGCTCACTCAAATAATCCAACTTCATTTTATTCTCTCCACCAATAATAGATATTTCCAAGGTTAAGTTATAAGATTACATCCTTTAGTAACTAAATCCCCCTCTTTAAAGCAAATAGTGATGGGAGGGGGACTCTTCTCACTCCTTCAGGTCAACACTGCTTTAGTAAATCTTGAGAAACACATACTGCATTGTATTCTTGGTTTTGCTTTCTGTTATGCCCACCTTCATCTCTTTCTACTCCAGAAGTGGCTAGAGGCACATGCCTACCCACAGTTCAAACCCAATTCACTATGGGGGTGGCTGAAAAATATAATACTGAAATAGGAAAAGGAATGGAACAGGTTGTGAATGTGAAATATGATGATGTAAGTGAGCCAAATCCTTGAATTTAGAAGCAGAATATTCAGGGAACATATACAGCAGTGACATGTGTAAGTTTCACATCAATTCAGAACTTCATGGCTGAGATCCCACATTGGGACTGCAAAGCATAATTCTCTGCATGCACAACTAAATGTGCCACTGATTGCACAACCAAATGCATGTGAAACTCTCCTACAACCTTCAACTGCATATGGGCATTTTATATCGGACTAAAGTGTCCAACAACTTCCATTGGGGAACCAATGAATAAGACACCAACAAGATTCTAGGTCATGGTTTCTCCCAGAACATCCTAGGAATTATTGATTGGCAGGGATACTGAGAATTCTGGGATGGAGGTCTTTAGCCTTCAGAGAACTTCTTTTTCCAGGGCAATAGGGAATAACCAGTTTAAATAAGATGTATGATATCCCCACAGGGTCACACATTAGGACTGAGGTGTCCCTTTAATTGTCTCAGTACCTCATTCGTTTGGATTTACAAGAGTAGCCAAATGGCTCTTGAATTGTGTTCCAATGATTATGCCTTGCATCTTTGTGTGGAAGCCCATTTGCACCAGTCTGGGTTTTGCACCCGTTTATGGTTTTGCTGTATAAGGACTAAATGTGTGGTAACAGGCTTCTTCATTATTATTGTTCATTTGCTAGCAAATCAGGCCTGCAGAATGAAATTGTTTTTTATGGAAAAATCAATAGCTTAATTGAATCGACCTGCCAAAAGAAATTTAAAAAAAGAGAGAAAGGTTAAAGTGTTTTTGTATGCAGCTTTAATTCCTCTGCTTAAATAGCCTGCCTATTTTTAAATCTTATGTTGCATTGCATTGCTAACATACTTTTTTTAAAAAAAGCATTTATTTGTTCTGTCTTATTACAGATAAACTCACACAGTGGGATCTTAATAAGAATGCAAAGGGGGTTGGACACCAAATTAATGAGAGGCATCTTATTGAATTAACCCCTTTGAAAATCAATTCAATTCACTTATAGGCATATGCAGCATTTGCATAATCTGTGGTCAAGTCAATACTGTTTGGGTTCTTCAGCAAAAAATAATAATCTGTCCCTTTCCAGTCCTGTTTTATTTTGCAGTTGGGGGGTTGGGTTTTGGTAGGGTTTATTATTATTATTATTATTATTATAGTATGCATTTTCCAGACAGTTCTTTTCATCGGATGTCTTGATGCAAATCAAATTATGCTAAAGTTGAAGCAAGCAGAAACAAACTTCCAGGTTGACATGGTGAGGAACTGGTTGTCCCTCTAGCAATCATGCTTAAGAGTCAATCACCGTTTGTGGTTTTTGCTGGTCTGGAGGTATTAAGACTGGCCAAAATTGTTCCCCTAGCATGGGGGACTTGGAGGCAGCTCACAAGTGTCCAGATCCTGTCCTTGGTGAACTGCTGAGATGTGCATCTTGGTAGAGCACAATGGGGATGAAGGGGACCATGGGCAGAGTCCAGCTGCATCTGGCCAGTTTTTTAAAGTGATAATTGACACTAAAGAACAGTAAAATAAGAAACCTTTCTAGCTGATGGACACAACTTCCACTGCTAAGATTTGTATAAAATTTCCATGGAAGAAAAGTGAGTAAATCATATATAGACTCACCTGCATTTTAAAGAGTTGTGCATAGTATTAAAGTCATCTGAAGGAAAATCTTATACTAGTTCTCTAAGATTCAAAGACTGGCTGATGAAAAGTGTTTGGAATATAATATATGTAAAGCATGTTTTTGGAGTTAAAAGAATTAAGAGAATTGAGATGGAATTGAAAGTCTGGGAGAAGGATTTTTTGCTTACATACAGTAGGACCCCCGTATCCACTGATGATTGGTTGGGGGGGGCATGGATACCAAAAACCATGGATAGTAGCGAACACTATTAAAAATAATAGGACTTCCGGTTTAAAATACCATAAAGTTGCCTTGGAGGACCTAGAAAATGGCTAGAGAGGACACATTTTCTAGGAAGACTGTATAGGTGTGCTGTTTTGTGTCCTGTGGATAATGAATCAGTGGATACGGGGGTCCTACTGTATTAAGAGATAAGCTCAAGGTCACCATCTGTTGTGTGGAGAGGAGTGAATGAGGAGGAAATGAACTGACTCTGACATTTACCAGTTGAACTCGGATCTTCAATCAAAGACTACTATATCTAACTAGAGTAATACAGAGGAAAGACAACAACACCTTCTGGATGGGAAAAGAAATTGCAACTCAGGGTTTGCTCTCTAGTTTTGACTTCTCTGCTGTTTGACAGCTGTCAAAATTTATATTGAACAAAACATATTTGTGGTTCAATCAACTAATAGGAGGGATATAACACTGGAAATACTTGATGACCTGAGACAAATTAGAAGGGAATTTAAACAAAACAGATGAGAGTTGATTTTTGGAGAAACTATATACAGGAGGATGTAGATTTAAAAAAATATAACTAGGTGATTGCCATTGGTATCTGTATAAGCAAATTAAAGAAAGATACAAAATGGACATTAAATTAATAGGGATAACAACAATCTAATCAGAATGGGGAAACATTATCCAATTTGGAAACAAACATATGATATCCAGATTTTATAAATTTTAATTTTAAAATAAGATACCAAAAAAGAAATAGTAAAAACAAACATGATCTCTTGGGCAAAAAATATTGGACACACTATAGAATTGGCTAGCTGGGAAAAGATGTTCATTAAGCAAATGAAAAGAACATTATATCAAAATATCAGAGAGAATGTTTATAAGATGTTCTTTAGGTGGTACTTATCACCTCACAAATTATCACTAATGTACAAAGGAGTGACAAGTACATGCTGGAAATGAGAAGACAACAATGGAACTTTTTACCATTTATGGTGGAATTGTACAAAGTCAACCAAATATTGGAAACAAATTCAACAACAATTGAAGAAATGTTAAAGATCAAAATACCATGGAAACCAGAAGTATATTGACTAGGAATGGTTGAAGAAAAAATAGAGAAAGAGTATGGGAAAATAATATTTTTCATGTTGGTGACAGCAAGGATAACTTTTGCCAAGATGTGGAAAAATAAAGAATGCCCGACGGTTGATCAGTGGTTGGAGAAACTTTATGAAACAATACAATTGGACAGATTCACAATGCTAATAAAACAGGAAACTGTAGAAAAATATATAAATGACTGAACTAAAAAGTATCTAAATGTTTAGAAAATAGATGGGGAAAAGTTGCAGCAATCAACTATTTTCAATAAAAAAAGAAATATATCTGGATGAAACAATTCATGTGTATGTAATTAAGGATAGGAAATGTATAAGAGTAATAGCTCTCTCTCTCTCTGGCTTTTCTTCGCAAACGAAGATTCAGGAAGGACTCATCCCGTGCTTCCTGCAAGCACAGTGATGACTAAAAAGGCCAACCCGCGATAAACAAGTCCAGTTGCAGAAAGCACAGCAGAAGGTCTCCTTGGGTGATGTTTCCGGGTTGTGATTCTTTCTGCGTTGTCATTTCTCTTCAAGACTTGTTTGGCGTGAGTTCTCAAATAAGGCTGCAGCATTGTGGATAGTGTGTCTCCATGCCTCCCGATGTGATGCCATGGTGGACCATTGTTGGTGATCAATTTGGCCAAGCCTGAGATGTTGCTTTAGGAAGTCCTTGTATCGCTTTTTGGGAGCGCCCCTCTTACGCTGACACATGGCGAGTTCAATATACAGTAATCGAAATTAGTAAAGATATGTTAAACAATGATAAGAGAAATCAGGATAAGAGTAATGAAAGGTGTACAGCATGATTTGATGATATACAGATAAGTCAGAAAGGAAGTCAGTTAGTATAATATAATATAGTGAGTACATTTTAATAACAAAATAACTAAAAAAAATACTTTTGAGATTAAATTGCTTATGAATGTATATTTTCTTTATCTTTTTTAAAAATATACAAACTGTAGAAACATATAAGATAATGTAATTATGAAAAGCAACAAAATAATATATATATATATAACTAGGTGTGAAGAGACTGACAACGTAGGGTTGGAAGAAGAGCAGAGAGAGGAGATAGATGAACATGGTCCCCTTCTGCAAGAAAATCCAGAGGTGGGTTTTTTGATATAATTGACTGAGATAGATTTAAAATATATGAATAAAGAAGAGAAAGAAGCACAGGAAAGGAATATGGATAAAGCATCTCCTGGCAGTGACTTTAAAGAAGAGCAACAAAGAATTCTGAAGCAGGAATGTGAGGACAATTATCAATCTTCTGATGGATATTATTATAGAAGAAGGAAATTATGGAATATGGGGAAGATGTTATATTGGTCTGAAGATAAATTTTGGAAGTTATGGAATGGTTATATCTATTTGATGTTGAAACTTTTAAAAATGGAAGAAAGCCATATACAAGATATAAGTAACTAGGATGTGTAAATTGGCTGGATTTGCAGTGATTTCAGATCTATAAAGCAAGATGAGGTGACTTACGAGATTTAAAACACTGGAGATTAAATGACTATATGTTAAAAAAAAAAGATGAATATGATTAAAGTACATGCATAATGTTTCCTAGATAATGAGATCCTTTTTCATTATAAAGCTTCAATTAGGGAAAGAATATAGTGAACAGTTTAAATAATATTTTGTAGTATATATTGAATAGCATGCTTTTCATATTAAGATAGTTTAGAATACTGACACAGATTTATGTTAGAGGTATGGTGGGGACTTTTCTTTTTTATAATTTCTGATTTTGAAGAACAGTCTTTTCACTAAATGGGTGGATATTTAACCAGTTAATCAAAGCAGTGGATGCGGGGTATCTTAGCAATTTTAACCATGACATAGGAGGCAGAAAGTCATGCTTCTTTTCTCCCTTGTTTGATATGTGTTGTTTAGGTTAGTTTATGAAGTTTGCATAACTGTTTTCCATGTTTATTGTTTTTTATGTTCTCTTTGTGTCCCTTGTATGTTGCTTTATGTATATAAAATGGTGTGTGTTGATAAAAAATAAAAAGAAACAAGCAGTACAAAAATAAGTGAATAAAAACAAAACACTCCAAAATGAACTCATGTCCCATCAAAGAAATTCAATCAGTTCATGAAACTGTTTATATCTGCAATGCTGTACTTTCTTGAAACTAAATGATTGTGGATCTCTTGTAACTGTGCTAGAAACCTTTGGGAGACACACTTAGGACTTTTTCGGACGACAGTTTACAACGCTAGCAGCCTCGTCCCTGTTGCGAGGCTGCAGCGCTGCAGAGCGTCCCTTTCGGATGATGCTCTGCCCTGCTGTCCCTCTTGCGGTACTGTTGCGTAATCGCGGGGACGCAGCAGCGTTATATTTGGCATTTTTCTACTCACGAAAGTTGATTGTGAGTAGAAAAATGCCAAATATAACGCTGCTGCGTCCCCGCGGTTACACAATAGTACCGCAAGAGGGACAGCAGGGCAGAGCGTCATCCAAAAGGGACGCTCTGCAGCGCTGCAGCCTCGCAACGGGGACGAGGCTGCTAGCGTTGTAAACTGTCATCCAAAAAAGTCCTTAAGCTGCTTGGGGATTTTCAAAGGAAAGAATGAGCTATACACATAATGTCTAACTTACACATGGCTACAATTGCATTCTGCAGTGTTGGACTCAGCCAGACTCCATATTATTGGGGGGTGGGGCGGCGAGGAGAGATGGACAGGCCTTAATGGAATGCACAATGTATAACCCCTTCCACCTCCCTTCCCCAGCTTAATGGTTCCCTGTTGCTCTTTAGAGAGAGTAGCCAAGGGATATTGGCCCAGGTGGAAGCTTCCTGGTAATGTTCAGATTCTAGCAAAATAATCAGAGGAGATAAACAGGGAAAAGTTCAGGTTCCAGTAAAGTAAAACAAGGTGAGTTAAAACATGGCAAAGCAAGGCAAGATGTGTGTATGTGTGTGCACACGCACCTTCAAGTTGCCCGTTGATTTATGGTGACCCCTTGGATTTCATAGGGTTTTCTTAGGTAAGGAATACTCAGACGTGGTTTTGCCAGTTCCTTTTGCTGAAATATAGCCTACAGCACCTGGTATTTATTGGACACTGCTTAACTTCCAAGATCATTTGAGAACTGCTACCTTAGTGTATTTTAAGCCACTTAGGCATGGTAGGACTTCAGAACAGATCACACCTCAGGATGTAGAATTTTGTTCTGTTTGCATCTTAAAAAAAAAACACACCATAATTCATATATTCCTTCAAAATGAAATTGATAGATTTGCTTCTCCTGGCAGAGGGCTTTGACTCCTTAGCTCTTCAAAATCTGGCTTTGGGCCAAGAAGCTGTTTGCTACTGTAGCTATAGTGGTGGAAAAGGGGGAGGAAGCATCAGAGGGGGGAGCCACAGTGCCAGAGGAGAAGGAGTTGCAAACCCTGGGATGGGGTGCATAGAAAGTTGTCTCCATCTTGAACTGCTTGGGAGACAAGCAAGACAGATTTATCTCCTGATGGGGGCATATTTTGCTGCAGTTTCCCCACTGCTGCTGCTATGCCCCAGTCAAGAAAAAAAATTATGCTGGCTGAGAGGAGACTTCCACTGAAGTAACTCACCAACAGGACTCCAGCATCTGAGTGCTTGAATAGTCAGTTATATTTGTGATGCGCTAAATTAGAGGTGCTGCCTCTTTGGGTTTGGAGGGAAGGTATCTGACTGTCATGCCCTGCTTCCACAACTTGGAAATGTTTTTTTATTATTATTATTTAATTAGGTATTTATACCCCGCCCTTCAGCCACAAGGCTATCAGAGCGGCTTACAAATTGTTTTAAGCAATAGCAATTTACACATCTACACTGCATTAAGCAGTTTCCAATGTGTGTTAGCTAATGGCCCCCACAAGCCAGGTACTCATTTTACCAACCTACGAAAGGATGGAAGGCTGAGTGAACCTTGGAGCCCTCTGGAATCAAACTTGCAATGTGGTGACTTGCAATACTGGCATTTAACCACTGTGCCACCAGGGCTCCATGGACTCTGACTCAGAGACTGAAACAGTGGATATGCCATGACCTGCTGAACCAAAGCAGGAGGATGTTCCAGAGCCACAGGTCTCAAACACAGACAATAGTGCAGAACCAGCTCTGGCAGAGGGTCCCGCCCCTACAGATATAGAGGAAAATTTACCTATACCTACCTTCACAGCATGGAGACATCAACAGGAGGGCTTGAGGCGGTCTCAGTGTATGTATAGGAAGCAGCAATTAGTTAAATAGCAGCTGTCTTTGCTGCTGCTCTAAAAATACGCAGCATTGCCCTCCAGGTGTTGTTGGAGATTATGTGACCTACCTGAGTACCTGTTGTGCTCCTGCTTGCTGTGTTTGGCCTGGACTGTGTTTGTTTACTCTGGACTCTGTTTACCTGGTCTAGTTTCTACTGAACTATCCTGAACCCTGTTTGCCAGACCTGGACCTTGTATATTGGACTTTGCTTGTGGACTTGTGTTTTGCTTGCTAGTAAAGTACGTAAGTATCTGACTTCATGCTGCCTTGATTTCTTTGCCTATAATTAGCTTGACTGTGCTGTACCTCTGCTAACAGCTGATTGCCTTTGGCTGGTTGCCCAGACATTGTTTGGACACTGACAGCCATCTCATCTTTAATAATAGCTATATAACATGGTCTTCTCCATACCAGGAATGGTAGCTTTTGGCCAGTCCAGATGCATTAACATTTTACTTTCCCCCTCCTTCCCTCCCTCCAGCAATCAAGTATATTACTACAGATTACTTCATAAATGGCAAAGGAAGAACCTGAGAGCTGTAACAAATAATACAGTTCATGCATCTCTAATAGCACCCTGAACTAACAAGGAAAGGACTAGTCACAAATTTTCTCATCCTCAGTGAGAATGTGTATCTCAGCACATAGAAAGCCCCCATTAAGAAAACAGCCAATTGCCATAAGATCTTTCATTTTCAGGACATTTTTTTAAGTGTTAAAAACTTCATGGGTTTTTACAGAAGAATCAACATTTTTGCTCAGAAAACCCGACTTTGCGTAAATGACTTTTTTCAGGAAAAAAGTGCCAAAATATAGAAACGCTCATAATCTCATCCAGTGGGGAGGGGAAAAATTGAAATTATTCATTATGGCTTGCAAGAATGAAATGAGTTCTAATGCACATAAAGTCTGCTGAGTCACAAGATAGCAAAGGGACCTCCTTAGGCCAGAAAGCTACCAGCAAAATGGGTTTCACAGACACTGGTGCATCTGAGGCACCCAGACTGGCTCTGAGGGAAATTTTTCCCACTTCTCAAAACTAAGTCCAATTGAACCCAGTGGGACTGACTTCCAGGAAAGTGTTATATGATGGCAGCCTTGAAAGAGGTAACATTTGAAGCCCCATGTAGTTCACAAGAGTTGGTTGTTGTGTTAGAGCTCGTAAAGAAAAGAGAGTCAGAAAGAGAGTCATCTGGTCCTGTGTCCAGTCTCCAGTAGTGGACAATTAGATGCCTCTGGAAATTCAGAATCATGGTGTGTAGGCAATGGGATTATTTTATTGTCTGTTTAACTATGTGGCTAGTAGCTACATGGATGTCTGGTCTATTTTCATGGCTGAATTAGATGCAACATGGAATACTTATGCTCAGTTAACAAATATCCCAACATCTTTTTCTTTGGTCACAAGCAAGAAATGTTCTTTGCAAAGGCTGCAACTGCCAGAATCCCCAAGTCAGTGTGGCCATTTAGGCTGATGGTTTCTGGGAGCTGTAGGAAGTTTTCCGAGGTCGACTGTCAACCTAAAATTTCTGTGATGGTGTTGTATCTGGTGCACTTCAAATCAAAATATATCTGTTCACTGTTCACAAAAATCAATGCAAAGGAACTTGGTGTGAGACTGCAAGTCTTCCTTTGTGCCCATCAGTCAATAAAAAAAGCAGGTGCATGTGCAACTGGACTTGAAACAGCACCTGTCTTTCACACCTCCATACCAACTGTGATAGAGTGCACTGAAAGTGTTTTACCAAACACATGTGAAATTTCAGGCAAACTGTTTATACCAGTGACACATTCAAAATAAGTACAGCTTGCAAGGATGTGTGATTTGGGCAGATTTGTTGTTGTTTTGCATATCTTCTGTAGAATTCCACATATCAGTATGATCAGTCCAATCAGAGAGTAGGAAAAGGTGACACAGCAATAATGCAATCACTGGATCTTATTCCACCATAGAAAAACACAGAGACTTAAATTCTGCTGTTAGTCCTGATTAGGGTAGACCTGTTGAATCAATGAGATTGACTTATGTCTTGACTCACCATTCAGCAGTTGATTGAACGGGCCTAGTCTAGTTGGGAATAACCAACAGGATGCCAACTAGAATGTGTTTTCTTTTCTTTTTTTTTAACAGACTGTAAAAGAGCAATGTCACAACAGAGCTTGGAAAAGTTTTTGATTGTTCAGAATACCCCAGCCAGCATGGCCAGTTATGCTTGAAAAAAGTAAGACTTTAATCTCTCTTTTCCACCCTGAGCATCTATCCAGCTACCTGTTAGACATTTATTTTCCCCAAAAACAGAAGTCTCAAGGTGTCTTATGACAATTAAAATAGACAAAATCATAAAAACAATATATCTGCAACAGCACTTCTCAGGCTGCATTGAAACAGTAGCTTCCCATACTGCTCACCACACCATTTGGAACAGAGACAAATGTGCCCCAGAAATGAAAAGTGCAAAGCCATGCAAGATTTTTTGTGCAACATTCCCTAGACAGACATTGGTCTTTGCTGATTCCATCAGTAATTCTCCAGTCTTTCATTCAAATTTACGGTTATTGATTCCTTCCATGCAGGATATGTACAAAATTTACCAAGCCAGCACACCAAACACCCCCATCCCCAAATCCTTTGTTTTTAAAATCTAGGTTCAGAGACCCTCTTGTGGGAATACAGTGCTATATTATTTCCAAATGTTGGGGAGGGTGAGGGTAAAAGGGACAGGGTATATTTCTAGGTGGGCAAGATGCATTGCACTTTCTTTAAAACAATAGGTTTAAAAAAAAATGGTAGCCACAAAAAAGGGCTTGGGAGATGCATGAAGGCCATGAGGTATACTTTGCCCATGCTTGAAGTATCCAGATGATACTATATGACTGCATTTGTGCATGTGAAAAGTGCCTTGCCTTAATATAATGATAGGAGTCCTGAAATGGAGGGGAGTAGGGTAAGTTCCTTGTTGGAGAAGGATGATTTTCCTGTCGAGTATATTTGATGTTAAACTATAAATCAAATGTATATGTATATGGATTTCCCTATGCAAAAAAGGCTGTGGCCAGTAGAGGTCATTGCCACCTCTGCACAGCTGGTGTTATTGTGTAAAAGCTGGATGTGTGCAGGAGATGCTGGCAACGAAGTCTGGGTGCTGGTATCTCCATGAGAAAGAAATGTACAGACAGTAAAGTCAGGGGAACAGCTTGTTAATGCAATGGCAGAACCCACTGTGCTGTGTATATAAGATTGTACCTGCTACTATGTATACTGGCAGTTCCCTTCTGAGGCATGGGACTTGTAACATGTGCTCTGCTATGCTTCAGTAAATGCTTGTTAGTCAGACACTGTGTCTGCGTGATTTATTACTGTCTAGGCTACATGTGCCTAGCACTATAGTGCAGCTTGACTCTCTGGACATGCTCAGGAAGGACTCACTCGCACCCCGGACATTGCTCCCTTTTCAAAGCTGTCCTGCCAAATGTGCAAATTAACATGTTTCATCTCAGCTACATTTCTGAAATAAAAGACATAGGGTTGGATTTAGATTTATCCATGCTTAGTGTAGACCCAGTGATATCAAGGAACCCTTTAAGTCGAAGCATTCTGAAAATACTTCTCATGCTTTATGGGTGGTTGAATATACTATGCGTTTAGCAAGCTGATAGCTTTCTCATCTACTGAAAACAAAACCTTTGTACAGGAAGCCCTCACTTTTCCACGGCTCATTATTTGACAACTCACTCTTTCAATGCTTGCAAATTAAGGACAAGTTCCATTCATTCAACAAAGAATCCACTCTACAGTGCTTGCCTATGGAGGCTTGCTTGGGACTGACCACACATTCATGCGCTGCTTGCAAACTATCCTGAGGGGGTGGGGAGCCACCAAGCCAACTGAAACACTTTGCAAGAAGTGGGTGGGTACAGGAGGCATGCAGGCAGTCGAAAGAGAACCTCATGTTCCCAACATGTTTTTTTTCCCCAATTCTGGTTTCTGACACTGCTTCAGTCCCTAACCTGTTGGATAAGTGGGGGCTTCCTGATACATATTCTCCAATGCTTCAGAGATTAAAACTACACCACACGAGGCCAAGCAATGTCAGAGTGTGGTTAAGCTGGCAAAAGTTATAAATGGGGAAGAACACTGAAGCTGCAAGAGGCTGCAGCAGTTTGCTTTTGCCAGAGTCTACAGGGAAGGACAGGATTCTGCAGTCTCCTGTCCTCTCCCCCCCCCTGCTGACTTAATTCAGTGCAAACTATTGCACTTTGGACTCAGTTTGCAGCAACTGGAGTAAGCTGAGGACAAAGGGGGGGAAGTGGGTGAGAAAAACGGGGACATTTTAAAAGCAGCTGAGAAGTGGGCAAGAAAGGATTAATCAGAACTGTCCATTCCAAATCAGGACAATTGGAGGGTACATTAGTAGCCGATCATAATATCTCCAATTCAAGGGCCCTGCCTTTGGCGTGAGGTGCAACTGGACAACAGTTGATGATATATACTTTTACAAAGCCTATTACCTCTGGCAATCATAGTTCTTTTGATGGAACCCTAACTAGACACTTCAAAGTAATTTCATCTCATTTAATTTTGATTGCTTCTCTGCAGCCAGTAAATGACAGAGATTTTCTTCACTAAAAGATTTCAGCTGTAATTATCAGAGACAGTTTTTGTCTGGGCTTCTTTTGATTGTGTATGTGTGTTTTAAATAGTTAGAAGAAAATAAAGGTATTCTGTCAAAAATGTTTTGGAGCAAATATTTATCCATTTTCTTTGGCTAAGGTGGAGCTAGAGAAAGAAGGGAAGGGTTGAAGCACAGCTCCAGAGAAATAAACTCCAAATTTATACCTTTGAGAAGATTGATCCTTGTCCACTAATTTGTACTCAGATGGATATCTGAGCACAAAAAGCCTTAAATCTCTTATTGTATGTGAGCGAGCAAACCACGCATCAATGTGGTGGTGCTAGTATAGAAATTTACCATCACAAGATATACCTTGACCTTGTGGTCATTGATTTCAGATGTTGCCAGACTAATGTGAAAGATGCATAAGGGCTGAGATCCTTCCTCAGTGCATAGCTCTGTGCATGACATTCCATGTCTTCCCTCTGCATGGAGGGGAGAGGAGGAGGGGTGGTGGTGGTTCGGGCCATGGAGAAGCAGCTGGTGTCAAGTCAAGGGTCAAGAAATGAGGGTGCACTCTCAAATGGAGTGTGCCCACCTTTTTCATCTCCTAGGCGTTCACAGTGGCTGAATTATCATGGTCCACATCACTCCCCCCTCCACTTCCCACTGGTATGTGACAGCAGTGGGCTCCTTCACAGAGCTTGACAACTGCTGGATCGTGGGAGGTTTTCAGATGGAGTGCAAATGAATTGATAGGCCTCTGCACCCCATCTAAAATGGGACCAGCACAAACTGATTTCTATGTGCATAAATTGCTAACAGGATGCTGGCCAAGGAAAGGGATGCAGGGGTGGAATTCATTAGGTTCACATCCATTTCTTACCACATGAGATTGTCAATGGGATAAAGTCTGGCACCAAACATTTCTGAAGCATATGAAATATTTCAGGAAAGAAAAAAATGTGCAAAAATTGTGGATGACTAAAGTGTGTATATCTGAAAAATATGTGCCAACAAGCTTTAGTCAATGGGGAAAATGCATTGTTGTTGTTATTACCATCAAGTTGGCTTTCAGCTTATGGCAACCCTATGAAAGTGAGATCTCCAAGACATTGACAGGTCATTGACAGCCCTGCCTCAGTTCAGTCATTTTGGTTGCCAATGAGAGTAAAGGCTTAATCTGCTCTCAGACCCATTTGCTTGTCTCATTGGCAGTGTGTGGTATCCACAGGATTCTCCTCCATCATGTATAAAAATACTGGTATGTACATTTTGAATAAAATGTGTATGAAAATATACATGACGTTCCAAGTGGAAAGAAAAAAAGCACTTCTCTTTAGTTTCTCTTATCATCCAATGAGAAATTGAAATAAGATTAGAATGCCAACCAAACATAATAAAACAAGACTGTCAGATTTCCACATGTTTGTCCTATGGAAGGAGCAACTATTCTCTCAACAGAGAAAAGAGGATGAGGTGAAACAACCAGAAGGAGATGGTGGGATGGAAGGAGAATTTTATTTGTTTGGAAATTTATGGAAAAGGGTGAAAGCCTTTCCTCTTAACAGCTGTGTTCTCACTAATGCGTGCTACAACCAACAAATACATTACAGTCTTCTTCTCAAAACTCTTTCTCACTGTCAGCATACATATCATAGTTACCTTTCGCAATTCCTCATCTCAAGGAACATGAAATTCCCTACTCACCCACATTTAATTACCCTCCCACACACACCATATGTGAAGGGGGGGGGGATTCCAGATGCAAAGGCTTGTTTTCACACATCCTGCTGCCAAGAGCACAGTAGTAACCCACACACAAAAGGCTGTTGAAACAAACAGACCAATTTACCTCTATGCAAAGCATGGATTGGACTGAAAAGAATCTGTCTCACCCAGAAATCCAACACCAACAAAGGGTAGAAAGACACCATACTGTTCTGTTCTACACAATAATTTGACCAGTAGGTTTATCATGACTTGTTCGTGAAAAATAACCAAATGTCAATTAATGGTCTGTAGGGCATCATATATGCCCAATGAGTTTAGGTATGTTGCCTCTTTCAGTGTTCTGATTGGTTGCTTAGGATCCCTCCCTCCCCCTCTGCCAATCACCACCCACATGCAAATCAACACCAATCACTACCCACATGCAAATCACCACCCACATGCAAATTCCCTTTCCACCTCACAATCCACTCCTGCTACTCATGGCCAATCTGCACACTGGAAGCAAGCAAACAATGTGCTACAGTGTTGGCTATAGTTATTAAGGCTGCAGGCCTTTCCAGTTCACCAATGTGTCAGGACTGCATAATTCCCACTTATGATTTAAGTCTATACAGTAATATCATTTCTAAAAATGGCTGAACTGTCTGTAAGAACTCTGAGAAATCATTAAAAAATTATGATGGGACCCAAGCAGTCAACTGGCAATGGTGGCAATACACCACTGCTGCTGCTGCAACAGGACACAGGCAACTGGGTGTGAGGTCTACCAGGCATTTGGGGGGGGTTCTTAATGGTGTATGGTACGCCATGTACAGCTAGTTTCTTTTATATTCACCTATAGGGAGACAGGAAGCTATGACTATGGGTTGGAAGGACACAATTGGTGTCTTTCTCATGATTGTGCTTAGCAGGAATCCTAACCGAAGCACTGGTGTAACATAATCTGCCCACTGTATTTAATATTGGAATCCCTGCTATGTGTGCCACTAGCTTTCAGAAGCATAGTCTATGGGGAATGTGAGAATTGTCTGGCTGTTAAGATACTTACATTCAATTTCTTAGTTCTAATTAGAACAGACCCAGTGAATTCAAGGAATTTACATAAGTGTGATTTATTATTCAGCAATTGATTCAGTGGGTCTTATGTATTCTAGCACAGAGCTGCTAAATAGTCACTCATGGACCCCTAGGAAGTCTATTAAAAAGCTGCAAAAATGACACACAGCCCATTTTCCTTCCTGATACTTGGAAAGTTGTATTTCAGGGGGGATACATACCTTTGGGATCATCACCCCAAAATGGTTAAGAACCATTGGACCATCAACTAGATGTAGGCCTAGTTCTTTAACATCTTGATATTTCAACTGGTATTATTTGAATTGGTTGTAAAATCGGTGAGTTGTTATGGTTTACTTTGTTTTGATTATTGATTATATTACAGATTATTGATTATATTGACTTTTACTTTGATTTGTTATTGATGAAAAATATTTTTATATATTTGCAAACCCTCCTGAGGACATTTACCAGTTAGGTGCTATCTAAACATCTTGAATAAATAAATGGAATAAGCGTGAGATAGGAATATGATTTTAAGGCATTGATATATCCATTGACCAAAACCAGTACACATATAGCTTTCTTTAAAAACAAGCCTACCTCTAAATCCAAAAGCATTTATTATTAGGAACACTAGGGGAGAATCAAATTAATCAATGGCTTCAGACCAAAATGATATATATTGGGTTTCTGCAAACTGCATGCTTTCTAATCCTTGCTATAGGGTCCCTTGACACACATTTTGTAGCTTCCAAAGATAATGGGGAGAAGGCGAGTCTCTGGGTGCAAACCTACACTTACACACATATCCTCAGATATTGATTCTTCTGGATTTAGTGTTCATTTCTAGAATTTGGCTGATGATCTGGCTAAATCTCAAGAGATTGTACAACACAAAGCATCAAACTAATTTAAAAACAGTACGATTCATGATATCAGCTTGCTTCATATTCATGACTAATATGATAGCAACACTCCCAACACAAACAGAGTGTTTTATAGTGGCATGTTTCAACCCTTTGGGTTTTAAATTAATGGAGCACGACACAATAACATTGCGAATCTATGTTTATTGCATGCAATGAATAGGTCCCACTTCAGGAGAAAGGTAGCCTATAAATTCAACAAATAAATAAAATAATAAAAATATTATTTCTATCAAAATCTTGCAGTTCGTAAGAAAAAGTAAAATTGTCTTTGCTACTGATTCCATGCAGCCAGCTTCCATACAAAGCAATATTTTAGAGGGTCACTACAGGGAAGATTAGAACTTGGCAAAAATTAGTCACTTTTCCTGTTCCTGCAGAATAAGTGGAAGTGTGCTGACCACAAATTTGGTTGCATTCTGTTGTCTCTTAGGACTTATCAGAGGTGGCAAGAATTGTGGGATTACAACATCATGGTAGCATAAATGGGCTGGGCCATTACATGACATTGGCATCATTGCATGGTTACTCCATGCTCCAGCTGTGAAAAAGCCATTGCTTTTAACTGATGCGACCAGCTGTCAATAGATTGTCAATAGCACTTTTTTCACGGTATTGAAGGCATGTGAAACTATGTCCTGTTGTAATCATGAGATTGCACCATGAATGGGTGGCCCTCAGCAAGAAAACTTCCAGGTGAGAACACAAAAACAAAGCATAGGATGCTCTTCTTAATAACTGTACCCTTTAGTTTGCCCATTTTTATGTTTGTTTCAATGCTTGTGTGTTCGTTTACTTTGTAAATTAAGGGGCATTTGGTGTTTTTAAAATGCTCTCATCCTCTTGTGAGAACCACCAAAATCTCACCCATGCTAAATCGTGGAAGTAAACTTCCATTCTTAAAGAACTAATGGTGTGCGATGATTCCATGGCAGTTCTTTCACACAATTACAGCTATGTGTGATAGTAAGTGTAATAATGCCACAATGTTTCTGCTATCCTCATTTGCAGAATTACAGCATTTTTATATGCTGGTCTGATAAAGTCGTTAGACTAAACTACCTCACAGGGTTGTTATGAGAGAAAGAATCATATATACACCACACTGAGTTCTTTGAAGGAAAAACATGGAATGCTTTCTAAATAATAGTTTTCGCTTTGTTCCAAGTTCTTAAGGAAAAGAAATTGAAGAAATGGGTTTCAGTGAAGGAGCGAGCAAAAGAGATAATTGCAGTAGTAGTTTTAAAGTTAAGCTGCAAGTCCTAATTGACTCAATAGGTAGATGAATTAACTGAGCCTTTGGCTGATCAATTAGCAAGGGCAGAGTTTTATTGGTGGGACTAGAAATAAAAAGCAGACTTGATTATTTCTGAGGCTGATTAAATTTACTTCTGGTGTGCTGCTATCATTGGGGATGAAAAAAGACAGCCTACACATTCCTGGGTCTGCTCCCTGAGGCATCTGTCTCATTCCTGGTAGGATCAGCTCTGACTATGCAAATATATTTAACTGTAATTGATTAATAGATTAAAAGGCAGGAGATTGATCCACTATATATTTTTAAATAGTTTGCAACCCTAGTATGTTCCCAATACCTGTAAGAGAGAGAACACAAGGAATGTAAATATCCATGCAAGTCCACTCTCACAGGCAAGAACAATTGAGGCTGTGAGAAAGTCATTGAAAACTGCAGTTTTTGAAGACTGCATTTCAGAACCTATTCTGGGGGGGGGGGATCACAAGAGGTTTTTTTGTGCAGAAAATGCTGTTTTATGTGCAAAAAAAGTTATCCTGTGCAGAAAGCAGCATTCTCTGTGTAGAAATGTTGTTTCCTGTCCAAAAATTGTACATTTTTCAGAATAAGTCTCAAATTGCATAGATTCTTATCTGTTCAGGAGTTTCCCTTTAGCAGGGTTTCCCAAGACTTGAAGCACCTGTTTCTGATGATTTCAAATATTTTTTGAATATTGTTTCCATCCCTAGAGAATATACACACCATTGTCTGTAAGAAGAGCATCGATATGAGGGAAAGGATACATTGGTGAATGGTGTTTGCTCTAAGCAGGGATGGGAATAATGTGGCCCTCCAGGTGTTTTTATACTGCTGTTCCCAGCATTCCTTGCCATTGGCTATGCTGACCAGAGCTGATGTGCTTCAGCAATATCTGGATGCTGCACCATTTCCACCCCTATTCTCAGCAGCGACCATTATTCTCACCCCCAGTTCTTGATCATAGAAGTATATGAAAGGTGAATCCATTCTTTCACATGCCCTTTGTCCTTTTGACTGCAACGCACACACTATTGCAAGTCTTCAACCCCAAATCAGAACTGATATAATTAGTCTTCTCAAAGGCATGTAAACTGTTCAAAGTAAATGTCATATTAATTCAGCCTATAACTCTGATTGATACAATAGCCATGCCCAACGTCTGGAAAGCACATTCCATTTTTCATATTCCAACTTTGCTCTAGTTCCCACTATTATGGAATTTTTTCAGACTAGCCCCTGGAAACATTATTTTGCCAGCTGATCGAGTACAGGTACTTTTTTGTGCATGTTTAAATTCCATTTGGGAGGCTAGATATATTTTACAATATTTCCACTTTCACAGTGGGGCTGCACCCCTAGCCCCCACAAAACTTGAGGGCTGACTATAGAGTATTCAACCACCAAAGCAAAAAGATCCCCAAGACATTTCAAGATATTGTGTCTTCAGTCACTTAGAAAACAAGATAAATATGACATGGAATAGGTCAAAGAAAAATTTATTTCAACTCACCATGAAATCCAGATAAAGAGTTTAAGAACATGGAAGAAGAGCTCTTCTCTAATCTGTTTCAAATTGTTTGAGGCAGCATTGTAATATTTCTGCTCTTCAAAAGCCAGTTTATTTTAAGGGCAAACTTAAAAAAAAAAAAGATTGCATTTCTTTTGTTGTCACAGAAAAGCTCAAAAACATAAATAGATCATCTTTTATATCCATTATTATCCTCTAAGATACCAAAAGATGTTTTCAAGGTCCTGAAGGACCTCAAATTCTTCTACAGCAACTTAAACTCTTCTGATTAATAACTGAAGTCTCCCGCTAGGGTTAGCCTGTCAGTATTCCACTCTTCCTAGTAATAAATCCCCCAACCATTTGCCATACATTCATCTTCAGAATAAAAATATAAAACATGGGGGGAGGAGGAAGAAGTGAGGAATACAGGTGGAAGAGAAGAGAAGAAAGGCAGTTATTGATAACAAGCCAAAAGAAGCAGAAATGTTTTGTCATAAACACTAGCAGCAAAAGTTTACCATCAGGAAAGAATATTAATCAATGCCTGTTAGAAATGTCTGGCTTGCAGCAGAGAGCCAAAAAGAGCAATCAAAATTTCTGACTATGAGAGATGTCCTTTGGTGAAAATAATAATTATCAATGTCAGTGAAAATAATATAGACACTTTGAAAACATTGGGATATTTAGTTATTACAGAAATGAAAAGGGATTCAATTGTAGGCTTAGAAGAAACAAGCTATTAAAAAAAAAAAGGAAGTTATGACAATAGGTTAGATTGAGGTGGGAATTGTACTCCAGATGTTGCTTTACAGCATCTCCCAGCAGCCCTAATCGGTGTAGTCAATGGTGATGCATGCTGGGAGTTGCAATTCAACAACTTCTGGAGGATGCATAATTCCCATGACTGGAACTTTGCTTACAACATGCTTGTGCTAGAGTAGGGAGGGTGATTGAATCCCCTTTTTCCCAGCAGTCCACTCTGACTTCTGAAATTCTTCAAGGGAGTGTTGACGGTTCCTCTAGAACAGTGTGGGGGTTGTAGTGTGGATGATGCCCAGGAGAAGGGGAGCCCTTCCCAAGCCCTATTCAGGTATTCAGAAACAGGGTTGAATCAACAGAAGGGGAAGGGAATGTGCACTAGCCCTCTTCCTTGTAGTTCTGTGAAAAATTATGATTCTGAAGAGGAGAGCCTCTTTTACACATGAAGAGCCTCTATACAAGTCATAACTCAGATTTTTTTCCTCCTGAGGAGACCCTCAATGTGTAGAAGAAGCTCTCCTCTTCAGAATCATAATTTTTCAAATGATCAAAGCAATTACATGAGGAAGGCATTTTTCCTTTCTGATGGGTTGATTTAACCCTCTTTTGAACACTTGAATGGGGATTTGATCTCTTCAACAAACAGAGGGCACACACTTGAATCCAGTTTCCAAAGTTTGATTTTTACAATTATGACTCAATGTATGAAAATTAACATTTTCATATTCTCCCATCTACATTCCTTTCGTCTGACAGGCAAAGAGCTCCTCCTGTTTCAAAGGATGAAAGTTCTAGACTGTGTCTTGCAAAAAATGCACAGAACACCGGCTTCTGCGAATAGGGGGGTGTCGAGATGGTGAAAATAATCCTAATAGAAATAGGAGAGAATACCTTCTGTCCCAATGAGATACTGTGGTGATTTGCCTTATTCAGAAGGAGTGGGTCCAAAAACTCCAAAAACTGCAGGGGGAAAATCCTTCATGGCTTTTCCCAAGGTTTTTTAAATAATGTGTGTAAATGAACATTATTGCTCATTTGGACAACCAATTCACATCACAGCACAGTGCATCCTCAGTGAGGGCAGAAGTGGAAAGATGATTGGTTGGATGTGTGCAGGGGGTGGGCTTGCTGGCAGTGAAGTGGCCAGAAGTACCATTTTGGAGTTTCACATTGCTGATCATGTGCTTTTTTGTTGTGCTGAGGTGACCAAAAGTTTTTTTTTACGTGGAAGGTCACACCGGTGCACCTTTGATTTGCAGTTAAAAAAAAAAACTGCAGTTGCAACAACTTGTCGAGAATAATAACATGAGTAATTCACTCTCGGCCACCATATTGATTCATAGGCATGGCTGCATGTGAACTTCAAACACAGATAGCTTTTCATAGCAGCAATTTTGCCAAAGGACCATGAAGACAAATGAGTCCTGCTGTGATTTTGCATTAATGCACAGCAATCAGCATTATATCTTCTCATCTAGACAACTCCTAGGTATGGTACATTAGTCAGAGGTAAGTGGGGGATGATACGTCAATGAGGGCACATGAGAATTTCATTTTAGCTCACTTTTTAAATATCAATTTTGTTGCTGTTGTTGTATGCTTTCAAATTGTTTCAGACTTATGGAGAACCTATCATGGGGAAATCCTGGCAAGATTTGTTCAGAGGGGATTTGCTATTGCCTTCCTTTGAGGCAAAGAGAGCATGCCACTAATGGTTTTCCATGGCTAAGCAGGGGTTTGTATCCTGTCCCCCAGGGTTTAACAATCACCACTGCACCACACTGGTTCTCAGAATCATAATTTACCAAAGTTCAAGTGTAGGAGAAAACTAAAGCAATTGATTTGCTCATCCTGGAACAATGGGTGATAATATAGTTTCAAGTCAATTTTTATCAGAATTTACTGAAATTCAAATGTGTGATAAAGCACTTGACAGAACTGGCATTCCTAGCATGTACTGGTAGACTGCCAGGTGGTTTGCAAGATCTTCTTCAAGGCCATCAACAATTTCTGAGTCTACATTTTAATTGTAACAACAGCAACAACACAAAATTACCCCCCCACACACACACACACACAAATTGCACTTCTGAAATAAAACAGAACACCAGACTGGGAATGTTTGTGTGGGCAGACTGAACTGTTCTCTGTTGTGGTATTCCAAACAAATTTATGGCTCAGAATTTTTGTCATTTACAACTGTGGATCTCAGAGTTCTAGTAAAAAGCAATATGGTAGATTCTGCAAACCTGAAATCTGTCCTTTCCTGTTACTGAAAATGAAAACAAGTGGGCAGAGACGGTTTGCTATAGTTTGTTTAAACATGTTCATTCTATATGAGCTAAAATGCTGCACTTTTCATGGTCATAAAATTATTTCCACATTTCTATCTTGGACATTTTTGTGGAACTCACAGAACTGGTGACACTAAGGTCTCTTTTCACATCTTTCTCTGGCTTTTCTTCGCAAACGAAGATTCAGGAAGGACTCATCCCGCGTTTTCTACAAGCGCGCTGATGACTAAAAAGGCCAATCCGAGATAGACAAGTCCGATTGCAGAAAGCACAGCAGAAGGTTTCCTTGGGTGATGTTACCAGGTTGTGATTCTTTCTGCGTTGTCGTTTCTCTTCAAGACTTGTTCGGCGTGAATTCTCAAATAAGGCTGCAGCATTGTGGATAGTGCATCTCCATGCCTCCCGATGTGAGTCCAGGGCAGACCATTGTTGGTGATCAATTTGGCCAAGCCTGAGATGTTGTTTCAGGGAGTCCTTGTATCGCATAAACTTTAATGTATGTATCAAGTTTGATGCAGTCCTTACAAACACATCTATGTCAGAAGTTCAATGAACTGTCAGAAATATGTTTTTGTTTGGTTCTCATCACCTAGCCATGTTAGGATATGGCTATATATGTACAACACTCCTGCCAAGATGTACATACATATGCTCAGAAAATGGAACTACTTTTGACTCTCTGGCCAAGGAGAGCAAAAGGTTAAGAGGGAAACGCCTCTTCTGGTCATATCCTATACCGAGCACCTCTGCTGAACTCCATTATCTAGCAGCATCAATTTGCTTAAGTTTCTTGATTAAACAATTGAAATACTGAATATCCACACACACACACACACAAAGTTCTGTCTCTTCCAGCAGGTCACCCTCCAGTTGGCAATGCATTACAGACAGGAAATGACATTGACAGGAAATGTCACCTTTGGCATAAGAGTGATTGACTTAACACCTCAGTAATGATTTTTCTTAAGAGGGTGCTTTTGTTTGAAGAAGTTCCTTTCTTCTAGCAAAAGGTCATCCTTGTTTTCCTCTGCATGAGATGATTTGAAAAGAATTCCAAATTCAGAGCAATCCATTTGGGGGTTGGATTCACTGAAGCAAGAACTCGGTTGCCTGGACACCCCTTGCTGAAAATCACCTGGCTAAACTAGCTGAAATTATTCTTTCAGACCCCTAGAATCTGGGTTTGGGGTCATAATCTCATTAGTTTATTTCTCTTTCTCAAAGTCCTGAGTGTGGCTTAAGAGAACCATGGTTAGCTTGTCCTCCTTTCCTTGCACTGTTCCAGGCAGGAGGGTTCCATAATTTCTCACAAGTCCCAATGGGACTAAGGAAAAGTAATCTCTTAAATCTATTTTTGGGGAATAATTTCCTTGAACATTGCAGCTCCCCAAAACTGTTCCCTCTTCTTCTGGTGTGTGTGTGGATTAGGGAAAGTATACTGACCTTACTTTTTGACTTCTTTCTCTCATCTCTCCCATTCCCTAGTAACCCCTACAGCTTCAAACTGCTTTTAATTTCAAATCCTCACAGCCTTGCAAGTTGGCTGTTCTGCATGTACTTTTGCCATTTGTGAAACTCTGTCATAGTATTTGCTATTCCTCAGTGCAACTATTATGTTTATCTTGATTACTGTATGTTCAATAAAATTCCCCTATTAGAATTCTGTAGGAATATGGGCTTTTGAGTCCAATTTGCTCGATGCACTATTTTGCCAAAGTTACAGAATCCCTGATAGGTGCGTGTACTCAGAACATGTATGAATTCATTCATACATTCCGAGGGCATACCTGGTGACAGCAGCTGCATTAATGTCTAGGCTTGCTAAAATTTGCAAATGGCTTTGATCTAACTAGCTGAGTAAACTATGGTAAGACTTAATTAGGATGGTGTTTCTTATCCACAGAACAATAACAAATGATCAGAGGGGTATGGCAAAAACATAGCTGCACACTTCTATACACACACAAGCACACACACACACCTTTCACTGGCCAGTAGATGTGTGGTAGTTTCACCTGACAGAACTTTACAGTAGCTCTTCCTGATCTAGGATCTGTTGATGATTTAAAGTACAGAAGCCCCATCCTGTATTCAGCCTGGCAACCTTATTCTTAAGGCAACTATTGATAGTTTTGAAATAGAGCTTTGAAAAAGTGCAACCACACAAATGTAGACATTGTTGACTTTGGAAAGTGCCCGGGGGCGAAGGGGGGAGGTAATATTAAATTATAGCAGCGGAAGAAGCTGATTATTGACTGCCCTGAGACACAGCCACTGAAAAAGTAAGATTGACATTTAGAGCTAAATGTAGTGTTAATCCCAACTAGAGTAAGCCCACTGAAATGAATTAGATATTAGTCATCGCCACCGCTCACTTTACTTTTACTTACTATTCATTCAATGAGTCTTATTTACCTGAGAGTAATAATGGGTTTAACCTTTAGTGAGTGAACCACTAGCAGTCAGATCTGTCATCTTGGTGGCAAGATGACAGAAAGGCTAAGGGAGGCCTTCCTTATCTCAACAGAACTAAGGTCTTTAAAGCTTCCAAGGCCTTACCACTTACCCTCTCACCTAATTACTTTCATAGATATATTGGTTATTAGCTCAGAAGGCAAAAGGCACACAAAAGACTCATAACTGACAAAGGAATGAATGCCTGCAGTATGCTTCCAAGGTTCTGGCCATCTTGGATGAAAATTAGTAATTTTATTACAAATCTAATGTTAAATATTAAACATCTAATATCAAAAGCGGAAACAGATCGCATGGATTTAGCCCCTAGTTTCATGACTGACTCTGAAATTAAAGATTGTGTTGCTTAGAATTCCCCTTCCCTCCAATAAAACCCATAAAAAGCAGCTGCATAGTTGTTATTGGTTGAACAGTGGCTGATTAGAAGGAGAGTAGGATACAGTGGGCCCTTGGTATCTGCGAGTTCAATATCCATGGATTTGAGCAACCACAGATTGAGCCTTGCAGCAGGAGGAGAAGGAAGGGAACGGACTCCGTGTATCGCTACCGCCTCAGCTGCTCTGCCAGTCCCTGGACTGCAGGAGCTTGCTCATTCTCCTCTTCCTCCTCCTGCATGCTGCGAGTCTTTGGAGATTATCAGGCGCACTGTCTGGTAGCATTTCCGTCCCGCTACCCCCCACCCGCCCCACTCCCGCCCCACTCCCATCCCTGTTACAGTTTAAACACTTTTTTTCATACACCCACCTTGTTCCACAATATTAACTGCTCCCCCTCCCCTTGGTCCTCCGGGACTGAATGCAGCTGTTGTAAAGCTGCATTCACATCCCAGAGAGCAAATCCCGCATGTTCTTGTGAGAGAACGATGCACGGGAAATTTAAAACTATAAAGACAACCAAATGTAAAACAAAAGGATACAAAGCCCCTGACCACCCTTTAAATTATACAAGTAACCCGGGAAGGGGAAAAACAAGGGTGCCACTTACCTCCTCATCCCGATCGCACCCAGAAGTCTTTGGGAGGGACCTCCCACTGTGGCTGGCATAGCACCAGCACAACGGGACACCTGTTCACGAGCCCTTTATTCTATTATGGAAATGGAACGGGCTATCTATTGATGGATTAATCCATCAATTGAAGAAAACTGAAACGGAATGGAGGGGGCACAGGAGCAGAACTGGGCAGGGACAACATTGTGTGAACAGAAAACCCTTTGGAGATCTCCTGTTGTCCCTGTTCCAGATTAAAAAGTTCGTGTGATAATCTCCTTTGTTTCACCTGGGTAACTGGCAGCAGCATCTCATCCTCCTTTCATCAGTTTCCTCCATGTTTCATCTCTCCCCCTACCCTTGCCTTCATCCCTCCCCCACTGTGTTCTCCTGCTAACTGGGTGGCGGAGGCCATCACTACTCCATGGGAGCCTCTTCTTCACAGTGAGCTGCATGAGTCTGCCCAGCGCTGCAGCATCCACTGTGCCCTCCTCCTGTGTACAAGCAGTGGCTCCAAGTTGCAGACACCTCCATGAAGGCAACAGCAGAGGGTTAGGGTTTTGCCGTCACTTCCTCTTTGTCCCATATCCACTGCTCCAGCCTGGGGCAGCTTGTCAGAGCCACTGCTTCCATCACAGCTTCATGCCTCCCAGCCCGGGCAAAAGAGACACATGTGGCTTGAAGGAGGAGGAAGAAGCGGAGGGTCACAATCCCCCACCACCTCATCTCCCCATCTCGGCCTGTAGGGGGCCTACTCCTTCTTTTCTACCTCCTCCTGTGAACCATGTGTGTCTCTTTCGCCCAAGCTAGGGTGTGAAGGCTGAGGCAGAAGCAACAGTGGCTTCCATGAATGTTAGCAAGCGAAGGCATGGGCAATCTGAAGCATGGACCATGCATGCCTCAGTTTTGCTCATACTACCGCTATCCTCACCTGCCTTTCCCCCCTCCTCACATGCTAACTGAGTTGTGGAGGCCACCACAGCTTCCACCTCAGTCTTGTGTGCCCTGACCCAAGTGAGGGAGACACCACAGTTCACAAATCCCCCTCAGATCGTTATTACGGAAGAATGTGCTAATCTCCCCTAGACGCACCTGGCAGTGAGTCATACTCCAAAACAAACAAGTGACCAGAATTATTCTGCAAAGGTCTTCCTTCACACCTCTGCCTACCCACAATGCAAAGGTTGCCTCAAACCCATCAGTCTTAATGTTCCAACCATTAACAGCAATCAACAAAGCCGGAGCTTCCATTGTTTAACTCTGGGAATTTTACTCAAGCATTGTTCTACACTCAAAACACCCCTTAAGGGTACAATACAGGGTATAAATATTACCCTCAAATCATAGCCATGTGCGCACAGCTTCTCGCACCTCATCATTCTGCTGGTCTGTTTTGTGACCCTCAGAATCAGACCTGAGTATTTCTTTGCTGTACAAATCTCTACTCTCTGGATAGGTAAAGTATAGCCCATCATCCCCCAAATCTATTCCTTTATCCAAAAACTTCCTGTTGATTCTTCAGTAGCCTTGTGTGACTGCTTGAAGCATGAGTGCATGTGAGAGTGGTACCATGCTTATTTTCCAATAAAAAACTTTTATTATTATTATTTTTGGCTTGAAGTCTCATCAGTTAGTACTGGTATACACAGGTATAAAGCTCCCAAAGTTACCTGACCTCTCGCAACCATACCTTTGAGCTAATTAAAATTCCCCAATATAATATCATAACTCAGAGGTCATGAGTGTGCCCCACGGACCCCCAGTTTGCTATCCAGGTTATTGTTAGCATACCCTACTATCCCCTCCTTATAATATCTCATAATTGGAAATATTGGACACCTTGAAGGGGTCAAGTAGACTGGAGTGATTAAAAAAAAAAGATTAGGTGGATGTCACAAGGACCTGGACAGGTGTCTTAGAACTGTTTTAGCAAGTAAGCCCAACCTAGGATTGTGTGGAAGCCCCCTGATAAACAAAGCCATTAAGGAGGTATGTGCTAATTCCTCCTTAGGCACCTCAGTGATGAGTTATCCAACCAAATAATCAAGTAACCTTGCCAACCCAGCCCCAAGGAAACTCACCTTGAAACTCCTTCCTGTCCTGCACTGCAAGGTTGTCATAAACACATTAATTCCAATCTCCCCAGCTATAAACAGCAATCAGTTAAGTTTCAGTTTCCTTTGTTTACCTGGTGGGAAACTCATCTAGGCTTGTCCTAGCCAGAGTATCCCTTCAGGATATGAAGCAGGGTATTAATATCAGTCCCCAACGATAGAAAGGTGTGCTGCTGTGGATGAGCCAGGCCACTCTCTTTCTCAGTACACCTCCGGATTGGAACCTGCAGTGCCATCCTCAGACTTTTGTCTGAATACTTTCCTCTTCAAGACTGGTAACTATCGCACTACTTTCCCTGAGTATCTCCCTCTATCCAAAATTTCTGCATTACTCCTCAACAGCCTTGTGTGGTTCTCAGCAATGTGTGTTGTGTGTGTGTGAATGCTTCTTGTGCTATTTCCAATAAAAAAATATTTCATTTCATTTACCTGGAGTTCTCTACAGTTAGTACAGATATACATAGGTGAAAAGATCCCTGCAGATACCCTCCTCTCGCAGGCATACTGTTTGAGCTAATAATCCCCCCATCTTGATTTTGGGTATCACAGGTGGGTCTCAAAACACCCCTCACCTCTTAGGGTAACATTGTTTGTCAATGATGTAGCTCCATTATCATAAAGTTATGCATCACAGTTTCTGATGCAGGATCTCAGCCTAACATGTTTTATTTGGCTTAAGATTTCATATTCATCTGATGAAGTGGATTGTTTTCAGTAAAAACTTGAGCCAAATAAAACTTGTTAGACTGTACAGTACCACTATCTTAACTCAACCAGGAATATATCCATTTTAGCTGTCATGGTTCCATTCATGGCTTCATTCAATGGACTCCTGGGATTTGTTGGTCAGGGAGGCACCTAGAATCCTCTGCTAGAAAGTTCTAAAGCATAATTCAGGAAGAGAATTCCTGCAGAAACTTCTAAGAACCATAACAAACTACAAATCCCAGGATTCCATAGCATGGGCTGTTAAAAATGTGCTGTAATTGTACACTGTGTTGTTATACCCTGGATTTCTATACGAATAGCCATCATGGAGATCAAATATAACTTTGTACCAAAAGGAGGACAGAAAACACGTTCCTGGCCACCATCTTGCAATGTTCTAGCATGCTGAGAGGTGTTAACTTGCAATTTGCAGTATCTGAGGATCCATTTGTGGGAAATGTATATAATAACCATTCTACCAGCATGAAATAAAGTATGTGATGGCAGGATTTTCTCTCTGATGTAAGAATGCCAAAAATATTTATGGGACATGAAACCTCAGCAATGTGCTTCAAGGCACATACCATGTTCCAACAGTTAATGTTTGCACTGGGAACTTAACATTAATAGATACATGGGAGACATAATTATAACTATCCATCTGTCTGGAAAATCTGCAGTAATACAAATTGTGGCCTGTTAGTTACTGTTCTATATAGGAGGAGCAATATTTTATTCATATATGCTTCAGGGGCTGCCTTCTCCATGAGAAGTAAAATACAAAACAGCACATAAGAGTTGTCTAGAAACACCATTTGTTTATGGGAAACGAATACAAGCTACATTGCTATTTCCAGGATTTCTATACCGTCTTCCAAGGCACAGCCCTTCCAAGGCAGCTCAAATGTACAATTAAAAACATAAGATACATTTAGAATCATCTTACTATAATTACAGAGTAAAAACACTATGTAGAACAGCACTCATTTTTTTAAAAAAGGACTGTTAAACTATTGAATACCTGGCCAACATCCTGACCAAAAATACATTCAAGCAAACATGCTGTCATTTATCAAGGATGATTTAAAAGCTAATGAGGGTGGCTTCAGATGGATATCCCTGGGGAAGAAATCCCATGAATACAGAGCCACCAATAAAGTGTCCCAAGCTCTAGGTCTTTGTAATTGGACTAACCTTGATAGCGGGCCAGGATTGGAGACTCTGAGGCCAATTTTAATACAGGTTAGATGGCTTGACATATAATTGTGTCCCAAACCTAGGTCTGAAATCTAGTTTTGTGAACCAAAAATGAATGAAGTTCACCATTATTCTATTTTTTTTAAAAAAAATCCATTCCTGGTTACCCCATGCTTTCTACATTTCAGCACTTATGATTTACAGGGGCTTAAGTAGTCATTTTGTCATTGGTATTGTTAAACAAATAGGAGGCAAAATCCTTGCTAATTTTTACTGCAAATCACAAAGAGATCTACCAGTAGATCCCAATCTGTCTTCTTTCCATCTCTGTTCTGCCATCTCAAACGTTTCTCACTTTTGACTAGATTATCAGATGCCCTTAATACGATGTTACACAAATTCCAGGAGATCGCCAAAGGGCTTCCCTTTCAGACGTTGTCGTCCTTTTCCTGTTATGCTCCTGTGCTGGTCCCATTTCACCCTTGTTGCTTTTTATTCATGGCTTAAGCCATGAATAGATCGCCTGTTCCGTTCCTGTCATGGAATGACGGGCAAGTGAAAAGGTGCCTCGTTTCCATAGCACGATGCCAGCTGCAATGGGAGGTCTGTTCCAGAACATTTCCAGGTGCAATCAGGACATTCAGGTAAGTGACACCCTTTTTTGTACCCACCCTGGGTTACTTGGAGTTTTTTAAGTGTGTTTTTGTGCTTGCTGTCATTTTTAAACTTGTATTTCACTTTTTATTTTTGAATTTCCCGTGTCCTCCTCCTCTCACGAGAATGGCCCAGGATTTGAAACCAGGATGTGAATGCAGCTCCGGAGAGCTGCATTCACTCCTGGGCTGCCAAGGGGGAGGGAGCATCGCACAATCAAGGTAAGTGCAAAACTTTTTGTTCTCGTGCCAGGAGGGGGTCGGGAGAGGAGATAGCGAGACAGGGATGCTATTTTTGTCCCCAACTGAAAATCTCCCAGATCTTGGAATTCCTCCTGCTCTTCCTCCTCCTCCTTCTCTTCTTTTTCTTCTTCTTTTTCTTGAGATAATTCATCTTCTTGATTATAATTCCAAAAAAAAAAAAAGTTGCCAGATTGAGGGATCCTGGATGTTGTAGTGCCCCAATGCATTTTTTCCAAGCTCTGCTTCTGACAATACTGTTGCCTTCAATTCAAGCAAGGATCATTTCATCCCGTGCTCTGAGGATGTGCGAACAACAACCACACTGACACATATGTAGAGTAGCACAGAAGTGGGCCATTTAATCCATGGGGAAATCTGGCACATTTGCCAGTGAAGACTAGCAAGCATCTGTGAAGTCTAAAGACAAACGATGGAGAAGAAATCTCTCACACATTCCTGTAATGCCAAAGTTAATCAAGCAAGTACTGCATAACACCAGAGAAAAAATGCCTTTTATTTGACAAGAGTTTTACCCACAGGATCTCATCAACTATGTACACTGGAAATTATTGATTTCGAACAGTGTACTTTCCCCCTGCTATGCTATAGTATGGGCTTTGCTTTTTACAAGTTGGACAATTATCATCATGAACCTTAACAGCCAGGGAAACATAATCATAACAGCATCAAAAGAGAAATATTTACAGTAAATGCAAAATCAATTTATGAAAAAGTACTACAATTAATGTAAAAACTCAGTTTTAAAAACACCACTAAATAATAAAGAAAAACTTCACTGGGTGGCAGTAATGGACATTATTTATTCTCACATAAATCATGAGGCAGGAAGCAAATATTTTAAATATAATATAAAAAACAGGGGAGGGAAAAGATCTTAGCAAGAAGATCCATTAATAAGTCAAAGATTTGTAATCTAGTTTTCCTTAGGCTGCTGACACATTGCAGAAATAATGCAGTTTGGCACAGCTTTAACTGCCATGGCTCAATGCTATGGAATTCTGGGATTTGTAGTTTTGTGAAATATTTACCCTTCTGTGTCAGAGAGCTCTGTTGGGTGCCATAACAAACTACAAATCCCAGGATTCCATAGGAGAGAGCCATGATAATTAAAGCACTATCAAACTGTAAACTGCATTATTTCTGCAGTGTGTCAGCAGCCTTAGTTTTCCTCAGTACTCAGAGGGTAGGAGTTTTTTAAAGGTTATTTGGTTGTCTAAATCATATGCAGTAATTACATTATTTAATCATACTACAAATTTGTAATCACATTAGAAATCTGAATCTCTCTTCTATATGCTTTGGCCAGAATCCTAGCTGACCTGTTAGATTACATAATTTTGCATATACAGTACCTAGCTATAGCTACTTAGGAGAGGCACTAAGAAACCCCTAGAATCTGGCACAATAAGGCCACATGATATACAGTACAGTCCTATCCGCACCAAACTCAGGCTACTACCACCTAAACCCAGGTTTTAAAACCTCACAGTTTGCTCCGGAGTTTGCTGGAAACCCTGGCGTTTCCTGTAGCCTGAACAATGGATGCACCCTGGATTCGGGGTGGGTGGAGTGGGGGAGAGGCAAGACAGATCACCGCCTGGCAAGCACCACCATTTCCCTCAATGTACAGACCAGTTCCTGGCCCAGAATGGTGAAGAAAGGTTTTTTCCCTCCTCAGCACCACAACCGCTGGCGCACGTTCACTTGCTCTGAGGCAAACGAGGCACCCAACCATGTGATCTGTGCACCTTGTTTGCCTCAGAGCAAGCAGCTGTTTGCCAGTGGCAGCAGTGCTGAGGAGGGAGAAACCTTTCTGTTACTGTTCTGGGTCAGGAACTGGCTCAGATATCCAGGGAAATGGTGCCATCTGCCAGCAGAGATCTTTCCTGGCTTTGCCAGTGAGCTGATGGACAAAGGCAGTGGTGGCAGATCTGATCAACGTGTGGATGTGGGGACACAGGTAGACAATCTACTCAATGTCCCTGCAGAGTGACAGGTAGCGGGGTGGCTCCAGGGCGGGAGTCCATTTGGAATTTTGCCCCTAGTGCAGACAAGCCCTAAATTGCAAAAATATATAATGGGACTCTGGCAAGAGTGACCGATGTACATCAGTATGTGATGTACATTGGTGCACAGGTGTGCATCATCATGCACCAATGCACATCAGGAACTGGTGTACATTGCACACCAATGCACATCACACACTAATGCACATCAGGCACTTTGCTGGCTCTGCTATGCAGTAATGTAACAGCAGCCCTCTGATGCACATGTTACACAACTGTGCAATTCTAATTTCCACAGATGGAAGTCCACTTATGAAGACTTAAGGCCTCAAAAGGATTCTGGCAGTTTCTTGCTGGTTGGTATATTGTGCCTTTTGAGTGAAGGTAAAGAGTGAAATGGAAGACCGTTTTCTAAGTATAAGAATGCTTCAGATGGCTCAGCTGGGATCTTGTGAAGAAATGGAAGCAAGGACAGGATGGAGTTATACAGCTGGCTGATATTAAGCTTAGTCTTAACAGAAACGGGAAGTCCTCCATCCTGTTAGCCTAGTACCAAGTTTTAGCTGAATGGTTTTTCCACAGTCAGGTGGACTAAATTTTAAGAGAGAAAGAGGTAAATTAATTTGAAGTCAAGGTAATAGTGTACACCTGAAGGATAAGGTACTATGATTTATAAGGTACTATGATTTATATGCTTAGTTGTTGTTTTTAAAATAAGGTTATTGGAAGCATGATTTGCATACAGAATATGGAAGGTAATATATTTCCACTCTAAGAACCTGACTTTGAATGAATGTAAGCAACAAATTGCCTCATCAGACTTTAGAGCAGCTAATTTACCATTGTTGACATCTGTGCCAATTATGATGACAGCTAGATTGAAATTTGTTGGGCAATTAGAACTATGATTCACAGTTTTGATTGATGATTTGAACTATTATTTTCTGTCAGGTAGGTTCTATCTATAGAGAAGCACCTCTCTCTCAGATGCACACCTCAATGTGGTTAGGGAATTTAAGTGTGTTAGAGAAACTAAGGAGATTTTCACACGGGGCCAAAATGTCCCGTTACTGCCCCGCTACCTCCTCTCCCGTTCCTGCCACGGAATAACATAAATCTTTCGCACACTCACCTTAATTCCGCAGCAGGAACGGGCTCCCCCTCCCCTTGCTGGCTGGCCGTAAATGCAGCCGTCGTAAGGCTGCTTTTACGACCGGCCATCTGAAACGTTATCACGTTATCACGTGATAACGCCGGACAGTAAATTTAAAAAATAAAACTCCCCCAAACATAAAATCAGTTCACCAAGCACAAAAGCACTCTTTAAATCACATAATCAAAACAGGGAGGGTAAAATAAAGGGTGCCACTTACCTCGATGTCCAGATCGTACCAGGAAGTGCTCGGAACGGACCTCCCCTCCACGGCTGTCATTTCGGAACAGGAACGGGGCTCCTGTTCGCACACCTGTGATTCCGTGATAGTGACGGAATGGGAGGTCTATTCACGATGAAAAATCGTGATTACATTGTTCTGGAACAGTCACGGGAGTAGGATAGATGAAGGACAGAACGGGGTCAATGTCGTCCGAAAGGGAAAACCTTTCCCGATCCTGTTCTGTTCCTGCCACGGGATATATAGCCCGTGTGAAAATCTCCTAAGAGTAACATCAACAAGAGCCTTTCAAAAGTACAACAATTATAGCACTATGATTTTGTTTTATGTGCCATGGTTACACCCTATGGAATCGCAAGAGTTGCAGTTTAGTGGGGGGTATTTAGAGTTCTCAGATACAGCATCACCAAACTACTGGCCCCAAGATCCCATAGGATACTGGCATGGCAATTAAAGTGAAATCATAGTGCTACAATTGTGTATCATGAAAGGGTCCCAGGAGTTCTGCAGAAACCATGGACTACCAAAAAGACAAATGAGTGAGTCCAAAAATGAATCAAGCCTGAACTCTCCCTATAAAACCAATAACTGAGGCTATCATACTTTGAACATGTGAGACAACATGACTCATTGGAAAAGGCAATAACGTTCAGTAAAGTGGAAGACAGTACGAAAAGTGGAAGACCACTTTACAGATGGATTAATTCTATCAAGAAACCTACAGCCCTGAGTTTGAAAGCCTTAATAGAACTGCTGATGACCAGGGCTTGTAGAGGTCTCTGACCTGACGGGAAATAACAAGAAAGCCAAGCATAATCAGCTGGGTTGCTTGCTTATGACACACTGAGCAAAAGGTTGTGTTAAATAATGTTTTAAGTTTATTTTTGGCATATCTGCATACTTTATTATGTTTGATTTCTATGATATCAATGCAGTGTGTGAGAGTGTATGTGTAGTATTTATATAAATCCATATCATACACAGTACACCAACATTAACTTACTTTCATATGCCAATATATAAATATGTATTCTTCCAATTATTTTTTAAAAATGTTAACAAAGAAAAACAACACATTAGTTAATGCAAAGATGCCCTCAGTATGTTATGAGCAAACAATCTAGTTGATTAGGTTCATCAAACATTTATATTTGATAGGGGATTATTTCTCTCTATCTGTATTAGCCTGCAGAGTTTCAAATATGTGGACAGACAAGGAAGGAAAAATATTTCTCTTTTTCTTGGGCCATATACCTGGCCTCTTATTCAGTTTCTCTGGGAGACATTTTGCTTGCTATAGGATAAAATCTTACTGTAATGTCAAAGCTAGCTTTTCCTATGTTGCTGGAGCAAATTGGATAAAATGAAGAATCTGCTCTCAGCTTTAAACTTTGAAGGAGCTATGCAAGGTGCTGAACCTATCCCTAAAATAGGTTCAGCAGAAAATTTGGACTGAAACCCAAGGTAGAAGCACCAACCCACTGACATCATAACCAACAACTGCCACTAAAATCAATTCTCATAAGCCTACACAAAACCTAGAGTAAGTTATTTTTTCTGAGTTCTATAAAAGTTTAGCAGATTTCCCAAGCCTTGCTTTCATTTTATTTACAATCTGTTCTTTTTATGCTCACCAGCAATAATGGGTCTTCTATGAAAACTATGGTCACATTGCTGCTCCTGTTGATGAGCAAATATATTTTACCATATGGACTACATCTGGCTTGACTACCCAATAAATCTTACTGAAAACACATAGGCACAAACCCAACAAGCCAATAAATGGGAACTCGTGGCTCCTGGTTGTGTGATCTGAACAAAATTTATAGTAAACTGTTCTGCTAAAGATTTTTGCATTCTTCAACAGAGAGAAAGAAATGGGGTTTTTTTGGGGGGGGGAACGTCCAACCATCTTTCTCAGACTATCAATTCTAAATAGCAGCAGCAGCATCTGAAACAACTGTCAGCCCCTGACTTTGATTAACATTAAGAGTTGTATCTTCCTATTAGATATATAGGGTGTATCTTTCCATGGCATCTTAAGTCATAGACCAGTATGCCCCCCCTTAGCTTTCATTTTCTATTTGCTTTGAAAATATTTCATTTAGCTACCAAGGGTGGAATCTGTTACCGGGGAAGAAGATTTTCTATCACCTGAAAAGGAACTTTTCACCCATCATTCCATCCCCTCCAACCATTAGGTTGCTATTAGATCTCAATTTAACTTTTCATCTAGTGCATCTCTTAACATTTAATCTTTAGTTTTGTATATACAAGGACTGTCAGGTTTTGTTTGCTTCTTCTCTGTGCCTGCTGACTCAGGCACCTGTTTGTTTCTCCCAAGGCAATGGACAGATTTCTAAGTCACATTTTTTTGCTGTTGTCAGAAATGATAACCAGTCTTTGAGTCTTTATTCCAAAGGACATTGCTAGCTGCAACATGATATCTGTGATTCATTCAGTCTACAATCGATCTGGGGACTAAACTGAATTGCAGAGCATAACATCTGGTTAAATCTTTTTGGGCTTGTTTGTGGGGGTCCCTTACTTTTTATGCCACTGAAGTTTTGAAGAACTTAATAGCTAGCACACTTTTGTAGCATTTTGGCTGGTCCTAATGGTGGACTTTGTGCTTTCCCCTGAATAGAGTATTATGGCTACCTTTGTCCTTACTTTAGTATAAGAACCTTCATGCTCTGCAGTTCAGCCAGAGGTACCAGCACTTTGTTTTTTGTTGTACATACTGTAGTATCATTTGGATTTTTTCAGCATGGAGGCACAGTACTCAGGGCTGTTTTAAGGCACCAGCGGTGTCAGCATTCGCAGGGGGACTCATTGTGGGGGGGGGGGCGTAGTAACTCTCCTCCTGCGAAAACATTATTAGTAAAGATCTGAATATTCTGTACTGTGAATAGTTTAGGGTGAGTTAGGTTACATTAACTTGAGATAAACATATGGGGCTCCCAAAATAAAGCATTGCAGGGCCTCCCAAAATTCCTTAAACTGGTCCTGACAGTACTGGAGAATGGGGAAAGTCACATCAACTGAGTTTGCTGCCTGTCAAGAAGCTATTATGGTTGCAAGTTATCTATCTGGTGAAAAGATGATTGGCAATTGGCAGCCCTACTTAGAGTTTCTCATCTGTTTCATGTTGTTTTGGTCAAGAGCAGGTTCAAGCCATGGGAAAGCATCTAATAGGAATAGGAATGTTACTTCACACCTCATCAGCACTCATCACTGCAAGGCACATGGAGAAATGGATGTTCAACTCACCAATGAATCCCCCCAGCCACTCTTTTTCTGGCTGCCTAACCATAGGACTGTTGTGAGGATTATGACAGGAAGCCCATATGTATCCTAAATGGCTTGGAGTAAAAGGTGTGTGTCAAATTTTAAAAATTACAATATTTTTAAAAATGATTTAACACATTTATTAAGCTGATAGTTAAATCACAGTGGAATCCAAACTGACTTGGTACATATATTTAGATCATAAACGGAATTTTGACAGTCAATGAGGAAAACCACCAAGTAAGAGCATGAAGTAGTATAGTTAAAGTGCAAAGCCAAAAAGCAAAACTGAAACAAACAAGAGTGCGATAAATTCATGGAGTATTGCATGCACTTGTTCCACATCATGGTTCTTAATCACCCAAACATTATTATGAAACCTAGAGAGCTGACTACTTTCTGTCTGAATTTCATTACAGTCACACCCCTGTATCCACAGGGGTTTGGTTCCCGTACGTACTGTGAATACCAGAAACTGTGGATAACAGTGAACCCTATTAAAATGAAGGACTTCTGGTAAAAACCTACCAGAGAGTTGCATTGGGGGACCTAGAAGATCTACAAGATTTACTTGTAGAGAACAGGAAGAAAATCCTGTTCCTTTTAATTTTTTTTTTTTTACATTGAGCAGGCCAAATCCACACTAAACAAATAATCCAGTTTGAAACTGGATTGTTTGCCATGGCTCCTTCTTATGGAATCCTGAGATTTGTAGTTTTACAAGGTCTTTAGCCTTCTCTACCAAAGAGTGCGGGTGCCTCACCGAATTCCATAGGATTCCATAGGAAGGAGCCATAGCAAACAATCCAGTTTCAAACTGGATTATTTCTATAGCATGAATTTGGACTGAGTCTCAGATGTATGAGGCATAAATTGTGTTATCCTTTTAATTATATCACTAAAAATATGTGCCAGCCTAAATTTTTAAAAATCAAATGTACTTTTCTGTCAAACTACTGCTCATTCTTGATAAATCTCATTTGCACAACTCAAAGCCATGAATGTGATAAAAGCATCTTCGAATCAAACAAGGCTGCTGTACTTTTAAGAACCATACAGCACACAGGCTCTGAAGAGGCTTTGAGTCCTCAATTGAAAAACTTCAATGGTCAGACAGTTCTGTGATTCTCATGCCATGCTTGTTGCTGAAGAACTCCAAAAGAAAACACAACTCCTAATAATTTTGAATTACAAATGTATTTTATTTTGCCACATTATACCATAAAGGTACTACAGTAGTGTTTTTATCTTACATTTGAAACACTGGAGGGGGGTTAACACTGTATTAAACCACTGAGGAAGACTGAATAGAGCCAACAAACATTTTCTTGCTCACTTTCTAGATGAAGTGATCTTTGCTCATGCATCATGGGTTGTTAGATATGAAGGGTATATTCGTGTATATTTGGCAGGCTGTCTGTTTTAATTTTCTCTGTTGTACAATGTATTACAAGAACTTGTGCACTGTGTCCTTTTTTTAAAAGATATTTTCTTTTGAGGAATACTGTCTATAATAACTTGTCATGTATTTTGTTGCCGTTCCCAAAATAGATAAGCCCAAATCTACCTGCTGTGGGGGAAGATCTTAGAGAATATTTTTGAATCATCTCTGGGGTGGGGTTTCAACCTGAACAAGCCTTGAACACTTCCCGATTTTCACTTGTCACAAAGATAAGGTATTTTTCTCAGCACTAGCTTGAGGTCTCTCCAACCGTGCTTTCCCTAGCTTGTCTTCCTTCATATATAAAATCAACAGTAGTCTGTATTTCAATATCAGATGTGCAAAGTGGTTAACATTAATTATAATAATCCAAAATAATTTAGTATTACTGGAACCCTTAAGATTTTTTTTTAAATCAATAAATTTTGACTTTTTGTCATTGTTCACCAGAGAGGTTGTGTCAATACTCAGTGCAGAAGAGCTAAAATGCATTGTCTGAAATATCAGCCATGCAGAATTAATACTGAAGAGAAATAACTGGTGTTATTCAGCAAGATAAACAAATTCAGCAAGCAATAATTTGCAGGGCAAACAAGCAAAAGAGCTGAAATGTTTGTAATCAAGAGACAGTAAATTATGAGAGTTCTGCTTTGTAATTGTAGGATGCAGCTTGCTCTTGAGTGTAATAGCTGATATAAGATCTTTATAGCTTTGGCCTTCTAGTAAGAAGCAATGAACCTTAGCCATACATTTTTTCACTTGCCTAGTCAGCTGTGCAATGAGCAAGCTGCAATAATCTATAAAGGTCAGGTACTTATCAGCCCCACTCACTTTCATTTCATGATGTTTTATGCAACAAGAATGGCACTCTCCCGAACATTCCTGAAATTATGAAGACTTCCAAAAAAGCACAAATTCAGATGTTTCCCAAGACACTCCTTTCTGAGATTTCCTCAGTATTCCTATGGTTGGGAGTGGTTAAAGTACCATCCAAGGCCTTGTCTACACTACTGAAAAAAATCAAACTACCCCCAAATCTGGGCCAATAAGCCCCCAGTACAGGCAGCCTTTTCCCCAAATCTGGTGCAATTGGTATATAAACTGTATGGCCCTAATCACACCAAACTCAGGGAATATCAGCTTAATCCGAGTTTTAGAAACTCACAGTTCTCTCTGGAGTTTGCTTGAAACTCCTGAGAAAACTGCAGTGTGAACAATGCATCCAACCTGGATTTGGGGTTGGGGGTGGGTGGGAAGAAAGGACACACACTGCCTGAGGTGCCACCATTTTCCCCGTCCCCTGCACCACTTCCTCATTCCAAAGGCAGAGCCCTGGGACTAGCTTCTCTCTCCAAGGCCAGAACGGGTAGCCAGCCCCAAGGCTGGTCACTCGTTCTGACTTCATACAGAGCAACTAGCACCAGGGCTCTGCACAATCTCTCTCTCTGAGGTCAGAATGAGTGGTGATAGTGGGGCCGGCTGCTCCTTCTGACCTCAGAGCAGACTGGGAAAGCAGAGCCCTGGCATATAGTGCTCTCTCTCTCTCTGGGTCAGAACAAATGGTCAGTTTTGTGATTGTGTACCAGGAAAGTAGAGCCCTGGCAAGCAGCCAACTATGCAATTGATTGTGTGCCAGGAAGGCAGAGCTCTATTGCTTTTCCAGCCCACACTATTTGTAGCACTGCCATGGAGGTGTCTGGCTAGGCAGCGGCTTCGCTGGGGGTAAAAATTTGAATGAAATTATTGTATAGACAAGCCCCCTGATGAGCAATGTAGATTCAGGCTTTGGCCACTAAGGTGTGGTGCTTAAATCCAGACCAGAGTAGTCCGAATTTCATGCGCCACAGCTCCAGACCAAAGTCTAAATTGTTAGACAAGCCTCTAGAAGCAGAAAATCCCCAGGGTCAAGTCTCCAATCCCAGCGTTTTGTTCTTGATCAGCCTAGTCTACTTCAGAGGATTGTTGTAAAGATAAAATGGGGAATAAGTGAACAGGAGAATCAGGAGAGTAATGACTTGAAGTTAATTGTGGTTTATCTCAAAATGAAGGACAGAATTTTTCTTCTTTTCATACATTCACAACTAAAATTACAGCAAGCTGAGGTTTCATCTCTCAGGAATTCATGTAAATATTGGCTTTGATCCAGATTGCATTTGCATTTCTCTTTCTCCACTTGAACATTGCTTTTTTATTTTTGGCAATAAAAGAGCTTAGAGTGGCATCACTATAAAAAAAAGAGAACTAACAAAATCAAACTCCCGTCTTTGAGTAAATTCACATCAAAGGTATGAAATAAAGTTGCTAAACAGGCCATTCCTAAATAGAATGCTATTCACTTCAGAGAGCACTTTTCACAGCCGTTGGGTTTATTTAAAGTTTTCTGAAGTATCAGGTAATTATGCATTGGTCTATACTTTTCAGGCCTAGAACCAAAGAGCAGACAAATAGATCTCTTCTGTAAAATGTCCCCCACCATTCAGTGGCATCATCCACTGGCAAACACTTGAGAAATAATCATGTTATTTTATCTATCTTTCCAGCTTTTTTGTAAGGTTAGCTTTGCACAAATTTTATGTTGCATCTTTTTTTTTTTTACATTGCCCATGTAAAGTTACACTAGAAAGCACCAATAATACTGACAACAGTGCCAACACTACCATTGGACAGAACAAATCAGCAGTGTCATGAAAAAGCAACAATTTTGCTGCTGCTTACTAGGAACTAAATCCAATTGCTAATCCCAACTACACTACCCCTATTGAATTAATTGCAGCAGGGTAAATCAGAACTTATATAAATCCCACTGACTCAGTGGATCTACTGCAGAGAACAGGTAGAGCCAGTATTGTGTAGTGGTCTGATTGTGGGACTAGGAAGCTGGAGACCAAGGTGTGAATCCTCTCTTGGCCATGGAAATCCACTGGGTGACCTTGGGCAAATCATATCCTCCCGGCCTTAGGGAAGGCAATGGCAAACCTTCTCTTACCAAGAAAATCTTATGATAGTGTCTCCACTGACTAGAAGGTACATAACAACAAAGATGGGAAGAGGTGCTTGTGTGATTTTCTGCCTCACGTGCCAAAAGATGTTGGCTGGCTTTGGGTATGATGCATATACATTGGGGAGGGGAAACCATTTGCTACTGTAACCTAAGACAATAGAATGTTTTGGTTAGGCCCTTGGTTGTAAGCTCAGTGTTGCATTCTGTTACAATTTCCAGAACCCAGACTGGACAGATCCTGACAGGCTCCATTTATGGATGGACATTCTATTCTGATTGTTCTGCGGGGAGTTTCAAAGTTGGTAGCAGCAGAGCCAGGCATTTGGCCAAGGACAACGGATGTCCGGTAGGCCACCATCAAAGGAAAACTATCACCTTCCACCATTGTCTTGTCCTTGTGGGTCTTCCAGTGCCGTGGAGACCAACAGTGAAAGTGAGAGACATGCCATATTTCTCACTGCTTTTAGAGGATGTGGAAAGGTCTCTTGTCTGAGTGTGTACCACTACAAGCTTCTTGTGGGAGTGGCCCATAGCTTGAGCAGTGGTGGGACAAGATGATCTCCATTCTGCTAGGAACATCATGAGACTTTAGTGTATCTTACTAAAGATACAACAAAAATATGAATCAGACTGTAGTCCTTATTGCCTTCCTTCTCCCACATCTAGGAGATTTTCACACAGGGAAAATATCCCCCGGAGAAATCGGGACAGAAAGATTTCTTTACCGGAAGCAGCGCCATGGTTCGCACGCCCATTTGCCTCTCCCGATATGCCATTGTCGTCACGCTGGGTTATTTCTTCCCTCTTCTGGAATATTTTACTAATGGGAGTTTGCCGTTAAAATATTCCAGAAGAGGGGAGAAATAACCCAGCGTGACGACAGCATATCAGAAGAGGCAAATGGGCGTGTGAACCGCGGCGCTGCTTCCGGTAAAGAAATCTTTCTGTCCCGATTTCTCCGGGGGATATTTTCCCTGTGTGAAAATCTCCCTAGTGTTAACAAAAAAAGATCTTAGGGTTGAAGCCAAACAATAGGTGTTGGGTGTGGGATGGTTTTTCCCCAGAAAGTTGAAGAATTGGAAGGGATTCCTGCTTGTGGTCTGCACACTCATCCTATACTCCATCTTTTGGTAAGCACGTTTTCATATTGTCCCAAAAACTTGGATTATGAAATGGCGACAGGATAGCAAAAGGAATCTGTATGTATTGGAAACAAAGTTCTCTAACAGCAGCAGCCTCTTTTTCATTACCCTGCTCAGGGACCACCACCATCATCACCCCAACTGTCCATGGCTTGCTGTGTACCAGCAGGACAAAGCCACATTCCACTCCCTCCTGTATACAGTTCAGGTGTACACATTATAGCAAAGCTATCATACAGTGGCGAAGAGGGTTCCCAAATGTCAGGCCCTAGCTCTCAGGCTTAGGACTTGGACTCTATTATTTGGTCCCTAAGGCAAGGGTGAGGAATATTGGGGTGAGAGCACTGCCTTGAAAAGTGTAGGTGGATATATTTTCCTTCTGTGTTAGACAATATATGATTTTATTTTTATTTAAATGGTATACTCTGTGCAACGGTGACTGGGGCATCCAGAACTGAACACAGTACTCCAGGTGATGCTTGACCAGTGCAGAGTATAGGAGACTGTTATTTCCCTCGACTTAGAAGCTGTGCTTCTATTAATGCAGGCCAACCAAGATAACATATGCCTTCTTTGCTGCAACATCATACTGCTGGCTCATATTCAACTTATCATCAACAACAATCCCAAGGTCCTTTTTGCATGTAGTGCTATTGAATCATGTATCTCCCATCCTATGCCTGTGCATTTGGGTTTTGTGGTCTAAAATGTAGAATTCTGCATTTGTCTCTGTTGAATTTCACTTTATTAATTTCAGCACAGTTTTCTAGTTTACCAAAATCCTTTTGAATTCTGTTTCTATTTTCTGATGTATTAGCTACCCCTCCCAGTTTCATATAATCTGCTCAAAGAGGCTTTATTCTACAAGTAAATTAACAGCACTCACAGTTTCTGTGGCACAATGAGTGACAGGTTTTTTCTCATTATTAATTCCAGGGGAAGTTAGAGAGCACTGGGCTTGTTTGTAACTGCAGTAGGTATGGATTGAATGTGGGAGTCCTGGCCATTGCATGCAAAAGCATGTACAGTAATAGTTATCTCTCCATACCACACTGCTTGATTCTAAGCAAATAGTAGGGCAGAGGATGCAGTTATTCAGTAGTGCAGAAAAATGTGCTGCATTCGCTTATAGGCGCTCAAAATGTTTCTGATCAAACATTCTTCAATCTGTATTAACTGATTCATCTTTTTAGCCACTTACTGCTATACTTTAATATTGCATTGTATCAGTGCTTCTTAGGTAGAATGAAAGTGTCATTCTTTATTCACCTTTTAAAAAAAATAACCAGTGAATTAAATCCCATTGCTCTTGACATTAACAGTAAAAAAATAAAATCTCCACTTCTAACTATGGATGTCAATTAATTAAAGTTTAAACCTAACATTTCAAGTTTTGCATTTAATATGGCTTTGACTCATCTATAATTCCATCTCAGCATGTTTCTTCAGCTTCACTCTCCTGAAGGAATTTTCAACTGGTATCAACACTGAACTGGTGTCGACACTGTTTTCTTTTAGGGCTGGACCTTCTGTTTAAAGCTCGAGTGTAGGTTACTCTGATTAAACTAGTTTTATTTTCATTTTTTTTAGGTTTTGTGGACCGACTGATATTTCAAATCTGTATTAATTATATTATATGGGTGATGTTATGTTTGGATACTTCTGTGGAACCCATTCTGGTCCTTAAACTATTCTTCATAAATAACAGCTCACTGGCTTGGGGCTTGGAACTCGCTAGAGCTGCATCCTGTGGAATTCAGGAGTTTGTAGTTTAGTGAAGCCTAAGAGCTATCTTGCTGAGAATACAAAATACTCCTCCCTAAACTGAAAATCCCAGGTTTCCAGAGGTGGCAGCCATAGCAGTTCAAGTGGAATAATAGTGATATAACAGTGTAATGTGATAAGGCCCTAAAAGCCATGTTGAAGATAGTATGGTTTACTTTAAGTATAATGCATAAGAGAAGGTTATGGAATGACCAAATAAGAAGAACATGAAACCAAACATTCCTCTACCTAAATGTTTCACATGAGGCCAGTACATATACCCAATAAAACAACTTTATTTCTAAGAACAGTCTAGAACAGTGGTTTTCTTTACCAGAGACTTTTAAATATCTTTTGTTGTTGCAGACTCCCAAGATTTAACTCAATATTTAAAACAACAATGGTAATAATAATATCTGATGATGATGATGATGATAATAATAATAATAATAATAATAATAATACAATTACACTATCCATTAAACCTTCCTTCAGAGGCACTGGAGGAGGAGGGAAGATTTTTCTCCTGCTTCTTACTGCAAGTTTGTGGCTGGAGCAGATTGAATGGCAATATGCAGGCCAAGCCAGCCAGCCAGCCTTTGCCTTGGCTCCTGTCACATGGTCATTCCACTACAGGGAGGAGGTGGGCTAAACAACTTTCAAGCCTTTGTGGACCCCTTGTGAGGACATCTTGAACCCCTGAGGTCCCCAGACCCCAGCTTAAGAACTACTGGTCTAGAACCAGTAGCATAGATGAGTACTGCTCAAAGTCATGGTCCAAGGACCAGTGCCTATCCACAAACCATCATCTGCTGGTCCCTTGTTAGTTTCTGGGAAATAAATAAATAAATGCAGCTAATGGGCACCATATGATATTTGTCACACTGTGGTGAAGGGGAGGGATTGCCATCAAATGCTTTGAGATGCATTGGCATAGATCACAGTCTTACTTTGGACACAGCCCCACATAGAACTGGCATTACCAACATAACAATTAAAACTCCCCATTAAAATTTTCAAGGAAGTCGTAAGAGCATAAGAAGAGCCATGCTGAATCAGACCTAGGCCCTATATAGTCCAGAAACCTGTTTACCCCAGTTCCCAGTCAAACAACTAAGAAAAGCCACAAGACATGATCACAAGGGCCCTCATTCTCCCATGGTCCACCACTACTGTATCCAGTACCCATTTTCTCTAAAGTTAAGACTACCTCTCGTTTGTGGATTGTATTTCCTTATAAATATAAACTCATACCTTCCAACTGTTCAGAGTTGGCAGGGATCATCTTGATTAATCCTCAATCATCCCAATTTTTTGTCTGCTTTTTAAATGTCTCAGTTTCTCTCGTCTCTTCCCACTTTCTCTATTCATCCTTGGCTTACTTCAGTTGCTGCAAAATGAGCTCAAAGTGCAAAAGTAGTTTGCATTCAATTAACTCAGCAGGAGAGAGGAGTGGGCAGAATCTTGCCCTTCGTTGTAGACATGGGCAAAAGCAAACAGCTGCAGCCTCACCTAGCTTGTGTGTTCTTCCTCATAATAACTTTTGCTGTCTTGACCACACTGTGATGTTGCTTGGCTACATGAGTCTGGTTTTCATTTATTAGAGGGTATGTAAATTAAACATTTGCAGATTAAACTGAAATACATGTGAAAAGTTTTGCGCGGAAACAGAAAAAACAAAAGAAGGTATGCCTCTAAAATATTTAATATAGATTTTCTTTCAGTTTCTTGATTTAAAGTTCACAATTTGCTCCTAAATTGCAGGATAACATATTTGTTTACTGACAGAAAATGTGAACTGTGCACCTGGCAACATGAATTTTAGTCAGTTCATGGCTGGGTCACAGCTTTATAGCTAAGAGAAATCACCAGACAGAGGTTGGATTGCTTTTTCTGAACTGATAAGCCTGAGGATATAGTTAAGGGTTAGGATATTTACAAGCTGCTTCTGACATCCTTCTCCCTCTGATACTGGCATGAGGCTTCATCCAGCCCTTACGATTTCCAACCAAGAATGTGTATTATAACATGCTGTGAAGTTATTTTATCTGGATAAAATAAAATAAAAACAAGGATTTTATCAACTGATTGCCAGCCAATGACCTTTTAAAGGTGGGCACGATACATTTTCCCCAATGTGCTTTTAATTCCACTGTGTTTTAATATGGTAAGTATGCTTGCCCCCACAAACCAGATACTCATTTTACCGACCTATGAAAGGATAGAAGGCTGAGTGAACCTTGGAGCCTTTGGGATCAAACTTGCAATTGTGTTTTAACTTTTGTACTAAGGGATTTTTGATTGTATTGCACTTTTAAAACATTGTATGCTGCCTTGGAGAAAGGTGGGATATTAAATTAAGTAAATAGTTTTCTAGTAACTTTGTGTTTACATTTGTTCCTGTTTTCTAACTTTCATGTGAGCCACCTTTGAATCCCAGTTATGGGAGAAAGGTACAATATCAAATAAATCATTACTAAAAGAAAAGCGTCAAAGTCTCCCTGAATTCCTTCATAGAATGCACTGAGCTACCAATAGGCTCAAGGCCCATGGCTTTGTGGGGAAAAAAGATTGTTCTCTTCCCCACACTTTGTGACATGGTCCTGATCAATGAAGCAGAGCATGGAAAATTACTTTAAGATGAATGGATATAATGACATGATTGACTGTGCAGTGGGGTCCAAAGCAACACTACTATTCAGTTATGGATGGGTTCAGTATGTCATTAGATTGTCATGATATTCATTCTTCTGAAAGGTAATGCTTGAAGCTCTGATAGGGGACCTTTTTAACTACTTTTAAAGATTATTTAGGAGATCCAGCCATTGTTGTTATTATTAACTGCTGTCAAGGAGACTTCGACTTATGACAGCCCTATGAATGAGAGACCTCCAAGTCACCCTATCCTCAACAGCCCTGCTCAGGTCTTGCAGACTCAGGGCCGTGGCTTCCTTGATTGAGCCTATCCATCTGTAATGCAGTCTTCCTCTTATCCTACTGCCTTCTACCTTACCAAGCATTATTGTCTTTAGGTTTTCCTTGGGTTTTTTTTCCAGGCTGTAAGGCCGTGTTCTGCAATAGTTTCTTTCTGATGTTTCACCTGCATCTATGGCTGGCATCCTCAGAGAATTGTTGGGTAGGGGTGTGTCTGGGGTTTATATGCTGTGAACCCTTGTAGAGGAGTATATGTAAATTTGTGTAATTGAATGGTTAGTCTCTGGGTATAGAAATGCAAGGCTCATTAGTGTCTGTTTGGCTAATGGTTGGTTGATAGACCATTATCTGCAGGGAATCCCACTGTCCCTGGGTGGAATTCTTTTGTAAGTGTTGAGTTTTGATTCTACTGTATTTCAAAACTGGGAGCCAGATTTTGTTTACTTTAAGGTTTCTTCTTTCCTGTTGAAGTTGTCCAGGTGTTTGTGGATTTCAATAGCTTCTCTGTACATTCTGACATGATAGCAGTAGCAGAACATGTTATAAACCAATCTGGACACAAAATGCTATTTGAAAACACAGAAATTCTAGACCAGGCCAACAACTATCATGTCAGTATGCCACAAAAGCCTTCGATTTCACATTATTGTCTTTTCTAGTGAGCCATGTCTTATGATATGGCCAAAGTATGACAGTCTCAGTTTAATCATCTTGGCTTCTAGGGAGAGTACAGGCTTGATTTATTCTAGAGCCCATTTATTGGTCTTTTTAGTAGTCCTCAGTATCCATAGAACTCTTCTCCAGAAGGATATAGTCCTGTTCATTTATGGGAACTGAATGGGAATGCTTAGCCCCAGAACCCTATATCATTGTTTTCTCCATGTGGAAAACAACAGAAAGTGTATTTACACTGCACAATAATAACAGTTTGGTACCATTTTAATTCCCATGGCTTAGTCCTAGGAAATCCTGGGATTTGTACTTTGGATTTGTACCTTACAATTCTACCTAACTTGCTATATCCCAAGATTCCATAGGATGGAGACATGGCAGTTAAAGCAATTTCAAAGGCCTGATAGCCCTGTTCAGGTGTTTACCTGAAGATATGGAGGAGACTGGGACCAAAACTGGAGGCTGGGAAGCAAGCATATGTGTAATCTACACTTCCAAAGTCCCGAAACACCACAAAGTAAGTTAGTCCTTCATTTACTGAACATGAAGGTCTGAAGAGAGTTCTATAACTATGTTCAGCCGAACATGGTTGCAAAGCTCATGGTTCACACTTGCAGGAACTTTGCATCAGCATTCATTTCAACATGGTTACAGAGCCTTCACCAGACCTTCACATGAAGGTCTAACTTTCAGCTGCTGCAGCACTTTTAGGAGACAGGGCTTATGTATATGCTCATGTCCCTGTCCCTAGTTTTATCCATACACATATTAAGTGAGAATTTGAAAGCCTATATCTTCCCATACAAGCCATCCTGAGCCTTACAAACTTTGGCGAAGGCTTTCTCTCCATCCCACCATCCTCACAGGTTCACGTAGTGAGGATGCAAGAGTAGGTCATTTTGGTGGCTACTCCTATGCTACGGAACTCCCTTCAAAGGAGGCTAAAGTAGCCCTTCTCTACTCTCTTTTCATTCTATATGAGAAAAATGACAATGGGGGTGGTGTTTCAGACCTAGTTCCTCTTCTTCTGTTGGGATTCATACCCTGTAAGTAACACCTCGATAAGGGGTAGGTCTCAGTCCTGCGGGGGAGAAGCTGACAAAGGCAAGGAGAAATGAAAAAGACAGGTGTACATTGGCAAAACCACCTATGAGTATTCCTTGCCTAAGAAAACCCTATGGAATTTGTGAGGTTGCTGTAAAGTTGACAGGCGACTTGAAGGCACAAACACACTCTATTTTGCCTTTGCATGTTATCGGTTCTGAAGAAAAGGAGGCTTGTTAAGACTTGGTGACCATAATGTCTCATAGGAAAAGTGAAGGCAGTATTTCACTCCAGTCTTCTGAACATAATGAAAGACAGTTCCTCAGATTGTTTAACATGGCACGTAGTGGCTGTATTTCTGGGTCTCTCATCCTAGTGTGTGTTTCAGTGTCTCACTGAGTTTGACAGGATGAACAGATGCACCTCAAGTAATCATTTCTGTGTAAGAAAAAAAGTGCTCTCCACCACTTCTAAAGTATATTGTGAGTGATGATTCTGCAAAAGGATGACAATGGATGCAGCATTAAACCATCTATAGTTGTCCCTTCATATTCACTGGGGTTTGGTTCCAGGACCCCCTGTGGATAGCAAAATCCATGAATACTCAAGTTCCATTATATGCAATGGCATAGCAAAATGGTGTCCCTTATATAAGATGGCAAAATCAAGGTTTGCTTTTTGGATTATTATTTTATAAAGAATATTTTCAAGCTGTGAATACTTAGATCCATATATACCAAACCCATGCATACGGAGGGACAACTGTATATGCTTCCTACTACTATCAGTCCCCCCCACAATCACCAATTATGAACATCGTTTTAGGGAATATGCCATGGTCAGAATGATATGAATATGATGCAAAGTTAATGCAGAAAGTACACAGATAAATAAATACAAGGGTTTTTTTTCTAATTTACAAAACATTAAAAAATAATACTCTAATCACAGACCAAGGAACTTGGGAAAGAAAAGAGTAAACACAAAGCAGACAAAGCTGCAAATCCACTAAGCCACTCTCTGAGCTGCTATAATATCTGATTCTCAGAAGCATAAGGAAACTGATTCAAGTTTACTTAAATGACATCTATTAGTTAATCTGCTGTGATACTATGGAATGTTCATAAACACTTTGCCTGTTTAGGAGTAAATTTTCAGCACAATGTGATAAATTGTGCTCAGTATGGAGTTTCTCATAAAATATGTTGTCCTGCTTGTTGTACTGTCGTTCCAGCCCTAAAATGGGCAATAATTTAGCATATTCAGATCTCCATATAGTTATATATAGCAACTAACTGCTACCCTAAATAGAACATTTGTTATTTGTTAGGGCTTGGACCTGTTACATGCCCTTATATCCCTTCCCTTCTAATATTTCATTAATTGACAATAATTCATTGATTGGCAATACCTGACAGTTCAAATAGGTCCCGGTAGACCAGGCCATCCCAGAAGGGTTAATGGAAAGGTCACCAGAGACCTAAAGAAAGTTGTCTTAGAAATTCTCCAAAAACATTCACACCCAGGTCTAGTTATACAAAGCCCCCTTAGACAAATTTTTCAGGAGAGAATGTGCTAATTCTCCTGGATACACCTGGTACTGAGTCATACTCCCAGAACAAATGAGCAACCGGAAAACCCATTACTATGCAAATGGTTTTCTTTTACATCTCTCTCACACACAAAGCAGAGGTTGCCTGAAGCCCATCAGCCCCAACACTCCAATTATTAACAGCAATGAACAAAGCCAGAGCTTCCATGATTTCACTCTGGGGAGCTTGCACACGTATTGTTTTCCACTCAAAATACCCCTTAAGGGCAAATATTGGGTATAAATATTGCCCCAAAACACAGCAAAAGTGTGCACAGTCTTCCAGACGCCATTACTCTGTCGGTTTGCTGTGTCATCCAGCATGCATAGCTGTACTTCTCAGTGCATGAATTTCTGCTCTTTGGACAGGTACAGTATAGTGCATCATCCTCAACTCTTATTTCTCTATCCCAGTACCTCCACCTACTTTTAGCCTCCACCTACGTTAGCCTTGTGCGATTGCTTGAAGTGTTAGTGTATGCGTGTGGTCCCATGATTATTCTCCAATAAAAAGCATTTTTATTTTATTTCCTGGCTTGGCGCCTCATCAGTGAGTACTGACATACACAGATCTAAAGGTCCCATACTTACCCAACCTCTTGCTGTCATATTTGAGCTAATTAAAATTCCCCAACTTAATATTATAATTTGAGTGACACAAGTGGGTTTCATGAATGCCACGCAATTTGAATAACAAACCCACAGTAATTTTTAGGTAGTCATTACTCTGACATCAGGCTTGTGTGTCATTGATTTTTATTAATTTCATTTGATTCCTTAGTATTACATCTATAAGGCAATACAAAATAAGATTTAGAAAACATAAAAGGCATAAGTAAAACACATTCTATTTTCACAGAAATTACTTTCTACCAGATCTATAAAGTATGTCTCCTGCCCTCAATGAAGAAAACAAAATGGACAGGACTAATAGATTCACTGTGGCATAAACACTCAAGGTTCAATCCAAATCTACAAGGTTCAGCAGTTGAAATCCCTCCAAATCTGCCTAAAGGAGGACCTGGACATATATGCTTTGTTTGGGAAATGGAGTAAAGGTTGGAACAGATGGCACATGTTTTTTCTGCCAAGTGCTCTGCAAAAAAAAAAAAAAAAGTCACAGCAGGCTACCAAGAGTTCCAGCTCTCATCTGCATTGCCTCCTGCTGGCTGGAACTGTTATAAAAGGAATTAACAAAATTGAAAGAATGACTCACCATGCATTCCTGAGTTGTTCCTCAGAAGTGGTGTAGAAAAAGAAGGCTTGCAAGATATGAATTTCCAATAAACCAATTACAGAATTCCCGGTGTTCGATTCTCATTTGATACCTTAGAAATATGATGGTAATGGATATTTTGATATTTTCCTGTCTAATAGGGTTGCCAAGTGAAAACTGGAAAGAGCTTTTATACCTTTAATGGTTAGGTAGGAGAGGGAATTTCAGCAGGTGCTGCTTGTTACCTGGTTACTTGACAAGTAACACCTACTGAAATTCCCTCTTCTACATAAACGTTAAAGGCATAGAAGCTCTTACCAGTTTTAAATCTGGCTACCTTAATTTCTGAACATGTCAAGACACTCCACTGAAAAATTGGCAACTGATGCATGATTTTTCACTCCTTGGGGGTTGTCTATGCAGTGAAAATACTCCTCATAGAATCTGAGGAGAATACGATTTTTCTAAATGGCATCCTGCATCAATCTGAAGTATTTGGAAGGAGGGGGGCGAATCCACCAAAAACTCCACAGGGAATGCACATTCCCGCTCATTGGGACAACTGATTCACAGTCATTCACATTCGCCATAAGAGTGGAAGTAGAAAGCTGATTGGGCAGGAGGCGGAGCTTGCTAACAAGGCAAGTGCCTGGAGCTGACATCATGGATTTTCACCTTAGTGATCATGTGCTGAAGTGACAAAACAGCCTTTTTCTTTTCTTTTTTATTTATTTAGGCAGAATATTGCACTTTCTCACTGTAGATACACTTTAAAAAAAATACGGTTCAGTGGCAGCAACTGATGACAGTAAAAATGCTAGTGATTCTCTCGTGCCCAACATCTTGATTCGTAGGCATGTCCATTGGGACAGCAAAAGTGGATAGTTTTGCATGCCTGCGATTTTGCAAAAAAAAAAACAAAAACCCACAGCTGTTAAGACAAATCCAAGTTGCTGTGAATTGGTATTAGTGCTCATCAATCCATATTTCCCCCCTCGTATAGACAAGCCCCTTGTGTGAGAACAAAAAGACAAATATATTTTTCTCCCAAGGTCTCTGCCATCTGCATGCAAAACCTCTGTGCAAACCTAGTCTCTTTCCTCCTTTGTTAAGCCAAGCATACATAGAAAGCAAGCACAGAGGGACAAGATTATGGATCCAAAGGATGCAAACAACCCACGCAGGGCTGCTTCTCTTCAAAGGTCCACACAACCAAGCCACAGCCTAACAATCATTGGTACTATTTTCACCCACAAAATTCTCATAAATGTGAAGAACTCCTCCAAAAATGCCCCCAAAGCATCCAGAACGACATATGCATTGCTCTATGAGGGACCAGGAGGAATTAAATGTAGAATTAAAGGAAATGGAGGAATTAAACGCAGAAACCAATGATCTTTTTCATATCTCCCACTGCAAAAGCATTTTGATGTTCATTTCTGCTGCGGTACAGTAGATAAAAGCACTTCAGAATTCAGTGAAGTAAAACAGGTCGTGCAACTCTTTAAAAGAACTGTCTCAAGAGAAATATGACACATCCCAAATTTTGACATTTGAAAACGAAAGACCCTTCGTCAAAACTCAATGTGGCCTCTGACTCTTTTTATAGCACCTGTAATTATAGCGTGAAATAATACCTACACCAAGGACTCCAGCCGGTGGCCTTAGATAGCCAGATCTGAAAGGTTCAGAATACTGGTGTCAGGAAGACTGCCATGATAGACAGTCATGGTCTTTATACAGGTTTTTCTCAGGAAGTAAAAGGACACACACGTAGATGAAATTTTATCTCTAGCTTTTCACTGGAATTCTTCATCAGCCAGGTCCACAGGCAGCTTTTATACCCAGCATTGGAGGGCTGCCTCCTTCAAAGATGGCAGCAGAGCTAGGCTCAGAATTCCTCTTGTCTGATCAAATTTAGCTTTCATTCTCATTACTGCATATGTATTTATCATCTAAAGGCAGAGCAAGTATGTCATTTTCCTTCAAATCATTTTTCATTATTATCCAAATTTAAGCAGATTTAACCAGTTACTGGATTAAAACTGATACAGGAGCAATTACAGCATATCCATGTCTAAGCCCTAATACGCCAAGGTAAATGTGTATGGCATACCACCTTTGGGTATGACTCTATTTATCTGTAATAGACAAGAAAGACAGACACAATAAGAAGCTGGTTGTCTGTGAATTTTGTGTCAAATACTGGGTAGTTTATTGTTAAAAGCAGCATTGTCACTCTAATTCTAGCTTCCATTAGAATGATAGTACATTTAATGATAGATCTGATGGGACACAATTTTCATCTCAACCAGAAGATGAATTCCATAACACAATGTAAATTATCATTTCAAGGTTGGAGAAAGTGTGACCTACAGGTTATATCTGGGCCTTTAAGGGCTTTTTGCAGCACCCCCACCCCCTTGGCTTCCTCAAGACACAAATATTTATTTATTTATTTATTTATACCCCACTCTTCAGCCAGAAGGCTATCAGAGCGGCTTACAAATTATTTTAAGCAACAGCAATTTACAAATCTACACTGCATTAAGCAGTTTCCAATGTGTGTTCGCTAATTGCCCCCACAAGCTGGGTACTCATTTTACCGACCTACGAAAGGATGGAAGGCTGAGTGAACCTTGGAGCCCGCTGGAATCGAACTTGCGACGTGGTGACTTGCAGTACTGGCATTTAACCACTGTGCCACCAGGGCTCCCTACACACACACACACACACATACATACACACATACACACACCCTAAAGCCTCTGCATACCTAATTTTTATTTTTTAAAAAGCAATGTCTTCCATCAGAATGGCCCCCCAAAAATAGCAAACTGCCACTCCTTAGTCACACTCTCAACTCCCCAAATGCCAAACACACACGCACATACACACACAAACCAGCCTTACTTGAAACTGGAAGTCACATCCAAAAGGGATGTCTAGTTGCAATTCTTGTGAAGTTTTAGAGCTTATGCAATCACAGTCTGAAATTCTGAGCTGACTGACAATTTAAAGGAAACAGACAAGGGGTAGGAGAAGAAAGAGAATAAAGCAATATTCCATTTCAGCTTTAATCAGAGATAAGGAACCATCTCAGCAGGCATGTGCTGACCAAATGTGAGGCTGTTGTGGGATAACAACGAGCCCCTCCCAGCTTTATGTAACCCATACTGATTTTACAGGCTGAATTAATAGTACAAAGAAAGCTAGCATCCCTGAAGTTAGCAACACAGAATATGGCAATTACCCTTTTCTTTCTCTTCTTAAAGTCAGCTGTTAAAGTGGGGTTGCCAGATCTAAGGCCTGGCTCCTTTTTTGCAGTCCTCAGGGCAAGAGCACTGTCTTGGAAAGTAAGTGTGTGTGTGTATATTTTTTTCCTTTGTGGTGGTTTTTAACAAACACCTGAGGTGAAGCACAAAAATCAGTGTGTATAGAGCCAGTGTACTGTCTATTCTCCCTTACGGGTCTGAAACATGGGTCACCTATCACCAACACTTACAACTCCTCGAACGCTTTCATCAGCGCTGTATACGCACAATCCTAAATACACACTGGACTGACTATGTGACAAATGTTGCTGTCCTTGAGCAAGCAGGGATCACCAGCATTGAGGCCATGATACTGAGAACACAGCTGTGCTGGGCAGGGAAAATTTCTAGGATGGAGGACCATCGCCTCCCAAAAATAGTACTCTACGGTGAACTCGCCACAAGTCAGCGTAAGAGGGGCACTCAAAAAAAAAAATGATACAAGGACTCCCTGAAACAACATCTCAGGCTCGGCCAAAGTTATCACCAACAATGGTCTGCCCTGGCCTCACATCGGGAGGCGTGGAGACGCACTATCCACAATGCTGCAGCCTTAGTTAAGAACTCACGCCAAACAAGTCTTGAAGAGAAACGACAACACAGAAAGAATCACAACCCAGAGACATCACCCAAGGAGACCTTCTGCTGTGCTTTCTGCAACCGGACTTGCTTATCTCGAATTGGCCTTTTTAGTCATCAGTGTGCTTGCAGAAAGCGTGGGATGAGCCCTTCCTGAATCTTCGTTTGCGAAGAAAAGCCTGAGAGAGAGAGAGAGAGGTGGGTTTTATTTGAATGGTATACTCTGTGCACCTGTGGTTGATATTTAATGTCTCATGCTCAATGACATCACCAGGGCAACGCCTTAACATCACCCTGGTAATATCACCAGAGCCTACCCTCCTGTGGTATTACAAGGAGTTGTCCCTAGAACTCAGGTTTAAACACTGAAATCTCAGGGTCTGGGACAGTCTTCATTTGGCAACCCTATGTTATAGCATGCTCAGTATGTATCATCCTACTGTGGTCTGGCTGCTTCTAGAACAAAGGGTCTTAACCTAGTGTCATCCATAGATCCATGAATGGGCCGCAGAGATCTATGAACTGTGCAGGGGGATAGAATTCTTCAAAAACATTTCCTGTTTCTTTGAGAATTGTGTTGAAGTATATGTTTTTTCTGAGGGAGTCCATCATAATTTTCGCCAGATTCTCAAAGGGGTCCATGACCTACCACAAGGCTAAGGAGCTCTGTTCTAGAATATTTCAGGCAATATAGCCTGGTCCAAGAAAGAAGTTGTTCCAGGAAACCCTGAAGAATTGTTGATTCTACAGGATAACATTGTTAACTGAATGCTTCAAGTGCTCAGGTGGAAAGAACAAAAGACCCAGTTACCTCTAAGGGACAATCAGACCATCTAGACCAGTGGTTCCCAAACTTTGGCCCTCCAGATGTTTTGGGCTTCATCTCCCAGGATTTCTGACTGTTCACCAAGGTGGCTGAGGAGATTATTGGACACAGTGGGATATGGCCAAAAAAAAAAAAAGGTTCCAAATCGCGCGAGAAGAACTGGGGGAGAACAGGAAGGGCGACATTATCAGACACCGTGTCCTTCTTCCATCCCAGGGGTGCAGTACTGCCACAGATGAGGCTTCCTCTTCTTGTTGATGGGAACAAGCTGCAAATAAAAACGGACACCTTATTCATGAGAGCCAATGGATTCAAATTGCAAGAAAAGACATTAGAAGACATTAGAAAAGAAGTTACTTTCTGGAACAACTATTCAACAATAGAATAGACTGCCTCAAAGAGTAGAGTGTTCTTCTTTGGACATCTTTAAATAGAGGTTGGATGGACATCTTTCAGATGTTGTTGTGAATTCCTGCATGGCAAGGGGTTGTACTAGATGGCCCTTGTGGCCCTTTCCAATTCTAAGATTCTATAATTCTATGTCTAAAAGTACTGAACTTATTTATGAAAGTTCTAGAGAATAATTGTTATATTCTTCTTTTTCTCTTTCATTCCTGTTGAAATTATAATGGTCTTTGTAACCAGAACTAAAGGTTACACTGTCATCACTGACCTCAATTCATCCACTACTCTTGCTTTAAGTATGGGAGTAACAGTGGGTTATATTTTACAAAAACCACCAAATTTACAAGCAAACGTCAGTGTTGCATTCTCAAAACCACAGCAAACTGGTGGTCATCGCCAGCAATTTATTGTGCAAAGCCCAGCACTGGTGTATCAGAAGTTTCTTCACTTGCAGCCTGTATGTAGTAGTGATTATAAATTGCTCAGTCATGAAATTGAATGCCAACTGCCTAAATAGACCTCTTTTGTTATTGCCAGTAATCTGGAATTCTATCAGATAATTTAGAGATAGATGGGTCATCTTAAGCCTTATAGCTTGTTTCTGAATGAATAGGTATCGACCAAAGGATGATAAGATGTCCCAGAGGTTATTCATGTATACAATGCTTTGTAAGGCATAAACAAAGACATTTTATGGTTATGTACACCAAATATAAAATCACACAAATAATCATGTAAGTAAGAAAAGCAAAACTGATGCCTAAATACCCTAAAGACACCAGATCCTGTCTGACCTTGGCTGTGAAGCAGGGTCAGCTCTGGTTAGTATTTTGACAGGAGATGGCCAATTAATACCAGGTGCTGTGGGCTATATTTCTGAGGAAGGAACTGGCAAAGCCACCTCTGAGTATTCCTTATCTTAAAAAAACCCTGTGAAATTCATGGGGTCACCATGAGTCAACAGGCAACTTGAAAGCACACACATACACACACACACACAACAAACAAACAAAACCAGGAAGAGGGCTTGCTACTAGCTGGTGGGCCCATTTGCAGCCCATCTGGCAACCCCCTGAAGCCTCCTCGGGTGCCCCCCACGTGGGGGAGAACTGGCGACCACATGGCCAGTCTCCATGGGGGTCTCCATCTCTTCCCCCATCCCCTTCCTATGATGCCACGTGGCAGAAGGGGTGGGAGAACTTGGGAGCCAACCGGAGCGGGCCTACCTCACCTTGGTTGGCTCCTGTGGGCCTGGGGGAGGGTCATCTGGCTGGGCCTTCCAGTGCGGCCGGATGATGCGTGGGCCGCTGTGACGGAGCCTTCAAAAGGTGGCTCCATCATGGCCCCCACCCATTCTTAGCTCAGCAAAGCCAGAGACCTGCCCACCCTCACTTGGGTTCATTTGTATCAACTGTCGCAATTTGTAGGCGGATGGCATGGGTCGTGATCATGGCATAAGGGAAGGGGGGGGTCTCCGTCAAGTTAAAGTTCAAGTTCAAGGAGACCTGTCCCGATTTGTTAACAGTCACCTTGTTTGCAGGGGAGGAAAGAGCATCGGGCGGGACGGCCCAGCCATAATCTCTCTCCTCTGAATGAGTCAGAGGCATCCGACGTGAGGCAATTGACCCACATTGGTTGGGCCAATGATGAGATCACGACCCATGCATAATTGCCAACTATGTAGCATCTGCAAGTTGTGGCCATTTTATTGCCATCAATATTTTACTAACCTGTATTTAACCAATGTTTCTGAATATGTAATCAATAATTTTATACATTTATACAATTTCAGTGTATGTGTTTTATTTGAGGAGGGGGAGGGTTTTACGGTCTGGGTACACAAATGGTTTTGGGGCTAAACTAAGAGCTCTGGTGGCACAGTGGTTAAATGCTGGTACTCCAAGCCACAACATTGTGATTTTGATCCTGCAGGGCTCTGGGTCTGACTTATCCTTCCATAGGTCAGTAAAATGAATACCCAGCTTGTTGGGGACAATTAGCTAAACACATTGTAAACCGCTTAGAGAGTGCTTAGCTCTATAAAGCAGTATAGAAGTGTAAGTGCTATTGCTAAAACAGGGCTGTTTTAGAGAAACAGTTGTGCCCCACGCAGGTTTTTTAAATGCTCAGGAACAGGGCTTCAGAACTGCAAAAACAGCTTGAAGTCTATCTTACCCTGGAGGAGGGGGGGCACAAGTAAGATGCATGATTCCCACCTCTTTCTACCTAAAACTTTAGCTATTTCTTTCCTATTTTAGGCTGAGTCTGCACAGGAGATATAATGCAGCTGCACTCAGTCTCAGCGAAAGGAAGTGGGGCGAGAAGGAGGAGGGTAATCATGCCCACTGACGCCACGTGGCTACCAGCATATCAAAACTACAGCAGAAGGGGCCTATCACACAGAGGAAGTCATGGGTAAGCAGCAATATTAGGAGCCATTGACAAGTTTTGCCCATCAATGAAAAGGTGTGCTCCAGTAATGAATGGAATGCAAAGCAGCATCAGGATGGGCACAATGTCATGTGATAAGTACTGGACAAAGGTGCTATTATTCTGTTGAAGTTCTGCTTTGCCAGCCTCATGTGATAAATTCCATGGTGTTTGAGAGGTCAGGCAAGAAGGATGCAGCGGAGGGGCAGGATAATAAGCAGACCTCATTCTCCTTGAGTGGTGCATGACTTATGGATACATGAAGACACTCATGTTCGAGTGTGGAAAAAATTGTTTTTTGAGACTACAACTCCTGGAGGTGCCCATGGGCTGGCTGAGAGATAGTGGGAGCTATATTCCAAACTTTTCTAAGATCTGCTAATATTGCTTGATGTGGTGAGCAGTTGTGACTTACCTCTTTCAGCAGGTTTTGCCAGACACTCTTTCTCACATTAATGGACACCACTGTTTTTATATTGATTTTTTTTAAGGCGTACTGTGAATTTTATTGTATTTTTAGTTCTATATTGTTAATTGTGGATATATTGAGTCTCTTAAAAATATTATTGTTTTGTTTGTCATCTTGAATATAAAATGAATATAGCATTTTATAGATTAGAGGGGGTCAAAATCCATCAAACAAATGAACTGAATTCTACCCAGCTTGACCCCAATGGTTAGATGGTAGTTATTTTCAGATATTTTACATTCCACTCAGGCTTTTAAATTATTGAAGAACATTCAAGCTGCTTGATGCCTGGATTCTTACAGTTGTTATTGGTCTGTGCAAGGATCAGTGATTCTTGAAAATAATGCAGTTGTAAGCAAATACCATCTGAAACAAAGTCTCAGTAAAGTACCAAGAAAGGTCACAGCTGGATAATTTATTCATAGTATTTACTACAAGGTTCCACTCCTAGTTGATAATCATTGTTAATAGCACTCAAAGCAGATGATTATTATTACTGATGAGGTTCAGAGTGCTTTGTTAAAATGTCACTTGGCACTGCACTTCACCAAGGTAACTGTAGAAAACCTTGTGAGCCTATTGAAGCCTGTAAATATGTGTGTACATATGAGCAAGCTGCTGACATATTTCAGTTTGGAGGTAATATGTTCCCACAGAGCGGGAAAGGATGTAAAAAAATGCTGTTCCTCTTTCTAATGATATACTATTTAAAGAACAGGGGAAAGAGCTCTTCCTCAGATCCCATTCTTGTCAGTTTGACTTTGTAGAACAGTGTTTCGATGGATTAGCTCCTTGGAGTTTAGAACTGCAAAAACAGGGCACTCATAAATATGACTATTCACCAGGGAGTACAAAGTTTAGCTGACTTACTGAAGAGTGGCACTGAGTTTATTGAGCATCCAGGAACCCCACCACAGAAGTCTGTAATATTTTGTAACAGCCACTGTTCGTATAATTTATCCACTGCTCATATACTTCTAGGTCTTGTAAAATCTTCCAGAGGTGGCTCACATCTGAATTGGAAACGCCTCCATAACTTACCATTTCAAGCTTCTGTGCAGTTGTTGTAATGAGAAAAAAACCATATTAAAATGTACACCTGCACATGTAGGAATTTTTCAGGAAAACTGCTCTCATTTCTCTTCCATTAAACATTAGCACCAGGTTGGATCCCAACATTCTTTTCCTCTGGTGGAAGGGATTTTTCTGTCAGGGAAGATTCTGTCCAAGAGACTGTTTGGATCAGATCTGCTGGCTTTTGTAATTATCAAGAAATGAAAATTAAAAGGCACTTGTAAAATTCTCCTTTGCCAAGTTAGAGAGTTGTTAAAACAGCTGTCTCAGGCAGCTGATTAGGGTTATGAATCATTAAAGGGTGGCAAATGATCAAACAATATGGATCATTAAAGGGCAGCAAATGATCAAACTATCAATTTACTGGCATATTTGTATCACTGTGGGAGCCACTAAGAGGTGGGGGTTTGCTTTAGAGCCCACCCATGATGCCAGAATCTCTATTATTATTTGAGGGAATTATTAGCTCGAATGGCTGGCCTGCAAGAGAAGGGTAACTTTGGGGATCTTTTCAACCTATTTATACCAGTACTAACTGTAGAGGAGGCTCCGGTTGAAGTGAAATAAAGTACTTTTATTGGAAATAACACGTGATATGCTAGCATACAAAACATGCACTCTTAAGAACCATACAAGATAGAGAGAGGTCCAGGAAGATAGGTTTATAGTTACCAGTCTTGAAGAGAAGAGTTCTGTGCAGTGAAGATGCTCAGACTGGCGTCTGAGGGTGGGACAGAGAATCTGGCAGAGTGTCAGTGTCCGTCTGTGGCACACTTTGCTATAGTAGGGGCTGTAATATTTATAGTCCATCTGATGCCTAGAAGGTGTGTTCTGACTTTAACAATGGCTAGATGGCTCTTCTGAGGGAGAGACAAAGGAAAACGAAACTCAACTGATTGCTTTGGTCCCAGCAAGACAAAACATTGATGGTTCTGCAGCAACCTCTTAATGGTTGATCAGGTAGGGTGTATAGGAGAGATTTCATTAGGGTATAGATTAAGGAACAGTCACTTAATTGCTTGATTGTATTATTGCTGGGAACGGCCAAAGCTGGAAGAAAAAGGATTAGCACATACCTCCTTAACAACTGAGTTTACTAAGGGGCTTCCGCACAATCTTAATAAAGGGTTTCTTGCCATAATATTTCTAAGACACATCCCAGGTAATTGTGACCTCCACCTCACCTTTTTGTTTCATCCCAGGCCAACCTGACCCCAAAAGAGGTCCAATATTTCCAATTATGACTTTATTTATTTATTTATTTATTTCTACCCCGCTCTTCAGCCACAAGGCTATCAGAGTGGCTTACACATTATTTTAAGCAATAGCAATTTACACATCTACACTGCATTAAGCAGTTTCCAATGTGTGTTAGCTAATTGCCCCCACAAACCGGGTACTCATTTTACCACCCTATGAAAGGATGGAAGGCTGAGTGAACCTTAGAGCCCTCTGGAATCAAACTTGCAGCATGGTGACTTGCAGTACTGGCATTTAACCACTGCGCCACCAGGGCTCCTTAGTGAGGGAGTAATAGGACATGCTCCTTAGTGAGGAGGTAATAGGACATGCTAACAGCCCTGTTTGGACTTTCTGCTTTTCAGAAATGTATTAGGTTGTTTCTTCTTTGCAGACCTAGAATCTTAAATGTAAAACACTGAATTATAAAAACATATCAAAGTATAAATTTCTGGTCTGTAGGATTCATTAAAGAAAGAAGAGAACAGTGTAATGAGATTTGGGGGGAAGTCCTATGTACCTGCTTTCAGAAAAAATTAAGACAAACAACTTAAAACCAACACTGCTAGTACTTCACTACTGTCGGGATAAAACACATTTATAAGAACAAAAAATCATTTTTCCTTTTAAAGGGTGAAGCAAGGGTTTCTCAGATGCAGAAATGATCTCTGTACAAAATACTGTGCGAGAGCTGGCTGTTAGGCTTCTCTTTGTTATGTACAGAAGAAAGCAAAAACTTCAGAAGAACTTGCTTACCTTTCACAGGAGAGCTGCTAGGCTGAAGCTCACTGTTGCCTGGAAATTGCTTAAGATGCACCTTAGTCAAAAGTACTCTAGACCAGTGGCTCTTAACCTTTTCTTTACCAGGGACCCCCATTAAATATCTTTTGTATCTGTAGACCCCAAGGCTTAACTCAAGATTTAAAACAACAATAACAACACATGGTAATCACAATAATAATACAGTTACACAATCCATTAAACCTTCCCTCAGAGGCACTGGAAGGGGAGAGAAGACTTTTCTCCTGCTTCTTCCTGCACATTTGTAGCTGGAGCAGAATGAACAGCAATGTGCAGGCCAAGCCAGCCAGCCAGCCTTTGCCTTGGGTCCTGTCATGTGGCTGCTCAACTGCAGGGAGGAGGTGGGCCAAGCAGCTTTCAAGCCTTCACAGACCCCCTGTAAGGACATTGAGGTCCCCTGGGGGTCCCTGGACCACAGGTTAAGAACCACTGCTCTAGACTGTGGCATCTGGCATTGAGGTTTCAGCTGTTACCAGATCCTGGGAACACTATTTCTTTGGGTTACCATTTTTGATTGACTGAGAAATTCTGACAGTTATACTCCAAAAAAAGTAACCTTTCCAAGGGCAGACCTAACACCACAAACAGAGCTGGAGAAGCCTTAATTTCAAAAAGACAGTTTTTCAAGTGAAAACTTACTGGTTGTGCTATCCAGGCAATATTCATCCTTCAGAAATGCAAGGTTCTCACCAAAACGATCTGTTTAGTAAACAAATAAGTTGTCTGAAGTTTCTGCATTTATTGATTGTAATATACACCCAAGTTTATTATTTTCTATTTGCTTCTGTTGTACCTTGTTTGTTTCCCTTTTGAAAAAAATCAGTTAAAGTGTATTTGGGGGGGGAAAGGTGATGAACACATCCCTGCTCTCCCTTTAAACAAGAAAAGCTACTAGTCATTAGAGTGCTTCGAAGTAACAAGTTAGAAGCAGTCCCATGTCACAAGGGCAGTGAATCCAGTCTGGGTTTTAGTCCAAACTTTAATGGAACTATCTAAGGTACTGAACCTATTTGGGAGTTGGGGGTGTCAGTTGTAACTAGCTGGTTGATTTCTGCTGATTAGGATGTAATGAAGTTACATTGCAAAAGCAATATAACAGGTGGGAATAAAGTTACTTTATTAGCCACATTTTCTAGTTACTTTACAGTAATCTTTTAAGATAATTTTTTTTGGTCTTTAGAAATATTTTGATAGGAACATTTCAAGTTTTATTCCTTTATATTATCAATCCTAATTTTCTTAAGTAACAAAAAATAACAAGGTACATGATGTGTTACTTTTAGAAAGATTATTATGAGTAACAACAAATTGCTTTTCATTGAATAATGGGAACAAAATGTGTTTTCAAAGTAATTTTCCAAGTTATGGGCTGGATAAAGCCAAGCCCCAATTAATACAGAGGGTAAAACATTAACCCATGTAGTTTGACTTATAAGGGATGACTTCCATGTCTGTATTTACTGAGCATACTTGCTAATTGGATTTATTTGACAGAATGCAACATCAGGATATCCATGACAATTTATGCATGTGCATATAAAACAATGGAATAATCAAATCAGCAAAACACTGAGTTATAAAGCACCTTTTCTGTCCGGGCTCACAAATTATGCATGAAGCATTATGTTTGCACGAAGAGCTACAAACAGAGCATGCTGAGGGACCTCTCTTGTGGATCATTGTTAATGCACCCTAATCACATCAGCACTCAAAATGGCATGTCAAAACGTATTCTTGGTTTCTAATTGGCTCTGCACTAAGCTACATTACGATTAGCTAGATAATGAGAAAGATAGCAGCCATAGCTTTATTGTTAACCTATTTTATTACTGTGCAAATCACTAGATCAAAGTATGGTTTGATGGTGGGGATCAAGTTCTTGATTTTAAATTGATTTTGATTTTTGTACTTGTAACATTATAGTAGGAATATAGCTCTCTTTGCAGATCTCCTTTCCTAGAAATCTATACAGCACCAAGTACATGAATGGCCCATAATTATCAGAAAGTTGGCTCTTTTATATCTTATGTTCCCTTTCAAACACACAGGCTATATAAATACAGATGTCAAGCTCTATACAACTTGATATCATTAATATAATATACTCTAACTTTCCAGATATGTTGACAATAAATGGGAGTGCCACACCCAAACTCCTAAACAATGGATACTAAATATGCAAGTTATGAAATATTAATGGCACCCTAGGTAAGAAGGACTGGACCAGGAAGGTGGTAAATTGTTTTTTTTTCCCCAAAAACAATTCTACCGTATCATATGAGTCCTCTACTGTATTATGGAAACTGTACTTATAGACTGTTCCAATATTTACATTTACATTCTGCTTATTGATGAATTAATTAATCCAGTTTGACACCACTTTAACTGCCATGGCTCAATGCTATGGAATTCTGGGATTTGTCATTTTATGAGATTTTTCACTTTCCCTGTCAGAGAGCTCTGGTGCCACAACAAACTACAAATCCCAGGATTCCATAGCATTGAGCCATGGCAGTTAAAGCGGTGTCAAACTGAGCTATTTCTATAGTGTAGATGTTGCCTAAGAGGCCTAATTACAACATAGGGGGAAACTTGGGGAGTCACTGGAGTGGAGCTAAAGACCCCTCTTTTTACACAGGCACTTCCCTGATTTAATTTCCTGATGGTGAACACTAAAACCTGAAACTCTGCTTTTAATTAATTGTTTTAAATTGATCTAATTGTTTTTATTGCTTCATTAAAAAGGCAAAGACCATTTTATTTAAACCTGCCTTGTTCAGCTTTTAACTGGTTAGGACAGAAAGATTTTGAAATAGGGTGAGCTAACATGGTGTGTAGTGGTTTGAGCACTGGACTATGGCTCTGGAGACCAGGATTCGAACTCCCATTCATGCATCAGGTGACCTTGGGAAACCCACACTCTCTCAGCCTCAGAAGAAGGCAATGGCAAACCCCCTCTGAAGAAATCTTGCCAAGAGAACCCCATGATATGTTTGCCTTAGGGTCATCATACGTCAGAAATGACCTGAAGGCACACCAGAACAACATATGTATTTCTTATTATATTTTAAATGTTTTTTTAACTGTTTTAAATTAATGTTTTAACTGGGTTGGTTAACAGTAGTTAAACCAACAGTGGTAGTTTCCTTTGGGGAAAAGTTTATCAGTTGAATTAATTCTGCAACAATATTTGAATGTTGCATACTAATATATGATCTTGAATTATTTTTCCACATTGTGGGAATTAACTTTTGTTCACAGAATTGGATTCTCCATGCCCTTTCAGTGGCTAAAGGATTTATACACATGCAAAAGGGATCTAGGAGTCCTAGTAGACCAGAAGTTGAATATGAGTCAACAGTGTGATGCGGCAGCTGAAAAGGCCAATGCAATTTTGGGCTGCATCAATAGAAGTATAGTATCTAGAACAAGAGAAGTAATAGTGCCACTCTATTCTGCCTTGGTCAGGCCTCAGCTAGAATACTGTGTCCAGATCTGGGCACCACAATTCAAAAAGGATATTGACAAATTGGAACATGTCCAGAGGAGGTTGACTAAAATGGTGAAAGATCTGGAAACCATGCCTTATGAGGAAAGACTTAGGGAGCTGGGTATGTTTAGCCTGGAAAAAAGATGGTTAAGGGGCAATATGATAGCCCTGTTTAAGTATTTGAAGGGGTGTCACATTGAGGATGGAGCAAGCTTGTTTTCTGCTGCTCCAGAGAACACAGAGCAGTGGATGCAACTCCAGGAACAGAGCTTCCACCTCAACATTAGGAGGAACTTTCTGCCAGTAAGAGCTGTTCAGCAGTGGAACACACTCCCTCTGAGTGTGGTAAGGTCTCCTTCCTTCGAGGTCTTTAAACAAAAGCTGGATGGCCGTCTGTCAGGGATGTTGTGATTGTGATTTCCTGCATGGCAGGGGGTTGGACTGGATGGCCCTCGTGGTCTCTTCCTACTCTATAATCCTATGATTCTATGATTGGGACAGACAAATGCCCATCATTTATTATTTAGTGGATGGAAGACCGCATAACCCTTAACATATCTGAATATATGATACATAAATGCCAACTTTTTTTATGGAGACATATTTGGTTGTTTGGTCATGTTTTTTAGAAGCTAATGCATGAATAGTTTTTTACTCCTGTATTTTCACTTCATTGCCTGCTGACTTATTTTTTTATTAATTTGTTTTCTTTTTAACTTCTTTATTTTCTTTCAATATGTTTTTTCACAATAAAAATTAATGAAAAAGGAAAGGAAAGGAAAATAAAGATATGAACTTGTGTGACTCATCCTATAAGTTTCTGCCTTGGCATGAAGACTCATAGTATAGGACATACATACTTGCTTTCAGTGTGCTAGTTTGTAGGCAAACCCAACCTGCAAAGATGGTCAAGAATCCTCTGAGTTGAGTCTATGCCAGCTGAAATTATGTTGAATCCAAACGCCTTTCAGGGCTCATCTACAATGGGCCAGGAGACACTGGCTCCCCACCAGCATATCCTGCCCATGGATCAGCCCTGTTCCTCCCCCATTACTGTCACAAAATGGGAGGAAGTCATAGAATCATAGAGTTGGAAGAGATCACGGGCCACCCAGTACAGTGTGTTTCTGGCATGCAAGGAGCACACAATCGAAGCATACCTGACAGCTGGTCATCCAGACTCTGTTTAAAAACCTCCAAAAAAGGAGACTCCACCACACTCCAAGGCAGCACATTCCACTGTCGAACAGCTCTTACCATCAGGAAGTTCTTCCTAATATTTAGGTGGAATCTCTTTTCCTATATTTTGAATCCATTGATCCGTGCCCTGGTCTCTGGGGCTGCAGAAAACAAGCTTGCTCCACCCTCAATATGACACCCCTTCAAATATTTAAATATGGCTATCATGTCACCACTTAACCTTCTTTTCCCCAGGCTAAACATACCCAGCTCCCCAAGCCACTCCTCATAAGGCATGGCTCCAGACCTTTCACCATTTTGGTCACCCTCCTCTGGACACGTTCCAGCTTGTCAACATCTTTCTTGAATTGTGGTGCCAAGAACTGGACACAGTATTCCAGGTGAGATCTGACCAAAGCAGAATAGAGTGGCACTATTACTTCCCTTGATCTAGACACTTGTATATTCCTATTGATGCAGCCTAGAATTGTATTGGCTTTTCTGGATGCCGCATCACACTGTTGACTCATGTTCAGTTTGTGGTCCACTAAGACTCCTAGATCCCTTTTGCATGCACTGCTATTAAGCCAGGTGTCACTTCTGCATTTCATTTTTTCTGCCTAAGTATAGTACTCCACGTTTCTCTCTGTTGAAATTCATTTTTTAAAGTTTGCACCGAACTTTCTAATCTGTTAAGGTCATTTTGAATTCAGTACCTGTCCTCTGGTGTATTAGCTACCCCTCCTAATTTGGCATCCTCTGCAAATTTGAAAAGCATGCCCTTTATTCCATCATCCAAGTCACTGATAAAGATGTTGAATAGCACTGGGCCCAGGACAGAATGCTGTGGCACCCGCCAGTCACTCCTCTCCAGGATGAAGAAGAGCCATTGGTAAGCACCCTTTGGGTTCAGTCAGTCAACCAATGACAAATCCACCTAACAGTCACATTATCTACCCCACATTTTACCAGCTTGTCTGCAAGAATATCATGGGGGACCTTGTCAAAGGCCTTTCTGAAATCAAGGGCTCATTTAAACGGTATAAAAAAACCGTGAAGAATTCGCTAAGAGTTCTAATTGTTTACATGTTTTGCGACTCTAAATCGCCTCTTTCAGAAGGAGGGGTGGGGAAAAACCCATCTGTAGCGTATTTTAGGACTTCGTATTTTTTCCCGTCTTTTTTAAAAAGAACCGAAAAGTATCGCTAAACCGATGATGTGAACTACCTTTGCGTTTTTAAATCGATTCCTAAAAAAGTACTGGAACCGCAGAGCTTTGCCATGATTGGTTGAACTCACCAGGGAGGGGTTTGGACAAGGAGGGGATGGAGGAAAGATCCATCCACTGTTGTTTCCAGCCACGGAAAAGACTGTGAGAGCTGTGTGTGTGTGTGTGTCTTTCCTCCCTCACTCCTTGGTCTCTTCGAGCTTGGCTGCAGCAAGGTGAAGAATTCCTTTCAGTCTCTGTGTAAATGTTCTTCTTCTCCCCTCCCTCCCTCCTCCCTTTCTCTCCCTGTATGCTCCACCAGCTGATCTATCGACAGATCGTTGTTTTGTGTGTGCATGTTTGTGCACGCAGTGCTGGCATGAGAGAGGGAGAAAAAACAGTCTACTGACATAGGAGAAATGCACAGCAAAGAGAATTCTTTTCCTACCATCCTTTGTCATTAATCCTTCCCACTTCCTGGTCTCCCTGCTTTTTAGTTGCTTTCTGGTTTTCTCGCTGAGATCAAGCTGTGATACTGTTGCTTTGTATACAAATCCCTTCTGAGGAACGCCTGCAATTAAAGCTCTTTCAGAGGAACTATTCCCCCCAACAAGCCCCTCCTGCTTCAACTGTGTGTGTTTTCAGTGAGTGGCTTTAAGAGGCAGGCAGGCACGCCCCCTGCACCTTTGCCATCTGAACTGAGAAGCGAAAAAATAAACAACACAACCGAATCCCCTATAAATCATATGAACTATCCGTCACTGCTGCGAAAAAGCGCTAAACCGCAAATTGCCGCATTAAAAACTGTCGTTTAACTGACACCATAGATACACTACATCCACAGCATTCACTTCATCTACCAAGCTTGCAACTCTATAAAAAAAGAGATAAGATTAGTCTGGTAGGACTTATTTTTGAGAAACCCATGTTGACTTTTAGTGATCATAGCATCCCTTTCTAAGTTCTTACAGACTGTTTAATGATCTGCTCTAGAATCTTTCCTGGTATTGATGTCAAGTCCAGATGGGTATGCTGGCTCTTCGCTGCAGCTACCACCGCCACCATCTCCCTCAATCTCCCAAAAGCTAGGAAGCCAGCCCACAAGATGTGATCAAGTCCCTGTGCATGTGACCAGCTTTGGCCAAATGCTGTGGGATTCCTTCCTGCTGCAGCAGAGTAATGGCAGACTGGCAGCTGCAGTGACAGCCCAACATGCTGGAATGGACTCCTGCGGTCTTGCAGGGCCTTGTGTGTTTTTTTTGCCAGCAACAACAGTTTTTCCTGGGTATTTTTAAAAATTGTTTTATCGGGCCATACCCTGTCTTCCCCCATCTTAGCCCTGGGAGTTGTGAAGACTGCCCAGTGGCAGAACGGTGCAAAAGCTCTGCATCATGTGGACTGCAAGGCTCTAAGATGGGGTCAAGACAGGGTAAATTGCCTATGTAAATAAGCCTCAGTCCTAACCTTGAACTAGCATAGAGGCTATGTTGCTGGGCTGGAAGCATTTTGGATCTAGCATAACTCAGTTGCTCCCTCATTCCACCCTCATTTTTGGCTCTTCTGCTGACTGATCTCAGCCAGTAGGATAGTTGTGCCAGCAGAATGATCTCCTGGCTTGATCTTTGAGATCAGCTACCAGAAAGGGGTTATGATGACATAAAGTTAATTCTTCTGGCACATAATGCTTCTGCTGCAAACTAATTCCTTACAGCTATTGACTTTTTATACATATCTTTAGTTAGGATTGCATTGTTAATCTGCAGATAAATTTGATTGACTGTGTAATTATGACATTGAAGGATACATTTCTTAAGAAAAGTTTATCCACTCAGCCATAGCAGACCACTCACAACTGCATTTAAGGGATGCGAAATGTATTGTGACCTTCCAAGATTGCCTCTTAGGCTGGACTTGTGAGAGTTTCCAGTTCACTCCCAACACATTCCTTAAGAAAGAAAGAAAGCCCCTAAATTAGACAAGAAATGATTGTTTAATAAAAGAAAGAGAAAAGGCTATTCTTTCTTCTTTACAACCTATTTTCTCTCTTGGAAATTACCTTAAAAAGTGACAGTTCTGTGAATATTTGCCAATGGCAAGGTGAAAGTGCCAGACATTTAAACTGAAACAATATATCATTTTTCATTGGAAATGTTTGTTTTTCTTAGGAAAATGTCATGAATAAAAAGGAAAATATTCAGAAGATATATCAGAAAGATTGATATATTTTCAGGGCCAGTGCTTAAAGCCAGTTTTTTTCCCCTACCTTTAAACTAAAGATCTGCTGATTGAGAGGGCAGATCATGCATAAAACATACTTTTTATCACAGTTCTAATTGACCAATTTTAAAGATGTCAATTTTGTTATTACTTCTGCACTATTTGAGCTTCCCCAGTGGCTCATAGAACCATTTTGATTCAACTGAGATAAATCATAGCAGGTAATAACAAGTAATTTTATGACTATCTTGCAACAGGGTTTGAAAGGCATTGTTAAGTAGATGAATTAAATGTCTGTGTTTTAAGTGAACATAGCTCAAGACTAAATCCAAAATCCACACACACGCGCACAAAAAGTGATACCCTTATTAGAGAAACCAAATGCAAAACACATGATGCAAACTTTCAAAGCTCCACTGGTTTCTTTATCAGGAAAAAGATGTTTTTAAAAAATAAAGAAAAGTCATGATGTTGGAGTTACAAGCCTACATGCTGTTTCAGATGTTACTTGTGTTGTTGTTCTGATGCAGGTTGTCATGCATCCTACTTCCTGGCCATGTGGAGTTGAGACAAAAGAGAGTAAAATGTAAATCCTTTTTTAAACAGCTTTTGTCTGATGCATCATGTGTTTTATATTTTGATTGACCGATAAAGGTATTATCACCTTTTTGGGGGATTTTGGATTTTGTTTTGTTGCATGGCCAACATGGCTACCCCTGAATGTGTTTCCTAAATTTGAAGATACCTCATTTTGCCACAACAAGGAGTATTCTAAACAAGAGGGAAACAGGGACTGAGACTAAACTCTCTGAGGTTTCTGCCTCCAACAAAAATAAAATTTCTCTTTCAGACTACAATTGGCTAGTTTTACCTATACAACACCTAAAAGTTGTTTCCAGATGATGCAGCACCAAGACTTCTTGAAAAATCCAATGATCTCTTATGAAGCAAAGGAGCTCTTGCTTCATAAAGGAGCAGAGATATGCTGGATGCCAGAGGAGATGCCTCACTTCTGCAAAAGGATTTAAATTTTACTGTCTTCTGTCTTAACTCCCATGGCCAGAAAGTGGGAGTGGACTCTGCCTGCATGAGATCCCTCACCTGAATAACACAAGTGACATCTGAAACAGCATGTAGACATGTGACTCCAACATAGGCACGTTTCTTTCTTCCATTTTTTTAAAAGAATATTTTGCCTGATGAAGAAGCCAGTAGAGCTTCAAAAGCTTGCATCATGTGTTTTGCATTTTGGTTGGCTAATAAAGGTATCACATTTTTGTGGATTTGGGATTTTATTTTGCTGCATGGCCAACATGGCTACCCCTGAATGTGTGTCATAGCTCAAAACATACAGTAATTATTCATTCAGATTGCTACACAAACACACACAATATTATTTCATACACTTCTGTGTATGAAAACTATATTAGACCCTTGTGTGCATTGACCACTGACTGTATTTTAAGACTGTCTACATGTGATATTTACCTGGGAATAAGCGAATAAGCTACCAAAAATAAAACAACCCTCAGTGGAGCTCGTTTTTCAGTTGACATGTATAAAATTATTGTCTCCTACATTTTTAAAGGCCTTTGATGAACTGCTCCTTGCACAGTTATATGTCTGTCTGCTTTCAGGAGATGACATTAATTTTACTTTGGAAGGTACTTCTTCCAGCTCATTGCCTGTATGTTTCCTGTACTCCTAAACCAAAAAGGATGTTTTATTAAAACAGGAAAATGAGCATAATAAATGGTAGCTCTATTAGCAATGAAAAATTGTTCAGTACCTTCATTAAGGGCACAAGCAGAATGTTAACTTTGGCAGCTAATAGGAAATGTCCATTTTCAGCTCACTGGGGGGAAAAAATGTAACACAGGAAATGATATTTACAATTTAATAGGAGTGCAGCCTGTCACTAAAGTTAAGCAACCCAGCTGAATACATTAAGTTGAAGGTTAGTTTCCAAAATACTGCATCCCAATACTGTTTCATTAACTTTAGTAAAGTTCCTGTAGTCTACCTTATAAGTAGGCTTCCAAAGTATTCTATAATGTTTACTTTGGGAGTAGGCTTACTGGACTTTACCAATCATATCATTGCATTACCACAATGCACAAAGTGATTACACATTTTCAGATTTAGCACAAGAATGATATCTCAAATATAGTTTTAAGGGGTGAGAACAGAAGACTCAGGTTGGACAGGCGAGCATCCTGGGATTCTGATGTCCTGTCTATCACACCACCAACCTAACATTCCTTGGTTGTGAGACATGCTGCATGGCCCAAGGGGATCTCAGATTACAAGCAAGCTCCTATCTCCCTATGTGAAGGCTGCCAGATATCCTATCCCCCAGTGTTTTAATACTTTTGTAGCTCAAAATCACTTAGAACATCCCTAAACCATTGCAACTGATAACCATATCAAAACCTATGATATGGGTGAATCTTCACTAAATCATTATATCATACATACCAGTTAACTTTCCCAGTGCAAGAATTCTCAACTGGTGTAAAAATTCAATGTTTTCCTGGGATTAATATATAGGGGCAAGGAAAGACTTCTCCATATGGATTGATAGGCTATTTTCATATACGTAGCCCAAATATTAGTGCCTTTGTCGTGCTATTTAGCTTTCTGTTCCTGATTTCATCAAATTTCAGTGTAAGATCATTCTCCCCCCCCCTCCTTTTTTTTTTTTTTTTTGGCTCCTCTAAATCTGAGCAACTGATTGAGTAAAGAATTTTAGTCCGAATCTCTCAACAGAGAGAGGCCTAAATCTGTTACTCTCAAATGGAATAAACCCATTGACTCCATAAGAATTTTATAAGTTAACATTTATGTAAATTCCATTGATTCAATGGATCTACTCAGACCAGGGGCTAACACTGCATTTAGGCCATATCTATTCAAATTTTGTACAATATTCTTATATAAACATTACCATCTTGTTTTATTTGATCTAACCACGTGGCTTTAAATTTCTCAAAAGATAAAGCATCAGTTTTGAGATATAGATAGATAGATAGATACATAGATTAAAAAGCTTAAATCATGCTTTCACAATATTAACTTTTGGGAAAGAATGAGCATACATTCTTCCAGGCATATTCTGTTGATGACCTCTTTTGCTTCAGGAGCAGATTCTGAAGTGAGTTTTATTGCTGTGCCAATTCTATTAGAACAATCCTCTCAATGGTTTATCAAACCCTGTAGCATTTACATTTGGTGCACTTGCTCCCTGGAGTACACTGTGTCCTATATTGTCAATCTTGTTTCTTCTGCTATGTGAACCTGCTCTCAGCAACAGGAGAGGAAAAGCTCCAGCATTCCCACAGGTTATTCTCCCACTGGACAGCACATAACCTTGAGGGCTGGGCCACCAAAGTCTGCCCCAGGTAGAATGTTTGGTAACTTTTTCCATTTTTGTTGGAAGTGGAATTGACACTTCAGTTCTGGCTGAAGTTGAATTGCCTCCAGATGAAAATCTGGACTTAAAAAGAAGACAGTGACACTCACAGGTGTGACAGAGGTAGTTTGAACACACATTTGCTACACTCAGAGAGTAGGGAAGGGAAAATATGAAGGAAGCTGCCTTATACCAAGTCAAATCATAAGTGTCTAGTCCAATACTGTTTACACCAGGAATAGGGAGCCTCATGCCCTAGGCTAAATCTGGCCCTCTAGACACTTCAGTCAGGCACTCTGGGGTTCCTATTTGGCAATTTCTTGGACTTCGTATGGATTTTTCTCCCTTTGGAAAGGCTGAAATCCTTCTCCTAAATCTTAGTTACTGATAATAAACACTTTAAATTAAAATATGCTGGCATTTTGGGTCCCCTCAACTTTTTTGGTCCCTTCCAGGGTGAGCCACATGTAGTCCCAGGAGGCAGCACACACCCCATGCTATATTTGACAGTCCACAAACTTGAACACACCTGATTTGGTAAGCTAAGCAGCAGCAGGCCTGGTTGGTATTTGGATGGGACTTCACTAAGTTATCGCCAGGGATATCCAGGTAGGGCTAGGAAAGAATCCTGTTGGATATCCTGAAGAGCCATCGTTGGCCTCAATCCAACATCCCCTCAGTGTAGCATGAATATCCATGTGTGGGACTTTGCTACTCTGAGTGTATATCCTACCTCCAACTAAAAAGCCCCTGGCACTGTCCCTCATGGCCTTTCTGTGCTTCACCGCAAGCAGACAGGATCAGAGAAGTGTCTGTCTATATTCCCGGAGTCAGAAACAAAATTATCAGAACCATGCTAGGACCCCTCAATGCCCCAAAAGATCTCAGTGCTGATGTCATCACTTCACACCTGGAGGGTCCCATCATAAGAAAGTAGGTTCCCAGGCCCACTGCAGTTGCTTACTCCTCCCCTCAAAGACTCAACAGGTATGTATGTAAAGATTTGAAAAAGCACATTGAACTGCTCATCCCTAACCTTTGAATCAATGTATAGTGTGAAAACGCAAAAGCCTTGAACAAAGTCCCAAAACAGAGGAGAGCTAAAGGTAGTCTCTAGCCCACAACTAGCTAGAAATACAAGATCTGCAAAATCAAATGCCATTTCTAAGCATGGATGCTTTATTTAAATCAGAAGATCAATTAGATGTCTGGAGAGAATATAATGGTAATTAGAAAGAGTTCACCTTCTGCTCTTCCAGGTTTAAAACTTATTCTTGGACAGGTTGAGCATCCTTAACCCAGAAATCCAAAATGCTCTCAGATCCTAAACTTTTTTGCTGCCAGCTGTTTGCTTTAAGGCAGCAGCAGTGCTCCTGCTTGTTCATCGACAAAATGGAATTGGGTGGATGGCAGTCTCCACAGAGATCTCCTGTACAGAGACATGAGGCTGGAGAGAGACACAATGATCTGTGAAATAGTGGGAAGGGAAGATATGGATTTGTGCTGAGCACTAAGCTTGGATTCCCACCATTTCACAGATCCATCATGTACCAAGGGCCCTCTGTAACCATGGGTTCAATATCTGCGGATTTGAACATCCATGGATTAATGCTGCATATCTTTAATGGTGGCACCCATACCTAAAATAGTGCCACTGCATATCTAAAATGGTGACATCCATGCCTAACATGGTGTTGCTGCATACCTAAAATGGTGGTGACCATACTTAAAATGATACCACACTTACCTAAAATGGCAGTGCCACATACTGAAAATGGTGGCACCTATAACTAAATTGGCAGTGCCCATTGATTAATAAAGGGTTCGACCATGCATGGTGTCATGATGGAGTGACCAACCCATCATGGTGAGTTCATCTGCAAAATCTACAGGTCACAGCATTGGAAAATTCCACTCCCAGTTTTCCATAGCAACAGGTATGGTAGAGGGTGGGACCCTCATTTCCTAAACATGACATCACATCATCTAAACATCATCATCACATCCATGTATCGGTCTTCGGCTCTGACTTCAGATGGTGTCTCTTCTCTCAATGATTGTCTTTGGGCAGCAATGGACTGGAAGAGGAAAAATAAATTGAAGTTGAATCCAGACAAAACGGAGGTTCTCATAGTAGCAGCCCCAAACCCAGGTACTAGAATACAACCTCTAGTCCTGAATGGAGTCACACTCTCCTCCAGGGACTGTGTTTGCAGTTTGGGGGTACTCCTGGACTCGTCGCTCCAGATGACAAATTAGGTGAATACGATGGTCAGGACCGCCTGTTATCAGCTTTAGCTTGATCCACCAGCTGTGCCCTTTCCTGGAAGTCAGGGACCTTGAGACTGTGGTACATGCTCTGGTAACCTCCCGTCTTGATTTCTGTAATGCACTCTACATGGGGCTATGCTCGTGCTTGGCCCGAAAACTTCAACTAGTACAGAATATGGCAGCCAGACTGGTCTTGGGTACATCTAGAAGAGACCATATAACACCAATCTTAAGATCACTTCACTGGCTGCCCATTAGTTTCCGGACCCAGTACAAGGTGTTGGTTATCACCTTTAAAGCCCTAAATGGCTTGGGTCCAACCTATCTTCAGGACCGCCTCCTTCCATACACCCCTCCCTATGCACTCAGGTCCTCTGGGAGGAATCTGCTGCAACCTTTAAAAACTAGTCTCTCCTCGACCTCCCAGAGGACCTATTCGGCTATTGCTCCCAGATTATGGAACGGCCTGCCGGACGAGATCCGGCACATTACCATCCTAAATAGCTTTTAAAAAGCTCTTAAGATGGATCTCTTCTGGCAGGCCTTTCTTGAATAGATACCCGGTCCTCAGAGAGAAAAAAATCTTATTGGTCCAATCCTTATCCAGCTATTTTATTGTGTTGTTTTTAGTATTTATTAAGTATGTTTTAAATGTTTAATTATTTATTTTCCTTGGTTTTTTTCCAGGCTGTGAGCCCGTGCTCTAGAATAGTCTCACGGTGTCACAGCCCAGAAAAAAACCAAGGAAAATCTATGGATGCCGGCTGTGAAAGCCTTTGACTTCACATTTAATTATTTAATTGTATTTTAAGGGGTGGGTGTGATGGAGGGGTTTGTATCTATATTTTAAATGTTGTAAGCTGCCCCGATTGCATTTTGTAGAGTGGCGGGATACAAATAAAAAATATCATTATTATTATTATTATTATTATTATCACCTGACTGAAAAGCCAATCCAAATCTGGAAAGGCAGAACCAATCAAGTCTGACCAAAGGACTTTTAAGTTTCTGAATTCCTTTTTTCAGTGCCACATGTGTGAGACACATGGCTTAGGCCACATGCTTGAGCCACATGGCTGAGACCAGCAAGATGACCAGACATGATAACTGAGGTCGGGGGAGTGGCCTCCTTCATGGGCTTTATAAGATCAAAGATCCCCAATGATATCTGAAGTCTGGGGAAGAGACTTCCAATTGAATGACTCTGAATGACACCACAGAGACGGCTGCATGGACTGCATGATTGTAAGTTACTATTTTCATAGCTTAGAGAATATGTCTAGTTAGCATGCGTTAGGTTTATGATTTGTTTTAATACTATGACTGAATGTATTTCCTGTAAATCTAAGTGGAGTACCTGGAGGAGAGATTCTCCTCCATGCTAAATACTTAAGTGCTTGGAACTAAAAAATAAAGTTTATTCTCTTTTTCTCTACCAACTTGACTCACACACCTGTCGGTCAGCTATCTTGTCTCTTCTCTGGGGAAATAGAGAAGGAGGGGTTGGGGAACAGAGTGAGTTGTTCACTGGTTAGCCAGAGAACTGTCCCAGTTTCCCACTGAACTGGATTCAAGAACGTTCTAACAGTGGGTGGTGGCGACTTCCAACTCAAAAGGGGTTTCTAAACTAGGGGGACCCTTGAGAGTATGTTTTCAGATTGCATTAAAAGTCTGGGCCTTAACACATGGTTTTTGCTAGCCATGGGGGATTCTGGAACCAAACCCCCATGGATGTGAAGGGCCCACTGTATATACAAATATTCCAAAATCCAAAAAAAATCCAAAACATTTCTGGTCCCAAGCATGTAGGATAGGGGATATTCAACCTGTACTTGGGTTGGGAATTATGCAGCCCATGGGTCACATATAGATTACGGGGGTCATGTGTGACCCTTCACACTCAGATTATCATGAATGCCACAAGACCTCTCCTCCCCTGACTTTTTTTAACTAAAAAAGCAATTTTTATCCCCTAAAAAAATAACTCCTTGACCAGTTTTAGCTCTAAAGTGTTTTTTTTTTTCAGGGTGGCACCCCAAAACAGCAGGGTAAGAAGCCTAGAAGTGCCCTCCCCAAAGCTACTGGAAGTTCCAAATGTCCCTTCCAGTCATGCAAAATGGCAGTTATAGCACATGAGGTTAGAAGTTGTCAAAAATGACCCTCCCGTCCCCATAACATCTTCATGCTAAATTCAAAGGTCACACAAAAAAACCCAAAAACAAATAAAGAGTATTGAACAATATTTCTCTCTCTCTCTCTCTCTCTCTCTCTCTCTCTCTGGCTTTTCTTCGCAAACGAAGATTCAGGAAGGACTCATCTCGCACTTTCTGCAAGTGCGCTGATGACTAAAAAGGCCAATCTGAGATAAACAAGCCCGGTTGCAGAAAGCACAGCAGAAGGTCTCCTTGGGTGATGATTCCGGGTTGTGATTCTTTCTGCATTATCATTTCTCTTCAGGACTTGTTCGGCGTGAGTTGTCAAATAAGGATGCAGCATTGTGGATAGTGCGTCTCCATGCCTCCCAATGTGAGGCCAGGGCAGACTATTGCTGGTGATCAATTTGGCTGAGCCTGAGATGTTGTTTCAGGGAGTCCTTGTATCGCTTTTTTGGAGCACCCCTCTTACGCTGACCCATGGTGAGTTCACCGTAGAGTACTATTTGGGGGAATATTGAACAATATTTGTACTGAAGTACTAATTCCAATAGTTTTGACAATGCGATGAGGTGCACTGAAAGCAATGATTTAGATCAAAAGCAATTGTGAAGCTAAGAATTTAAAAACCAGAAAGAAAAAGCTAGTGTTACCTGGTCTTATACCCCTTCCCTCCAATAATTCATAATTTGGCAATATTTGACATTTCACAAGGGATAGGTAGACAAGGGCAAACCAAAAGTGGGTTCAAGTGAAGGTCACCCAAGACCTAACAAAGATGTCATGGAAGTTTTGATTCCTTTTATATTTCGAATTGAGGCCTTTTACATTCCATGATATTGCTTTTACTTCCATATTTTTTTTTAATTTACCAGTTGGTTTTCTCTTTACTCCTTACTTCTTTAAATCTCTTCTCCACTTTCTTCTATTTCAACCTCTTCTATTTCTTTTTCTGTTAACTCCTGTTCTACCTGGATTTCTCGATTTTCTTCTTCTTCCTCTCCTTCTCTCTCTTCCTCTTCAGATTCTTGTAGCAGTCTCTCTTCTATTTGCCCTTTCTTCCTTTTCTTTTCCCTTTGACCTTTTATATCCTTTAGGGTTAATTCAATTTCTTTGTCTTTATCCTCAGCGTTTTCTTTTTCTACTCTTTTACTTTCTTTCATTAATCTTTTACTGAATTCTTTCACTTTTTGCACTGAGTTTATTCTAAATCTTTTATGTTGGTATAAAAATGATAACCCCTCAAGTCTCTCCCATCTATAATTTATCTTATTTTCCATCAACAATTTTGTTAAGAATCGGTATTCTTGTCGCTTTTTCAATATTTGTGGGGGTACATCTTTAAATATCTTTACCTCTATTCCTTCTATTGTTAATTTTTCATCATAGCTCTTCTGTATTATTTGATCTCTAATTTTGGCCCTTGTGAAGCTTACAGCTACATCCCTCGGGATATTTTTTCCCCAAACCCGTACTTTTTAATTGATGGCTTAAGCCATCAATTGATCCCCCCTGCTGTTTTTGTGGTTTTGTTTTGTTTTTTTGCTGGCATAGCCGGTGTGTGAAAATTCACATCTTCCCCCGCCCCATACTTAACCCATCAGTGGCCAGTCCAGCATGAACACTTCCAGGTGAGACGCAACATTCAGGTAAGTGATGCACTTTTTATGACCCTCCCTGGGTAACTTGTAAGTTTTTAAGTATGCTTTTGTGCTTTTAAAAACTTTTTAGTGATTTTTATTGTTGTTTTTTTAATTTCCCACATGATGAAGTCTCACAATATTTCATGGGATTTCAAAAGAGGAAGTGAATGGAGCTCTTTCATTGCTGGAGCTGCCTTTACCCAGATTAGAGGTAAGTGCTGGGGGAGCATTCTTTTGCTGGCATAAAAATGGATTTTTTATGCCAGCAAAAGAATGCTTTAAAGGGAATATCTGATAAAGTCAATACTCCAAAACAAACAGTGAATGGAACATCCATTATCCCTGTGAATGCTTCCCCTTGCACCTTTCCTCTCCCACAATAAATAGGCTGCCATAAACCCATCAACTCTAATGTCTCAGCCATTATAGGCAGTTAACCAAGTCAGAGTTTCCTTTGTTTAACTGTGTGTAACTCATCTAAACATACTTTTACACTCAAACACCAAATTCAGGATACGAATTTGGTATAAATATTACCCCCAAACAATAGTCAAGGTTGTCCAGTGTGCAGTTCTTTTTCCACCATCACTCTGCTGGACTGCCATGGCACCCTGAGCTTCTTGCCTGCGTCTTCTTTGCTGCATGAACCTCTGCTCTTCAGACTGGTAATTATAGCCCATATTTCCCCAAATCTATTCATCTATCCAAATCTTTCTGCTTTAATTCTTTGGTAGCTTTGTGTGGCCTCTTGTGAGCTTGAGTGTGTGTGTGAATGCTTCTGTGTTTATTTTCCAATAAAAACCATTTTTATTTACTTTTAAACTCAGAGTCTCTGCAGTGAGTACTGGTGTACAGAGATGCAAAGTTCCCGCAGGTTACCTGGCCTCTCTCAGTCATACCTTTAAGTGAATTAAAATTTCCCAATTTAATATCGTAATTTGAGTGTCCCAAGTGGGTCCCCATGGACCCCACTGATTCAGGTAACACTACCTTGAAGGTAACAGAAGAAATTGCCAAATTATGGGGGAGGGATTATAAGAAGAAAAATACACCAAGTAGTTAATGGGGAAGAGAAATGAGCTCCAGGGTATTGAAACAGACACCATCCAGAGCTCCATGGTTTATTTTAAGAGTCCATACTATTATTTTGGCAAAAAGAATTCTAAATTGTTAGCAAGAACTGGGAGGTGGGAATGGGAATGAGTGATTTATCACACTTATAACACAGGGGGATATATTCATTGTTCATATACAATTTCTGCAGATTTCAAGGGCTTTTGATGGGGATACTTTTTTAGAAAAATTAACTATGAAACCATTAATAGACAATCAGCCTTCTATTTAAATCAATGAATAAAAAAGGAGGAGAAAAAGGCAGTCATTAAAAAAGGGATCAGTGGAGAATTTTATAAAACTACATATGAAACAAGTGTTTAATACAGCATTGGAGGAGAGCAGGATATCAAAATGTGGGTGAAAGATTCAATTCATTATCATTGTTAAACCTGACAAAGATCATAGTGTTGTGGATTCATTCCATCCCTTATGGCTTGTGGATGATTTGCAGTCTCCCTCACCCCTTCAATTTGGCTGTTAGAATCCTTGACTTCCAATGTAGGTTTGTAATGATATATGCAGGCCATCCCAACAGAGTGTTTGTGGAAGGCAGTGAACCAAGACATCATCAAGATGTTCACAGTAATTCTTGCAACAGACTAAATTCCTACATGCCACAATGTATCCCATCAAACAAGCATTATACCTGGCTTACAAAGAATTGATTCAGTCAGAAGTGTATTCACAACAGTGCATCATGGTATTTAATTACTACTAATTCTCTCTCTCTCTCTCTCTCTCTCTCTCTCTCACTCACACACACAGAGAGAGAGAGAAAGAGAGGTATCCTTTATCAGGTTTCCATAATATTCCATTAGGTACTTATGTTTATGTTGAGATCAGCATTAGAGTGTGACATTGATCTGTTACTTAGTAAATCAACTTGAAAAATGTGTTTTAAGATCATGACAGTGACATTTAGTGAGTGAAGTCCAAGAGGCTAATTCCCACCTCCACACAAAACCTCTCAGCAACCAGAAAGCAAAGCCATGCATCAGCAAGGAAAACAGCAGCCGCTACTAACAGTCTCACATCCTCTTTAGTAGTGCACACATTATAAAATATCTGCCATTTTTAAAGCAAACACTAATTCATTTGAGAAAATATCACCAAAATGTATTTATTCAGAATGTTCTCCAAAACACCTACAGCTTTCACGAGTTTCTAAATACATGAGCATTTGGGTGTCTAAATGCCTCATTTTTAAATTGCACTATTAAGTGATGAATACTGATACACAAAAGGTAAGAGGAATGATTTTTAAGAAATAATTTACTGGGGAAATGTTTCTTAAATCATTATGCTAGTATATATCATTCTGCTAAAGAACAGAATCGAGAGAAATGTTCCAGTTTCTGAAATACTGGGGGAAGAGGGGTCACATATAAAATATGTTTACCTCAATGTCCTGGTCAATAAAATCGTAGCTGCAGTGAATACAATGCATGTTTACTCAGAAGTCCAACTGTGTTCAACGGGGCTTATTCCAAGAAAAGAGTGAATAGGATTTTAGACTAAATATTAAATAGTTGGAGAGCCAGTGTGATGTACTAGTTTGAGTGTTGAACTAGAGCTCTAGAACACCAGGGTTCAAACTCCCACTGGACATGGAAACCCAGTAGGTGACCTTGGGCAAGACATACTCCCTCAGCCTCAGACAAAGGCTATGGCAAATTTCCTCAGAACAAATGGTGCCAAGAAACCCCACTATAGGTTTATCTTAGGTTGCCATAAGTCGGATATGACTTGAAAACACACAACAACAACAAAGTAAATACCTGATTGGAGCCATATTTGGATCTCATATTTCAGAATATATCAGCAGGGATGCCACAATTGGTTAAGAACCACATTTCTGAGAGGTTGGCTAACCTCTCCACCCCTCCTCCCACACCCCACCTCCAAGTTTTCTTCTGTAATTTCCTCCTTTCTGAGGTGTTATTTGCCCAGTTAGTGAAAACATAGACGTACACAATATGTCTATTAAATAACAAGACTGATACAATAACCCATCTTTATTTATATGTATTACAATTCTAATGCTTGTCCCCTTCAATATACTTCCCATTCACACTCACACACTGATGCAATCTTGTTTTCCACTGGTTGAAGGCGTGGAGCAGATCAGTTTCTGCCAGGTGTTTCAACACATCTGCCGTTTTCTTCTTTACTGCATCAATTGATTCATAATGTGTTCCTTTAATAGGGAGCCCTGGTGGCACAGTGGTTTAATGCCAGTACTGCAAAGTCACCACGTTGCAAGTTCAATTTCAGCGGGCTCCAAGGTTCACTCAGCCTTCCATCCTTTCGTAGGTCGGTAAAATGAGTACCCGGTTTGTGGGGGCAATTAGCTAATACACATTGGAAACTGCTTAATGTAGTGTAAATGTGTAAATTGCTATTGTTTAACAATTTGTAAGCTGCTCTGATAGCTTTGTGGCTGAAGAGCAGGGTATAAATACCTAAATAAAAAAAAATAAGCACCAATTTTACTTTAGGGAAAAGAAAAAAGTCACATGGTGCCAAATCTGGCGACTACGCAGGATATTCAAGTGTAGTAATTCATTTATCGGCCAAAAACTGCTTCACAGAAAGTGCTGTATGAGCAGGCACATGGTCTTGATCAAGAATGAAACCATTTTTCCACAGTTCTGGCCTTTTCCTCCTGATTCTCTCTCAGCTTTGTCAAAAGTTCCTTATAATAACGCTGGTTCACTGTTCTGCCTTCTGGAACCTATTCTGCCAAAATTACGCCCTTGATGTAAAAAACAACAACAAGCATGGCTTTGAATGCAGACTTGCTTTGATGTGCTTTTTTTATTGGTGATGATGGTGTTTTCCAGTGCATTGACTATCGTTTTGTCTCAGGATCATACTGGAAGATCCAGGTTTCATCACAAGCGTTGATTTTTTGAAAAAGGTTTGGGTCCATCTCAATTTGCTCCAGAATGTCAGTGAAAATTTCCTTGTGGCACTCTTTTTGCTCTCGTGTGAGAACTCTGGGGGCTATCTTTGCACAAAGCTTTCTCATGTTGATATCCTCATGCAAAATTTTCCACAAAGTGTCTTTGTTCACAGCTTCAGCTATCATTTGGAAACTGAGGAGTTTTTCAGACAGGCATGCAAAAAGCCTTCCTGTCCCACAATCGCCACTCCCACCCCTGTCCGAGAACAATCACCCTCCCCACCTCACTTAACTCCTCTCCCATCATTAACTTCCTAGAATGAAATCCTGCAGATTATCATGAGAAGATGTGAGCCCGGGAAATTAAAAAATAAAAGTAACACAAAAAAGTAATACCAAGCACAAAAACACACTTTAAAATGTACAAGCAACCCAGGGTAATAAAAAGTGTGTCAGTTATCTGCATATCCCAATCTCACCTGGAAATGTTGTGGCAGGGACTGCCCATTGATGCTGGGATCTCACCAGCAACACGGGGCACATTGTCGCACACATGGTAATCTGTGACAGAAATGGAACAGGGGATCTATTGACAGCTTCTCCCATCAATAAAAAACACCACTTTTGACATGCCTGATAATCTCATGAGTCAGCTGTCTTCTTGAACAATCTAGCTTATTTTTTCCACAATTTCTTCAGTTCTTGAAGTGGATGGTCATCCAGGGTATTCATCATCTTCCACATTCTCACATCCTTCTCTAAATCTTTTGTGCCACTTAAACACACATACACAACACATGCAGTCTTCCCCGTAGGCCTCAGTAAGCAGTTGAAAAGATTCCATTGGTGTTTTGTTCAATTTTACTAAGAATTTCAAATTGACACATTCCTCAACTTTTAAACTTTTGCATTTTTCCGGCACATAACAAACAACACAGATGCTTTAAACAACAACTGACAATTAACTGAACAGCCAAGAGTGTTGATGTTTGTCATGCAGGTTCAGACATGTTCAAGGTCACCACTCAAGCATTCACAATGATTTCTCCCTGATTTGTCTGAAAGGTAGAAACACAGTCTCGTTATTTAATAGGCAGACCTCATATTTGTATGCTTTCTTCAATGGGGCACATAATAGGATAAGTTGGGGTGATATACAGTAGGGAAAGGGCATGGGCAAGAGCTAACCCTGTCCCTGAGCACCATAGTCCAAAGTCATTTTAGAGAGGGATGCACCTAGAGGCTGCATTAAAAAAAAACTTTTTATAAGTTGATGTATCTGATCACATACTGAACTGTCTTCAACCTAAAACATTCACAGTTTAGAAAAGTTACTTTTTTAGATTACAGTTCCCATAATCCCCCAGGAAGCATGGCCAGTACCCATGTTGGCCAAAGGATTTGGGGAGCATCTTTCCTAGCTCTGAAAAGAATATGCCACAATAGGATAGGTCTTAGGTAGTAAGTAAGAGGTTCAGACCAATAGAAGTTGGTAGGATTAGGTGATAGTTAGGACTTCCATTGTTTATTTATTTTTAAAAACTTAACTTTGCAGCTGACAGTTTGGACTAACAGGTTTCCCAAAAATTCATCTTCTGTAACACAGACAGCTTTATTGTGGCTAGGAAATCAGTGGTGTCACTAGAAAGTACAGGGGGTACAGACCTCACCAGATGAAACCATCAGAAGGGGTGACAACAAAATGACTGTCTATAAAATTTTTGTGCAGTGTTTCAACAGGAATTTATTATTTTTTATATAAAAAAAATCCCTTGCACCATGTCCAGCCAGGTGAATCTTCCTTTTTGTTCCTCTTCCACATGTAAGTTTTCAGTGACCCTCAAAGTCATGAAGAGATTGCGTAGATTGCTGAGATTTCTAAGGATTCTGTATGGTCTGGAATGGGAGGAGATCCATGAGGGTAACACCATGAGTTATTGCACTGGAAGACACCAACCCTAGTGATGTCACTGTAGGAAATGCAAAATAAAATTTAGCAAAATGGTTCAAAATAAAACAGACTAGATGTCATGTCACCCAGAGGTCCTGACAAGAGTTCCCAAGATGGTTCAAAGTGAGAGATGGTTCCAATTGGGAGAACAGTCTTGTACCTCAGACGTCCAGAAACAGAGAAGGTCTGCTTCTACTTCCCTTTTAAAAATCTAAGCTGAATTAAACTGGGCTGGCCAGTTCAATTATATAACTGTTATATACTCCTAATTACTCCCCACAGTTATGAACAATAAAGAATGCACCAACCTGGTCAGAAATTCTCCTTTCACTGTTGTTGAAAGTGCAATAACACTTAGCACTGAAGAGTAAAGAATGCCTCCGAGTGGGCAGAAGTATTAGGGCTAGATAGTGTGAGTGACCCACAGTCCTCCCTGCTTGTCTACCTATCCTGCTCCCTCTGTGATGTAAACTTATACTCTTAGGGATGTCCCTACCTCTTCTCCTCCCCAGAACTCACTCAGCTCTCCCTAGAAATGTAGCTAGCTTAGATTAACACCAGGAGTAACCTTCCTATCTTAAACTCCTATTATAGGAGTTCATATAATAAAGCTTTCATTTATTTCTTATTGGTGTATTATTGGTGTCTCTGCTCCTTAAATCAGGATCTCTGACTGACTGCTGCAAACATACATTCTCTATCAGCTGTAACCTACTCTGTGTCCTTAAGAGTTTAACTCCCTGAATGGCTATTGACTCTTCCCTAGGGATGTAAATCTTCATATATTTCATTTTTGCAGAGAAGACTGAATAATTTTACCATATTTCTCCTCACTGTCAGAAGGTCCTCAAAAACCTCACAGGGTCTGCAAGAGCTACTCACAGATCAGGACTTATTTGACACCAAAAAAAATGCATGTGGGCTTTTTTGAACACAGAACAGGATGTTCTGTGTAGAAATTGTTCTTTTCTACATAGAAAACCAAGCTTCTGTTACTATCTACCTTGTCTTCTCATATCAATGTTCTTAGGCAACTACAAAGATCACATTTCTCCTGTAGGTGTAAAATGAAGAATAAGTCTTTTGGGTTTACCTATTTTTCCCTCAGATTACCTTTTCTTGTAAAGTCCCAGGAAGCCATATATGTACATCTACCACTGTCTCAATAAGCAGATCCTACCAAAGCTATTCAACTTCCTTCCTGCTTGCAACCAAGCCAATTGGGAGAACAGTCTTTGATTTGAAAGTAGTTGAATCCACCTTAAAAACATCATTATGGCAGCCATTTTCATTTCACAAGCTTCTCATAACCCGGGGATGGGAGGACTGACAGCCTTTGACATACATGTTGAGGGAACTACATGAGGCATTGAACCCCCTAAAGAGAGAGAAGCATTCTTCCAACTGATCATGACAGGACTAGAATGGGAAACTGAAGAAAAGGAATTCTGCAGCAGGAATTGTCTGTCACCCATCTTAGAAAGAGAATGCAATAGTTCAGAAACCTCAGAATATTGCTTGTGTGATGTCTATACACAGCAGTTTTATGTCACTGGCAACAAATAGTACAGTCATGGAGGGTGAAGGCAGCTTGATTTGCAGCACTTTCTCATATAGCAAATCCCAGGATATTTAGCATATCAGCAGTGCTTCCTGACAGTAGCTTCACCTCCAGAAGTGGGACTGAAAAAGGAAGGACTCAGCTCAACTCACCCACCCACCTGCCCACTGGAATATTCTGATATGGAGAGTGGATGATATCACTCAGGGCCAACCCTAACCTGAGATAGGGAGAGGTCATACCTTCCAACATTTCATAGATGAAAATCAGGAGACAGCTGAACAACATCCAAGTGTGGCCAAAAGGATAGCACCAGATAAAAAGAGATCAAAACTTATTAATTAGGAAAAACACACATAACTACTATTTTAATCAGTGCATTCTTGGAATTTATATCCTTGGAAAGTCAGTAAATGCAATATCCTATTTGTGTGTGTTTAAATGCGTACACGTGCAATAGATAGATATAGTATTATAACAATAGACATAGTATTATATAATACATTATTGTAAATTCAAAATGCACTTATTAGACCATGCTCAAAATTACACTTTTTCTCACCGTGAGCTCCATGTCATGTACTTGTATTCCCAGATGCAGTGATCAGCAGTTTCAGAACATTTTATTGGCACAGGAATCCAGAAGCTGCTGTATGGGAGATACAGTATACAATATCACTCCAATGTATACTGACTTTATAAGTATAAATAATAAATACAAAAACCAGCTGTCCCGTCAGAATGCATAGGGAAGCTATTGAAATCCACAAATACATGGACAACTTTAACAGGAAAGAGGAAACCCTAAAAGTAAACAAAGTTTGGCTACCGGTCATGAAAAAAACCAAAATCAAAACTCAACAAATGCAAATGAACTTCATCCAAGGACGGGGGGCTTCTCAGCAGACAATGGACCATGAGCTAAATAGACACTAATCCCCCTTACATATCCTTCCACCCTAAGAACTGAACATCCAACAACTGAATACACAAATTTACATGCTAATCCTCTTCAACTGGGACTCACAGGACTTTTTCGGACAGGGTTTTGTAACAGAAGCAGCCTTGTCCCTGTTGCGAGGCTGCTGCGCTGCAGGGGGTCCGTTTCGGATGACGCTGTGCCCACACCGATACTGTTGCGGAAGTGCTGGGAGGCTGCAATGCCATATTTGGTGATTTCCTAATCACGATCAACTTTCGTGATTAGAAAATCACCAAATATGGCGCTATAGCCTCCCAGCACTTCCACAACAGTATCGGCAGGGAGAGCGTAATCCGAAACGGACCCCCTGCCACGCAGCAGCCTCGCAATGGGGACGAGCCTGCTTCCGTTACAAAACCCTGTCTGAAAAAGTCCACAGTATATCAACCCCACACACCCACATGCCACCATTCTCTGAAGATGCCAGCCACAGATGCAGGCGAAACGTCAGGAATAAACTCTTCCAGAACACGACCTCACAGCCCGGAAAAAACCCACAAAAAACCTAAGTCACCTAACTGTTCTTCTTTAGACATGCATGCTGGAGTAGCCCCACTGGACTAGATTTGCAGAATTTCTTTGACAGGCAACCACTATGGGCTACTACCAGGAAGGGAATCCTACCCTCACTCATTCACTTTTTAAAAATCACAGAGAGTAAAAAATGATAGATGTTTCTGCCCTACTGTGCCAGAGGCAGTAGCTCTATGGATTATTCATCCATGAAAAGGTTGTGCTGTGATTATGGCAAATGTTTTTTTAAACTGAAATACACCAGTACTTAAAGGGAGATGGGAGGAAAAGCACAGTTATTTCTTCAATAATTGTGAAAATTACTGGTGTGGAAGCACTTTGTAACATTTTCTCTAAGATTAATGACAGTAGGCTTTTTACTTTGTAGCTGCTATGTGGCCCTTTTCATCTAGAAGCCTTATGTGTTTGCTAATAGCAAGAGCTTTGATTCAGTTATAGCCACAAATGAATCAGAGCAACAGAGGAGCCAGGGGAAGAAACAAGTTCAATTTCCAAGCAACAGGTTTGCTCCCTCTCTTATGACCAATCCAGCAGAAATGAAACAGACCACCTGCAGTGAAATCAGTTTTTGGTTCTAGCTGATACTAGTTCTGCTCCCTGTTTTGTAGACAGCTGGAAGTGTTCTAAGTCAGAGTGTTTTGAGCACTGGTGTATGGGTGTGTGTTTTAACCAAGAAATTGGTGTGCCGTGAAATAATGGGGGGGGGGAAATATACACGCTTTATGCGAACATTGATATCTTGCCAGATGCTCCTTTTGCTGTCTGAAGGAAAATGGATAAAGAACTGGGGGGAAATGCCATTCATGCATAAAGGAAAACAATGAGCATACAGGAATATCAGTGCGTGCTTTGCAATGTAAATGATGATACTTTTGAAGAAAGAATGGGTTATTTTTTTCATTTGTGAATTGGGTCTAAACATCTTAACTGGAATTATGAGTCAACAGCTTTAATGAACTTTTTGTTTAAAATGGCACAGCTGAAGTAGCTCACTAACTTCAATATGTGTTATTTGGCACCACAAGCTAAGGACAGTCTTTCCATGCCAAGTTTACTATGAACATAATGTACAGTAGGATGCCCGTATCCACTGATTCATTATCCACTGATTCAATTATCCATGGGAAACAAAACAGCACACTTAACATACAGTCTTCCTAGAAAATGTGTCCTCTCTAGCCATTTCCTAGGTCCTCCAAGGCAATTCTATGATATTTTAAACTGGAAGTTCCATTATTTTCAATGGCGTTCACTATTATCCACAGTTTTTGGTATCCACAGGCCCCCTAGACCCAATCTCCAGTGGATGCAGGGGTCCTACTGTAATATTTTATACCTAATAGGCATATTGTGAAAGGTAGAAACCTTTGCATGCTTATACTCACTAATTGTTAGTTTCCTGTTTGCAGACTTTGTTTGTTAGGTTTTACCACACCCATTCTCTTTCTACATCACTCTAATCTGGATTCATTTTTCACTTTTCTTCTCTCTCCCCTCCATTAGGCCATGTATTTGATTATACACAAGTAATTTTAAAAGTAAAGCTATATTATATGTTGTACAAAGAAGACTAAGCTTGCTTCTTTCTCTAGTAGATTGTGTGGGAGGGGTGCATAGGACTGGTTATTGTTCTGGCGGCCCCAGAACCAATCCCCAGTGGATATAGGGGTCCTACTGTATGCACAGAAACTGTTATCACTGAAGAAATCGATAGGACAAGATGAAAAAGCTACCATGAAAGATTAAAAGACAACTGTTTACATCACTAAGTAAACAGGGGCCTCTTGTGTTTTTCTTCATATCCACGTTCATCCAGCTCAAGAATGAAAGTCTGGCTTTGAGGGAAAAGCTGGGCAAACCTGGTTGAAGCCAGTCAATCACAGCCCAGGGAATGCTATGAAGGGAGGCCTACAGGGGAGAAAGGATACAAAAACGGAGGTTTGTCTCCACAGAAGAGAGATAGGGAAAGGATTGCAGAGGCAGTGCAAGGATGGCATAGAGATAGATAGGACAGTCAGCCTGGAGAAAGAACTGACTAGGGTTTTGAGGAGCTGTGAATGATTAAATAGTTCAGGGGTTCATGTGTGATCTAACTGTGTACCATGGGCCCTTCTTATTCACTGGGGATTGGTTCCAGGACCCGCCGTGGATACCTAAATCCATGGATGCTCAAGTACCATTATATACAATGGCATAGTAAAATGGTGTCCCTTATATAAAATGGCAAAATCGAGGTTTGCTGCTTTAAAAAAATATTTTTCAAGCTGTGGATGGTGGAATCCGTGGATGCCAAATCCACAGGCTGACTGCATTAACAAATTTCTACTTGTTTATTCTTTTTTACAACTCTGCCTGGCTGTTCCTGTCAAGTTTTGATACAAGACAGTCTGGTCCCACTTACTCCAGTGAACCCACTGAACATCCACTGGTCCATATAAGGATCACGCTGAGGCCCAAGTACCAGATCCAGGAAGAGCTCTTGAGGGAAAAGGGGTCAAGGTGAGTGACAGGAGTTTGGAATTCTGGGATCAGCTTGGAGGGAGGATCCATCATGCTGGTCCTCTAAGATGTTTTGCAAGGGGGGAGCTTGTAAGCCAAACATTTGCAAGGCCACAGTTCCCCTCATCCCTAATATATGTGGATATACATGCTACAAATGCATGCAGGAAGAGGCCTCAGTCAACCCCAGTTCTCTCGTACATGAAAATGAATGATTCACATATTGTGACTTGCCAGCATTTGAACAGGGTCTATGGGTAAATTTGGTTGCTGTATAACTAGGAGCTATTCCACATGATGAAACACAGGTTGGAGCTTTTGGTGCTAGTTCCACAACAGGATAAAGTTCGTGAAATTCCGGATTACCGTTCTTTCTCATCAGCAGTGCATAATTCACATGAATTCTTGCTTATTTGGAAGATGCGGCCAGTTTCAGATTTCATTAGTTTACACAGGCAAAGGTGGGGGGGGCATGGCCTCTAGATGATTAAAGCCAGGCAGGAGGTGGGGAGGGAGCAAGAAGGGTGTCATGGTGAGGTGAAAATAGACCGTAAATAATGAGCGGGAAGAAAAGCACAAACAAAAGAACGATGGAGCGATCTGTCAGTTGCAGCATGCTCACACACCACCCAAGTTCCCAATCGTCTTCCCTGCCCACAAAGCCTTAAATAAAGACAAAAGAGTGAAGCAAAGCACAAACAAATAAAAGAACGATGGAGTGATCTGTCTGTTGCAGCATGCTCACACACACACTCACACACCACCCAAGTTCCCGATCATCCTACCTGCCCTGAAAGCCTTGAATAAAGACAAAGGAGTGAAGGAAAGCACAAACAAACAAACAAACAAACAAACAAACAATGGAGCGATCGACCGGTTGCAGCAAGCACACACACACACACACACATGCACACCACCCAAGCGGGGGCTAGCCCCATTCCCGATCGTCTTCCCTGCCCCCAAAGCCTTCCTTTGAAACAGACAGGAAGGGCTCAGAGCAGATTTCCCAAAGTGGGCTGCAAGCAGAAGAAGGCGCAAATGGCAGGCTCAATGGATTTCTCTCTCAAGCCCCTCCCTCTATTTGGAGAAGGCACAATGGTCACTCCAACCAATCAGGATTCAGCTCTGCTCACGCTAATTCAAAAAGGTCGCTGCAAGTTCACACAGACATTTGCGAATGGTAAGTTCACATGGCCAATTGTGCGCATTTTTGCGAACTTTATCAAAAAAAAGTCGGGAAAATTAGCGAAAGCTGATACTGCACGACTTATGCATTTTTTGCTCCTCCTCCTTCTGAAAAGGGTGCTGTGGCTTCGAAATGTGTGGGAACTATCAGGCTTCTTGTCACATTCTTTGAGGATTTATTTTGCTGTGTAAATGGCACCTTCGTCTAGGCACTTAGTTACCAATGACTTCCTACTTGAGTCAGGCCTTGCACATGCAGGGAGTTCTTCTCAGATCTGTTCCTATGGCCTTTTTGGATTTGCTCTTTGGGACCTGGCATATCCTGGCTTCGTCCTCTAGCCTGTCTCCTGCTTTATGTGTGGCCTTGGCTTCTCATTTTGATTCATCTTAGCTCCTCAGATCTGATTTCCTTTGCGGAACTCCCTGGCTCAGCTCCTGGCTCCTGATTCATACAGGACAGCTGCAAACAGCTATAGTGCTGACAGCAGTGAGAACACGTTTGTCACAACTTCACATGCTCTGTTCTTGGGTATACCCTCAAAAAGTGCATATGGGCATCTACGAAAAGCAGAAGTGGCCCACACATCATGTGGTATCAAAGACCATTTGCCACTGCATTTAAGTACAGCCCCATACCAAGACCAGTCCTTTTTTCAGAAAGATGCAGATATCTTAAATTCTCCAGCTGTCCTGATTTGGCAGGGACAGTCTCAATTAATCTTCTGCCATTCCACTTTTTCAGCTGCTTTAAAAATATTTTCAGTTTCTCTTTCCTGTTCGACTTTTCCCCTTTGTCCTCAACTTATTTCAATTGCTGCAGACTGTCAAGTTGCTGGGATATACAATCACTGGAATTTTATACTATAAAGAGCTAATATGGTATGCTACAGCCTGCAGGGGCCAGCAATGAGCAGCCAAAATGCAGCTGGCGAGCATATCTAGATTATGTCTGGGAGTCAGGCGTGGAAAGGACATGTAAAAAAAGTCTTATCTGTATGGGAAAATGTGTGTGAGAACCACTAACTGTATAACCCATGACTGTACTGTATCTGTACTGAATAACTATATCACCCCACTCCCTGTCGCTGCACTTGACTTGGATTTAGCTCTCAGACTGTGTGCATTCAGTCTGGGATGTACCGTGCAGGACTGCACTATACATTGTGCTGTGTTATGCTAGGAGTCTCAGACTCACTGTACATATTTCTCCAACATGCTTTAGTAAAGAGAAATAGTTTAGACACACATCTGTGTCTGTGTGCTCATTTCTTTGCCTGATGATTGCAATTCTGCTACAACAATTTTTGCTGCCAGGTCCTTTTGATATGCTCAGAGGCACCAGTGTGCTACCGTGACACAGACCAACTTCAAAGTGCAAAAGTAGTTGGCATCCATTCTCAGCAGGGGAAAGAGGAGAGAAAGGGGTAGAATCTTGCCTTTCCCAGTAGACTTGGGCAAAAGGAAATTTCTGCAGCCTCTCCTAACTTGTGTGTTCATCCTCGTTAATAACTTTTGCCATCCTGACCACACTATGATGTTTATTTGCTACACATGTCCTAGTTTTCATCTGTGAAATGATGGAGGTTATGGTATCTAGAAAACATATTTGCTGGCTGCTTAGCCTTGCAATTTTAGAAGTGCATGTAAAATGCTTTGCATACACTCATACAAAATTTAACATGCAAACACTTCCCTGTATTTCCAGCTTCAGTAAGCATGAACTCTGCTAGCACACCAGCATGAGAAACAGGCCAAAGGAATCAGCCCTAATGAGCTACTGTCCTGAAATCAAATTGTCTCTATAATGACAATGAATGCTATATAAAAACTGATATGTATTGTACTTTCCCATCAGCTTTTCTTGTTCAAGTGACTACAGAATTCAAGTAGCTGCTGCAGAGTGGAGGATTTGTCAGAATGGTGATTATGAGCTTTCATAATAGCCTCTACTGAATGGAGATGGGAAACTCTAAGTAGAAAGAGCTGAAATGAAAAGTCTCAAGTGCTGCTGCTTCTACTCTCAATGGGACAAAAGTGGGAGTGCATGGGGAAAAGAACATTGCAATTATCACAACAGTAGAACGTTATTTGGTTGGGGTTATAATAAAATACAAGATTGGTAGTTTGTCTCTTTAACTCTTGTACAGTATTCAGAATTTTTGATCATGATACATATGCGGAAATAGATGCAGGAACAGAATAGTAACTAGCTATCAGGAGAAATGCTGAAGTCAGTACAGTCAGCCCCCATATCCGTGGGGAATATATTCCAAGACTCCCTGTGGATACCTGAAACCGTGGATAATAGGGAATCGTATTATTTTCAATGAAATGGACACTGGACGTTGATCATAGAATCACATTGAAGGACCTAGAAATGCCTAGAGAGAATTTTTTTTGAACATGGATAAGTGAACCTGTGGATACTGAATCCATGCATATGGGTGTCGAGAGGCATTTTGAAGCCTCATTTCCTGTTAAAGCCTCCACTTCAGAGCTTATAAAAATTATTTGAAGAATCCCACCCCCACCATGGCTACTGGCCATGCTAGCTGGGAGATTCTGAGAGCTGAAGTCCAGAAAAATAACTTTTACAAGTTACTTATCTTTTTATTTTAGCTCCCCAAATAAGATCCAAGGCAGCTCACATAGATTAAGGACTTTATCAGACGCACTAAATATGGCATCATAATGACACCACATTAACGCAAAAGGGTGTGTATATCAGATATCACCCTTCCATGTTTATGTCCTGGCCAAAACCCATCTTATTTTATTGATGGCTGAAGCCATCAATTGATCCCCCTTGGCGCTTTTGCGCCGGCATTGCTGGTGTATGAAACCTTGTGCCATTCCACTCATGTGAATGCAACGTCAGTGGCCAGTCCTGCCAGAATACTTCCGGGTGAGATCACAACATCCAGGTAAGTGGATTTTTATGACCCTCCCCAGGTTACATGGACATTTTTAAGTGTGTGTATGTGCTTTTTTCCAAAAAACACTGTGTTATTTTTTGTTTTATATTTGAATTTCCTGTGTGATGAAGTCTCATGAGAATCCTTGGGATTTTGAACAAGGAAGTAAATGGAGCTCCATTCACTTCCTCTTCATTGTTGGGGAAGCCTTTGCCAGGAGACAAAGGTACGTGTGGTGAGAGGCGTTTTTTTGCCGGCATAAAAATGGCTTTTATTATGCCGGGAAAAGAACGTTTTTCGAGGCTAGTCTGATAAAGTCCTAAAACAAAATGCAGTTTTAAAAAAATATTATAATAAAACTTATATATAATATTGAGTGTTAAAAAAACACTTAATATGCCACCCAATAAAAACAGCACTAATTTAAAAGAAGTTAAAAGCATTTAAAACAGGAAAATGAAAATTTAAGTCCTGCACACACACAAAAAGGCACAGACATTATACAGACACTTCTTCAGCCATCATTTACAAACTATAGACTGAATAATAAAGTTTTTTCCTACCAAAGGAAGGAAAACAGAAGGTGGGCGTATGTAGCCTCTTGCATAGTCACAGCCTAGGAGCAACCTCCAAGGAAACCCTCTCCCATGTCTTCATGGACTGTTCCTGTGATGGTGGCAGGACTGAGAAGAAGTCCTCCTGTGAGGACTATAAGTCTCTGCTGCACTTACACTGTTAATTCTCCAGAAGGATTTTAAGTCTTAAAACAGCTGTGTTGCAAATAGTTCTTAAAAATGCAAAATGATGGATTGGGGCAGAAGCCAATGCGCACTAACTGGGAGTAAGTGCTACTGTATTCAGCCAGACTTACTTCTGTATAAACATGCACAAGATCAGGCTATATGAGTTAGGGATGTGCTGTTTTAAATTATTCATTCCCACAGAAAAGAGCTAATAACTTTATCAATTTTCTCCCTGCTGCTTCTTGTTGTTGTTGGGTGCCTTTAAGTTGTTTCTGACTTATAGCAACCCTAAGGCAAACCTACCACAGGGTTTTCTAGGCAAGATTTCTTCAGGGGGATTTGCCTTTGCCTTCTTCTGAGGCTGAGAGAGTGTGACTTGCCCAAGGTCACCCAGTGGTTTCCATGCCCAAGCAGGGATTCAAAACCTGTTCTCCAGAGTCATAGTCCAATGCTCAAACTATCACACTGACTGTCTACTGAGTCGTCTTTGAAAACTGCAGTTTTCAAAGGCCGTTATCAGATTAGCATCTAAAAATGTTGTAATTCTGCAAATGAAGACAGAGGGAACATTGTAGCATTATAACACTTATTATCACATGTAGCTGTAATCATGCAGAAGAAATGCCATGGAATTATTGCACAAAGATCACTAGCACTTCAAGAACGCTTACTTCCGTGATTTGGCATGAGCTAGATTTTAGTGGTTCTTGCAAGAAGACACGAGTGTGTTTAAAACTCAAAAAAAAATACCATACCTTAATTAACAAAGTAAATGAACACACAAGCACTGAAACAAACCTAAAAATGTGCAAACTAAAGGGGACAGTTCCTAAAAAGAGCATCCCTTGCTTCATTTTCGCATTCTCATCCAGAAGTTTTCACACTGAGGACCACTCATTCATGCTTTAATCTCACAATTACAATGGCACATAGTTTTGCACACAGTTAATAGCACGAGAAGAGCGCTATTGATGATATATTGATGGCTTGTCCCGTGAATGAGAAAGAATGCCTTTTTCACAGCTGGAGCATGGAGTAATAATGTGAAGACAAAGCAGTGCAGTAGCTGGGCCCATTTGCCCTACCCTGACGTTGTAATCCCATGATTTTTGCCACATCTGATAATGTCCAAAGAGTTCTTATGGTAGGGCAGAATGTTTCCCTTACACTCTCATTTCTCCCCTTTCCCCGTGGCCATGTAGTGGAAGGCAGCAGGGATGGGGAGAACCAAAAAGGGATATAGGCTTTGACAATCCTCGCTCAGCCATCATAACCCACTGCACTCCCTGAACAGCATTGGAAGGAATGGGGAACCAAGAGAAGGTTCACTGAGGCTGTAGCCTTTTATTATTCTGGTTCAGCTTCCCCCAGCCCTCCCTAATGCAATATTCCAATATTGGGAGAAAGATGGGGAAGCCAACTGAGAGGATCCTGGGGGTTGTTGTTGTATTATTTCTTACCTGCCTCTCTCCATGAATTGATATAACTGTCCATGATCCTGGCTCAGCTCCCACCTCCCAGTGTCACAGGGAGTTAGGGCAGTCAAGAGAGGAGAATCATTTTCAGAACACCTGCCTGTGTTCTGCATAACTAATCCACATCAATGCAGACATTGCACAGGTTATTGGAATACAGCCCACAACAGTCCCCCCCCCCACACTTGACATTCCTCCTCACTTGATCATTCTCCCCTCTCCTACCAGCCCCTGGTTGTGTTGAAGGAGAAGAAATAGGTGATTCTGAGCCAGGGGAGGGAGTAATCCATAAATCTATTCAAGGACAGGAAGGAAAAGGAGAAAAGGCCTTGTGGAGATTTTCCATGTTGGGGTTTTCAGACACTTGAGAAGCCCCTTTCTCATGGTTTTTCTCCCATTTCTTGAGTTTCTTAATATTTTTTCAATCATCATTGACAAGGCAAGTCGTAAAAATGGAAACAAATGCAGATTAAAACACATACAAGGATAAATTAAAAACATTATGCGTGAAAGTGTGATTGAACAGCCTACAGAACTAAAACTATTTAATACATGCCCATTTAAAAAAGCAGAAGATAAGTCATTTTAACCCCAAGCTTTCTTCCTTTCAGCAATATAATTTAGGGGGTAGGAAGTCACAATGTCACTACTATTGTAGTGAAATAGAGGAAAAGAGGGAGAAATAGCCTTTAAAAAACCTGTCTACAAAGCCCCTCAAAGTAGATTGGTACCAGATCTGTTTCACTATCGTCAGAAAGGATATTGCCCTGCAAACATTTAACTCAATGCATTCTGCCTCCTTCACCACTAAACATTCAGAGACATGTTGGTTATGTCAAGCGGAGAAAGAAAATTCATTGCTGACTGCTGAGGTGTGAATCTTCTGCCTTTGTAGCCTTTATCAGGTTCAGAGAGCTAAAAGATGGTCTATTCACAAGAAAGAGGAGGCAGGGAATGTTACATGGAGTCATATGTGTTCAGCTCACGTAGCTCTCCTCTCAGTCGCTTGTTCTCAACCCCTTCAAAGGTGAGAAATCAAATGAAGCCATTGTATAGCAATTAAAATGGCTGAAATTGCGTTTAGGCGCAGGATAAAAGTTCAGAGAGAAAGAGCATCTGACATAATTCATTACACATATATTGCAGGCACTTACCTGTGTTGCCACTCACAGTAAAGTCCATTATCCTGAGTTGTTGCTTTAAACTGGGTCGATTTAGAACCATTTCATTGGTATGGGCGACGAAACATCTCACTGCACCCACTGGACAAATGCGGTTTTGTCCACAAATGCTCCCCAATATGCCAAGTAGGGGAATGCTTGGAGAATCAGGATTCTTACTCACACAGTAAATGTATTTAGGATTGCAGCCAAAGTAAAGCAATTTTATAGTCCAATTACACCAGCTGAGGTGCTATTGGATATAGCTTTCAGTGCCCATAGTGGTGCTCATCTGTTTCTTTAATGGTTCCAGAGAGATGTGTGTAGAGGCCCTAAACACTGACAAGAAGCCTTTGTACTTTAAAATTTTTGGAACTCCCTTCTATTTTAATGACAGTTAGACAGATATAATTCCAGCTCTGTCAGAACTCTCTATGTGACAGGATCCTAATTCTCCAGCACTGAGCTACTTGTGCTGAGGAGCGTCCATGGACAAAAATGTGTTTTCCTTCTGCCCTCAACCGAGTGGCTTTATCATCCTTATAAATGAAACTGTTCTAAATCAACTTAGCTTTAAAAACAACAACATCTCAATATAATACACTTTTTTGTAAATTATAATACAGTAACATATAACAGTATAATAACAGTAACTATATGTTGTGAGTGGTAGTACAGAACGTTCTAAGAGTGTCTGGCATGCCTCCTATCTGCCAGCAAAAGGAATCATAATCGCAAAATAAGAAATGTTAAGTAATGTACTACTGGCATTCAAGCCATATGCAACAGTACTTCAGCTGGCATAATTGCACTGTTAAATTGCTTTGTTTGGGCTACAATCCTAAGCACACTTAGTCCAAATTGGTCTGAAAAGCATGAATTCTTGCAATATAAAAGCAATATAGGGTTTTGATGGTTGTTGTGTTCCATCCTTTTTGTAGGCTGTTTATAGCTATTTCTTGGATCAGCACCAGGGCTCTTCAAGGTTTTTTAACCTGGGGGCATAGTTTGCTGAGGTGGACTTATCTTTCGAAGGGCAAATTTTCTCCTTTCTGTTTTTTTTTTTTTTTTTTGGTAAAAGAATTATAGAATTAGAGTGCAAATGGGCCATTTCATTGACGCATAGTGGTGCCAGGTTTTCAAAATACGAGCAATAAGGGACAGTCAAAATTAATGACATGCAAGGTTGATAGTCAGGAAATAGCTCCCAAAAATAGTACTCTACGGTGAACTCGCCACAGGTCAGCGTAAGAGGGGCGCTCTAAAAAAGTGATACAAGGACTCCCTGGAACTACATCTCAGGCTCAGCCAAGTTGATCACCAACAATGGTCCGCCCTGGCCTCACATCGGGAGGCATGGAGATGCACTATCCACAGTGCTGCAGCCTTATTTGAGAACTCACGCCGAACAAGTCTTGAAGAGAAACGACAATGCAAAAAGAATCACAACCCAGAAACATCACCCAAGGAGACCTTCTGCTGTGCTTTCTGCAACTGGACTTGTTTATCTCGGATGGGCCTTTTTAGTCATCAGTGTGCTTGCAGAAAGCGTGGGATGAGTCCTTCCTGAATCTTCGTTTGCGAAGAAAAGCCAGAGACGAAATACCAAATGAAAGGTCGCTCCCCTGTAACCATGGGAGATACATTCGTGGACTTACCACAGATATGTGAAACCACGTATAATAGTGAACTACTTCAGAATACCATAGAATTGTGATGGATGACCTAGGGCTCAGTTACACTGCAGTTTTTATTGTGATAGTTTGCGCTTTAGCGCTTTTTCGCACCAGTGCCAGATAGTTTACATGATTTAGTGAGAAATCAGTTGATCTGTTTGTTTTTCCGCTTTGCATTTCACACAGGCAAAGGTGGGGGGCATTGCTTCCCAAGCACATCTGGGGGAAGATGCTGGGAAGATGAGAGGGAGGGAGGGAAAGAGAGAGCGAGAGAAAGTGCCGGGATCTTTCCCTCCTCTGATTACCAGACGAATGACTGCTAAGTTTTCAAGGCATAGCAGGGAGTGCTCCCTCTTCTTCCCAAAGTGTGAAGGGTGGGAGGAAGGAGGAAGCCTTTCAGCTCCGAGGAGCCATCCCCCCTCAAGCCCCCCTTCCCCTCACCCACTCTTCCTCTCCCTCTCCCTCTCCCTCTCCTTCTCCCTCTCCCTCTCCCTCTCCCTCTCTCTCTCACACACACAAACGGGATCACAGGAGTGCGAGGGAGTGAACAGCTAGAGGAGCAGATCTCTACTCAATCTCCCTCCCTCCCTCTCTCTCTCTCTCTCTCTCTCTCTCTCACACACACACACACAGAGGCTAACTGGGGATTCTTCAGCTGCAGCAGCCAAGCAAGCCAGGAGGCAACAACAGTGGCTGGATCTTTTCATTTCAGGCTCTTCCATCTCTTACAAGTCCACCCCCTCCATGGTCAGTCCAACCAATCACGGCTCAGGTCTGCTGTTGTTGTTTCGGGAAGATTGCTGGTAATTCACACAGACTTTTCTGAAATGGTAGTTCACACAATCGATAGTGTGCTAAGTCGTCCTACTTTTCAAAAAAGTTGGGGAAAGTTCTGAAATCCTTTATGATGCTACTAATGGGTTTTTGTGCCCCCCTCCTTCTGAAAGAGGCACCTTTGTGGTGCAATGCGTGTAAACAATTAGGAATCTTAGCGAATTCTTCTCGGTTTTTTTCCATCGTGTAACTGAGACCCTAGAAAATGACTAGAGAGGATGCCTCTCTAGGCATCTGGCATGACTCTATGGTCAACTTCTGGCAGACATTGACCATAGAGTTGCACTGGAGGACCTCCTGATGTCTAGAGAGACCACCTCCAGTGCAACTTTGTGGTCTTCCAGTTGCCTAGCGAGAACCCCCCCAATTGCAGATGAGTGAAACCACAGGTACGAATCGCACATAAACTAGGAGTGACCTGTATTGATTTCAGTTGACTTAGCCATGTGATTCTCTAAAATTAACATACTATCCATATTGATAAATGACATGGTACGTGCATTTCTATCTTTACGAAGGGCCCCCACCTCAAAATGAGGTGTGTGTGTGTTTGTGTGTGTGCGTCTCATTCAATCTATATAAAAGGAAAAGCTTTCCAACACTCAAATACCGGTAAGTGACATTCTTTTTAACAATCCTCATAACAATCTTTATAACAAGGGATACCTGGCAACCCTATTGATGCAACACTAAAACTCTAAAATTGTTTTGCTTTTTTTTTTAAGAAAAGAAAGCAAGGAGGAGAAGAGAAGGTAACATTGTTTCACTATGTCTCGAAATTAAGAAGAAACCCACTTGAGGGTGGGAAGAAAAGGTTGCAGCTACTGCAGGAATTGTCAGAAAGTAGTCCAGAGCAACAAAAAGTTTTGGGACATTTAAAAAAAAATCACCTCTATTTAAGTGACACGCTTAACATGAATGTGAACTCTACCTTCCTAGTCTCATTATATCAAACCAGAGTCAGCTCTGTCATTATGAAAAGTGAAGCAACCATTTCAGGTCACAGATGGCAATGTGAAGTAAACAGCAATTAACTGCTGAAGGTCAGACCCATGTGTACTCCTGCATCTTCATGATTTTTCTCAAATGAAATTGTGAAAGTTCTCAGTGATGTTCTCAATGATGAGATAAGACTGTTGTCAATGATGAAATAAGACTCAACTTCTACTCTTCAACTCCATTCAATTTCTGTAGGTGTGGAGGTGGGGGCAGAGAGGTGCCATCTTTCTTTCTCTTCAGGTGGCAAAATGTCTTGGGCTAGTCCTGAATCAAAGTCTCTTGCTGGGACAAATATGCATATGTAAGAATAGAAATGGGGAAAACTATCTGAAAATATTTCCCCCCCCCAAATGGTTGAAAAGTATGTTTTTCACACATTGGAACCCCTGACAAGGAGTATTCTAGCCTGATGAAAATCTTCACTTACTTTATACAAAATTTGCACATGTTTTGGGGGTGGATAAAACTTCATTTTCTGCATAGGTAATAGCCTTCTCAGCACAGAAAATCATACTTCTGGATAGAAATATAATTTTTCTATGCAGGAAATGCTGATACCTATTTCTGCATAGAAATATTATTTTCTGAACAGAAAATGCTGTTTCTTGTGCAAAAACGTTGCTTTCTTTGCAAAATAACAACACATGTGGGTTTTTGTGCAGAATAAGTCTCCAAATACAACATTTTCTGTGCAGGAAACAACATTTTTTTTTATGGGAAGCAACATTTTTGTACAGAAATATTTTTATGTGCAGTTTTATGCTGTTTCATGTACAGAATATTCTATTTTCTGCATAACAATACCATGTGAAAAATTTGCACAGAATGAGCCTGACACAGCATAGTCTTTGAAATATGAGCAGTTTTCAGAGACTTTCTCATACTGGGAAGAATAGCACTAAAATTATTTGTTACTTCTTTTGAGAACAAAATTAGCAAAGAATTACATCCCTATGCAAAATGTATCAAGTCTGCTAGAAAATCTTGTTAAAGATAAATCTTTTTAAGATCAAAATATCATTAAGATCAACAATATTTACTAGTTTTCAGGGTACTTTTAACAGGATTCTCTTTCGAGCTCACATGGAATGATGGCATTAGGTGAAGGGCTGATAAGAGAAGACAACAGCAGCTATTTCCTTGATACTGCTTAGATTTTGGAAAAGTTACTTTTTGGACCCTAGGTCCCAGAATCCACCAACCAAAGTGGCCATCATTTCTGGATTTTGGGATTTTAGGAGATATAGCCCCTAAATAGTAACTTTTCCAAATTCTGTTTCTTTACAAGATATAATTGCTCAGCTGCTGCTGCTGCTGATGTATTTTGTTTGTTTATTTATTTTATAGCCTGCCTTTGTCCTGGCATGGAACCCAAAGTGGCTTACAATAATTTAAAACAAAAATTCAGCTGTAACCTTATTTTACCAAAGTTATAAAACAATAAAAAAACAATAATTCTATTATAAAAACACAGGATTTAAAACAGTCTAATGCACATTTTAAATGTACATTGTTGTAAAAAAATAAATAAAGCAAATACATTGAAAACAGCACACCACTTTCAAGCACTCTTTTGCCACATTATTTAAGAATCAAGAACTTGCCTAAACAAAAAGGTCTTTGTCCGTTGGTGGAAAGAGCAGAGAGGGGGCCAACCAGACCCCCTGTGGAAGGGGGTTCCACTGCCTAAGAGCAGCAACATTTTCTCCCATGTCTTCACCAAACATGCCTTTGATGGTGCTGATACCAAAAGAATACCCTCCCCTAAAGATATAAAACCTTGGGCCAGCTCATATAGGGAGCTATGGTCTTCTAGAAAGTCTGGGTCCAAGCTGTGAAGGGCTTTAAAGTCATAACCAGAACTGAATTCTATCCAGATACAGACCAGTAGCCAGTGAAGCTGTTTCAACAGAGGAGTTACATGATGCAGCCACAGTCAGCAGCCTGGCCACAGCCTTTTGGACCTACTGTAGTTTCCAAAGAGTTTTCAAAGGTAGCCCCATGTAGATTGTGATACAGTAAACCAAAGGGGATATCATTAAGGCATGTAGCCATATCTGACATATCCAGGAATGAGTGCAGCTGGCACATTAGTTTTACTTGTGTAAATGCACTTGTGGAACTTGTGCACCACTGAAATCTGGGCATCTAGGCTCATATCTGAGTCCAAGAGCACACCCAAGCTGCAAACCTGAGATTTCAGAGGCAGTGTAAACTCATCCAGCACAGGCTAAATTCCTGTTCCCTGGTCTGCATTATGACTGGCCAGAAGCACCCCTTTCTTGTCAAGAGTAAGTTTGTTTGTTTACTGTCATCCAGTCTTCTAATGACAAAAGATTCAGAGAAGGACACGAGCATGTGGAAGACGTTGAATGCCCTGGACAACCTTCCACTTCAAGAACTGAAGAAATTGTGGAAAAAAATTAGCCAGATTGTTCAAGGAGATGGCCAACTCAGTGTCCGAATAATAGCTGAAGCCATGAACATTGACAAAGACACTACATTGAAAATTTTGCATGAGGACCTCAACATGAGAAAAGTTTTTGCCAAGATGGTCCCTAGGATTCTCACACCAGAGCAAAAAGAGTGGCACAAGGACATTTGCACTGATATTCTGCAGCAACTTGAGATGGACCCAAACCTTTTTCAAAAAATCAATGCTTGTGATGAAACTTGGATCTTCCAGTATGAACCTGAGACAAAATGACAGTCAGTGCACTGGAAAACACATCATCACCAGGAATAAAAAAAGCACATCAAAGCAAGTCCACATTCAAAGCCATGCTCATTGTTGTTGTGTTTGTTTGTTTGTTTTGACATTGTGCACGATTTCATAATCTTGGCAGAATAGATTCCAGAAGGCAGAAGAGTGAACCAACATTATTATAATGAAGTTTTGACAAACCTGAGAGAAAGAGTCAGAAAAAAAAGGCTAGAACTGTGGGGAAATGGTTTCATTCTTCATCAAGATAATGCGCCTGCTCACACAACACCTTCTGTGAAGCAGGTTTTGGCTGATAAACGCATTATTACATTTGAACATCCTCCATATTCACCAGATTTGGCACCATGCAGCTTTTTTCTTTTCCCCACGATAAAATCAGTGCTTAAAGGAACACATTATGAGTCAATTGATGCAGTAAAAAAAAAAATGGCAGTTGTGTTGACACAGCTGACAGAAACTGATCTGCTCCTTGCCTTCAACCAGTGAAAAACAAGACTACATTGTTGTGTGAGTGTGAACAGGGAGTATATTGAAGGTGACAAGCATTAGAATTGTAATACATATAAATAAAGATGTGTTATTGTATCAGTCTCGTTATTTAATAGACACACCTCATATTTCTGTCCCACAGTCTCATTCAAGAACCCCTGGTTCCTGGAGTTGGGAAACTATCATATGCTCTAGAACCTTGCCCTAAAAGGGAAATTGGAGACTGGACAATAATTCTCCAGTATGGTTGGATTCAGGGAGGATTTTTTCCCTTAATAGTCCATTAAAGCCTCTTTTAGTCGGGGCAGAAACCTGCCTTGACACAATGAGGCATTCACTGTTCCCGTTACCCACTCAGCCAGTCCCCTTCTGGATACTTTTAAGAGCCAGGAAAGGCACAAGTCCAGTACACACATAGTGGCTCTCACGTCTCCAAGGATCCTGTGCACATCCTCAGGTTGCACCAATGGAAATGTATCCAATAACAGGACAAGCAAGAGCCAATTTTATATCTATAGAACCTGTATCAACCAAAGCATCCAAGTCAGAGCAGATTCAACTGATTTCATCTTCAATGTGTTATGTAAATGTTTCACAGCAGGCTGCTGAGTGATCTATATCATGCTCTTGTGGGACAGAGTGTAAATGGCTCCTGACCACTCAAGACAGTTCTGCTGCACCATTGTGCTGTGTTGTAGTGGCAGAGAACAAAATTTATTTGCTGCCACCACCACCAGGGCATAGACTTTCCCATGAGCTCTGGCTCGAGTTCAGTCAGACTCACCCCAAGTCTTCTGCCATTGTTGCTTTAGTCTCCTTCCCACTTGTTTTATTACCACCAGATCCCTAGTAAACCAGGGTGCTCACTTGGATCCACTCTGTGAGAGGAGGCAGTCGGGAGCAATTGTGTCCACATCCCCATCCAATGTTCATTGTGTTCAATGAAGTAGCATTGGAGGCAGCAAAGCCACCTCAAAATACACTTGAATGCTACATTTAGAAACACTGCAATTTTAATGGCTCTTCTTCACCAGCTGGCTGTGACCACCTCCTACTGTGGAGATCCAAGAAAATCAATGGAGCGATCATCTTTGGTGTACTGCATGCTGCAAATGCTTAAGAGCTTATCAAACTGAAGCACCTGTTCACAACAGTACAAAATCTTTATGACAGCTTGTGTCATACAGTATTTGTTAAATGTGTTTTTCAGTCCAGCCATTAAGTCTCCATCCAGAAAGAAAGCTCCATCCAAACAATATTCACTGTGTGAACTCAGGTGACCTCTAATGAAATTATAACTTTCTTTGCTGAAGTCGTAATGGCATATGTTCTTCAGAGAGGTGCTTTAAGATCTTTCTGGTCTGTGCAGTCATTTTTATAAAATAATATTCCTGCTCAGCATGTTGACCCTGGATCTCCAGGGTTATTACAGAAGGCTCAAGACACTCATCAGCAAAAGATAACTAAAAACTTAACTACAGATATTAGAGAATTTATACGAAGCATGTCCCAGAGAACTAAAGTTTATACATCATAGTTTAGGAAAGACCATTGTAAATCAAAGATGCTGATGTGACTTGCTGTGCCAGCATGTAATGCTTAGAAACAGTACACCAAAAAACCATATGGCCCTCAATTGCATGCTACTTAAAGTGGTGGTCCATGAGCTGGTGGCAGTCTACAATCCATCATCAGCTTGATCCACAGAGAGTTTCCATCTTCTGTATTATTCTATGTATTTTCCCCCAAAATCTCTTTATAATTGTGCACCCCCACCACATATGATATAATGATCCCACTTCCTTTTCACATCTCCAACATTTTTTGCTTTTATTTTTGTATATTTTATTTAATCTAACTGGCATGAGGTACTACCTATTTGAAATCTTAACAAAATTTTCTTTTAGATCTTTGTTTGCCATAAAACGATTTGATTTACTCCAGGGATTCTCCCATTCCATCAGACTTATCGTTTCTCCTATGTCCTTTGCCCATCTCACCATTGATTCCTTAATTGTTTCTTTCTCTAATTCCCTTTCCAACAAAAGATTATAAAATTTCATAATTTTTTTTCCTTCCTTTATCCCAAATAATGTTATCAATCTCATTATGTTGCCTCTCAAAACCATATTTAGTCTTATCTACTCTATACCTATTTTGTATCTGATAATAAGTAAACCATTGGATATTATAACCTTGTGTTTTCATTTCCTCTTTTGTCTTCAGTTGATGCTCTTTCTCATCAGTCCACTTTATTAACTCTTTATATCTAATCCATTCGTCCTCCTTTAGCCATCTTTCGTGAAACGCTTCTACCGGGGATACCCACATGGGTATACCGTCATAAAACTTTTGCTTCACATTCAACCATGTTCTCAACAGAGGTCCCCTCACCATATGATTTATGAATTCCTTGTCTATTTTAGTTTTCCCATACCATAAATAAGCGTGAAGTCCAAACTTTAAATTACAACGTTCAAGATTTATCAATCTTGAATTTTTAAGTTTTAAGTCCTTAGTCCATTCCAAAAACGGCTTGTCATTACTCAAAATTATTAAATTTTGAAATAAAAACATCATTCTTGGCAATACATTCATTTTTATAGTTGCAATTTTACCTAACAAAGATATATTCAACTTTTGCCATCTTTTAAAGTCTTCTTTTATTTGTTTCCAAGTTTTCTTATAATTATTCTCCTACAATTCTCTATTTCTCTTACTTATCCATATCCCTAAGTATTTTACCTTATTCGCAATCTTACATCCTGAGTTGTTTTCTAATTGACTCTCCTCCTCTTTTGTTAAATTTTTTGGTATTATAACAGTTTTATCTTTATTAATCTTGAATCCAGAGAAATCCCCATATTTCCCTATTATTTGCAGTAGCTTATCCATATTGTTTAAAGGATCCTGAAGAACCAACAGTAAATCATCCACGTATGCTAATATCTTATATTCTTGTCCTTTATATTTCAACCCACTGGTTATATTATCATCCCCGATTTCTTTATTTAGGATCTCCATGGCCATAATAAATAATAATGGGGACAGAGGGCAACCCTGTCTCGTGCCCTTCTGTATATTAATTAGATTCGATCTTTCACCATTAACTAGTAAATATGCTTTTTGGGTTTTGTAAATTTGTTCCACAAATTGATAAAAGTCTTCCCCCACTTCTATCACTTTTAAGACTTCTTTCAAAAATGACCATCTTAGATTGTCAGAGGCTTTCTCTGCATCCGGCAGTGCCTTCTAAAGTATATTTTCAGTGATAAACTTCCATTTTCCACTATGTAAATGCCGGGAAATGCAGTGATGACAAACATAGTCATAGTGGTGGGGAGAGTGGAGCTACACCTGAGTGTCAACCAGAAAGGATGCCAGCTCTTGCACTGCAGAAACTGCTGACATATGATTGTAGCAGATGCTTCCATACAAAAGCTCCAAAGAAATACATCCATCAATGCAAATTAATTTCCAAGGAACCAGCTCAGCATAGTGATGTGAGTATTGGACTACAACGCCAGAAGACCAGGATTTGATTCCCAGCTCAGCCATGGAAAACCACTGGGTGACCTTGGGTAAGTCACTCTCTTCCAGCCTAAGAGGAAAGCAATGGCAAACCTCCCCTGAACAAATCTTGCAATAAAACCTCAAAATAGAGTTGCTATAAGTCTCCATTGATGCCCCCTTGTCGTGGGAGAGAGGCTTGCCTACCCTAATGATGTTTTGAGCTATGCTGGCAGTGGCATAATAGCCACCGGTAGGGTCTCCCATGCCAGACAGGTCAAAACCAAAGGGTCTGACAAAGAGCATCAAAGGGCAGGATGGGCTCTCTAGCCTTATGACAACCGCCTAGGAGAAAGAAAACTCTAATCCCAAACCCAGGCAGATGGTGCTCATCCAACCCTGTAAGGTCAACCATCTAAGAGAAGGAAACTCTAATCAAACCTACATTCCGAGCACCTCACTGCTACCATCCATGCTTGCAAGGCCACAGCAGATGAACCTTTGGTTTAAAGGGTGAGGTCAGTTCTGTGCACGCTGCACTCCACCAGTAAAATCCATTGCACAGGCTCAAAGGACAAAAGGAATAAGTCAATGTGAAAGTACCAAAACCAAGAAGATTCCAGTCTAAGTAATCAAAAATAATTTGGATAGGAAAACTTTATGCTAAGACCCTGAAAAGATGGTAAAACCATTCTTACCCTGTAGTAGATCTTGCATGGTCCATTACCAGTGTCAGGATAATAAAGTATGTTCACCTGATGCAACTGACATGGAACTGCAACTGACCATTCTTTAGTGTTTATTCCATGTCTATCCTGCTCCAGCCCTCCAAAGAACTCAATGGAATATCAATGCCTGAGCTTTCAATATACATTTCAATTGGAGTTTCCTCCATCCACCAATGCCATTTCTTTAGCCCTGTTTTTCTTTTCCTCTATTTTCTTTCTTATTGATTGATTTATTGAATTTATATAGTGATCACCACATCTAAAACCATAGTTGTTCGTGCCCTTTTATATTTACTTATTGCTGTTTTATGAATTTTAATTATGAGCTCTTGCCTTTTCATCATTTGATTGTTAACCATCTTGGAATGCTCCGCTGTAATGAAAAGGGAAGGGATAACACGCTCTTATTAAATAATTATTTTCTATGTAGCTCACCAGTAACTACTTACAAGTAACTCATTGGCTGTAGTTAATTCCTTCCCCCAATGACAAAGGTATAACTATGTTGCACTATGTCTGTGACTGGGGCTGCTGCCACACTGCAGAAATAATGCAGTTTGACACCGCTTTAACTACCATCAATGCTATGGATTTCTGGGATTTGTAGTTTTGTGGGATATTTAGCCTTCTCTGTCAGAGAGCTCTGGTGCCACAACAAACTACAAGTCCCAGGATTCCATAGGAGGGGGCTATGGTAGTTAAAGTGCTGTCAAACTGCATTATTTCAACAATGTGTCAGCAGCCTTAATGAGAAACAACTGCAATCCTTTTACAGTGTAACTGTAACTTATAGTGACAGGGTATGTTCCCTGACTAAACAGAGGAAGAAAAATATCACACAGTTCAAGTGCTGTCTCATGCTTGTATCATATGCTCTGTTGCAAGTCCTATGAAAGCAAAGATGTGACAAGTGTAACAGATCATTTTAAAAAAAATAACTTTCCAAACTCTACCCATTTGTAAATAGTAAATAGGCACCTCCCATGTTCACTCTTGGGAGTAGATAAAGGGTGGATACCCTCCACATTTTTCTACCACCACTTTACCATCACAGTTTAATCCTCCATAAAGAACAATAGTTTGTTTATATTACACTTTGTTGTGTATAAACAAGATGTACCCTCATAAAATGTCTAACTGTCTGGCTACTATAAGCTTGTTAGTCTCCATGCATTAGAATTCTGCAGACTCATCTATTTGACACTGGAATGGCCAGTGATTATTTTCAAATGGAAGCACATAAAAATTCTACCTGCCCATGTCTACCTAAAGAAATTGAATTTTATCTTCTGCAAAAACCGACATTTTGCAAGAATGTAACAATCAGCTTGTGACACCTATAAATGTTACCACCTTTTTATCACCAACTCATGCCTCCTATTTCATGGTGATAAATGACAGCAAAGAGTGCATTTCACTTTGCAGTCAATAAGAATCTGGCATGTTCCCTGAGCAACTTCCATGTCACACCTTGTGCATGAATTTTAACCCTCAAGACCTGTGGTCATCATATATTTACAACCTTGCCCTTTTAAAATTGCCTGGAAAGAAATGAATTCAAGCCTTTGAAATATTTCTGCAGAGGTAAGTACAATGTGCATTCCTCATTTTTAAAACACCAGTATTGGAGTGACTCATAATATTTTACAATAAAATGTAACATGTAATACTGTACTATTTCCACCTTTTAAAGCTCAGGTCTCATTAGCTAATCTACTGTACCTAGATTTACTAGGACCTATTCACAAAACACACTTATAGGACTTTATCAGACACCATAGGATGTTAATGTTCTTTTGTCGGCATATTTTAAAATGTTTTTATGCTGGCAAAAGAAACACACAAACCAGACCTACCTTTGCCAGCATCAATGAGGTTTCCATGGCAGTAATGGAGCATGACCAAAGCTCCATTTACTTCTGGGGTTGAGATCTCACCGATTCTCACAAGTGTGGGAAATTTAAAAATTAAAGCCAAATAAACACACTAAACGTAGACACAAGCACAGAAACACACTTTAAAAGTCTCAAGTACATGGGGGGGGGTGTCATCAAAAGAGTGTCCCCTACCTGGCTGTCATGTTCTCACCTGGAAGTGTTTGCCCATTGACACTATTCACATGAGTACAATGGCACCAGGCTTCAAACACCAACAACAAAGCACCACGAGATATCAATTGATGACTTGGGCCAGCAATAAAAAGGAACAAGTTTTGGACAATATACGATTGAGAAAAGTGTCAGGAAATGACATGGATGTGACCACAAGATGGACCTGTAAGCTTAGTAATGTAAATAGGCTCCAGTGGCAGGTGTGTGTGTGGAGTCAGCACTTGAGAGTATGCACACTTGAGATGCCTGATGTAACAGGCATTGTTTAACTACCTATAAAAAGGAGATGGGAATTATCTCCAGTGTGGGTTTGTTCTGGATGGTGGCTGGCGAAGCAGTTTGTTGGTTTGAGAGAGATTTATGAGTACTAGAGATGGCTGTCCTATACTCTGTATATATTTTGTAAATATATTGCAAACAAAGATTAAAGCCCTCAAGTTGAGTGAAGGCTGGCCTTGTTGCTGCCTTTATTTGGCAAGCCAGAGCTCAAGGCAGTGTGCTGGGGTGAAGGAATTTTTCCTTCTCAGCCTGAAGTCTTTTTTAGAAGTCTCTCCAGAAACCTTCTCCTTGGCGTCCTGTTGATGTGGAACAACTCTGCAGGTGGTCGTGGTGGACACAGCGCATCTTTCTACGCCCCAACAAAAAGACAATGTCGTCTGGTATATGCGCCCTTTCGTGATCATTAGGCGACCTTATGATGCCATATTTGCTGCATCTGATAAAGTCCATAGTGCTATGATTCCAGTTTAACCTCCATAGTTCTATAGTATGGACTCCTAGGACTGGCAGTTTAGGGAGGTGTGAAGGGCTAAACCTTGGCTCACTCCCCTGAACCCCAGATTAGATCCCCTGTAGAGGTAATCCTGAGTAGCCTCACTCCAGGATGCTCCCTAGAGACCCCAAAAACCAATCTAGCCACCACCCCCCACTGAGTTAAACTGGGAGGTTCCTTCCCCTTGGGAACCCCCCCCCCTTTTCATGCACAATGCAGTGGGAAAATTGTGCATAGTCTCTGATAACTAGTGGACTCCTTGCCACTATAGAATCAACTAACTCCTTCCTCTTAACCCCAGAGAAAGACTCAAAGTAGTATGATCAAGAGATAGGCAGATAGAAGCATCAGTTATAGGAAGATTAATAAGTTTACTTTATTCAAGTGAAATCAGTCATACAATCTCACATGAGGCAGGATTCTCCCATACCTCAGGCAGGCTTAAAGTTATAGCAATCACAGAGTATTAAAATCAAAGCATTCCATTACACAAGTTACATTCAGTTACTAATTTAACTACATCCAACCAAAGTAAATAAATTAAAAAGAATTTCCTAAAGCAACTAAACAGGCCCTAATTCCTATACAATACTTGCAGTTTGTTGCCTTCAGATGGTATTTAGGCCAGCCGGGAGCCAAAGCCAGATGGGGGATGGCTTGCTCTACCAGCCATATCAGTCTTTGTTCACAACCACATAACCATTCTTTTTCTCTCTCAAAATGGCACCACACAAAAGCAGTTATATCTTAGAGTTCCCAGGTCTAGAGTTGTGATTGGCTATTTCAGGTCAGGTGGTGTGATGTCCTGATGTCATCTCATTAGCTTCTGTGGAGGTGGAGTTTTAGACCCTCCCTTTCATTAACCCTTTTCTTACCTGATACTATGCTGGCAAGAGGATCTGTTTACATATAAAGGGAGTTCTAGTTCTCAATCAGAATGATGGAAGTTGCACCTTAAGGCAGCATGATGGGACTCCATCATGACAGGAGGGTCTTCTAGAATTCTGAGCCAGAGTGCTTGAGGGCTTCACCAAACAAGAAACCTCAGGATTCCATACAATGGAACTATAGCAGTTAAAGTGGAATCTCTCTGCTTTTCTTTGCAAACGAAGATTCAGGAAGGACTCATCCTGCACTTTCTGCAAGCGCACTGATGACTAAAAAGGCCAATCCGAGATAGATAAGTCCAGTTGCAGAAAGCACAGCAGAAGGTCTCCTTGGGTGATGTTTCCGGGTTGTGATTCTTTCTGCGTTGTCGTTTCTCTTCAAGACCTGTTCGGCATGAGTTCTCAAATAAGGCTGCAGCATTGTGGATAGTGCGTCTCCATGCCTCCCAATGTGAGGCCAGGGTGGACCATTGTTGGTGATCAATTTGGCCAAGCCTGAGATGTTCTTTCAGGGAGTCCTTGTATCACTTTCTTGGAGCGCCCTTCTTACGCTGACCCATGCCGAGTTCACCATAGAGTACTATTTTTGGGAGGCGATGGTCCTCCATTCTAGAAACGTGCCCTGCCCAGCGCAGCTGTGTTCTCAATATCATGGCCTCAATGCTGGTGATCCCTGCTTGCTCAAGGACAGCAACATTTGTCACATAGTCAGTCCAGTGTATATTTAGGATTGTGCGTATATAGCGCTGGTGAAAGCGTTCAAGGAGTCATAAGTGGTGGCAATAGGTGACAGCACTATAATTCTATAGTGTGAATGGGTCACTGTTGGTAAACACTTCCAGTTTCTATAAACAGGTACAATAATCTGGTTCATTTTTACTGTAAAACACATTGTTACATAAAGAGACCCTCCCCCCCACCACCACCCAGGCCTCTTGGATAAAAGTATTCTCAATATTCTCTGTGTTTTGCTATCTAAAACTAACTACAGTTTAGCCATTTTCTACAAAAATATGTAGTTAATTTCTGTTGCTTTATGGCCCATTTTAAACCAATATGAAAAATATAACATTTAAACACTGTAATAAAAAAGGGGTACACTTTTGTTCAAATAGCCTATTTCTACATAAGCACATCTTGCAGCTCTATTAATTCTAAATGTTGTTAAGTGTAAGTGCCTAGATTTACAAATCTGTATAAATTATACATGTATTTGTAACAATTTCCAAAGAGGTAGCTGAATTTGCCTGTTGCAGTTACCAAAAAAAAAGGACTATCTTGTGACTGCTTAGATATTAACGTACTTACAATGACATATATTTCCGTAGACTATAGTCCCTTCATCAGATGCATGAAGCATTATCCTGAGATGCATTATGCAGACACACACATACACATTCAATTCAATCTTCTCTAGCTTGAATTGGGGGAAATAAATGGATATGAATACTTTCCAACTGTCAGCTCTCAGTGCAGTCCCAATTAATCCTGCCATCCCACTTTTTCAGCTGATTTAAAAATATTTCAGTTGTGTCTCCTCTTCCCCTTTTACCCCTTTGTCCTCTACTTACATCAATTGCTGCAGACCAAGTTCAAAGTTCAAAAGTAGTTTGAAATCAATTAACTAAGCAGGGGAGAGAACAGGAGAGGGCTCAGTCAAAAGCAAACTACTGCAGATTCTCCTAGCTTGTGTGTTCCTCCGCATTACTAACTTTTGCCCTCTTGATCACACTCTGGTCTTGCTTGGCCACATATCTCCTGGTTTTCAGCTGTGAAATGTGGAAGGGTATGCTTATGTGAATTACCATACCCAATACCAAGACGGTTATGTTACTAGCAATGTCTGCTTTGTGAATTATCACTGCTAAGAACATAATTGTCATTGTTTATACTTCCTGCATTTTATTCTGACCTTGTTTCCTCAATCACGTCAGACTAGATGTAATTGTGTGCCATTTTGTTGAGAAATTGTTAACCCCCTTCTCTATTAAACATTTAAAAAAAAATTCCTATACTAACTTTTTGCTTTCTTCTTGCAACAAACATCCTTCTAATCATTCACCTCTTCCAAAATGACCATCTGTTTCATGGGCATCTAAAATCTTATTGCCTGGCCTCAATGGAAAAGAAAGTCTTTGTCCATTAAATTCAAATAAACACACTAAATGTAGACACAAGCACAGAAATACACTTTAAAAGTCCCAAGTACACAGGGAGAGTTCCTAAAAAGAGCATCCCCTACCTGGCTGTCACGATCTCATCTGGAAGTGTTTGCCCATTGATGCTGGATTCACATGAGTTAGAATAAATAAAGGGAAAGTCCTGCTGTTTGGAAAGCAGCAAAAGAGAAGAACAGGGGAGTTAAGAAGCAAGGAGACAAGAAACAGATAGAGTTTGGAATGGTTGGGTTTTGGGGGGATTAATCTCCCAGCACTCCAGTGGCCATGCAGGTTGGGGGACTCTGGGAGCCATGGTTCAAAAAAGTAACTCCAGTAACCTGGAAATAGGCACATGGCATTGAGAGCTAAGAGTCCACCTTGGGACTGAAAAAGTATGAGGTAACCAGAAGGTGTCAATAGGACTAGCACTATCTTAGAAAACTAGCGCATTTCTTAAAAAAATAATAGTAATAATTGTGTTTTCTACAAGGCTCCACTGTACCCAGAAGCTCCAGGGACACCATTTCTGGGGGCTCATCTACATGGGCCAGAATATGGTGGCTTCTTGTATATTCAGTGTATTCTGCCCACGGATCTGGCCTGTTTCTTGCTCATTACTGGCACAAAATGGGATGGAGCCCAGACTGCCATGGCAGCCTGACCCTGCAGCAGCCCCCACCACCCGTATCCCACTCGCCAGATCCAGGCCAGAGGCCTACAGCACATGAGCAAAACCCCCTGCTTGTGACCAGCCTGGTCACATGTTACAGTCCTGCTTCATGGATCTGGAGAGAGTAACATGGACAGCAGCTGTAGCAAAGACCCGGCATGGCTGTAGGGCCTCCTGCAGTCCCATGGGGCCCAACCCTTTTCTTCCAAAGAGAATTTTTCTCCCAGATATGTTAATACAATGGTGTAACAGGCTTTACCCCATCTTAGCCCTGTCTTTCCCCTGTCTTTGTCCCAGGAGTCCTCAGGACTGCCTGGGGGCTAAATGGGGCAAAGATCCTGTGTCGTCAGGACTGCAGGGCTCAAAGACAGGGACAAGTTGGGGTAAATAGTCCATCTAGACAAGGCATTGGTCTCTATACTATTGTCAGAGGAGAAGCAACACCTTCACTTCAGTGAACTTTATAAATGGTCTAAGGCTGAATAACCATGACCACTAATCATAGAATCATAGAATCATAGAATTGTAGAGTTGGACGAGACCATAAGGGCCATCCAGTCCAATCCCCTGCCATGCAGGAAATCACAATGACGGCATCCCTGACAGATGGCCATCCAGCCTCTGTTTAAAGACCTCCAAGGAAGGAGACCGTACCACACTCCGAGGCAGTGTGTTCCACTGCCAAACAGCTCTTACTGTCAGAAAGTTCCTCCTAATGTTGAGGTGGAATCTCTGTTCCTGGAGCTTGCATCCATTGCTCCGTGTTCCAGTCTCTGGAACAGCAGAAAACAAGCTTGCTTCATCCTCAATGTGACACCCCTTCAAATACTTAAACAGGGCTATCATATCGCCCCTTTACCATCTTTTTTCCAGGCTAAACATACCCAGCTCCCTAAGTCTTTCCTCATAAGGCATGGTTTCCAGACCTTTCACCATTTTAGCCGCCCTTCTCTGGACATGCTCCAATTTGTCAATATCCTTTTTGAATTGTGGTGCCCAGAACTGGATACAGTATTCTAGCTGAGGCCCGACCAAGGCAGAATAGAGTGGCACTATTACTTCCCTTGATCTAGACACTATTGATGCAGCCCAAAATCACATTGGCCTTTTTAGCTGCCGCATCACACTGTTGACTCATGTTCAACTTGTGGCCTACTAGGACTCCTAGATCCTTTTCACATGTAGTTTCGTTCAGCCAGGTCTCCCCCATCCTATATCTATACATTTCATGAATAGTATTCCTAAATACTTAAAACCAGAGGGTTGAAGTTGTAATTTAGTCAACTGTTGCCATTTGTTTTGTATTAAATATGGCGTATTTGGACACAGTAGTTTCGATTTTTGCATATTTACTTTAAAGCCTGTATATATGTCAAAATTGGGCAGTATCCCCTGAAGTACAGGGAATGCAGTTTCAATATTTGTAATATAAAGTAAAATGTAATCTGCAAAGAGGCCAATTTTGTGCATTTGTTGGTAAATTGTGGGGCATTTGATTTGGTGTGCTATCCTGTTTTCTTCTGCAAGGGGTTCAATGGCTATTGCTAATAATAAGGGAGATGATGGGCAACCCTGTTTAGTTCCACAATGAAGTTCAAATGTTTGGGAGTCCACTTTGTTAATGTAAATCATTGCTTCAGAGTTAGAATTTAAGTTTTGAAGAAATGTTATAAATTGATGTCCCATACTCATTTTTTTTGAAGTAAGCCACATAAATATGACCATTCTAAGTGGTCAAATGCTTTTAATGTATCAAGTGAGATTAAGGCCAAAGGGGTGTGGTTTTTATTGCAGAAGTGTATTATGTTTAGTGTTCTTCTATCGGCATCGGCTAAACGCCATCCAGGCACAAAACCTTTTTGATTGGAATGTCTATAGTCTGTGATAAAACCATTAAGGTGTTTAGAAAGAACTGAAGTCATTATGTTAACACCAGTATTAATTAAGGTGATTGGTCTAAAAGTGGTGATTACAGGTGTGTCATCTTCTTTCTTTGGTATTGGGGTAATCCTTGATCTTTTCCAACTACATGGATGTGGGCCATTAAGTAAGAGTTCGTTGTACAAATTGCATAAATGTAGAGTTAAGTCTGTTTTAAGTTGTTTATAAAATCAAGCTGTATATCCGTCAGGTCCAGGGGCCCTCCCTAGTTTCCGTTGGGTAATAATTTCTTCAATTTCTTGTATTGTAATTGGGGAATTTAAGGCTTTTTTTGTGTTGTTCCGTACATTTTGGGATTTTAAGTGAATTCAAAAATAGAGCAAGATCTAGAGATTGGGGATGTCCTGAGGTATACAAGTCTTTATAAAATTTGTGAAATTTTTGGAGTATATCTATGGTTTTTGTTATGGTTTTTCCATCAAGGGTTTTAATCTGTGGGATGGTTCTCCTTTCTGCCTTTCTTTTCACTAAGTGTGCCAGTAATTTTGAGTTTTTATTTCCATGTTGATAATAAAACATTTTTGTATATTGAGTGGCTATATAAATGTTTTTTAGATCTAATTCTTCTAATTCAGATTTTATTTTCATCAGTTGAATTAGTGTATGTTTGTTTTGATCAATTTTGTGGTTTTGAGTCAATTTAACTAATTTGCTTAACAAAGAGCGTCTTTGTGCCTCTTTCAACTTTTTCTGTTTTGCTCCTTCCTGTATCATGACTCCACGTAAAACTGCCTTTAAAGTGTCCCAAAGTACTGATTCTGTAATATTATCTATTTTGTTCTCCTGGTAGAAGTGTTTTATTGCTTGTTGTATATGTGTTCTTTCTCCTACAGTGCTTTGGCAACATATCAAAAACAGTATCCTCCAGTCTGCAGAAGAATCCCTCGGTTTCTCCCACAAGAAAAATCAAGACTGGTTTGATGAAAACAACCAAGAGATCCAGGAGCTGTTGGCAAAGAAGAGAACTACCAGGCATACCTTGCCCAGCCAAGTTACCATGTAAGAAAAACAGCTTTCCGTCTCACATGTAGTAAACTTCAACAAAATCTCCGAGACATGCAGAACAAGTGGTGGATCAATATAGCAGAAAAGACACAAGGCTGTGCATATCTGGGTGATCTTAGAGGATTTTATGAAGCTCTTAAAGCAGTGTTTGGACCTACTTATCAGGTCCAAAGCTCCTTATACAGTACAGATGGTCAAACATTAATTACTGATAAAGCCTCCATCCTGAATTGATGGTCTGAACATTTTCAAAGTCTCTTCAGTGCCAACCGAGTAGTCCAAGCCTCAGCTATCCAACATATGATACAAAAACCAATGAAAAATGAATTGGACATAGCTCCCACTTTGGAAGAGACCCTAAAGGCCATACAACAGATAAAAAATGGCAAGGCAACTGGGATTGATGGAATCGCACCTGAAATTTGGAAACACGGAGGTCATGCACTCCACAATAAATTCCACAAACTCCTTGTGAATTGCTGGTAAAAAGGGGGAACTGCCATCAGATCTCCGAGATGCAGTCATCATCACCCTGTACAAGAAAAAAGGGGCAAAATCCAACTATCAAACTATCAAGGCATAACACTGCTCTCTATTGCTGGAAAAATCCTTGCAAGGATACTCCTGAACAGATTAGTTCCTGCTATTGCAAAAGAACTTCTTCCTGAAAGCCAATGTGGCTTCAGAGCCAATAGGAGTACTACAGATATGGTATTTGCCCTTAGACAACTGCAAGAAAAATGTAGAGGGCAGAACAAGGGTCTCTATGTAACATTTGTTGACCTCACCAAAGCCTTCGACACTGTAAGTAGAAAAGGTCTGTGGCAGATCCTGGAAAGACTAGGATGTCCCCCCAAATTCCTTAAAATGATTATCTTGCTACACGAGGGCCAGCGTGGTCAAGTCAGATATGGCGATGCTCTTTCAGAGCCCTTTCTATTAACTAATGGAGTGAAGCAAGGTTGTGTTCTTGCTCCAACTTTATTTACAATCTTCTTCAGCATGGTGCTCCAAAGGGCTACGGCAGAGCTTGAAGAAGAAGACGGCATCTATATACATTACCGTACTGGTGGCAGCCTGTTTAACTTAAGCCGTCTGAGGGCTCTCACTAAGACTCTAAACTATCTAGTCCGTGAGCTGCTCTTTGCTGATGCTGCTGCCCTTGTTGCCCACACAGAAGCAGCTCTGCAGCGCCTAACGTCCTGCTTTGCAACAACTGCAAAGCTGTTTGGGCTGGAAGTCAACCTGAAGAAAACGGAAGTTCTTTACCAGCCTGCACCACAGGATGAACACCACCATCCCCACATTGCCGTCGGCAAATCTGTGCTCATGTCCGTTCAGCAGTTCACCTACCTGGGAAGCATTGTCTTCCCAGATGCCAAGATTGACAAAGAGATTGATCACAGATTAGCAAAGGCATATAGCACATCTGAAAGACTTTACAAGAGTCTGGAGTAATAAATACCTGAGGCAAAGCACAAAAATCAGTGTGTATAGAGCCATTGTGCTGTCTATTCTCCTTTATGGGTTTGAAACATGGGTCACCTATCGCCACCACTTATGACTCCTCGAATGCTTTCATCAGCGCTGTTTATGCACAATCCTAAATATACACTAGACTGACTATGTGACGAATGTTGCTGTCCTTGAGCAAGCAGGGATCACCAGCATTGAGGCCATGATATTGAGAACACAGCTGCGCTGGGCAGGGCATGTTTCTAGGATGGAGGACCATCGCCTCCCAAAAACAGTACTCTATGGTGAACTCGCCACAGATCAGCGTAAGAGGGGCACTCCAAAAAAGCGATACAAGGACTCCCTGAAACAACATCTCAGGCTCGGCCAAATTGATCACCAACAATGGTCTGCCCTGGCCTCACATCGAGAGGCATGGAGATGCACTATCCACAATGCTGCAGCCTCATTTGAGAACTCAGGCTGAACAAGTCTTGAAGAGAAACGACAACGCAGAAAAAATCACAACCCAGAAACATCACCCAAGGAGACCTTCTGCTGTGCTTTCTGCAACCGGACTTGTTTATCTCAGATTGGCCTTTTTAGTCATCAGCGCGCTTGCAGAAAGCGCGGGATGTGTCCTTCCTTTGCGAAGAAAAGCCACAGATTATTATTATTATTAAGTTTTCATCAATAAAACCAATCTTGAGTGATCAACAGTTTGTTACAGAACTCTTTCTATAACCACAATAACATAAATAAATCAATATACCTATTTGGGTATTCTAAGAGGTCTGCTTTATTTTTTTAGCCATTTCCTATATTTCCACTGGTAGCGCCATGGATTTTTTTTAAAAAAGTCAGGAATAAGCTTTACTGAGTTTAGGGACTACAGTTGAAGATTTGCAATTGCACAGCCTCAGGTTCTCTGGGTTCCATCTCCATTTCAACAGATCACAGCTTACAGAGCTGGGAAAGCATAACCTTCAAGAGCCACACCCAGTCAAAGTAAACAAAATTGGTCTAGGGAGATCAACAGTTGAATTAAGTAGAGGTATACATATATATCTACCACTGTCCACCTTATGCTGAACATGTAGAGGAAGAACAGGATCATCCCAGAGCGTCTGACTGTGTGGAGGATTTGTGTAGACCCTCTTCATACTAATGCTGAATCCACAAAAGTTGGCATGTTGCTCTGACCCCTTCCTAGCTTCACATGTTCACATATACAGTATGGCAGCTTCAGATGGTCTAGCTGTGTTTCATATGCACGCGCACACACACACACACACACACCTATAACATAAAGATGTTTTAGGGAATTTTATGCCTCTTGCACCAAAATAATTTAGTTGGCTTTGTGTGAGACAACGAATCATAGAATCATAGAGTTGGAAGAGACCACAAGGGACAACCAGTCCAACCCGTCATTCAGGAATACACAATTAAAGTACTCCCAAAAGATGGCCATCCAGCCTCTGTTTAACAACCTCCAAAGAAGGAGACGCCACCACACAGTATGTTCCACTGTTGAGCAGCTCTTACCCTCAGGAACTTCTTTCTAATGTTTACATGGAATCTTTTCCTGTAGTTTGAGTTCATTGCTCCATGTCCCAGTCTCTGGAGCAGCAGAAAACAAGCATGCTCCCTCTTCAATATGACATCCTTTCAAGTATTTAAACTATCATGTCACCTTTTAACCTTCTCTTCTCCAGGCTAAACATACCCAGCTCTAATGATGTAAAATCCTGCATTATCATTCTCATGCCTGAAGGGGATGGGAAATGTTTATTTTTTTTCTCACTTTCTGTGGAGAGTGATATATTTTCAACTGGGTCCTCCTTCACAGAGAAACCAAACTATACCTGAAAAATTCTCAAAGAATGAGGGCTATAAAACAATATGTACAAGCTGTCTTTTCCCACCCTAACTCTTCTTACAATTAGTGCTGTAAACAATAAAATTCTGTTCCTAGTGTCTAACAAGGAAGGATGGCCTGTGCTTCCCTGCCCCATGCAATCAAGTAGAGTAATTCAAATTGTCTTGACTGAGATGCACAGAATTAAATTCAGGAGTATCAAGTTATCTAGGTGATCCTACTGTAGCTGTGTATGCTTATGATATGAACAATGGGCAAGGTAAACAGCTGCCTCCAGAATCACTTACTGAGCATGTGTGATGAGTAAGACAAAAAGAAAAAGAGAAAGCAGATTAGCCTGCCTGGCAATTTCACATAACCTATGTAACCCTCCACTATCTCTTTTGGTGGTGACAGGAGTGTCAGGAGTTAGATGCCTGAACTCCTTACAAAATGGCCAGCCAACTGCAAAGTTGTCAAGTCACTGCCAAGCTAGGCCAAGGCCAAGCTTATAGAGCCTGGAAGACACAGCTGCACACATCATCCTTATATAACTCATTATACACGTTTTAGTGATGAGTGCAAAGAAAAGGAAGGTGTGCAAAGAACAGGGTGGTGTGCAAAGGGCTTATACAAGATGTATGGCTCTAGGTGATTGGAGGAGGCAGTGCCCTGTGACACCTGTGAAACTGTATAAAAAGGAAGCTATGCCCAGAGCTCTGCTGTGTAACTATTGTGACTACTCTACTAGACTGGCTAAAAGTGCTAAAGGCTTGCTGAGCTGACTAAACGTGGGTCAAGACTAGCTAGAGGCTAGAGACGGGATGCTAGATGCTATGTACCAATGTACTGTTGGAGAGATGTTGTCTCTTGACCAAGCTTGAAGCCTAATGCCTGGCATAGCAGTGTGTATGCATTATAACTATTGCAACTGCTGTTGAGCTGAAGATAAAGTGCTCCTATTGATAGGAAGAAAAACACTCTGTGTGTATTATTTTGGGAATGGGTTGCTGCTAAGTCTGCTGGGATATTTTTGGCTTCTGCTGGGGATTGAGAGTCCTATCATCCCACAACATGGAGACTACCATAAAACACTCAGCTGTCTTTCCTTTCTACGGGGTCTAAGAAGGGGGGGAATGTCCTGTTTTTTATGTTTAGACACATCATCCCCTTTGAAAGATGGGCTTGAGGTTCCTTTGTTTATTATTCCCCAGTATCCCTTTTCTTTTCCTGGGAAGCATCATCTCCTCAGATGCCAAGATTGACAAAGAGATCAATCACAGATTAGCAAAGGCACATAGCGCATTTGGAAGACTTTACAAAAGAGTCTGGAGTAATAAACACCTGAGGCGACGCACAAAAATCAGTGTGTATAGAGCCATTGTACTGTCTATTCTCTTTTATGGGTCTGAAACATGGGTCACCTATCGCCACCACTTACGACTCCTCGAATGCTTCCATCAGCGCTGCCTACGCACAATCCTAAATATACACTGGACTGACTATGTGACGAATGTTGCTGTCCTTGCAGCAAGCAGGGATCACCAGCATTGAGGCCATGATATTGAGAACACAGCTGCGCTGGGCAGGGCACGTTTCTAGGATGGAGGACCATCACCTCCCCAAAATAGTATTCTACGGTGAACTCACCACGGGTCAGTGTAAGAGGGGTGCTCCAAAAAAGCGATACAAGGACTCCCTGAAACAACATCTCAGGCTCAGCCAAATTGATCACCAACAATGGTCTGCCCTGGCCTCACATCGGGAGGCATGGAGACACACTATCCACAATGCTGCAGCCTTATTTGAGAACTCACGCTGAACAAGTCTTGAAGAGAAACAACACCGCAGAAAAAATCACAACCCAGAAACATCACCCAAGGAAACCTTCTGCTGTGCTTTCTGCAACTGGACTTATCTATCTCGGATTGGCCTTTTTAGTCATCAGCGCGCTTGCAGAAAGCGCAGGATGTGTCCTTCCTGAATCTTCGTTTGCGAAGAGAAGCCAGAGGAGGTATCCCTTTTCACTGGAATAAACCATGTTGGCAGACTGGACCCCTCTTGCAGACTCCCCAATGTACCTTCCCACCCATTCCAAAGAGTTGAAAGACCACTGAATACAACCCTCCTATAGCCAGAGTTAGTCCTAGTATGAGGCAGAGTGTGGCAACTGCCTCAGCAGCAGATTTTGGGTGCCATTAAAGTGCAACATATTTTTATTTAATTTTTTCATTCTTGTCTTTCTACTGCCAGAGATGGAAGGAAAGAAGTTTCAGGCAGTTTTCTGCCTCTTGCACCAAAATAATTTGGCTGCGTTTGGGTGATATGGGTGGTGGAGGTATTTGCTATTCTGCCTCATGAAGTTAAAGAAGACCTTACTTGTTAATCCCAGAACTGAAGAAAAGCAAACAATTGTCAGTGTACTAAAAAGCAACTAGAAATGGCCAAATCCCTATTGGGCAATAGATGTTGTGGAAATAACTTCCATCTAGATCTCAGAATAGGGACTTGGCCGGGGGGGGGGGTGAGTTCCCAATAATGAAGTGGATAAAGGCAAGACAAGTAAAATGCCCCATTTTAAAAATTAGTTCAGAGCCTATTATTATTTCTGTATAACTTAATATTATTTACCAAGATGCTGTTTCTGGCAAAACAGTGATTTTCCTCCCTCCATCCTACGTACAAGCTGTTGTCATAGTTTTGTATTTGTCTTGTGAAGGAAGTTGAAAAGATCCCAACAAAGCAATATTTAACATGCATAACAGATTTGTAAGGCAGGGTTGACAAATAAGTGACAAATATTTTATGTGATCTGAGAATACTTTGAAGCTCCTTGTCTGTTTCAGAGAACCTTTAAACAGCACAAGGAACTGTAAGATTAGTAAAATATTTGCATGATCAATTTCACATAATCATAGAATCATAGAATAGAATCATAGAATCGTAGAGTTGGAAGAGACCACGAGGGACATCCAGTCCAACCCCCTGCCACGCAGGAAATCTTGATCAAAGCATCCCTGACAGATGGCAATCCTGACTCTGTTTAAAGACCTCCAAGGAAGGAGACCCCACCACGCTCTGAGAGAGTGTGTTCCACTGCCGAACAGCTCTTACTGTCAAAAAGTTCCTCCTAATGTTGAGGTGGAATCTCTGTTCCTGGGGCTTGCATCCATTGCTCTGTGTTCCAGTCTCTGGAGCAGCAGAAAACAAGCCTGCTCCATCCTCAGTGTGACATCCCTTCAAATGCTTAAACAGGGCTATCATATCGCCTCTTAACCGTCTTTTTTCCAGGCTAAACATACCCAGCTCCCTAAGTCTCTCCTCATAAGGCATGGTTTCCAGACCTTTCACCATTTTAGTCTCCCTTCTCTGGAAATGATCCAATTTGTCAATATCCTTTTTGAATTGTGGTGCCCAGAACTGGACACAGTATTCTAGGTGAGGTCTGACCAAGGCAGAATAGAGTGGCACTATTACTTCCCTTGATCTAGACACTTTACTTCTATTGATACAGCCCAAAATCGCATTGGCCTTTTTAGCTGCCGCATCACACTGTTGACTCATGTTCAACTTGTGGTCTACTAAGACTCCTAGATCCCTTTCACACGTAGTCTCGTTCAGCCAGGTCTCTCCCATCCTATATCTATGCATTTCATTTTTCCGCCGTAAGTGCAGTACTTTACATTTCTCCGTATTGAATTTCATTTTGTTAGCTTTGGCCCAGCTCTCCAGTCTATCAGTTTCTAAATAAATAATTTCAACTCAAGTCTGATCATTCCAGAGCAATCCTAACTTGTAGAATGGCTGGTTGAGGACGTTAGGAGTAAGGGGAGGATATCCTACGCAGCTAATATGCCAACAGAAAATTCTAATCAGCCTAGGCCTACCCTTAGCTGTAGGCCTCACAATAGGGGTTTTAGATCTTTGTCTATTAGACAGACATACCCTGGAATTTACTAGAACAAAGACCTCCTCATTCTCTTAAGATGTCTAAGGAATGGCCCCTTCAACTTTACAGAGCTTGGAAAGTTACTTTGAAGATGTATTCACACAATGGCATGTTGAAGCATAACTAAAGATGATAGGAGGGTGTTTTAAGCACTGAAACAAACTATTACTATGGAAGGTGATGGATTCTCCTCCATATAATATTTTTAAGCAGAGGTTGGATGACCAACTATCAGGAATACTTTTGCTTTAGATTTCTGCATTGGGAAGGGGGCTGGATTAGATGACTCTTGAGTGCCTTCAAACTCTGATTTTTAAAAGTAACTTTCCAGGCTTTGCAGATGTACCAGCTTGGGGTTTTTTTCTTCTCCTATTCACACCAACAGGAGAGAAAACAATATTAAAAGAACAAGGAGAAGGAAAAAAGGAAGAACATTCCCCCTCACCAGGAAAATCCCAGGCCCAGAGATAAGGATGTGGTAGTGATCTAAGTAAAAAAATTCCCATCCTCCACCTTAGACATACACAATGGTTGAGCATGTGAAACACAAGAAAATAAGTTTTTCCAAGCTTTGCACAACCTGACATATTATAGGTGTCATGCAGTTGCAGATCTCCACATCTGGATCTCAAAGCCTTGTTCCAATGCTATTGTTTAATCAACGGGAAGATGTGAGTGACGTGAGCATGTGAGAAATTTTCATGTAAGTTCCAACAGGCAATGGGGTTCGATCATTTACTTATTACTAGTACAATGAAAGATGCCATGACAAGCAGCCATCTTCATAATCAGCCATTAAGTATTTGAAAAATTTTGTTAAGAGTAAAAAGTCTCAGTGAGATAGGACAATTATCCCACTTTTTTAAAAAAAAATACATAACCCAACCCTCTGCCAACACTATGGATTGTGTAGGTCCAGTTTTTCTGATGCTTCCTGGTCCCACTCCTTTCTAGTGGCTACCAGTATTTGAGGCACTACTCAGAACCACAAAATTCAGACCAAACTTCAGATTTTTGTCAAGTCTGACAGCAAAAACAAAAAAACTCCTACTCTGGACAATACTATTGTGTGCAGTTATGCAATCCCTGGAGAACAAATGCCCACCTTGATTCCATTTTCCCCATACAGCTTTCTTTGTTTACTGGGTGATGCAGTGCTTGGATCTGCTTTAACTCATTCTCTTGTGATCCCTATAAAATTTCAATCAGATTAGCTATGCACAGAATAACTTCTCTACAGCAGCATCAAATTGAAATTGGCATATTCCAGACAAAAGCTTCCTGCTCCATATATCTCAGAAGAGGCTTTGGCTTTTCAAATCCATCAAAATCATTTCAGGCTTATAGCTGCATAACTGGGATTTTGTTACATGAGCTCCGAAGACCTTCCACCAACCTTGATTATTTACAGTCTTGTTAGCAGTAAGAAAAATATAAATCTGTGAGACAAAACCAAATGAAGCAAGAACTATATGTAATGTTCAGATGAGAATTGTCCCATTGATCCCCCCCCCTTTTAATTTAAAATAGAATGCCTCCAGACAAGGAGCCCATTCACATGACAGAATTATAATGCTACATACCACTTTAAATGCTCTGGCAAAATCCCATGGAATCCTGGGGGCTGTAGTTTCGGGAAGGGCATTTAGAATTCTCAGCGCACAACTCTAGTGCCTCAACAAACTATAAACCCCAGGAGTCCATAGAATGAAGCCAAGGCAGATAAAGTGGAATACCAGCAGGACCCATCTATACAAGGCACAAAAAAACAATGCAGTAATAGCAAATCACAACAGCTGTGATTTGTCTTAATGGTGTTTTGGCCCCCAAAAGCTTCACATGACCGCTGGTTAAGATGGTGGCCACGAGTAATTTACTCACATTTTTTTTCTTGCCTTAGTTTTTAAAAAAAGTTTGGCAGCAGCAAATTATTTCCCATTGTGTGCTTGAGCCATATTTTGTCTGTAGAAAAAAAAGAAAAAACCAACATGCTGTTTTATCACCTTAGCAATTGCTCGCTAAGGCAAAAATCCAACATGGTGCCACCAGGTACTTGCCTTGTTAGCAAGCCCCACTCCCCATGCTCACCTCGTCAATCAGCTTTGCACTTCTCCTATGGAAAAGTGATTCAAAGCGAATTGCTTGTCCCAACGAGCAGGAATGCACATTCCCTTCGCTGTCTTTTAAAAATTCCTGGAAAAGCCACAAAGGGTTTTCCTTCAGAGTTTTTGACATTTTTGGCCCTCCTCCTTCCAAATACAGTGAAATGATGTGGGATCCCATTAAGACAGGTAGGATTATCCTTGCATTCCATGAGGAGTATTTTCACTGTTTAGAGAGCCCCCAGCACTACAATTTTGTAATGTGAATGGGCCCTTGATTGTTATCCTACCTCGCTCATAGAACTTTACTGGTTCAGATGCTGTTGTCTTACATTTGTAGCCCTTTGCTGCTTCCCACCTATCTTCCCACACACACACACACACACACAATAAACATTAAGGAGAAAAATACAGAGTAGCTACACAGTGTTTTTGGACTGGTAGCAATAAGACCCATCTATCTAGAAGCACACTGAGAGGAGAGCAGCCAGCAGAATGGGTTGTGTAACCTACCCCCTCAGTTTGATTCCCCCCCCCCTTATATTAATCCATTTTCATTTATTTATCCTGCTTTGCTTGCAGTGTGGGGCCCAAGGCAGCTTAAAACATAGATTTAAAAAGTGAACAACTAAATCATAATAGCTAAAACAGTTTTTAAAAATGAATAGACTACCTGGTTAGAACAGCACTGAATGCAAAAAGAATTTAAAAGCATTTAAAACATGACTGATGAGGAATAAAAACAGACACTGCCATACTTCCTGCATTACAAATCCTGCTGCTGCAACCAGCTCATTGGCCTAAAGCCACTCTAAATAAAATAAGACATATCTTTGCTCTGTGGGTAAGAAGGGAGATTTTGAGCCAATAATGCAAGAAAAGGAAAGGGTTAATCAGTCACGCAGCTGGCAGTCCCAACTTTCAAATACAGACTCCAAGTTGACTTTGGGTTTTTTAAAAAATAGAGAAAGAATCTTAACAATTGGGAATCATGTTTGGCTCTGAACTGGTTATTTGTGGGATCCAGTATTAGTACAGGCAGCCTGCTAGTACCTATGCTATCCCATAGTGACATAGGTTTCACAGGAAACCATGGCACAAAATCATCCATGGTAACATTAACTCACATGTAAAACCACATGCTAATGAGTGCTTCTTTCATCTCTACCTCTTTCTGCTCAGAAGTGGCTACCTGAACCATCTTAGGGATGGACGTTTTACAAAGCAAGCTGTTCCCTTAAAACATTTTTTGCCCTCCTCCTTCCAAATACAGTGAAATGATGTGGGATCCCATTAAGACAGAAATAGACTCAATGCAAAATTATTCATCTCACTAAAAATTGTGCCTATGCTTGATAAAATTGGTTACAATGTGCCAAAGGGATTCCATTAAGTGAAAACTCAGTATTCAGGAACCTGAGCTCTTAAGGAGTTACTTATTAAGAAATGTCACTGGGAGTAAAGAATGCTTAATGAAGTTCAAACACTCCAGCAATGCCTGTAGCCCAGAGAAAATTCAGGTGGGTTTAACATGAATTCTATTCACTGATGTGGTCTTATATAGTCATGTTTTTAGAGTCTATTTTTATGTCCTGGTTTTTTTATGTCAAGGCTGGTTCCATATCTGCTCTTTTTGCACAGAAGATGGAAACCCACAAAATGCCTTTGTTTCTGGGAGCTATGTGTCATTGAACTCAGTGGGACCCATGTCTCTGTTGAGATATAATCATAGAATCATAGAATTGTAGAGTTGGAAGAGACCACAAGGGCCATCCAGTCCAACCCCCTGCCACGCAGGAAATCACAAATCAAAGCATCCCTGACAGAATAGAATCATAGAATAGAATCATCTCCTAAAGTTGCTTTTTGGACCCAGGATGTCCCAGATAGCATAGCTAATGTCTGTGCTGCCTGAAGATGCATATGCACATTTACTTGGGAGTAATTCAGACTACTCAGTGACATTATTTCTAGGTGAACATGCATCAGATTTCATTCAAATATCTCTAATATCTAATATCTTCTAATATCTCATGATCTGAGGATATCAACTTCCATTTATAAGGCTGTACCCTGGGATTACTGATTTTCAAAATGAATTTTGAAAATGTCAGCTTGGGTGATATCCATTTCATTTGTAAAAGCCATCTTCCATTGAAAAGAGCAGGACTCTGTTGCTCAGCAGGTAACTGAAAACTATGGTCTGCACAAGTGACAGATTAAAAAATGACACATGAAAAGCTGCAATAATTAGGGAGGGAAAAAACCTTTACTCAAAAGATAAATCAGCCAACATGGAACAGTCAGTTTAAAAGGAATACAGACAGCTGCTGCTAACATTTATCACCATATCACAACTGTCTGATGGACATGAAGCAGGCTTTTCAATGCTGACAAAATGTCATGCCTTCCAAATGAGTTGATGTCAGTAAGGCCTATGCCTCACCTGCTGGTTTGTGATCTACTTCCTAAATGGTTCCCAAACTAAAGAAAGCGCCATGTAGTCCTCATAAATTTTAAGGACTTCGCCACCATAGCAAGAGGAACTTACCTGTATTAGTCAAAGAATCTCTCACAGACACTTTGTTAATGCCAGAAGCACTACGGACGTTATCACACCAGCCTGTTTACTTGCAGCAATCACATTAGTGAAGCAAATGGAAACATACCAGCTTGAAAAAGTTCAGTATCACACTTCTCTGAAATTTTGCAAGTGTGCTTGTTGCTTTGGCAATCAATGGTCCCTTCCGCACCTGCTCCATAACCCCCACCATATGCCCTACTCACCACATGTGTGCCTTTCAATTATTTTATTTTATTTTATCATTTTGCCGTAATTACACAAAAGCAGCAAAAATAAAATTGAAAAAGCAAAAGGCACAATTTTTTTAAAAAAACTTGCCCTCCTTAGGATTAGCGAGGGGGAGAAGAGAATCACACCCTCTCATGCCACATGACTGCCATCATATTGTTACTATAGCAGAAGGGACCTATCGCACTAGTGAGACTAATGGAATAGCAGTGCTATTGGGAGCCATTGATGGGTTTCTCCCATCAATGAATAGGTGCACTATAGAAACAAAATGCAAAACAGCAATGGGGTAGACACAATGTTGTGTGATAAGTACTGGCCAAATATGTTAATATCTTGCTGTAATTGCAAAATACCAGCCTTAGCTGATAAAGTCTCATAGAAAACAGTGTCCAAGCCACCATGCTGTTTCCTCATAACAAAAGGACTGGTTTTCCATTAGTTCCTGAAACGGGTGAAACAGTAATTTCTTCTATTAATAAGTGAGTGAGAAGCTTAGCATGTTTTTTAAACATATTTTCCTATTACAGATTTGCAACACTTTGGCATCACATCAACTTTGGCCAGCCATTAAATTGGATCTCTCTGGATGACTCCTAAGAGGAAAGCCAAACAGATCAGCTCATATGAAGTACAGACTATAGGAAGGTGTAGATTCCCCTAAACTTGGAATTTAAATTCTTCCTGAGTTATAAAACTTAGAAAGACTGCCATCTGAAACCATGGAGCCCAGCTGCCATTCAACACTGGCTTTGAGAGACTGATGGGCTGATATGGTATAAAATCTTGTGGTGGTGGTTCAAGTCCTTGGTGGCAATACTCTTTATCTCAGGGTGGGCAAACTCTAGCCCACAGACCACAGGCAGTTCCCTTTTTACCTCCTCAACCCCACATCTCCACTGACCACCCCCTCCCCACTTGACACCTCCTACACACATTTTTCCCAAATGCAATTTGCCACACCTTTGCTTTAGACTGTTTTAGGCCCGTAAGGTCTTTTTCAAAAGCAGAAGTGACTACACAGGTTAAAAAAAAAGTCCTAAACAAGATCGGAGTGAGTAAGTTAGTGGGTGAAATGTGATAAAACAGCCAAGCACACCACCCAGAAGGCACAATTTCCCCCTTGGGGGCAAATTACAGTATTTTAGTGCAGTGTTACTCAAAGTAGTCCTCTGTGGCCCATTGGTTGCTGTCCTGCAGCAAAGCTCCAGGAAAGCAAGAAACAGTTGTAACCAAGGGGCACTAATAGGGTGCTGATCCATGGTACATTGCAGGGGACCACGTCAGTCCTCCACATAGCAGATAGCAGATATTAGGTGTGTCCCCATGAGGTCCCAGGGATGGATGCCACCCTTAAAAATCTGAAGATTCTCAACCTTGATGTGTGTCTCTGCCTTCCCTTAAAGGAAAGGTTCAATCCATAGTACAGTGTTATGCATGTCTGTTCTGGAGGAAGCCCCACTATAGGGCTACAGCTTAAACCCATTTAGAATTGTAAAATATTTTGTACATGGCAAATGATTAGCACTCATTATAATTTACAGAGGGATTTATGTTTCAAAGCAATTATGCCATTGCCATCTTCCAACAAGTAAACAGCAGTTATCCAAATGCAAACTCTTATTTACAAGCTCTGTAATAGCCTGCAGACTCTTGTATTGCTAACAGATGGCAGATCAGCCACCTTCTGCTTTCACTCCCACATATCTGTGCTTAATAAGCACACAATTTAAAAGGCTATTTTTTCTCAGTTCACTTCACATTAGCAATCAAGCTCCTTCTCATGCGAAGTGACAGTCTGATCCTGACCTTAGTTCTTACTATGGAGAGGCATATGACTGCTGGGAGGGTGGCAGGGATTGAGGAATTAGAAGGCCAGGAGAGCTGCCACCCAAACTTAATTCTTCATCTAGAATTTCTCTTTCTTCCCTTTTCCTACAATTCTTTTGCACTCCCTAGAAAGTCTCTTTCCTTCACTTTCACAGCAGCAAGCCCTATGTGGAGTAAGGAAATATAGTGGTAACCAGAGCTTTACATATCAAATTTCTGCCATTTTTAATTGCCATGTGCCAGGGCAGGACATTTTAATCCCGCCATCACATTTTGTTTCAGAATCCACACAGAACAAGACCTATGTTGGGCTCATCCAGACTGGACAAAAGCCACAAGAGTTGTACCTGTACTTACTGGGATTTTTTTTAAAAATATCTATAAGATGTATCTCCTGTCCTGGCTTATTTCTCGTGAATTCCCAGGACTAGCCTTGACTTTTTTCAACAGAAGGCAGGGAATGGGTTTCTCTCTCTCCTGGAAGTTTCTAAAACAAGCCAAGGCAAATTCCCATGTCTCACTTGCTCCTTCTGAGCAGACACACTGACAAATGAGTGTGTGGCCTTTGCCACAGAGGTTCTCTTCTGATCTTCCTTAATCATAGAATCATAGAATTGCAGAGTTGGAAGAGACCACGAGGGCCATCCAGTCCAACCCCCTGCCATGCAGGAAATCACAATCAAAGCATCCCCAACAGATGGCCATCCAGCCTCTCTTTAAAGACCTCCAAGGAAGGAGACCCCACCACACTCCACCCTTCCCTCATTACACATCTAGGTACTTACCATTTCTTCTCCCTCCCACCCCTCAATTTCTTTTACAGTTATGGTGCTAAAGTTGTTTGGCTATTTATTTTTTTTAATTAAGCCTGTGTGGAAGGGATCATGGATATGGGGAAGATATTCAGTTTATGGAGAGAAAGATGGGGAGAGAAGGAAACCTCACCCACAGCACAGTTATAAGATGAAACAGAAACAGTATAGTCAGACATTTACTAAAACTGTTAGCCCCTCTGAAGGAGCCCAGAGTTGGCACTCTGTGAACAGTTGAGACATTTCCCCCAAATTTCAATCACTTGTCATTGAGGTTTAAAAAAACACACAAGCAAATGGTTATGATAGAAAAAAAAATGTCCCAACAAATCTATTGTTTTTTGCCATTGTGATACTCCCCCGCCCCCCACCACCCAACTAATAGATGTATTAGGATAAAAAAATGCTGCGTGCCATTTTTTGGCAAACCATGGTGCAGCAAAATAGAAGTGATATGCTCTGATTGTATTTAGGATTCATAATTGGGTGAATGTGTGGGGAGACATTAGAATTCTCATTGGGATCAGAAATTGCAAGAAATTAAAAGCTAACACAACCACAGTCTTAATTTTGACCCTAATCCTGAATACTTTGGGAGTCTCATTTAGGTCAAGGCAACTTAGTCAATGCAAGTTTAACTTTTATCCTGATGCATGAGTGTCAGAGAAAGAAAGAAAAATCTATTTTTCTCCCTGCAGATATGTGAACAAAGGTTATAGCATTGTAATAGTTCCCCCAGTGTCATAAATATTTATAGACTGTACTGCTAAAGGTGGAAGATACAGGTTGAGTATCCCTTATCCAAAATACTTGGGACCAGAAGTGTTCCATGTTTTGGATTTTTTTTTAATACAGTAGACATACATGTATATAAAATGGCATAGGGAAGCAGCAAAGGCAGTAGTAAGCTCTGGTCTCCAGGCATGCATTCTTCAGGCTCCCCTGTCAGGAAATGACATGGATGTGACCACAAGATGGAGCTGTAAGCTTAGTAATGAAAGTAGTTAAGCTCCAGTGGCAGGTGTGTGTGTGACTCAGCACTTGAGAGTATGCACATCTGAGATGCTGATGCAAGAGGCATAGTTAACTGTCTATAAAAAGGAGATGGGAATTATCTCCAGTGTGGGTTTGTTGTGGATGGTGGTTGGCGAAGCAGTTTGTTAGTTTAAGAGAGATTGTCCTATACTCTGTATATTTATTGTAAATATACTGCAAACAAAGAAATTAAAGCCCTCAAGTTGAGTGAAGGCTGGCCTTGTTGCTGTCTTTATTTGGCAAGCCAGAGCTCAAGGCAGTGTGCTGGGGTGAAGGAATTTTTCCTTCTCAGCCTGAAGTCTTTTGCAGAAATCTCTCCAGAAAATCTTCTCCTTGGTGTCCTGTCGACGTGGAACAACTCTGCAGGTGGTCGTGGTGGACACAGCACGTCTTTCTACACCCCAACATCCCCCACCTCCAGGGAGAGGAGAGGAGTGGGAGAGGGAGAGATGGCATGGCCAAGTTCACAGCCAAACTTTGCACAAGCAGTGGCAGCAGTGGCTGCTATTGCTTCTCCACCACCACCACCTAGCTGAAGTGAGGTCTTAGCTTGGACGAGAACCCCAAGCCAAAAAGAACCTCCACGGCCCCCCCACCCTCTCTCCCGCTTCCACCTTCAGAGCTCAGATCCCAGTAGGTATCTTTCCAATCCAAGTCCTCTGTGGATGGGAACTCTGTAACCTCAGCCAATTCTGACAACAGCAGTGGTGGGGCTGCCAGCCTCCCATTTCCACCTTCAAGGAATTCTGGAGAAGGAATACTCAACGTGTACTCCTTTTCAAAGTACATAACAATACTCCTTCCATTAGACCACAGATGAGGAACATGTAGCCTGTAGATGCTGTTGGTCTGCAAGTCCCATCAGCCCTAGGTAGCATAGCCAATGTTGAGAGATGGTGGAAGATGCAGTCCAACATGTGCAAGGCCATTTATTCCCCATCTCTGCATCAAAAAGTTGGCAAAGCAGGTTCCTCTAGAAGAGGGATGGAGAACCTCTAATCTTCCAGATCTAGTTGGACTCTAAAACTCCAACCCTTAGGATGTTGTCATGACAGTTAAAGTGGAATCATGGTGCTATAATCGTGTACTGTGAAAAGGTCCCTGGCTTATAACAGGAGTGAGGAACATGTGACCCTCTAGATGTTGTTGGTTTTTTTTACATCAACATCAGCCAATTTAGTCAGTGATGACAAGGGCTTAGGGAACTTGTAGTTCACCAACATCATGGAACATCATGTTCCCCGTTCCTGGTCTAGAACTTGCTTCCCATCATGGTATAAATTTTGGTGTTCTTTTTTTTAAAAAAATGGAGCATCAGTTCACTTGGGAAAAACCTGAACATGTGAAAATCACACACAAACACAGAGCTGAAATCTGCCCTGTTGCACTCCGCATCAGAACAATATCAACTTATGATTCTCCTCATTTATGTTATTTTATTACATTCCAATCCCACATTTCCTCCAAGGAATCCCAAAGAGTTGTGTATGTAGATAGGTGTGTGTTCTCCCCCCCCCCCCCGCCACTGCATTTTACTTCTCAGAAACCCTGTCATTCTGCTACATGTGTCAGTTGGCCTGGTATTCCACCACCCCACTTGCTGCTTCTTTCATATTTGCAAATTCTGTCCTGATGTGTCAAATGTGCCTTTTGGTTTGATTTTGATTTTTTAATACTAGAAATGTTTCTTTTAGTTTGAAATGAAATTTTGATTTGGGGCTCCAAATAAATTGCTGCTACTGAACGAGACAAGTGGCACACCTTTCTCTTCAACTCCAGAAAAGGAAGTGAAACAAACCTCTTAAAAGCAATGTGGTCAAATTATCTATCTGACTAACCAGAAAGGGATATTAAGAAAAAGCAAAAACAGCCAATAGAACCTTCTATTCCTCCCAAAATAAAGTGATAAATGTAAACTGAAGAAAGAAATGAAAACCAATGTGGAGTACTGGTTTGGATGTTAGACTGGAATTCCAAAAGGCCAGGGTTCAAATCGCTGCTCAGCCATGGAAACTCCCTGGGTGATCTTAGACAAATCACACACTCAGAGGAAGGCAATGGCAAACCCCCTCTAACAAAAAAATCTTGGCAAGAAAACCCCATGATAAGGTTGCCTTGGGTTACTGTGTCTGAAATGACTTGAAGACATACAGCAACGACAACAAAAGGGAGGGAGGGAAGGAGGAGGGAAGACTGTGTTAGTACTGAACACTCTAGGACTGGATTAATCATAAGATTTAGGAGTACTGTAATTCTTACAATTTTCATATACCAGAGTGCATCCATGTGACAACATGACCCTATTAGTAACTTTTTCAAATTCATGACAATACAAAAATGGCTATCTTCAATCACATTGATTCTTCCAATGTTCTGTTTCCTCATAATGGCTAAATGCTTCTGATAATCCAAGGTATACAGCCTCTCATTACAAATGCATATTCAGCTTTCACTCTTATGATCCTGTCCATATGTTACGATCATTGGAGGACTTATTGCCCTCCACCAGGTTAATTAGATTGGTAGACATGGTAGAATAAGCTTTTTCAAAAGTGGCCCCAATTTGTGAATCTCATTCCAAACTGATTTATACATGACTCCTAAAATGCAGGCCTTTAAATGGGCCTTTAAAGTTTAAAATATATGGATTCCAGACCACTCCCCCCTTAATACTGGTTTTGTGCTATCAATTTAGTAAAAATAAATAAATCTGGAACTGTATTACAATGCAATGGTTCCAGTACATCTTAATGAGTCATGTTGTATACACCACCATGTGATGGAAATGCTGTAGAAGGTTGCTGATTTTAAAAATTAAATAAATAATTATATGAATATTTTTCATTAACTAACCTGAACTGAAAGTTGTATGTTTCAAAGACATAGAAAAATTATCATGAATAAAGACCATGTATATAAAAGGCTGTAATTAGATGCACATATGCCTTTGATTCTTGCAGTACAGTTTTATCCATATTCCTGATACATAGGATCATTTGCATGAGTGAAGAAAATCATGACACCGGAGACAGGTATAACATGGAAGAATGATAGAGATTATCATCTTACGGTGACACTTCCTTATAAAAACTGGTCATGTGAAAAATTGTCTCACTTCAAAGTAAATGGGTTGTGTCCAGCTGTGTAGAAGCAGTCTTATTCTTACACAACTGTACTTCCCTTCTCCTCTTACTCCCTGCTGTTGTCCCCACTGGGCTTCAGCAGGGGAGGTGGAATCCATTCTGTTAATAAGATGCCATTCCATTGGGAAGTAGCATTGGCTACCACCCAACAGTTGTGCACGTGAAATACAGAAACTATATAGCATAGTGTAGTAGTTTGAGTGTTGGACTATGACTCTGGAGACCCAGAGTTTGAATCCCTGCTCAGCCATGGAAACCCACTGGGTGACCTTAAGCAAGTCACGTTCTCTCAGCCTCAGAGGAAGGCAAAGGCAAACCCCTTCTGAACATATCATGCCAGGAAAGCCCCACGATAGATTCACCATGAATCAGAAATGACTTGAAGACACACAACACCAGCAGCAGCAACAGCAGCATGAGACAAACTGTTGATTCCACCTGGGTGCCATTTACACGATGAAAATGTCCCGGGAAGAATTCGTGTCGATCCCTGGCAGTTTACACGTACATCGGGTCGGGTATGTGATTTTCAGAAGGGGGGCCACCTTTTATCCCTCAACCTGTGGGACTTCCAGTCCCGCAGGTTGTGCTGGTTTTTCAAAAGGCACTGGAGGATTCGGAAAATCGGAAATGTAAACAGCCTGGGACAAAATGTCTCGGTACTGGGATGACCGGAAATGGTGACTGGGGGCGGGCTTAGAGATCAGTGACCAGAAAAAGAGGGGTCAGTCACCCGTTCAACAGATCCAGCCTCACCAGCTGAAAATAAAGGCATCCCTTCCAGCTGCACGTAGGTTGGTGTGTGTGTGTGCGCGCATGTACTCAATCACCTTTTTAAATAGATTTCTACACTGCAAACCCTTCAGCTTTAACCTCTTCCTCAACTGCATGTTACAAAGAGATTGTGGTGGGCAGAGGGTCGTCCATTCATTCCCTGCCTGGATCCCCTCCCTGGCACAGTAAAATATTCCAGCGTCTGAGCGAATGAACACACTTTCATTCCTCCCCACAACAAGGCACAATAAAAAAAAATGCCAGCCAAAATGCCTTGTGTGACACTGGCTTGAAATCTTCACTCTTGCAGCTCCCTCTGCATTCAGCGTCAAGATTTTAAAAGAAATCCAAAGCCTCTCCTCCCCCCCCCCCACTCGGCTTGATTTCAAAAGGAAAGGACATAGTTTTATTGTTCCTCTGTCTGAGTGAAAGATCACAGCCTTGGTCTTTCAAAATGCCTTCTCCTCTGCTTAAAGGGTTAACATTTTTAAGAGACAGGATAAACACAAGCCTCTGCCCCCTCTCTCCCCCCCCCAGCCAGCCAATAGCATTGCTCGTGGCGCGGAATTCTAAAGGAAGTGCGTCACTGAGGTTGTGAAAACACGAGTAATCGCATCCTTGATTGACAGCCAAAAAAAAAAAATATCCCAGTAAGCTAAACATGTGTAAACAGCAAAAGCACAGGATATAAGAGTGCGGGACTAATAAAAACTTTTGTCATGTAAATATCAATCACGGGATCTTCCAGGATTTCCTAAAGAGTGACAAAAATCGTATAAACAGCGAGAAATGGATACGGGATCAGGAAGTCACGGTAAGCCCCGCGACAAAACTTGTCATGTAACTGGCACCCTGGATATATTTATCACACAGCTCCTCAGAGCTATTTTATGTACCACAAAATCCTGAGTTACTTGATAACTGTGAGGTTTACAATTATCACATGATTCATGTGCTTGCTCATCTGCCTACTTATAGCAAACTTTTCTTCATCCTACCACCATCTCTGAAGCATGATGAAATATTGATTTAAATGCTTAAAATTAATTAATTTGCTCACCCTGACAAGCCTATAAAATGAACTGTTATAATTCCCATTGTTCACATGCAGGAAACAGAACTAGACAGTGATATAAACCAGCTAGCACTTCATGGCTGAGCAGACATTTGACTCAAGGTCTTTCAGTTAAGTCCAGCCCTGTATGCCAAGGTGATGAATGTGTGGCCCTCTAGATATCATTAGATTGCATTTCCCATCACTTGCAGCAATTATAGCCAATGAGTTCATTGTAGTATGAAAGCATCTGGAGAGACACACATTCCCCAGCCCTGTCTTAGACAATGGGGGCAACAGCTGCTGAACACTGACCAGAATGTTTTAAGAGCCACAAACCTTTTCATTTCACTAACATAGCATGAGGGTGTGTTTAATAATGGATAATTGAAAAATGAAAGTGTTTGTTGCCACACATGAGAAATAAAGTGGCTATTATTGCAGTTGCCATTTCAGTTTGCATCCTGCTTTCTTCTGCACCAGTATAGTCAAAACAGTCTAGTGCAAAATATTCCTGTTCAGCCATCTATAGCATTAGGCTTGCAACTGGTATGGAAAGAAATTGCTGGGACATATGTGTATCTACTGGCAGAGGAAATAATAGAGCATTGGGGGGGGGACTACAGGACCAACTTAGGGGAGGTACAATGGATCAAAGGAAAATTTGATCCTCCCCCCTCCCACCCCGGGCCTTCACGGGGCCTTCTAACATACATAAATTACATATATACATAAATTGTCAACATTCTAGGGTTAGAGAATGCTCTGCCCCACCCTTTCAGGACCCCCCTAGATCTCCCCTCTGGCATCTGGGTGTTGTTGTAAAACTTGATATTCTTCCTTGTGTATAGAATCTGTAGATGGTGTTACACAGAAATCCATCCTCCATCCTCAGAAAATGCTATTTGTATACAAGACAAAGGCATCCCTTGCTGGATCAGAGCATCTCTCTTCTAAGGAGATTTTCAGACGTGATTTTTGGCAGGATATACAGTTGCCCCTCCACATTCGCGAACTTAGCATTCGCGGTTTTGATTATTCACGCTTTTGGGAGGGCCCCCCCGCCCTCCCAAAACCGCGACTAGGGGCCTCCTGGAGGCCCCGTGAAGGCCCGGGGTGGGAGGGGGGAGGGCCGGGGAGGCTTCCACGGAGCCTTAGAAGGCCCTGTGAAGGCCCAGGGTGGGAGGGGGGAGGCCCAGGGAGACTTCCATGGAGCCTCTGGAGACTCTCCAGAAGCCCCACGAAGGCCTTGGGGAGGAGGGGGGAGGGCCGGGGAGGCCTCCACAGGGCCTCGGGAGGGTCTCCAGAGAAGGCCTTGGAAGGGAGGGGGAGGTGGGGGAAAGCGACTATGGGGCCTCCGGAGGCCCCATGGTCGCTTTGGTGGGGGAGGCGGAGGGCAGTCATTATTTGCGGAATTTTCACATTCGCGGGCGTCTGGGGAACCTAACCCCCGCGAATGTGAAGGGACGACTGTATTCCAAAACAGCTCTGTTGCTGCCGCGCGGCAGGGGAGCAGTTTCAGACGACGCCGTCCATCTGCAGAATGGAGGAAACCGCGTTCGTATTTCATTCACGATCGTTGTCCGTGAGTGAAATACGATGCGGTTTCCTCCATTCTGTCACAGAAGTGACACGGAGGGGTTCAGCAGAGGGACGGCGGCATCCGAAACTGCTCCCCTGCCATGCGGCAGTAACGGAGCTGTTTTGGAATATATCCTGCTGAAAATCACGTCTGAAAATCTCCTAATTCTGAACTCTTTTCCCAGGACTGGCTATCCAGTTTCCTCTGGAAGCTTTCAAATGATGTTGCATCTCTTTCATTTATATCACACCTAGAGTACATTCATCTTCTCATTCCTCTTCCACTCTGCCACGCTAAGTTGTTCCCACTGTGAAGTCAGGTGCAGAGGTACTGCATCAGTGTTTGAGATCAGTAACAGATTATAGGCTGAGGTTCAGTTCACATAATATAGATTCTGCCCCTGTTCAAGCATTTGAGACCTTGTGTGACTACGCATGTGTGGGCTGTCCCTCTGTTGCATTTTTGTTACTCACCTCTCTACCTGCTACATATTGGAGGTCAACGGTCTATAGTCTTTGAGAATGATGGCACAACTAGGGTTCCAAATTGCAGGGGCAGAGATAGCATACATCCAGAGATCAGGTTCCCCACTGCAGACATACCTCCAACACATGAAAGGTGTCAACAAAGTTGTGATAGTTGGAATACCTAAAAGGTGCTTCTTACTGTCAGGTGATTCTGGAGGGAGTTGTGTTCAGCATGTTCTAGAAGTCTGTCTAAAAGAAAAGGTTCACAGCTTGGCGGTGCTGCTGATTGAGTGCTATAGGAATCAGTGCACTAGCTTTATCTCCCCATCCCTGTGGGATGGGATCGATCATACTCTAGTTTTATACACTCATGCCATAATTATGTGTTCCATTTTTAAGACTTATGTTCACACCATTAAACCTAATGTTTGTGCATCTAAATAATATACAATATATTTAAATGTGATCTAAAATGTAGGAGACAGGTCTCCCAGATAAATAGTTAAATATCTCTTCTTTACAAAATAAGAGATCTCTGTACAGTCACTTTTTAAAATTACTGAGTAGGAAGACAGAACCATCATTTTGACACAATGCCTAAAAGTAATTTTTATAACATTCCCATTTGCTGTAATATTATTTGGATTGAGTGTAATTGCAGGAGAAACTTCTCTGTGTTATAAATTTCTAGAGATTCCTTTGCCAATATTTGATCCTAATCTCTTCTAATACCTTGGGTGAATATATGGAATATTAGGGTGGAAAATAAAAGATTACTGTTGTGAAGGAGGAGGAGAGCAATAGGTATAAAACTGGGGAAATGTTCAGTACTGTGCACAATTATTTAATATATGGGGATTCTGTATAGTCTTTCTTTGAAAATTATTCCCTGTTGTATCCAGCTTGTTGTTAACACCATGAACTGTAAATACAGTATTTCTACCTTATTACTGCTATTGACCAGAGATTAAGTGCTAAACTACACATTAAACATGCAGTGTCCAACTTAACATTTTCTTTTTTTTACAAGCAAGCGAATCTTAGAACCACAAAGGCCACCTAGTCTAACCCCCTTGTTGTTGCTGTTGTGGGCCTTCAAATAATTTCTGACTTATGATGACTTTATCCAAGGGTTTTCTTGGCAAGATTTGGCAAGCACTTCTGAAAGATGCCCATCCAACCTCTCTTTTTAAAGACCTGCAAAGAAAGAGAGTTCACCACTCTCGGAGGCAGCCTGTTCCACTCTCAAACAGTTCTTACAAAAAAATTCTTAACGTTTAGGTAGAATCTCTTTTCATATAATTTGAAGCCATTGGATTGTGTTCTAGCAGCAGAAAACAAGTTTGCTCCATCTTCTACATGACATTCCTTCAGATATTTAAAGATAGCTATCATGTCACCTGTCAGTCTTCTCTTCTCCACATTAAACATATACAGCTCCCTAAATTGTTCCTCATAAGACCTTTGATCATCTTGGGAGCCAGTTACACGACAGTTTTTATCATGGGGAGAAACGGGTTGTCCTGATCCTGAGTTCGTCCCTTGTTGTTTAAACAATTTGTCCCTGGATGAGCAATATCCCAGGATAGCTGTTTACACAACAACCTTTTGTTGTTTTTGTTGTTTTCCGTGACAAAAGCAAGATCCCGACATAGTATCCCTTGTTGTTATTTGTTTGTTTGTTTACATGGGAAAAGCTGTCAGTCAAGGATGTAATTACTCGTTTTTTCACAACCTTGGTGACGTATTTCCTGTGGAGTTTCCCACCATGAGTGATGCTATTGGCTGCCACATATGTTTGCTCAAGTGTCTGCATTGGTCAGAGAAGGAGGGCAAAGGCAACCCCCTCTGTACAATTCCTGGTTTAAAAAAAAAAATCCTGATAGGCTTGCCTTGGCTGTAAATCCCCAGAGGTTACTGCAAAATAAAACTTTTATCTTAAAGAACCCACAAGAATCACTCTTGAACATCAGGAGCTCTGGCTATATTCCTCTAGGCAGCTTGAAGACACACACACACACATACACCCGCGCACACCCGTTTTGCTTTCAGCCGAGAAGCTGAGTGGTTGGCAATCTATGGAGGCAGGCACGCATGCGCACACACACAAACACACACACACACCGCATGCTTTGCTTTCAGCCTAGAGGGAAGATGAGGAGGGGAAAAGAACAGGGACACAAGCCTCGTTGGTGCAGGGAAGAGAATTCATTTAAAGAGAACATGTCCCTTTAAACAGATTGCTGGCACAGGGACCCAAGCCTTTAAGAAAAGCACAAGCCTCAATCGAGATTGCCAGTGAGAGAATCCATTTTTTTTAAAAAAAAGCAGGGGACGGGGAGGGTGACTGACCCCTCCTTCTCAGGACTATGGGCCCAACCCTGCCCACCTCAATTTCTGGCCACCACCTACTCCCAAGATATTTTGTCCTGACCTGTTCACATATCCAATTTTCTACATCCCGTGACTTTTTTAAAAACACGGAACAAGCCACAGGACAGAAAGTCCCACAGGTTGAGGGATAAAAGGTGGCCCCCCTTCCAAAAAGCTCAAGACCATCACACGGGACATGTGAACTACTAAGGATCAACACAAATTTATCTCACTACATTTTCATCATGTAAACGGCACCTTGATCGCCCTTCTCCAGACAAGTCCAGCTTGTCAAGATCCTTCTTGAAGAGTTCTATTTTTTAAAAAAAAAAATGCTATCCCATTAATGAACCATGTGTTTGTTTATGATGTGAATATTTTTTATTTTTTTATTTTATTAAGATTACAGTACAGTTAACATTCTGTTCCATCTTAAACAGTTTTTCTCATATTCACAATTGTTCTCATATAGCTTTACAAAAGAGAAGATCATCCAACACTTCCAATCCATTATTATGGTCGGTTTAGTCTCGAGTTAAAATATTGTAATCAAATATAACTTCTGTTCAACCCACTTAAATAATTATATGTTTCAACTCCTCTTTCAATTATACATTTATGATACCTCCATCACTAGGGGATTTTAACAATATACCATTATATTATGATGTTTCTCACCCTTATTATTTCTTAAATAATGTAATACTTTTCCCCATTCTTCTCTCCATTTTTGTTCATTCTTATTTCGTAGTTTCATGGTTAGTATGTCTAGTTCCAACATACCTGTCAATCTATTTTTCCATTATTTTATTGTCGGGCATTCTTTTGTCTTCCATTTTTTAGCTATAACTAGCCTTGCTAGGGTAACCATATAAAGTATGACTCTCCAATGTTTCATCACTGTTTTGTCTTGATCTTTAATTATATTTAACAGAAACAATTCTGGGATAAAAGCCAGATATATTTCTAAAATATTTTTAATTGCTCCATAAATTTGTGTCCAGAATTTTTTTTATCTTTGTACATCGCCACCACATATGAATCAGATTACCCTGCCTTTTACCGCATTTCCAACAGTTGCCTAGAGTGTTTCTGTTTATCTTACTCAATCTTTGTGGCGTATAATACCATCTTAAAGCAATCTTTATATAGTTCTTTAGATTTTGACAAGCAGTAAAAGTAAAAGATCTTCTTCTGGCTACTTCCCATTCTTCTATATTAATGGTATTACCTATATCCTTCGCCCAATGCAGCATGTATTCCTTTAATATGTCATGTTCTGTGAACCTTGCTAATAATAATTTATAAAATTTTGTGATCATTTTCGACCCCTTTTCTTCCAATAATATTTTATCTAGTTCGTTATAATCTGTCTCAAATCCGCCCCTCTTTTGATCTCCCACAAATTTCTCTTTTAATTGTATATAGGTAAACCAATTTATGTTATATTTTGTCTGTAATGTTTCTTTTGATTCTAACCTCAATAGCTTCCTTTCTTTCCCACATCAGAATATCTTAACCAGATGTCCTTATTGCTCCATCTCGACATAAAAGCTTCCTGGGGCGATATCCATAAAGAGATTTTATAATAAAAGGTTTTTTTGATCTTTTGCCAAACTGTTAATAAACCTTTCCTTACACAGTGGTTGGTAAAATTTTTGTTAGCTTTTTGTTTTTCATAGAACAAATAAGCGTGCCACCCAAATATGTTGTCGTGACCTTCCAGCGACAATAACTTCTTATTATTTAAATTAACCCTTTCCCTAATTCAAACTAATACAACAGCTTGATAATATGTTCTTAAGTCTGGAAGGTCGCAACCACCCCTTGTCTTTGTGTCAATCAAAAGATTTCATTTAAATCTTGCTTTCTTTCCCCCCAAAAAACACGATTTCAGATCTTTATTCCACTGCTCAAAAATTTTATAATTCTTAAGTATTGGCAAGTTTTGAAAAAGGTACAGTCCTCTAAGAAGTATAATTATTTTTATCGCTGAAATTTTCCCGAGCATGGAAAGACCTAAATTTTGCCATCTTTTTAAATCTTTTTTTATTTCAGTCCATATTGATCTATAATTATTATCAAATAAATCAGCATTCCTCTTGGATAACCAAATTCCTAGGTACCGTACCTTTTTCACAATTTTGCAACCTGATATCCCACTAATGTTTTCCTCTTCTGATTTTTGAATATTTTTTGTAAGTATGACTGTTTTTTCTTTATTAATCTTGAAGCCTGAAAACTCTCCAAATTCTCTCATAACCTTCAAGCATTCACTAATTTGTTTTATTGGATCCTCCATGAATATAATCATATCGTCAGTAAAAGCTCTTAATTTAAAAGTAGAGCCTTTTATCCGCACCCCTGGAATCTTTTCATTTGATCTTATTTCCCTGTTAAGCACCTCTAATACTATGATAAATAGAAGAGGAGATATGGGGCAGCCTTGTCTAGTTCCTTTTGTTATTTTAAATGTGGCGGATTTTTTTCCATTGATTACAAGTTGGGCAGATTTTTCTGTGTATATTTTCTCTATTCTCTTATAAAATTTATCCCCCAGCCCTGTTTTTTTTATTACTTCCAGCATAAAGTCCCAACTTATGTTGTCAAAAGCTTTCTCCGTGTCCACCAGCATCAGACCTATCTTCTTTTCACCATGAGCTTCAAAATATTCTAGCATATCAAATACCATTCTGATGTTATCACTGATTTTTTTCCCTGGTATAAATCCATTTTGATCTTCATTTATGATATCTATTATGATCTCTTTTAACCTATTAGCCAATATCATAGTGTATATTTTATAATCAAGGTTTAAGAGCGATATGGGTCTATAGTTGCTGATCTCTTGTCCATCTTTCCCTTCTTTTAAAATAAGAGGTATATTGGAATTCTTCCAGGTTTCTGGTATACCATTTTCTTCAATCTCATTAATCATTTTGTAGAATGGAAGAGCAAGTTCGTTTTCACATTTCTTATAAAATAGAGCAGTAAAGCCATCTGGTCCAGGAGCCTTGTTTATTTTAAGATCATGTATTGCTTTCGATATTTCCACCATTGAGATGGACGCATTTAGTTTTTCAATTTTCTCTTTCTTTAATTTAGGGAAGTCGTGTTTATCTAAATATTCTTTCATATGTTGATACTCTTTCTTATTCCTTAATTTCTGGCTATATAAGTTGCTATAAAAGGATTTGAATCCTTCACATATTTCAGACTGTTTTGTTACCACTTTCCCTTGATGCTTTATTTCTGTTATAAACGTTTTCTCAGACTCTTTCCTAAGTCTATATGCCAACCAATGACCTGATTTATTAGCAAATTCAAAATTGGTTTGTCGTACTTTTTTCATAGTTTTTTCCAATGTTGACATCATTTCTAGATTTAATTGTGTCTGTATCACTTTTATTTGCCTTATTATTTTTCCTTTAGTTTGGTCAGCCCTAAACTCTTCTTTTTTTCTTCAATTCTTTAGTTAGAAAATTGTAACTTTCTGAATTTTGTTTTTTAACTTCCGCACCTCTTTTTATCAATAGGCCCCTAATAACTGCCTTGCCCGCATCCCATACAATTTTCATGCTGCATTCCTTATTGTCATTTTCCCTAAAATATAACCTGATTTCTTTTTTGAGTTCCTCTACAAACTGTTCATTTTTCAGCAAATTTTCATTTAATTTCCAACTCATAGTTTTTTTCTCTGTTTTCAGTTTTACCCTGATTGGGTGTTGGTCAGGAGTTATCTTGGGTAATATCTCCATGTCCAGAATTTTTGGCAATAATTTCTTAGATACCAGAAACATATCAAGTCTGGACATGGACTTGTACCTCTCGGAATAAAAAGCGAAACCTTACTCTTTCCCGTATTTTTTCGACCACACGTCTTCTAACACAAATTCTTCCTTAATGTCAAAAAAGCTAGCTGGCAGTTTCCTTTGCATTTTTGTCTTCCCCTTCTTGGATCTATCCATTTCAGGATTCAAAACCCCATTGAAATCTCCTAATATTATCATGTTCCCTTTTACGTGTTTTTCTATTTGTTTATGTAATTTCCTATAAAATTTCTCTTGATTAGTATTGGGGGCATAAACACCCACCATTACTATTTTTATGTTTTGATAGGTGACTTTCACACCTATAAATTCACCCTCATCATCTTTAAAGAGCTCTCTAGTGGAGTATTTTCGACTTATATATAAGAAAATACCCCTCTTTTTCTTGTTGGAGTTTGCAGAATAATACATTTGTCCAAACTTAGAATATTTCAGGAATCTAATGTCATGTTGTTTTATCTTAGTTTCTTGTAGGCATATTATGTCCACCTTTTGTCTTGCTAGATAATGAAAAACTTGTCATCTTTTATATTCTGCATTTAAACCCTTCACGTTCCATGAACAAATGGTAAATGCCATCATCTACCTATTCCTCACCAATGTCTTCTTCTTCTGCTTCCCCACTTTCTAGTTCTTCTTTTTCTGTGTCTTCTATTCCTTTATCGTCTTTTTCAGATTCTATCACTTCTTCCCCTTCTTCCTCTTCTTCCGATTGTCTTTGGCTCCCTTTGTCCTCACCCTAGGCACACCCAATCTGTGCCACTCTTTCTCCTGTGGTGCCCTAGGACCTGGGCAAAAAGAAGGCAGACATCAATGAAAAATTAAATTCACTTTAGGAACAAAAGAAGGACATAACCAAAGAACAACTGGATCCTTATGAAAAACACACAACCCCTTATTCAGAGCCCTCAACTCTGAGACTCTGCCAGCAGATGTAAGGGATTTCAAATCCATCGATCTCAAGGGTTTGAAAAGAGCCTTCAACAAGGCCTGCAAAAACACATACAGAGTCCATGAAGGAAAGTGATGGACCGTTTCCAGTTGAAGCAAAGACACTGATTCAAAAAGCTTTGCACATGAGGATGGGGCACAAGTGGTTTGCCCCAGTTTCCTTTCAAGATAGAACCCAAAACAGACACGTCTCCTGAGACTGTTGGTACTGAGGCTCTTATTCAAGCCTACCTGCAAGAAAGCCAAGACCAACCCCACTGAAACCAACTGAAGACGCACCTCATTACACCTACAGTTAGGTCCGGAAATAATTGGACACTGACACAGGTTTTGTTTCTTTGGCTGCTTACCAAAATAAATTCAAGTTACAGTTAAATAATGAATATGGTCTTAAAGTGCAGTCTCTCAGCTTTACTTTGAGGGTACAGTAGGCCCCCTGTATCTGCTGGGGATTGGTTCTGCGGGGCCCCGTGGATACCGAAAACCATGGATAATGGCGAACACCATTGAAAATAATGGCATCTCTGGTTTTAAAATACCATAGAGTTACCTTGGAGGACCTAGAAAATGGCTAGAGAGGATACATTTTCTAGAAAGACTCTATGGTAGGTGTACCGTTTTTCTGTCCCGTGGATAACTGAATCAGTGGATTATGAATCAGTGGATATGGAGGTCCTACTGTATTCACATCCAAATTGGTGGAAGGGTTTAGGAATTACAGCTCTTTTATATGTAGCCTTCACTTTTTCAAGGGACCAGTAATTCGACAATTGACTCAAAAGCTGTTTCATGGAGAGGTGTGGGTTTTCATTCATTATTTCTTCATCAATTAAGCAGGTAAAAGGTCTGGAGTTGATTCCTGGTGTGGCATTCACATTTGGAAGCAGCTGCTGTGAACCCACAACATGTGTTCAAAGGAGCTCTCAATGCAAGTAAAACAGGCCATCCTTACCCTGCAAATATATATATATATATATATATCCATCAGAGAGATAGCAGGAACATTAGGAGTAGCCAAATCAACAGTTTGGTTGGTACATTCTGAGAAAAAAAGAATGCACTGGTGAGCTCTGCAACACAAAAAGGCCTGGACATCCATGGAAGACAACAGTGGTGGAAAATTGTAGGATCCTTTACATGGTAAAGAAAAAAACCATCTAGCCAAGTGAAGAACACTCTCCAGGAGATAGGAATATCATTATCCAAGTCCACCATAAAGAGAAAACCCAGTGATTCAGTGCCATTGGAAGCCATGCATGCCTCCACCATGTTTTACAGATGATGTGGTATGTTTCAGATCATGAGCCATTCCAAACCTTCTCCATAATTGTTTCTTCCCATTCTGCTACAGGTTGATCTTAGTTTCATCTGTCCAAAGAATGCTGTTCCAGAACTGGGCTGGCTTTTAAAGATATTTTTTGGCAAAGTCTAATTTGACCTTTCTATTCTTGAGGCTTATGAATGGTTTGCACCTTGTGGCAAACCCTCTGTATTTGCTCTCATGAAGTCTTCTCTTTATGATAGACATGGATAATGATATGCCTACCTCCTGGAGAGTGTTCTTCAATTGGTGGGATGTTGTTGTCGTGGAGGCTCTCGCCTTGGAATCCCCAGATTTAGCTTCCCTCTAAGAGTAAACCTGAGCAGCTTCACTCAAAGGTGCCCCCTAGAGGTCAAAAATGCTGCCACTACCCACTGAGATATTTATGACCAGTCCAGTGGGAGACTGGATAACCTGTAGAACTACTCACCACTGTGGAACCAACCAACTCCTCCCTCCTATCCCCCGAGAGAGAAATGTAGCAATGGCCAAGGGATAAGCATGTGGGCATGAGTGATAGAAGATAGAAAAAGCTTATTTTATTCAAGCAAGGCTTAAAACATGCAAATCTCTCATGAAGAAAGCATCTCCTTCCTTCAGGGTCAGCTTAGAAGTTACAGAGAATAGTAAAAGCAAAGCATTTTAGTTACATCCAGCCAGGTAAGAAAATAACCATAAAATCTTAATGCCATTTAATTAAGACATTCCTTACTCTCTACTCACAAACTGTGAAGTCCAGTATGTAGGATTCAGTCTTTGAATTCCAAGGAGGTTGTTAGCCGGCTGGGCTATCTAGGCCTGGCTCACCAGCTGCCTCCACTGTTCAGCTCTGGGCCTGATGTCTGCATCCCAGACCCTCCTTTGTCTTTCCTTATGGTCTGACCTAAGCCATGTACTCAGAACAAAGAATGTATAGTCCTTATTTGAATTTACCCTCTGGCAGTTCCCATTGGTCAGTCCTGCCTCAGAAGATCTGATGTCATTGCTGATGCTGACCTGGAGATGTTAACTTTTGTCCAGAGCTCTAATTAAGCCTAAAGTTGTTAACCCTTTGTTTACCTGATTGTTGAGATTGCAGCTGCCTGATCACTGAATGGCAGGATAATGGGAGATGCAATCCCCCATTATCACAGTTGTGAAGGGTTTTTTCTTTACCATGGAAAGGATCCTACAATCATCCACCACTGTTGTCTTCTGTGGATGTCTAGGCCTTTTGGTGTTGCAGAGGTCACTAGTGTGTTCTTTTTTTCTCAGAATGAACCAAACTGTTGATTTAGCCACTCCGAATGTCCCTGCAGTCTCTCTGATGGATTTCTTTTGTTTGTTTGTGGGGTTTTTTGGCAGCCTAAGATGGCCTGTTTCCACCCTCTGGTGGGAAGGGAAAAGGGGAAGAAAGCACTGAAGATATTAAAAAATATATGGATTCTCTTTTTACAAAAAATGATGACAGAATTAAGAGAAAAGAGAATGTTTTTAGAATTTGCTGGCATAAGAGAAGATATGCAGAAGGAGAGGAAAAGATCTGAAGAAAGATTTATGGAAATGAGATGCAAGGGGATATTCATAATATAGTAAAAGAAAATAAAGAAATAGTTAAAACTCAAACACTTCAAAGCAGTCAGATTCAAGATAATATGAAGAAAATTAGAGTTATGGAAAAAAAAAAGATCTATATGCAGGATTATCAATGCAGGAATAACTTTAGGATAAGGTTCCTGCCAGAATCTGTGAGAACAGATAAAGGATCCAATCTAAAAATGGAAGTGCTGAAATGGCTACAGCAAGTGTCTCCAGGTATAAAATGGAGAGAAGAGGACATTGAACGCATACATAGAGAATTGACGGGGAGAAGTTATTGTAAGAGTGATTAATTATAACAGTAAGGAGGAATTGATGAGAACAGCCAAAAAATGCCCAGAGAGACTGGAGTATGGTGATGCAGTGTTTTTGAAATTTGAGTGGGCAGAAAAGAGATATACAGTTGTCCCTTCGTATTCACTGGGGTTTGGTTACAGGACCTCTCGTGGATAGCAAAATCCATGAATACTCAAGTCCCGTTATATGCAATTGCATAGTAAAATGGTGCCCCTTATATAAGATAACAAAATATAACATGATGTTATTTAACAATACTAAAGAAGAAGAAAACAGATTTATAAAAGAGAAGAATTAGAAGATTGAAAAGTAATATTAAACATTTAGGAATAAATATTACAAAAGATTTAAAGGAATTAGAGGAGAAAAATATTATGGTTTTAAGTAAAGAAATGGAAAAGAAGTTGGAAGAATATAAAAATATTCAAGTATCATGGTTTGGAAGAGTAGCATTAGTTAAAATGAAAATATTACCTAAAATATTTTTTTTGTTTAGAATGTTACCAATAAAAATATTGGAATCAGAATTGAAAAAATGGCAAAATATGCTGAATAAATATTGTAACAGAGTGAAAAGAACAAGATTAAATAAATTATTTTGATATAAATCACAAAAGGAGGAAGGACTTGGTCTTCCCAATATAAAGGGATATTATGAAGCTAATCAACTGAGATATGTTATAGAAGGAATTGTAGAACAGGGAGATTTAGAATGGCTAGAGACAGATAAAGTGAAAATAGATAAGAGAATATGGGATATATTTTTTGGTAATTTTACGAAAAAGGAAATTAAAGAAATTGAGAACCCATTTTTGCAAAATATATTGGAAATACAGTATAAATATAAAAATTAATTATTGCCTATTGATTCAGTTTTAACACCGGTCATCGCGGAACAAAAATCCCCAAACAATTTGAGGGGGGAAATGGGAAAGGGATTTTTAAAAAAGAGGACTAGAAAAAATAGAGGGATGGATAGGATGAATGCATGAGAAAGGGAGTATAAGAGAAAAATTACATGGAATAAAAATTTAATAGTTTAATTGTATACAGTTGGAACAATGGATCAAAAATTGGAAAAAGAATAATAAAGAAATAAGGGAGTTTACAAAAGTTGAATATTTGGTGAAAAAAGGTGAAAGATAATAATGGAAGTTTGAAAGGTATCACAAGTATATTATATAAAATACTGATAAAAAATAATGATAATAAAGATAAAGCTGAATATCTAAGGAAAATAGGGGAGGAAGACTTGAAACAAAAAATAGAATATAATGAATGGGATAAGATCTGGAGACAAAGACAACTAAAAAAATTGTCAATACAGATAAAAGAAAATTATTATAAAATAACATGGAGATCGTATTTAACACCAGTAAGATAGCGTAATATAGATAAGAATAACTCAAAATATTGTTGGAGAGGTTGTCAAGAAATAGGCACTTATATGCATATGTGGTGGAATTGTAAATATGTACAACAGTTTTGGGGGAAAGTTTTTATAGAAATAAGAGAATATTTTGAATATAAATGTAGATAGGAAACTGAGTAGAGCATTGTTGTCAATTTATAATGGAGAGAATGGGACTCAAGCAGAAAAGGATTTAATAACTAATTTATTAATGGCAGCAAGACTAATTAGAGCAAGATATTGGAAAATTCAAATAAATGTACAAGGGGAGGAGTGGTATAAAGAAGTCTGGAAAATGGCAATAAATGATAAATTAACATGTAGAAATAAAGTAAGAAGAGGAATATGGAAATAAAGTGCTTTTGACAAAATTTGGACAGTATTTGTTGAAAAGGTACTACAGAAAAGGGATAGGAGTTTACCTCCATGAGAAGAAATGAGATTCTGGAGAGATTAAGGGATAATGGCTCCGGTGAAGGGAAGCACTGAGGGGTGGGTGGGTGGGTAGAATTAATATTGTTGAAGAGAATTATAGTAAAGCTTTGAAATTAATTTAATAGAAATGTTGCTAAATTTATGGTAATATATATTTTGGTAATAAGTATGGATTGGATATTATAATGTATGAATACAAAACCAATAAAAATGGAAAAAAAATAAGATGGCCTGTTTCACTTATACTTGAGAGCTCCTTTGACTGCATGTTGTAGGTTGAGAGCAGCAGCTTCCAAATGTGAATGCCATATTGGAATCAACTCCAGACCTTTTAGCTGCTTAATTAATGAAGAAATAACAAAGGAATAGTCCACACCTCTCCATGAAACAGCTTTTGAGTCAATTGTCCAATGACTTTTGGTCCTTTGAAAACGTGGGGACTGCATATTAAAGAGCTGTAATTCCTAAACCCTTCCTCCAACTTGGATGTAAATAGCCTCAAATTAAAGCTGAGAGACTGCACTTTAAGCCTATATTCATTATTTAACTGTACCTTGAATTTATTTTGGTAAACAGCTGAAATAACAAAACTTTTGTCAGTGTCCAATTATTTCTAGACCTAACTATACATCATCTACAAAAGGCCCTCCAAGTAGATTTCATACAAACATTTAGTATAAGGTCTTCTAGCTGCGAGGATGGCCTGAATAACATCCTCATCATTTCCTTCAGCAATTAATCTTTCCTGCTCAACCTTCAGGCATGTAACTGTAACCAGCCTGGTTTGGGATATAACAGCCCTTTTTGATGCAGCAGGTCCAGCCACACTAGTAGAAGCCAACTCTCCTGAACGTACATGCTAATTACTTTGGAAAACCAAGGTCACTGAGGGCACCTGTGTGCTATCAACATTACCTCCACCCCCTTCATCTTTATTATCCTAAGCACTTTGGACAACATTGCCACTGGAGAAAAGGCACAGCACTAGACCCTCAGCCAAGTTATCGTGAGAACATCAAAGGCCAATGCCCCCTCTGTCCAAAAGCTTGATACAAACTGAGAAAATTTGTGGTTCTTCTGAGAGGCAAAAAAGTCCACTCAGGGAGTGCAAAACCTGTGTACTATCCTTTGAAACACCAGAGAGTTAAGAGCCCACTCTCCCTGCTCAACCAATCTGCTTGACAATTCAGTTGACCTGTTAGATACTCCACTCTCAGCAATTGAACGTGAGCTCCCCCCGCCGTCGCCATTGCAGTAAGTTTCACCTCTCGCATCAGGAACTGAGAATACATCCTTCCTTGCCTGTTTGTGTGGGCTTTGATAGACATGTTGCCCATCCAGCTCAACACGATTGCCCTGAACTTCTGACCACAGAGTGAGGAGTGCCAGATGTATTATACCCATAGCACCAGCCAGTTGATACTGTGCATCTTCTCAAACTGGGTGACCACAAGCCCTGCACCAAGTGAAAGGCAGTAGAAATAGAGAAAGGCCACATTTCAGGTGGATAGGCATCATTCAAGTAAACTATGATCCTCAGTTTGCAAGACCTTAGCTGGCAAGCCAATTAGTAACAGGATGATTCATAGGATCACTGTAAGTCAAAGCAGATTTGACAGCAACAACAAAGTGCTTCCCCCCGCATGCCCCCCCCACATTTTCTATATCATGAGACAAAACCAATAGATTTTCTAACTTTCCATTCAGCTTTCAGGAGAAAGCTCCTTTATGTGTCCTCTAATTGATTGTCCTCTAATTGATTGATAACTGTTTGAAATTCTCCTGACAGAACAGGTGAAGCTGTTTGTGGATCATAATATTTTGTAGCAGTTATAACATGGATCAGCATCACAAGATTAAGAGGTTCCATGTTGTAACCAGTTTTAAATGCCCAGAACAAGGAGCCACAGTATTACAAACCATGTAGTCCTTCCAAACATTTTAATAAGGAAGACAGCACAGCACAGCCTGGGCCCCAAACTTAGCTGTAGGACTACTTCTGGGCTCTGAAAAGGTGTCAAGCAGCAGGGAGCTGCCATTCTCCCTTCTGGTTGGTTATCTTCTTTCCAAGACATACCCCTGCGCCAATTCGTAAGTCTGGGAAAAGGCAGCCAATCAGTAACCAGAGGCAGGACTCCCAGAATGCCCAGCTGTGAAACTAGATTTCACTCTGGTCTAGGGGGTACTTAAAGGCTTCCCCGGAGCTCATCTTCCCACCCATTCTTTAGTTCAGTTTTTATTGTACTCGTTATCAATTGTCCCAACTTTGGTGGGTGACATGGGGTAAAAAAATTGGGTAAAAGTTGCAAGCCTTATGTACCCAGCTGAGGGTCTCCTCAAGGGACTTTGGGAATGTAGGCATGCAAAGTCAGCTTGGGAACCCAAGGAGTTGCCTCTCTGGCCAGCAATCCACACATGAGCTGTGCACCCATGTGGGTTCCTTGCCTGCCACCCCTGCTCATCCATGATCAGGGAGAATTGGGTGATCAGATGGCAGTCAGGACAACCAATTTCTGGATCTGTGCCTCACACCAAGCCAGTGCTACTCAGCTGTAACAATACAGTTGTGGACTTTTTTTTCCTAGCCAAGTGTTGTTTCTTGGGGATGCTCCCTCTCTGTGTGCCAGCCTCTTGACACTAGGCATGCAATGTTTTGAAAAGCATTCCTGCTGTAAACAAATATTGTATGTGCTCCAGTCCTCAAACTGTAGAACAGACTCTCCTAATGGTCAGCCTTTATGAAAGGTCAAGCAGGTCAAAGGGAGAATTTAAGAGTTACTTACATGACAGATTCCAATATTATTGGTACAGAGTGAAGCTTTGCTGCAATGGCAATTATAAGCAGAGTGAAAAACTGGAAAGGGAGTATTTATTTAAAAGGAATATACAACGGAGGCAGGCAGGTTCTCTCTACCAGACAGCAAGTTACATTCTCTCAGCCTTAGGGGAAGGCAGCAGAAAAGCTCTTTTGAATCAAGCTTGCCAAGAAAACCCCAGGACAGAGTCGTCATAAATCAGAGTTGACTTGAAAACATGTAACAAAATAATTATAAAAATTTTAGAAACAATGTAGAATATTGCTGCCACCCACTGTCTGAAGTAAGTATGGTGTGTCCACTGAGAATCAACTCTTAATATTTATATTCTTCAATATATGTTTGGACAGCTATTTAGAAATAAAACTGTACATGAAGATTTTATTCAAAATACAGAAAGGAAGCTTCAAATGGAGGCAATCTGGAGCTCTGCAATAGTGGTTAGGTAGTGCCTGACCCTTCCAAATACCTGTATTTGCATCTTCACAAGGAGCTATTAAGAAGGCAACTGGAAACTGAACATGGAAACACCTCTCCCCACTGTAAACTGTAAACTGCCCCATTTCAAAACTGATTTTTTAAAAACACAGACTGGGTTTAGTTAATTGCATTCTCACATACCATTAAGTTGGATTCTCGTTTTAGGTTACAGTTTAACCAAAACGTATGCAAAGCCAGTGTGCTTTTAGTGGTTTGAGTGCTGACTAGGACTTTCAGAAGACCAGGGTTTGAATCTCCACTCAGCCATGGAAACCCATTGGATGACATTGGGCAAGTCACTCTGTTTCAGCCTCAGAGGAAAGCAATGTCTAAATAAATTTTGCCAAGAAAATCCTATGACAGGGTCACCATCAGAATCGATTTAAAGACACGCAAGAATTTCGTCTCAGTGAAACCTGTACGCAAGTCAGATTTAGGAACTGCAATATTAGAGAAACAGTGGTATACAATTAGGACAATAACCTATAAATCAGTATCTGTCCAGGATAAAGAAAACTTATTCAAATTATTCATAAATGAAATTACTTCCATTAAACTACCTAAAATTACTTAAAATGCGTCAAGGTTATGCTAGAAATGTTGTAATAAAATAGGAGATTGGCAACATACATGGCTAATCTGTAACAAATAAGTTAATGTACATATTTTAAATTAAAATTAAAGGTTGCCTCATGGCACTTTTATTTAGTGACACAAATTCAGAAATAGCAAAATTGTGTACACTCTTTAAAGGCATTTCTATACAAAGATGACTACATAGTGTGGTCTACAGCACTATCAGACAAGTTAACATGGTAGAATATCAAAGGGAAAGATCTAAGATGTACTGTATTTGAAGAAAGAAGAGAGCTTTTTGCTGTTTATGTTACTCATGTTGCTCTGGAGTAAACTGCAACTTGACCAAGTATATTTCTGGAAAAGTTCATTTAGAATATTATACATAACATACAATGCATCATTCAGTACTTTCAGGACAGTTTGTACCCATGATGATTGATGATGGTAAATAATTGGGTTACTTAAGATTAAGATCTGCAGGTGGGAGGGCAAGTGAGAGATGACTGTCATGTAACAATTGCAAGAAAATGGAAAATATGTAATGGAAATATTTAATATAATATTTTAAAAGAAAAGAAAAATCCTGTAACACCTTTTTAGACTCACAAATGGAATAATTAGCAAAAAGGTGAGTCTAAAAAGGTTTTACAGGATTCATATTCACACAGTTGTTGTGACCACTGTAAACTCTGGACACAGCCATTGCATGAAAGTCTGTAGTGACTAAGATGAAGACCACTGGCTGACCTTGGCCAATCACTTTTTTTCATCCCAACTGACCTCAGAGGATTGTTGCAGATAAAATGGGGATGGGTCAGGAGAAACTATGAATGCTGCCTTGAGCTCCCTATAAGGAAGGAAGGATCCATATGTAATAAAATTAAAATAATAAATAAGATCTTCTGATACAGTCACTGTATAGAAAGACTATAGAAAGGTAATCTCCACTATGTTTTGTAATTGAACTATATTAAACAAGTAAACCAATGTAATACATTGTAACAAACTTTCTGATCCAATGAACTTGTTTTGGGCTTCACTGTATGTCAACACACATGCACACACACACACTCCACTTCATGTTCAAAGCACCTTACTGAATTCCCTATAAAAGCTCATGTTATTACTTGTGAGTCTCTAGAATAGATACCAGTCCTTACCTTAAAAAAAAACAAAAAAAAAAACCCACTACCAGTGAAGCACTTCAATTGCTTCTCTTGGACTGATCTTATAATGTCTTAGAGGAATCTTGCAAATCAGCCTTTCCACACAGATATTTCCCAGCTGAAGAGCCAATGGTGAGGAATGCTGGAAGTGTAATCCAGTCAACATATGGAAGAGTACCTGACTCTCACCACAAAGGATGGATGCAAAGAATCAACACTCATTCCACCCCAGTTTAAAAAATGGTTCTGCAACATATATGTTTTGATCAGCTAATTTGACTAGTTCAATGAAAAAGAAGTACTGGTAACAAACTTCAATCTCAAGTTTATTAACACCCCCTTTTAGTACTGAAGACAATCACTTATTTTATACAGCAAGAATTTAATGTCAAAATGTATTCTAGTATGGAATTAAACACATGATATGAACATTAAAAACATGACAACATGTAAATTGAACAGTACCTTTAACAAATAGGGATTAACAGTGTTAACATGGCTAAAGTAACACAAAATAATATAATAATTCTGTTCATGCAACTAAAATGTGCAAAGTGATTTACAAGGACCACAGTAGTACAGAAGTTATTAATTTGGAGTTAAATAAAGGTTGTATTTTTAAAAAAATCTTTCATTTGCATCATTTCTTTCTTACATAATAAAATGCTTTTTGACTACCTGTTTTTTATCTCCAAGAAAAGAAAGGTGATCCTTGGTAACAAGATTAGAACAACTACATGCACTTTAAATGTTTTAAAGCTACTATTCATGAAAGTAATTACTTTAAAAAATCTTAAATGGGTTCTCCTGTCTAGTTTGACAACCATAAAATTCTGTGCCATATTTTAGGAAAAATCTCTTCTTGCCAAGAGAGAACATATTTGGAACTTTTTATCCTCACACAAATTCAGTGAATTTATATGCAAACTGAAATGTATAGATATACTGAACTCACCAAAACCAATTACATGGACCCAATTAAAACTAAAACTACATAATATTAAAATAAGGGTATATTATTTTCATCCAGCCTTTCTTTCCCTTAAAAGAATGAGGCCTGATTGGAGATATACAGACGCTGTCCAACATGGTTGCTACTAGCAAGTGGAATTGATGGTGACAAGGAATAGCTTGGATAAGAGTATGGTCTTGATGTATATGACAGCACACTGGTAGTTCCAGAAGAAAGAGTAGCACTAACCGGGGAAATGTTATTGATTGAACTTCGGCGGAAATTGTAATCTGTTAAAACAAAAATATATAGTTAAATTTGCATCTTTATATAGAGACATGTTTTAATTTAGAAACAACATTTAACAGAACACACAAGGTCAACAGTTTCCTCTGCAAACTGAGACCAGCTAACTGGGAATCTACAGTGTATGAGTAAGTCCAGCCAACTTGTTCCTCATGGAAAACCCTCACCACTTAGCAATAAAATGAAGGCTACCTATTAATATGGGCTGCTTTGAGCATGGGCTACTCAAATCTTTCTCTACGAAAGACTGATGGTGCATCTACACTATAGAAATAATGCAGTTTGACAACACTTTAATTGCTATAGCTGCATCCTATGGAATTATGGGATTTGTAGTTTTCCAAGGTCTTTAGTCTTCTCTGCCAAAGATTGCTGGTATATTACAAAACTACAAATCCCAGGATTCTGTAGGACTGAGCAATGGCAGTTAAAGTGGTGTCAAACTGCATTATGTCTACAATGTAGATGCACCCTAGGTTTAACAGGACCACATGGGCAGAGCTAACTCCTCCTGTTCTTGCACAAACAGTTTGCCAAGAGAAAATCTGTCTGGATTCTGTCATACCCTAATGGGTAGAAATGCCATTCAGTGGTGACATCCAGTAGTCTCATGCATCACTGGCACCTGATCAGCATATTCACAGCATGGAATGTGCACAACTACTACATTAACTTTCATGCGGTAACTCAGTTACAGTCAACACACAATATCTTAAACAATTTAAAATCATTTTAAACAGCTGAAAATCATTTAGACCATAATACATGTGTAAATTTGGATAACATCAATTGGCTCCGAAGGCTTTAATAAAAAGCCATGTTTAGACTTGGTGCTGGAATGACACAGTGTTGATGCCCACCAGACTTCTGAGGTAAAGTTAATCCATAACCAAGGTACCACAGAAGAGAAGGCCTTTTTCCATGTCCTCCCACAGTGTACTGGTGAGACACAGTGGAGCCCCCCCAGCTGACTTTTATTTGGAAAAAAACCCTGCATACCAGGGCTAAAAACAGTTCCCATCCTTTTAACTCTTGCACAGGTCAGGAGTAAGATTTTAGATAAAACCGATAGGAGAAAGTTTAACCTCTTCCAACCTGCGCCAATATCAGTCTATCAATCTATGTGTGCTTATTCAAATTTGAGAAGTGAAATGTATTTGCATGCTATGTATTCATCATAACAGTGGATTCACATAGACCACGAAGAAGAACAGTGGTTCTTAGTGATGTCCTCACAGGGGGACTGCAAAGGCTTGAAGGCTGCTCAGCCCATTTCCTCCCCACAGTGGAGTAGCCACATGACAGGAACCAAGGCAAGGGGTGGCTGGCTGGCTAGGCTTGTGCATTGCTATTCAATCCACTCCAGGTGTCAAACTAGCAGGAAGAAACAGGATAAAAGTCTCCCCTCTCCCTCTGGTGACTCTGAGGGAAGGTTTAATGGATGGTGTAATTGTTAATAGTGGTAGTGGTGGGTATTATCATTATCATCATCAGGGCTTTAAATCTTGAGTTAAGTCTTGGGGGTCCACAGCAACAAAAGATATTTAAAGTGGATCCCTGGCAAAGAAAAGGTTAAGAGCCACTGCTTTAAACTATTGAGAACAATGAACACACAACAGACGGAATTGCAAATCTTGTTCCATTAGCAGGTACCACAGGAATACTTTGCTTATAGTACCTATACATATATTAGGAAACCAGGCTCAAGTGAACTTTACATCCAAATATAATGTATGAAATTCTCCATTTTCCCCCCAGTATTTAAAAAAAGCAACTTGGACAATGGCTATGGAAAGAAAATGAGACTCAGTTGTTCTTCTGCCCAGTTGCCACTCAGCTTTTCCTCCTGAAACTTTCAAAACCTGTATTTGAGAGGATAAACATATTCAGAAGCAGGAGGAGGAGCGAAGTTGGAAGCAGGATGCAGTAGGCAAGAGAAAATTTCAACTCCAGCATCTATGCTGCTTCTCTATACCATTATGACTTCCTTTCAAAGCAACATTTCCCTAAAAAGAAAGGAAAGCTGTTCTTGTTTCATTACACAAATGCAGATAATTAGGCTCTTCTAAACTGCTTTAAGTAATATCAGTTTATCTGTTTTCAGTTATACCTTTCATTTTTCAAAAAGCAAGCAGATTTAGGAAGATTTTCAATTAACCTGCTTTTCAAAAAAAATAGGGCAGTATCATATTTTACTCTTTGCCTTTAAGACTATATGCAAAAGTTAGAGAAAAATGAAGTGGCAGGTTTTTAAATCATATTTCTATTTAAAAGCTCACACCCTTATGTGTACACCCCACTCTATTACCATTAAAATTATTGCTATTGTGCAAACGCTGTAACAATTTTACAGCTAAAATAAGAATAGCTTAAATACAATCATATATAATTTCCATAATATGTGGACTTTGTTATTTATTACTCATTTGTTCAAAATTAAGCAATTTTTTTCTTTACAAGCAGTCACTATACATTTATAAATTGCCCAACACTGATATTTCTTCCAAGCTAACACAGCCTAAATGAACCACATTCTATTCTAAAAGGCCATAGAAGAAGACTTGATATACTCAACTGGTAGTGTAAAAATAAAATAAAACAATGTTTAAGTGAGCTATGGGACTCTTTTGAGATTCCAGGGGCCATTTTTTTCCTTCTTTGGAGCCTAGTAGCTGCATCCTCTTCTGACTTATTGATTGAGTGAGTGATTGATTGATTTGGGCTTCCCAAATGGCAAAATTACATTCCCAGACGTCTGCGGTGGCCATTTAATATGCTACAATTTGCCATTTTAAAGGGAATTCTACCACTCACTAGCTTGCTTTAGACAAAAAAATTATCATGTATAGAAAACAAAAAGTGACAGGAGTTACTTTTCTAAATAAAAACACTGGGTTGGGGGGGAAGGCTTGGGAGGAAAGGCTGAAGTTCTATTAAATGACCAACTGTTTCACTGAAACTTCGGGGGGGCGGGTGACTGGATATTTTGGGTACAGGTCCTAGAAGTAAATGTCACCTGCAATCTACACGTTGCCCTCCCCTGTTGTAAATGGTGCAACTGTATAATCCCAAAACATACAAACTGCATAAATAAATAGAGAGAAAAATGGATTTCAGGCAACATCAGAATACTTAGTTAATAAAACCTGTGTGTCATGATGAATTTGATAGTATTTAACCATCTTCCAAAAGAATTTTAAAAAATAGAACAAAGAAAGCAAAAATCATGAATTGAATTATTTTTGTGGATTCTGTGGTATTGTCTGACTCTAATTAGAATTTCTAATATACAGTAGGACCCACATATCTGCTAGGGATTGGTTCTGGGGGCCTCATGGATACCGAAAACCGTGGATAATAGCAAACACCATTGAAAATAATGGGACTTCCGGTTGAAAATACCACAGAGTTGCCTTGGAAGACCTAGAAAGTGGCTAGAGAGGACATATTTTCTAGGAAGACTCTATGGTAGGTATGCTGTTTTGTGTCCTGTGGATAATTGAAGCAGTGGATAATGAATCAGTGGATACGGGGGTCCTACTGTACTGCAAAGAATAAAAAATCTCCCATGTTCAAAGGAGTGTCTGTGTGTGCAGAATCAAAGGTGTTCCAAAACGGAAGAATATCCTGATTTAGAAAACACATAATTCATATTAGATGGAACGTTTATTTTGATTAGCTGTCTGGCCTCTTTTCTGTGCAAAAAAAGTGTAAAGTAACACTCTTGCTGTGTCTTTAAAAATCTATAACTGATATTTCTGATTCAAGAAAACATAAATGCTAAAGGAAATCAGTTATTTGTGTACAAGAAGGACAAAATGTCAATACCATCAGGGGACAATCCTCTACCCCAATTTTTAAAAACAGTTTCAGCAGAGGACTTTGTGTCCTCAGCAGTGATAGCACTAGGGGTGTGTGGAGAGGCTGAACCGCACCAGGTGACACTATCATGGGGAAGGGTGACACCAGTCTTAGTGACGCCACAGGTCCTCAGTAGACAGTAAGACATGTCACTTCAATGCTGCAGTGGTCCTTGCAAGCAACTTTCCCACCAGTGGTGCATCATATGCTGGTTTTCTTAGCCACTGCTCTACCACAGAATTAAAAGCTTCCTCTTGCGGGAGATACTTATTTAGACAAAAGCTGATGCTAGGACATATAACCCAGATCAGTTGGAGCTCTCTAGAGGGTATGTCTTAGATTTGGCGATCATATAAAGCCTTCACTGTATCTCAAAACAGATCAGTTTATTTCCCGTATCTATCAGGCAGTAGTGCCTCCACCAAAGGGATAAGGCTCCACTCAGGATAGTTCTGGGTCAACAAAATGTAATGTTCTACCTAAACCACTCTGAGCCAGGAAGGATGGAACAATTGTGATTGTGAAAGAATCTCAGATAAAAGAAAACTAATTCTTTCTACAGAATATAGTTATTTTCTGATCACAATGAATTCCAATGTCCTCAGTGGAAGAATGCCTCAGATATGGATTGTCTGTTAAAAAAATGTACATGGCAGATGGCTGAAATAGCACACATATACAAAACTTCAGATGGCACTGTTGTAAAATGCATACTTTGTAGATCTAGTTCTATAAGAATTTTGCAAAAACAAGCAAATAGGACTTTGGAAGACCAAAACATAACATCCTAATGGATGTCATTCAAGATCTCTGTTGATTTTGCTACTGGTGATACATATTTCTACATATAAATTTTGTCAGTTAGTGAATATACTTCCTCGTTGCCTGTTCTCTAGAAGCACTGGGTTTTAAAAAATATTTTGTTATCAAAAGCTGAAGTTACATGTAGTGTCCAAAATAACAATGACAGACCACTGCTACTACTTCTCTACATGTCAATTTGTTTTCCAACAATCATTCTAGGAATAAACCAGGCATTAATTTGACCCTTTTTTACTTAAACCAAGTTACTTACCTGTTTACTTTCTCCAAATTTTCCTACACAGGTCCAGACTTGGGGGGTTATGTACCCTTTCTGCAAGCAGTGGAGACAGAATGTAATCATCTTCTAGGTGATGTTAACCCCAACAAGTGTATGGAATTCTGGGGCTTACATAACTACACAACATCCATGCTATTTCCTGTGTAATTGTTTAGTTCTACCTAGCTGGAAAGGGTATTACCTTGCACACATACAGATTATAATTAACATCCCCAAACCTTCCTGTACCAGCACACAGTTCAGGAAAAAAAGATGCTAAAAGCTTCACCAGCAACCATCACAAAATTCATTATGCTGTTATGCTCTGTTAACATTGTAAAATACATCTACAGAAATAAGCAAACTTAAAATGCAGTAATTGCTGCAAGCACAGTGTTGTTAAATAGCTTTATGTTCAAAACAGAAATGAAAATATAATCATGAAACATACAGAGCACTTTGTCCCTGGTGTTACTGCAAACCACAAAAAGTTGTTTTTTTAATAAAAGAAAACAATCTTCTGCTACATAGTACAAACCAATTTCACCAGTGAGGTTTTCTTTTCTAGGTCACAACCAAGTTGTAGTTCACCATTTAAAAGTGAATCTACAAGGCAGGAAAAGAAAAACTGATGAGGAAGGGGGAGGAGTCAATGGATTAAATGGATTAGAACTCTGGACTCCTGTCTTGATCAGCTGACATGAGGAAATAAGTACAGGTTGTTTACCTGTAACTGTGGTTCTTCAAGTAGTCATCTGTGCCTTCACACAGTTGCAATTTGCACATGCACAAAGTTCAACCTTCACATTAAGTTTCAGAGCTAGTAGCTTTGGCGGGAACCCCACCCCTTCCAGCATGCTCCCCAATCCCAGCGCCAAAGCTACTCTCCTCTGTTCCATAGTCATGATAGAGTACCTGCAAAAGAGGGTAGGAGGGTGGGTTGTGTAAGGGCACAGATAACCACTTGAAGAACCACAGTTACGGGTAAGCAACTTGTTCTTCTTTTTCATGGTCTCACACAACTGGATGACTGATAAGCTTACCATTGGAGGTGGGGCAGGTCAATCCATAGAAGAGAGCACTGCTCTAACAAAGGAGGCATCTGCACTCTGCAGTCTAGATAATAATGCTAGATAAAAGTGGAAGGTTGCAAACAGTAGTCACCTTGCAGACATCTGTCAGAGAAACACTCCTGAACCAGGCCGAGGAAGCAGACATGGCCCGTGCTGAATGAGACCACAAATGTAGAGGCAGAATACTCTTAAAGAGAGTTGGTAAGTGATATTAATGAGCGCCACTACCCACTTGGAGAGCCTCTGTGAGGCCAGCATGCCTGCCTCCACAACAGAGGAAGACTTTCTTATCTGGACAGTTCAGTGGATAGATACAGTAGGCTAGTGCTCTCCTTACATCCAAATAGCATAGCATGTGCTGTAGTTGTGAAACAGACTTTTGATAAAAGGTTGGTAGGACACTGTCCTGGTTAAGGTGGAACAATGAAACAACTTTAGGGAGAAAAGAAGGATCCTTGTGAAGGACTACCTTTTCCTTATGGAAAATGAGATATGAATGGTCAGCTCTCAAGACACAGATATCACTAGCTCTCCTGGCCGATGTGATGGTCACCAGAAACATAGTCTTCAAAGTGAGCTGATGGAGGTCTGCCATGGCCATGGGCTCGAAAGGCTTGGAGGACAGTTGCAAAAGCACCAGAGACAGCAACCAAGACAGTATGGGATCTCTCACAGCAGGGTTTAAGTGTGAAAGGCCTTGAAGGGAGCACTTCACCATCTCATACCTGAATAGGAGGGCTTCCAGACCTCCCACCATTTTGATTGCCCTCCTCTGGACATGTTCCAGCCTGTCAATATCTTTCTTGAATTGTGGTGCCCAGAACTGGACACAATATTCCACGTGAGGTCTGACCAAAGCAGAACAGAATGGCACTATGACTTCCCTTGATGTAGACACTATACTCCTATTGATAACAGCCTAGAATTGCATTGCCTTTTGTAGCTGCCGCATCACACTCCTGACTCATGTTCAGCTTTTGGTCCACTAAGACTCCTAGATCCTTTTCGCATGTACTGCCATCAAACCAGGTGCCACCCATCCTCTATCTGTGCATTTCATTTTTATTGCCCAAGTGTAGTATCTTACATTTCTCCTTGTTGAAATTCATTTTGTTAGCTTTGGCCCAGCTTTCTAATCTGTTATGGTCATTTTGAATTGAAAGAGTGAATAAAGAAATAGAAGGATAGAATATTAACACTAATTTTTTTTAGACAGAAAGAGAAGAAAAGAACAAAAGAAATAGGAGAACACAAAGAGAAGCTACTAGCCGACGAAACTATCCGCAGTGTGTATTCAATAGGCATAAAGGAACTAAGGAGAAAGTAGCTTTGGCATAAGGATTGGAGAGCACGCCGGAAGGGGCAGGAAGCTACTAGCTCTGGAACTTTCCATGGATGTTGGGCTCTGCACAAGCACAAATTCCAACTGTGTGAGGCACAGAGACTACAAAGAAGAACCCACCGGTTGTGGATGCTCCTTCAGCATCCTGAGAATTGCAAACATTAGTCAACATTTTATCTAGAATATTATATTCAAACTTTAATTAAAGAGCATTTAAATTAAGGACAGTAATGTATTTAGTCTATTTGAATTGTCTTATTTTAAATTCTATTTTGTTTTAAACTGCTTAAATTTGTTTTATCGGTACATCACCCTGAGATTTCATGTTAAATGGCAATATACAAATATTTTAAAAATAAAATAAATGAATTTACCCAGAATTTACCCTGCTTTTTCAAGACTCTGGTCCAGTTTCAGGACATAGATGCAGCAAGAAAAGGTAAACTATATGGATGAAGGGCATTAAAAAATAAATCACACTGAAATAGGCACAATGAGACAATTTACTGCAATATATATATATATATATAGTGCAGTAAATTTTATATATATATAAAATTTATATATATATATAAAATTTATATATATAAGGCTTGGGTGTCTACAATACTCTTGAGTATGTTTCCTCTCCTGGTGTGCTGATTGGCTGCTCAGGAAACACACCCACGCAGTCACCACCCACATGCAAATTCCCTCTCCACCTCGCAATCTACTCCTGCCACTCAATCTACATCTACACCCCCAGCCTCACAAGGGCCCCTCCCTCCTCTCCCTCTGCCAATCACCAGTCACAGGCTGCAACAAGAACCAGGCAGTCAACTAGTGGTGGTGGCAGAATGTTGTTGCTGCTGCTGCTGCGACTGGAGCCAGGCAGTAAACTGGCAGCTACTGCCACTGCGATGGGACCAGGCAGTCAACTGGCAGCAACAGGGCAACAGAGGAAGTCACCCTCAGCCATTCCGGGAAAAGTGTGGAACGCTGAGAAATAGGGAGGAGGAATTTAAATCCATCCACCTACCTTACAGGGTTGTCATGAGGTCTACCAGGCATTTTGGGGGGAGTTTTTTAATGGCATATTGTACGCCACGTCCAGCTAGTTTAGCTATACTATGTAAGATAAAAAGAAAAGGTGTACTTTTTCAGTACCTCATATTACAACAGGTTTCAGTACTGCTAACTGGTTAGCAGGAATTCTTCCATCAGCAACAGTGTAGAGGAGGAAAAATGTGATGTTAAACTGGCACCCACATCCTGTGTACATGATATAAGCAATGACCTGGGTTTTTCAGAGCTGCCCAGTACCCAAAGTACTTCTAAATACTTCTAGGATAAGCAGCTACTGTATCTGTTCTCAAATTTATGTAAATCTATTTTCTTTAGTCCACTCTCAACACAGTGCTAGTTTTCTCCCCAGCTTTTTTTTTCTTGCTTGTTCCTTTAGCCTGTACAGTTTGCATTGGCTAGAAATCACTTAGTTCCTACCCCTCTTCCTAGCCTTTTTCTCTTTTCACCAACTACTGTACTTCTTCTTTCCCCCCTAAACTCTTTTTTCCCTAGCCTTCCCCTCTTCTCTCTTCCCCCACCCTTACAAGCACCAGGAGTGTTGCCACACTATAGTTTGAGAAATTAGAAAGCCATACGTACAGTATATTTTATCATTATGCAAATCATGTGTCAATCTATGAAAGGGTTTGCATATAATGCAGGACTCATTTTCTTTGCCATGTCTTCTCTTCATAGCGCTCCTCTACCTTTAACACAGATATTCAGCATATAAAGCTTTCACAGAGAGGGAATCTCCAAAGTTTTGGATCCAAAGTTTCAGCTTTCTAAAAGACTGAACTGCCCATGCTCATGCCCATGATCCTTTTGCTGTAAGGATGACTGACCTATTGTAGGAAAAGTACTTTGCACACTCGAAAAACTGGTTTAAGGAACTGGTCTCAGTGCCCCCCCCCCGCCACCAATTTTCAGGCAAATAAGGTTGTTTTCACACACACCCCAAAAAATCTCATTTGCAAGCTAAAAAAAAACATTTGCAAGCTACTACATCCTTTTTGGGGGGGTCCACTACCTAAAATAGCTCACCCTCCTCAAATGGCTCAAGAGGTGACCAGGAGTAACACACCATCACTTCTGGTTTCTCAAAACGGAGGGTGCAGCAATGCCTTGCAGCCCACCAGAGGAGTCAGAAATCAGGTAGTTCAGCCCTCCAGGTTCCAAAATGTTTTCACTCCTGTTATAAACATACATCCACATAAATACAAACATAGATTTGGAATTAAGAGCAGGCAAAGTTCACCAACCAGCTAGATTACACAGAACTGCAAACTGTGTTGTTCAAGAAAAGGCCAAATGCATAGGTTTATGTAGGCTGCTTGTAGCCTCATATCAACCCAGCTTGAAGTTCGTTTGGACTAAACCTCATGGTTTTCTACTCAAGAAGCGAGCCTGCATAGTGATACAATGTAATACAGCAAATTACCACCAGATTAATTAGAAAAAATCTCTATCTGCACATCCTCAGGACTCTCTTTTTATCCATGCTACGTTTCAGAAATTGAGGCCTCATGGTTTTTTTATTTTATTTTTATAGACTGGAAGGATATAATTTTATGAAAGGGATTTACTTGAGATCCTTCATCTTGGAAAGAAATGGTGGTTATGCCACATTGGCAAAAAGCAACTATTTGATTTATAAGATCAAGTGAACCAATTTTTACAAATGCTGTAGCCCATCACAATAGAAGTCCCATTTGTAAAAATTAAATTAGAAATAGATTAAGGATAAGGAAAAAAAAATAAAGCCATGCTTTCACACAACATTCAATTAACTTTGTAAAAATAATTGCCATGAGAGACTATGACAGACACAAGCTTAAATTGCTTGAAAAGGACATCACCAAAGAATTTCATGAGCGCTTTACCTAAACATGAACTCCATGATCAAGAGGATATGAGTGTCATGTGTTATGAATAAAGGGGGAAGAATACTTTGCCTAAGAAATTCTCAGATGCATCAGACTGACCACTGTTAGTCATGTTAAATTATTCTGAAGAAAAATCAATTTCTCAAAGTATGTTCTTTATATAGTTTTGTGTTTAAGACTTATTTCACATGTGCAACTTGAAGTACCTCTGAATTTCTTCCTTCTCCAATAAGCATTTGTCACATTTCAACTACACTTTGTTTTAAGTGTCACCTAATGAACGTAAAAATAAGCTTACTAAATCAGACTAAATAATAATCTAGTGCGGCATTCTCTCCTACAGTGGCCAGTAAGAGAGCTAGAAGTCCCTGAGATGGTAAAGACCTTCACTGTTGGACACAGTAGCAGACTAGTGTCATGTACTAGCTTCCTCAGACTCAGTAACCAGCAACTTCAGAGTTAAAACAGTAAGCTTTATTGCTACAGAAATCTAAAGAGCGAATTATACAAAACTGTTGCTTCAGGTCTATCAGTAAAGCAGTAAAATAAAAAGTACTGGCAATCATTAAAATCTGGCAGGCTCCATAGTACTGGACACCCACCATCCCCAATTTCCTTTCTCACCCAGAGTGGGCTCCACCCTCCATTCTCACAGGCCTCTGCAGGTGCAAGGCCACTCAGCCAGTTTCCAGACACATACCATCTTCCCCCTGTCTTTCCTAGATTTGTCGCTTCATGTGACTAATCAGGTGAGTGCGATGGTCTGGAGTGCCTGTTATCAGCTTCAGCTGATACACCAGCTGCGCCCTTACCTGGATACAAGGGATCTGGAAACTGTGGTACATGCCTTAGTAACCTCACATCTGGATTACTATAACGCACTCTACATGGGGCTACCCTTGTGCCTAACCCAGAAACTTCAACTGGTACAAAATATGGCAGCCAGGTTAATTACAGGTACATCTAGGAGAGAGCATATAACACCTGTGCTTAAACCTCTCCACTGTCTGCTGATCAGTTTCTGGGCATGGCACAAGGTATTGGTTTTAACCTTTAAAGCCCCACATGGCTTGGGTCCATCTTATCTCCGGGACCACCTCATGCCATATGATTCCCCCCCCCCCGCACACTTCGGTCCTCTGGGAGGAACATGCTGCAGCCTATGAAAACTAGGCTGTCACAGACCTCCCAGAGGGACTTCTCTTCTATGGCTCCCAGACTTTGGAATGGCCTGCCGGACGAGATCCGTCTTATCATTACTCTTGATAGCTTCAAGAAAGTGTTAAAGACGGATCTCTTCCGGCAGGCCTTCCCGGAATAACTTCCCGGCTCAAGTGGAGTTGACTGCCTACCCTCTCCCCTGCCGCCATTGCCATTTCCCCCCCCCACACACACACACCCCATAATTTGTACATTTTACTGTATTTGATGTTTGTTTTAATTCTCCACCAGTTTAATTTAGTTTTAAGGGGTGGGCGGGTTAGGATTGGGAATGATTGTTTTAACTTCCTGTTGTTTTAATCTTGTTGTACGCCGCCCTGGTTGCTGAGCAGAGGGGCAGGTTAAAAATAAAAATTTATTATTATTATTATTTTCACAGCTCACGAACTTGTTACAAATTCAAGAATGAAAACATCAAACAACACACAAAATGAAAACACACTGTAACTTTGGCAGGAGAAGGTCACCTTTAAGGACTGATACTGACAAATAGTTCTTTTCACTACCAAGGGATCAGTTTGATAAAGAGGACAGAAAACTGCAAAAGAGTCATCACCTTTCAGTTTCCTGCAGGGAAGATCAGATCATAGCCCTTGCCTGCCTACTTTTAAGAAGACATACATGCAGTTCTTCAAGACAGTTGTCCCATTATTCTAGACAGTCTTTGAATTCTACCATTGCTTACCAATTCAGATACTACAGAAGCCTACACACATCATTTGTGGAAATGGGCACTGGGCCTCTCTTATACTGTTTGTGCCATGTGTGAATGTTGTTAACACAGATGAGAACAGAGAAAGCAAATGAGATGTTCACTATAAGCCAGTGAACAAGTTTTATAATCCAGATCTAGTCCGATCAGGCTTAAGGTGAATGTGATAACTACTGTATTGTGGTGGGTAATAGACTGGTGTATGCATTAGAACGTCCCTGGTCTGACTCACATCTGTCATAACCTCACTAGGTAGCTTTTAGACAAGCCACTCTGTCTCTCTTGGATTCAGTCCAGCCCTCTGTAATACTAGACATATTAATACTAATTTACTTTACTGACTTAAATGTGTCGTGGTGTACAAAAGTTTACAGCACATTAAAGTGAAGCATCAAACAAACATCAACAGATAAGCTACAAGTTTTCAATAACATTACACCGAGGAATGGGGATAGTGTTGTGTATTACACATAATGGATTGACAATAATTTTAGCTAGTGGTTGTCTAAATGGTGAAAAAATTCCTCACTGAATGAGTGGGGAATCCTACCTGTCTTAATGGGATTCTGTGTCATTTTGCCATATTGTGAAGGAGGGGAGGGGGCAAAACCGGCAAAAACTACATGAAAAAAGCCTTCGCAGCTTTTCCCGTAGTTTTTGGAAAACAGAGGGGGGTGCACATTCCCCCTCTTTAGGACAGTGATTCAACAGGAGTCCTGCAAGCAGGATCCTGATTGGCTGGACAAGTGTGGGGGCAGGGCTTGCTGACAGGGCAAGCACCCACAGCTGCCATTCCTCCCCCCAGAGCGATCAGGAATGGGGAAGGGAAGAGGGTAGCTGTCATTCCCCCCCCCATAAAACCCGGCTGCCACCACTGCCATCCCACTCCCACAGGGACTGAAGAAGGAAGGGGGCTCTGTCACCCTCTTCTCCCTTCCCCATCCCCACCATGTCGCCGCCACCACCACACCCACAGAGACTGAGGAAGGGAGGGGGCTCTCTCATCCTCTTCTTCCCCAGTTTCCCTGCTGCTGTGACTTGCTATTACTGAGGGGTACTACATTTCTTCCCCCTCAGATGGGGCCCTAGCACAAATAAAGGTTCTGCCATGTCTCTTCATGGCAAGTCCTGAACAATTCAATGGAGAGCATAGGGCTATAGTCCAGATAAGATGTCTGGAAGATTGTACTGTGGTATTCCAGACAATACAAGAAACTCTCTTCAGCTACAAAACTTACTGCTGATATTTAACATACCTGGAGACTATCTAGCTGCAAGTCCAACTACACCAGTCCCCATTTCTCTCTCTGGCTCATTACCACCTGGCCTGGAAGGAAAAAAACCTGACTACCTACAGTAGGTTGCTGATGCTATTACTGAAGATGCCTAGAGAGCACAGCCAGGAGGTAGGGGTAGGCTTCTTTCACTAGGGCAGCATTTAGCTTTGAATAAAATGCATTATTTTTACTGATATTTATATTTTTAAAATATTTATAAAATATTTAAAATATTAGGCCGCTGCATGAATTATTTATTTTTGTATTAATTTTCCATATGAGGTATGTAGCCTACTTGTTTGAGCCCAATTTAAATCTTGACTTCTAGTGGTTATTGAATTATCTAGAGATGTTTCTGCATTCAGTTACAAAAAAATTCCGGATATTGCTTTATATTACTTTGAAATGGATTTTACCTTAGAAAAGCAGCATACAAACAAACTGATAATGAAAGAAGATGCCCATAACAATGTATTAACTGTGCACCCAGCCTCAGGATGTTTGCTTTCTGAAAACTGCTGAATAAGAGAGGTCAGCAGAGACAGCAACATACTTCACCTGTGTAAATGTCAGACTGCGACAGTCTATCAAGTGAAGCCCAAGATCATTCTGTATTCCAGAGTCTAGTAGTCTTTGTTCAGATTTTACATAAGAATGAATGACAAAGATGAATGAATTCCGAGAAATTATATAAATATGAACAGAACTAGGTAAGCAAGTGAGGAAGAACTCAATGAGCTGAACTTAAAAGTTGGAAACTGGCAACTGGTTCAACCTCAGCAGGTCTCCTCTTTGGGCTGTGAGAGCTGTTACACTAGCAATCCTTTAACAAACAGCAGATATTTTTGCAAGTGTCCTACAAAGTGGAGAAACTGAATGCAAGGTCTGACTGATCAACTGATAAATTAAGGATTGCTGTTTTCATTAAGATGGAAGCATATTGAGAAGAGGAATATATAAAAAAAACCAGTATTTTTGTGTTGAAAATGGCCTATACTAGCCCATACTTTTTAACGATTTAGTCAGCTTAATAGGAAAAATGTCATTTTACTAAGCTGTTCCCAAACAGACAGGATGGTATTGTGGGCACCTGCTTAGAGGCTGGGAGACTTCACTGTCCTCCACAGAAACTTTGGGGACACACTTCATTTTTGCCCTTTGCTCACATCAAAATCTGGGGGTCTAAAAGATTTTGCTACAAAATGAACACTAATGCAGGGTGCTATAGACCATTTCACTACATTTTCTGAAAGTTCCCCCCCCCTTCCCCACAATGATATTTAGACCTGCCCAGGCCTAAAAAAGGTTATCTCCCTCAGCTGCCAATATAGGAAAATGCCTTACAGCATCCCCTGGAGTCTTGGAAGTCACTACGGAACATATCTAGGCAAAAGGGGGAGGGGGAAGAAACAAAGAAAGAAAAGGAACCAATGGAAGGCTGCAAAAATGACATGCAGCCCATGGGTCCCATTTGTGTATTCCCATCTACTGTAGACACTATATAGTGGTATTAGGGGACAGTTACATCATTTCCATCTGTATGGTCCTGTCAAGAATTGTGGTGTCCTCTGTCTGTATTACTGTCTTAGTAGTGCCCACCGCTGTTACCACTTCCAATTTAAAATGTTAACTGTGTCCCTGGGTAGCAGCTCCTGACACAGAATGCTTCATGCATTTCCCTAAATCTGCTCCAGCCTACCTCCCCTGATTTCTGGCACACACAAAAAAGCACATCACCTCTATGGCAGGAGCAGCAATTTACCTTTTAAATAGCTTTAAAGATTTTAAACAATTTATCTGCATTGTTTAACATCAAAATAATACCTGTTTTTTCAAAACCAGAGGTGGACTTCTAACTTCTTCTAGGGTTCTCCCATTCCCATACGTTGAGCAGACTATGCAACCCCTGGAAGGCCAGAGGGTTTAGGTTATCCACCCCCATTGTATACTCTCAAAGGACTTGGCAAATAAGAAAGGGACCATGTCATCAGGACAGTATGGTAACTCCCTTTCCCAAAGTGACTATTTCCCCATAAAAAGGAGGGGGAATGAAAGTGTCAATGCAAACTCAGTTCTTCCTCTCTCTATATATTATACTTCTCGTCCTAATGCTACTAGAACCCATTGAAAAAGAAATGAAAGAAAGGTGTGCAGTGTCTTTTGACTGGAGCACTTGGAAGTCCTGCATCTGGAAGCACCCCCATCTAACATGCAGCTGACTTTCTTTCCAAGAGATTCTTGAGCCATTAGTACTGAGGATCCTATCTGGTATTTTAGAACTGTAGGTGCCTGCTAAGGATTTTTAAGATGAACCCAAGGAAGGACAGGTTGCTTACCTGTAACCATAGATCTTCGAGTGGTCTTCTGTGAATTCACACAGCTGGGTTACTCCTACGCCTGCACAGAGCATCGGAACCTTCTAGAGTTGCTAGGCAGAATATGTTTTGATACATTTTTGGCGGTAACTCACAGCGTCACCAAGCCAAAGGGAGAAGATGGAGAGTAGTCAAGAACAGTCCAAGTCATCACCAAAATCAGAGGTAGAATGCCAAATCCAAGTGGAGAAACATAAAACGTAGTCAAAAAACAGTCCAGGTCAGTACCAGAAATCAGAGTACGAATGCCAAAGCCAAGGAGTGAGAGAAATCGTCGTCAAAAAGCCAAGCTGAGTCAATCCAAGTCAAACCGAAAGTGAAAGAGAGAAAAACTAGCGAACGAAGGTTCCTTCAAGCTGCTAACGCGGTGGAAAGGAAGGAACTGAGGAGAATTGGGCAGGAATCCCTTATAAGGGACCGTCGGTGTGGGCGGAGTTACTGCCAAAAATGTATCAAAGCATATTCTGCCTAGCGATTCTAGAAGGTTCTGATGCTCTGAACAGGCGCAGGAGTAACCCAGCTGTGTGATTCACCCGAGACCACAAAGAAGATGTTTAGTTTTTGCTAATTTTTTACACTGCTTAGTTTAAAATCTTATTTAACTGGTACTGAAAGAAAAAGACGGTGTGAGTGGAACCCCATGACTGGATGTTAAACATCATATTTTATAACTAAGAACTTAAGTTATGCCATCCAGTACAGATAGACACCATTTATATTATTTTGTTTCTTACATAAGGGAATTTTCTGGGACAGGTAAAACCTCTGAACTGGGGGAAGTAGCTGAGGAACACACATACAGACATCTCCTATGTCTAATATAGACTATTTCTCTGATACATGGTAACAATAGCAAGAATACTGTTTGCGCAGACCTGGAAATGGACTAATGGAAAATGGAAAAAATAATTGTTAAAAGTTGCTGAGTTAGCCCAAATTGCAAGCTATCATGGGTCTTAAAGAATAAACCAACTGATAATTTTCTGAAAGACTAGAAGCCATTTATGGACTTTTTGAGCAAGAAAAATAGTAACAAAGCAATAATTTGTTATTATGGGTACTAAAAATCCTAGTAGGATTATTTAGTTAGAGCTGTAATGGTAGAATATATTTTTCCTTTCCCCTCTCCCCCATCTTTTTTTCTCTTAATAATTCATTACAGTTTATAATTATCAATGTTTTATTGAATTTTTTGAAAAGACAAAAAAACAATGAAAAGACATACATATATACGAACATAAAAAAAGAAAAAAACATATAGCATATCACGTATCAACACACAATTCAAAAAAGAAAAACAAATAAACAGACAAGAACTATCCCCCCTTCCCCCTCCCTCCCCTTAAAATTGACTTCCCGCTTTTCTCTGATTGCTTTTATGTTACAGTAGTTTAACTAATCCTCTTATTCACAATATTTCTTCTTATTTATCCCATATAATCCAATCCCAATCATAACATTTCTTTCATATCACGTATAATAATATATATATATATAATAATATAAATATAAACATTTTACAACATTATATTACAAAACCCATAATACTGTTTTCCCCATTATTTTGTTTCACAAATTCTATAAAGGGTTCTCAATTCTTTATAAAATACTCATTTGTTTTATTTTTCATTAAATTTGACAATTTATCTAATGTTGCTAACTCCATAACCTTTTCCATCCATTCTTCTTGTGTTGGAACATCATTAATTTTCCATTTTCTTGCAAAAACCAATCTTGCAGCTGTTACCATATAGCTAATTAAATGGCTATATTTTTTTTTCCTTTTCATCTTTCAAGTTAATCATATTTAATAAATATAATTCAGGTCTTTTTTCTATTTTAATTTTTTTCCCATCCCTTTATTGATTTTAAACCAAAAAATTTTCGCTTCTCCACACTTCCACCAAATGTGGTAGAATGTCCCTACCTGTTTTTGACATTTCCAACAGTTTTCAGGGTATCCTTTGTATATTCTAGCTAATTTTTGGGGTGTTGTGTACCATTTATACATCATTTTATAGAAATTTTCTTTTAAATTATACAAATATGTAAATCTCAGTCCTCTATTCCACATATCTTCCCACTGTTCTAGTTGTATCTGATACCCAAAATATTGTGACCAATCTATCATACATTTTTTAATCTGTTCTTCCTCTGTGGCTAATCCTAATAATAGTTTATACATCTTTCTTATTAACTGTTTTTCTGTGCGTAATAATTTCTCAAACTCTGATATTTCCCCTTCATATTGACATTGTTTTAGATCTTCTTTTGCTCTATCTTTTAACTGGTAATAATTTAACCATTGTATCTTTACTCCCTCCTTTTCTAATTGTTGCTTTTCCTTAAATTCCCATTTGCCTTCTCTTTTTTCTAATAGATCTCTGTATTTCAACCACTGATCTTCTCTTAATTCTCTTCTGCAAAATGCTTCTTGTGGAGACAGCCATCCTGGTATTTTTGGATTTATTCTCTTCTTATATTTATTCCAAATTCTAATCAAAGATCTCCTAATAATATGGTTCTTAAATTCAGCATTAATTTTTACTTTATTATAGCATAAATAACCATGCCACCCCATTCTCAATTCATGTCCCTCCAGGTCTAAATCACGCTTAGCTTCTAACAATACCCATTGCTTCAGCCATGTTAAGGCTGTTGCTTCATAATATATCTTTAAGTCTGGTAATCCTAGACCACCCCTTTCACGCGTATCAATCATTAATTTCCATTTAATCCTGGGCTTCTTTCCGTTCCAGATGAATTCAGTTAATTCTCTTTGCCACCTTTTAAATATTTCATTAGTTGTTATTATTGGTATGGTCTGAAATAGGTAAATTAATCTTGGCAACACATTCATTTTAATTACTGAGATCTTACCCATTAATGATAGCTATATGTCTTTCCATCTCAGTAAATCCCTTCTAATTTCTTTCCATACCTTTTTGTAGTTATTTGCAAATATTTGCTGTGTTTTATCCGTAATATTAATTCCCAGATATTTTACCATTTTTACAATTTCAAAACCTCTCTTTTCCTTTAATTTTTATTTTTCTGTTTCATTCATATTTTTGTTAATATTTTTTGTTTTCTTTTTGTTTATCTTAAAACCTGCATATTTCCCGAATTCCTCTATCTTTTCCAATACCTGATCAATACCTTTCATGGGGTCCTCCAGCATTATAACTACATTGTCTGCAAATGCTTTTAATTTAAATTCCTCCTTTCTAATTTTAATTCCTCTAATTTGACTTTCGTTTCTAATTTCTATATTAAGAATTTCTAAAGCCATAATAAATAATAATGGAGATAAGGGGCAACCCTGTCTTGTACCTTTTTCTATTTTTATTGTTTCTGTCATATTTTCATTGATGATTAATTTGGCCTCTTGATTAATATATATTGCTTGAATCCAATTACTAAAGTTTTCTCCTAGATCCATAGCATTTACTTCCTCTATCAAAAATTGCCAATTTAATTTATCAAAAGCTTTTTCTGCGTCTAAAAAAATCAGTGCCCCTTTAATCTCATTATGATAATTCAAATATTCTAACACATTTAATACCACTCTCGTATTCTCTTTTATTTGTCTTTGTGGTAGAAATCCATTTTGATCCTTATGTATGACATTTTGCAATATTATCTTTAACCTATTTGTCAATATAGTCACAAAAATTTTGTAATCTTCATTTAAAAGAGAGATTGGCCTATAATTTTCCATTAAATTTGGGTCTCTATTTTCTTTATGAATCAAGACTATATTTGCTTCTTTCCAACTATTTGGGATCTGTCCTCCTTGTAAAATATCATTCATTACTTCTTGTAGGGGTTTTACCAATTCTTTTTCGAATTTCTTATAACATATTGCTGTTAGACCATCTGGTCCTGGAGCTTTCCCTCGTTTTAGATTTTTAATCGTTTCTATTATTTCTTCTTCTGATATATTTTTATTTAGACTTTCTTTTTGGGACTCTGTTAATTTCCTAATTTCTCGTTTTTGAATATATATTTTCATACGTTCTTGTGGTATACTTTGTTTCTGATATATTGTTTCAAAATAATTTCTGAATATTCTTTGAATTTCTATTTCATTTGTTATTTCTTTATCACCCACTTTTATTTTTAAAATTCTCCTTTTTGTTCTTTCTTTTCTCAATTTATAAGCCAGCCATCTGCCTGGTTTGTTAGCATTTTCAAAATTTCTTTGCTTTACATAATCTAATTTTCTTTTCATATCTTCCATCATTACCATTTCTAATTGCTTTTGTAATAGGTTAATTTCCTTTTTAATATTTTTTTTTTGTCCTTTGGGTTTATCATTAATTTTTGCTCTTTTAGTAATAATTCATTACAGTTTATATTGTGGGGCAGGAATCAGAGCCTTGTGGTGTGTTAATGTAGAGTAACCTTATCTGAAATGCTTGGGACCAAAAGTGTTCCATATTTTGGACTTTTTAAGATTTTGGAATACAGTCGTCCCTTCACATTCGCGGGGGTTAGGGTCGCCAGACCCCTGCGAATGTGAAAAAACCGCGAATAAAACTCACCCCTCTGCTGTGCTTTCATTCTCCCTGCAAAGGGAGTGAAGGAGCAGCAGAGGGGCGATTTCAGAGGCTTTGCCTTCCCCCCGTGCTTGCCTGGACCTTCACTCCCTTTGCAAAGGGAAATGAAGACCCAGGAAAGCAGGGAGGGAGAGGCAAACCCCAAAATCGCCCCTCTGCTGTACTTTCATTCTCCCTGCAAACGAAGCGAAGAAGCAGCAGAGGAGCGATTTCAGAGGCTTTACCTTCCCCCCGTGCTTGCCTGGACCTTCACTCCCTTTGCAAAGGGAAATGAAGATCCAGGAAAGCAGGGAGGGAGAGGCAAACCCCGAAATCGCCCCTCTGCTGTGCTTTCATTCTCCCTGCAAATGGAGCAAAGGAGCAGCAGAGGGGCGATTTCAGAGGCTTTGCCCTTCCCCACCCCCCGCTTGCCTGGACCTTCACTCCCTTTGCAAAGGGCAATAAAGACCCAGGAAAGCAGGGAGGGAGAGGCAAACCCCAAAATCGCCCCTCTGCTGTCCTTTCATTCTCCCTGCAAATGGAGCAAAGGAGCAGCAGAGGAGCGATTTCAGAGGCTTTGCCTTCCCCCCGTGCTTGCCTGGACCTTCATTCCCTTTGCAAAGGGAAATGAAGACCCAAGAAAGCACGGAGGGAGAGGCAAACCCCGAAATCGCCCCTCTGCTGTACTTTCATTCTCCCTGCAAATGGAGCAAAGGAGCAGCAGAGGAGCAATTTCAGAGGCTTTGCCTCCCCCCCCCCACTTGCCTGGACCTTCACTCCCTTTGCAAAGAGAAATGAAGACCCAGGACAGCAGGGAGGGAGAGGCAAACCCCAAAATCGCCCCTCTGCTGTGCTTTCATTCTCCCTGCAAAGGGAACGAAGGAACAGCAGAGGAGTAATTTCAGAGGCTTTGCCTTCCCCCCCGCTTGCCTCGACCTTCACTCCCTTTGCAAAGGGAAATGAAGACCTAGGAAAGCAGAGGGAGAGGCAAAGCCTCTGAAATCGCTCCTTTGCTGTGCTTTCATTCTCCCTGCAAAGGAAGCGAAGGAGCAGCAGAGGGGCGATTTCAGAGGCTTTGCCTTCCCCCCGCACTTGCCTGGAACTTTGCTCCCTTTACAAAGGGAAAGGAAGAGCCTGGAGAGGGGTGGGTGGGTGAGGGAAGCCGCAAATACTGAAAACCGCGAATGGCAAAGCCGCGAATGTGAAGGGACAACTGTACTTGCATATACAATAATGAGATATCTTGGAGATGGGACCCAAGTCTATACACAAGATTCATTTATATTTCACATATACCTTACACACATAGCCAGAAGGTAATTTTATACACAATATTTTTAATTAGCTTTGTGCATGAAACAAAGTTTGTGTACACTGAACCATCAGAGAGCAAAGATGTCACAATCTCAGCCACCCATGCGGACAATTTTGGAATTCCAGATAAGAGATACTCAACCTGTAGTAGTTAGTATTCAGTGTTCAGTCCAGTTTAGTGTTTTAGTCTGGTGTATTACTCTTAGTATGGTGTATTTTTTCCGGCGTATAAGACGACTGGCGTGTAAGACGACCCCCAACTTTCCCACTTAAAATATTTAGTTTGAGATATACTCGTCGTATAAGACTACCCCTGTCCAGCCAGCCACCCCATATGGCTTTGGGAAGCACGGGGTGGTGGTGGCTGGCAAGCCCCACCCCCTGTCCAGCCAGCCACCCCTCCACCCTTCCCAAAGCCATGATGGAGCTCTCCAGCCCCATCGTGGCTTCGGGAAGTGCAGGGGGTGGCTGGTAGGCCTTTGGGCTGGCAAGCCCCATTGTAGGTTGGGGAAGGGCGGAGGGGTGGCTGGCTGGGTGGGGGGAGGCTTGCCAGCCACCTCCCACACTCCCCAACCCACGATGGGGCTGGCCAGCCCCATCGCCGGTTGGGGAAGCACGGGAAGTGGCTGACAAGCCTCCTCCCACCCAGCCAACCAACCTTCCGCTTCTCCAACCTGCGATGGGACTCACTAGCCCCATCATGACTTCAGGAAGCAGTGGGGTGGGGGGTGGCTGGCAAGCCTCCCCCATCCAGCCAGCCATCCCTCTGCCCTTCCCGAAACCGCGATGGGGCTTGGAAGTTTCAGCACCCGCCCTAACCAGCGTATAAGCTGACCCTCAACTTTTGAGAAGATTTTCCTGGGTTAAAAAGTCATCTTATACGCCCGAACATATGGTACTCTTATTTGTGTATGTGTTTGTATTTTCTTTTTTTCTTCTATCTTTCCTTTTCCCATTTTTTTCTTTCTCTTTCTTGATTATTTATTATGTTTTGTATTCTTGTATTGTCCAAGTTCAAAAATTAATTAAAAAGTATAATACAAAAAAATCTCCAACTTATGAGACTCTTTCCTGAAGCTCACCCCACTATAGAAACAAACCTTAAAAACATCTTAGGGCTTATACCCCAGCTTGCCCCTGTTCCAGAGCCCAGCAGTCCAGATGACACAGGACTTTTGCCTCAATCTTCCCCCAGGCAGCCCTCACCACCCCCAGGGCAGTTACAGGGCTAGAACAGGGCAAGCCAGGATAGGGCTCTGACCTGTTTTCTTCAGGAAACAGGTGGAGAATGGGCAACCTCTGCAGCCAGGGTATGCCAACAGGGAGATGGTGTATCCTGGCTAGTGTAGATAAGCCCTTAGTGTCATCTACGCAAACAAAATGCAGTTTGGGTTAGCTCTGTTGCAAATGCTGCTTAATCCTTTATTCCTACAAAAAATATCTATGCTAAGGGACACATTATCAAGGGCTTCTTTAGAACAATGCAACTGATATCCCTTATGAAAACCAAACGTTCAAGTTATAAAACTTACAAAAACCAACCTTTTAATCAAATATCCAGAAGTATATTTAAAGCAACCCCACCTACTATTTTACTGAGCCATTAAAAGACTATTGCTATTCTATTTTTAGATATTTATTAATTTAAGATTGGATGCAACATTGGACAAAGCAGATTGTGGCATCTACATTAACAACTGAAATACAATTTTTTTTAAAAAAGGATTTAAGCTCTTACCTCATAGCCATAACTGCATAAAAATGAGTGAGCTGACAGAGGAGACGTAGAGTGCTCCATCCCTCTGCTGAGCCTACCACAGAAACCAAGTGGGTCGCCAAAGAAGGGAAGTTCCCTCCTCCACACTAGTATAGAAATTTAAATGGATGCTGCAAGAAACTCAAGACTCCTTTGTCCACCATCCTCCAGATTAGCAACCATTTGTTGCAGGCTAGGGCCTAAATAACCTAAAGGCACCAGATCCTGTCTGATCTTGGAAACTAAGCAGGGTCAGCTCTGGTTAGTACTTGGAAGGAGGACCACTGCCAAATACCAGGAGCTGTAGACTATATTTCAAAGAAAGGACCTAGCAAAACCACCTCTGAGTATTTCTTGACTAATAAAACCTTATGAAATTCATGGAATCGCCATAAGCCAGCAGGTAACTTGAAGGCCCATACACACAGAGAGAGTAATCTTAATGGAGACTAATTTAAAAGTTGTTGCTTTTATTTTGCCAAAACAACAACTAGTAAGTGCAAAGTATTCCTCCCAGAGCCTGGGTTGGGGGATAATATAAATGCCTTCACATATCAATTCCCAATCATCTTTACAGAAGCAGTCTTTTTTAAAATTATTTCTCCTACACATCCTTTTTCAAGGCGACAAAGTTTGTGTACACAGGGAAAGGTGCAACCGAAATACAAATTAACTGCCACTGCCTATTCAATAAAAGGTAAAGGTGTCTTAAAGGCAAAGACCCCATCTGTGGGCATGGGCAAAAAACAATCTTATCAAAGCAACTTAGAAAATAAGGTAAATTCTCCAAATCAGATAGACACTGCAGATTAAATATGTTATCTAACACATTGTTCACTTGAAACTTAATAGAAGAAAGTGAAACACGTGGGAGGTCCCTGCTGCGATAGCGAAGTCTTAGCCTTTCTTGTTATATAGACAAAGTAAAGACTAGGAAGTGTCTCTGAAGTACTGAACACAGTCTTATAGATTTTGCTGACTAAGCTCTAAGGGATCACCAATGAAGACTTATTTGCTTTATACACAATATGTTGAAATACTGTAAATCAAAAAGCAGTCATGATAATTAAAGCCAATGTTTTAAGAACTTACCCAAGTGTAGCAATGCAAACTGTGCTGCTAATTCTTTTGCATCTTCTACTGTTGTGCAAAGTTTGTCTGGCATAAAATAACTCTGGGATCCATTTGCAACAGTAGGAATAACAATCTTATACACTAGTAGTATCTTTCCATCTTGACTTGTTGTTGAATACAAATAATATTCTGGAGATGCCCCATTATTTTTATTGCAATAATAATCTAACTGCATTGTTGCAGAACTAAAATGACTAGACTTTAATGAATATATGCTAATTGGCGTAAGCTTTGTTCCTGGAAAAAATGGGTAAGTACACCTTTCAATTTCAGGAGGACTAGGACTATGCTGTCCATTAAGGCGAATTGGAAGATTTGCTGGCTTTGCTAGAGACTTCTGATGACCGTCTTCTTTGTTTGCAAAGACTAGAAGATTTTCAGAACTGGGACTAATTTGACCATTAAGATGCTGTCTCCAAGTGCTCTCTTTGTTTACTGGCTTGGCCAGTGTCACCTCAATACTAGCTCCATCAATGCATTTCCCATTCATAACTGACATAGCTGCAACTGCATCATCTCGATTGAAGAAGTGAACAAAAGCATAATCTCGAAGTTTTTTCACACGCTCAACAGCTCCAGGCTTAAATTTGTTAAATTCAGCCTTAATTGTTTCTTCTGTAGTTGAGATCATCAAGTTTCTAACATATAACACTTTAACTCTCTGCATTGTTTCTTCATCAACTTCTTTTTCTGGGTCTGCCCAATCTACCTGAATAGTATGGCCCCATAACTGGAATGTTCCTATAGAAAAAGAATAAAATGTAACATTGTTCATTAGTTCCCATACCTAATTTATTTATAAAAATATTTTTGTCCTACAGTTCAGAATATCTCATACAGCAATTTTTTGAGTAAAAAAGTTCCACACATTAGGATACCATATCCAAAAACATTTATAGTACATCTGATCAGATAACACAGTATTTGTAGAATTCTATCTACTGGTTGTTTATAAAAATTTTAAAGTATTAATATGGGGTTAACATTGTAAGATTGTGGTTCAGACAGGAGCAGGTCAAAAGACTGGGACTGCTACTGAAGACTGCTTTAATATGCTTTACAGCGAGAGCTGAGCTTTTGGACTCTGTAAGGCTTTTTCTTAGGGCACTGGCTGTCTCTTGGTTTATGATGTAGAACAGATTTCTGACCATGTTGAAATGTACACTTTTTGCTTTTACAAATGAAAAGATAACTCTGTCCTGGGCAAAAGGCAGGGAGAGACTGGGGGAGAAGACTAAGAACTTAAGAGATGGATTCAAAAACATTTCATTAGGTGATCATGCCTTTCCTTTCCAGGCTAGCTATGTTTCAACAAAGCTTGAACTTAAACAAGAGAAAATTAAAGCTTGACACACTGGCTTGGCTGGGCTCAGTGACTTCACAGGCTGTTACTTTGATTATGTAGGTCAAATAATAATGTAGCATCATTCCTCAGCAATGGGGAGAGAAGGTAACTATGCCATGGGCCCTAAGCCACTTTTCTGCTTCAGCAGCCAACTTCTGATCTTACAATGTAGGAAACAGGAACCGGAAGTGATGAAATGGGTGAATGGGTAATACTGACAGATTCTGGCAGTTAGGGATACAGCATTTGCTGTTTCAAGACAATGATTTATCTATCATATATAGTGTGTTAGGAATGGTAAAATCCACCTTGCCTTTTGCATCTATATCAGCATCACATAGAGAAAATACATTAAAAACATTGTACAAATGGTATCTTACTCCAATATGGCTATCACAAATACAGAGCAATCTCTCAGCACTGTGTCTGAGCGGATGGCAGGAGAAAGGTACCATGTGGTAAATTTGGCTTTACTGCCAAAGGTTAGATCATTCTAAGATCAGATCTTGGCTTTCATCTCTGAGATGATTAGCCAACCAACTGATTTTTGTAGTTCACCTCTTACTGCTCTCCTTTTTCTGTGGAAACAATACAAAATTAAGTAACAATGACATAGTTCATATGTTGACTGGGGCAGTGAGGTTAGAGACAAGATAGCACTAGAGACAACTAACTGGCCTGTCCTTTCAACAGTTGTTGCAGAGAGTGCAGAACCTGACCTTATGTGAGAAATTAATTTACAAAATGAAAGAACAATCAATGATGAAACAATGATGACAGCAATTTTATTAAGGTATGGTGTTCATTCATACTTTTTCCTAATGAAGACTCATCTGTATACAAATTTCAAGAAAAATGGAAGGTTTTGGATCAGCTCATTCTAGCTTTAAGGTATATAGCAGTGGCTCTTAACCTTTCCTTTACCGGGGATCCCTTTTAATATCTTTTGTTGTCATGGGCCCTCAAGACTTAACGCAAGATTTAAAATGATGATGATAATGATGATGATGATATTACACCATCCATTAAACCTTCCGTTGGAGGCCCTGGAATGAAATACTTTTCTCCCACTTCTTCCTGCAAGTTCGTGGCTGGAGCAGATTGAACAGCAATGCCCAAGCCAAACCAGCCAGCCAGCCTTTGCCTTGGTTCCTGTCACATGGCTGCTCCACTGGGGGGAAGAGGTGGGCCAAGTAGCCTTCAAGCCTTTGCAGAACCCCTGTTAGGACATTGTGTCCCCCTGGGAGTCCAGGGACCACAGGTTACTAGTATATAGATATGAATGTTGTTTCAGCCCATATGGACTTTCTGTGTTAATTGGACTGGCCATTGACAAGAATCTAAATAAAAACAGTGTGCCCATATATGTTTGTGTTTTCCCCCTTTTTTTTCCTGGAATTTGGAAATAGTCTCAGAGGCACTGGTGTCATTTTGCAGAGGCCTCATCACCCCTCACCCCTTCATCCACTTGGGTTTTAAAATAATACTAATACCAATTGCCAATTCCTACATGATTGGAACACAATGATTTGTGATGATCACATATACTTTGACCCTTAGTAAAATTCATACTTAAGAACGACTTGCTAAACAAGAATGTGATACAAGAAAAAGAAAATTTACCAGGAATCAGTTTTCTCCTTGCCATAGCTGCAGCTCTGTGGGACTCATATTCTACAAAAGCAAACCCACGATTCTTTGTCTTATCAGTTGCACTTGGATACACAATAACATCCACTACACCTTCGGTAACTTTTTTCATTTCATCTAAGATCTCCTCTTTTTTCTTTTCTTTTGGAATAGCTCCAATAAATAGTCTGCAGTTATCCAAACTTACACAAACACCAATAAACTTTCCAGGACGAATCTCATAATTATTAAGGATCCGAATAGCAAGTTGAGCTTCTTCTTTGGTTGTATACATTACAAATGCATATCCACGATTCTCACCACTAAATTCCATCATCAGCCTGAATTCGTAGATCTTCCCAGCTCTCTCAAAAACAGGAACTAGTTCATCTTCATACATATCACGGGGAATTTTTCCCACAAAAACTTCACAGCCTCGTGGTGGTGGTGGACCTTCCCAACCTTAAAAAAACAAAAATTCCCATTATTTTAATTCTGTGACAACATGTTCTGGCAATAAGAATTTTTGTATCATTGTCATTATAATCTTGCTATTACAAATGTTATAAATTTTCTGAATCGTCACTACCTACTATGGCTTGCCACTATCCTATCTGAGTTCAAGAACAGAGCCATTAGGAAACTGAAGACATTTTATTTACCAACACAGTGCTGCTCTAGATGTCAGCATTCAAACTGAGCGATATGACACCAAAATAAATGTACACCTTACTGATTACAGGAGTTTCAGAAAATACCAGATATATTTTAGCCAATCTTCAAACATCGGTTATGAAGTCACAATGAAAAATTACTTAGCAAGCACCAAATAAAAACCATTCATGTTGAGCCTTTCCCTTATATTCCAGATTGTTATTATTAGTAGAAAGCACCAGTTAGTGTCAAAATCTACTGAAATGCTTAATCTGCTTTTTGCTGAGATTCCTAAGAGCTTAGTAACTGCAGCTTCTAAAATTTTCCATGGTTGAAGACACTTTTTCCATCAGCATGGCTCCATCTTATTTTGATATTATAGTCACCTTCTGAACTGTCCACAGCAATACACATTACACAAACTTAGATTTTCCTTAGGGCTTTTTCCGGGCTGTCAGGTCGTGTTCTGTAAGTTTGCTTTCAAGGAAAACCTATGGATGCCGGCCGTGAAAGCCTTCGACTTCATATTGCACAGACCGGTTAAAACAGTCCAGTTTAGCAGTGCAATTTGTTTGCGCTGATTGTTTGGCAGTCTGATAGTTCTTCTCCCACCAGCACCCGTGCCCCAGACTCTGGCCTGTATTTTCTAAGTCATGTAAATTAGTACAGCTCACATTTAAATAGAAACCCACTGATTTTAATTTAATTTCTTCTAAATATGAATGATTAGGATTAAAGACTTTGTACAGCTGCCTTTCCTTATAATTAATCAAATTAAATCCAGTACTTGATCTTAACTGGTGATAGATCTGGTTATGAAGGGAATCTAGAGTTTACTGCACAGTAAGTCACAAACAAATCTAGTTTCTTCCTTTGGAAAACAAAGTTCTGAGTTCTCAGCCAATTTATTTATGTCAGATAGATTAAATATTTTTATTTTTCAGAAAGAGGCAGACTTAAAAATCTAAACTAAGGTCAGACTGATACTTTATGGTCTACTTTCTTACCTGGTGGAGGTCCACCAAATTTTCGTTGACCATTTTCTTGAACCATGTTGTAGCCAGTCTTTTCCATAAGAGCCAATAAGGCAGCTTCATTCTGAGTACCAGTTCTAACTTTGTTGCAGCCATTTGTTACATCTGTTTGTTCTTCATTCATTGCTGTACTGTCTTCAGAAAACTAACAAATGTTAACAAATGTTAATGATAATGTACAATATTATCATACTTCATACAGACAAAATGCAACCTGTGATTTCTAATATAAAGATCAAATATTGAAAAATCATATACTCAGATGAATAAAGCATGTGAATTTCCTGATTTCAAAGAAAATTCCTGGTATCTATACAGTTGTCCCTCCATATTCACGGATTTGATAACCACGGATTTAAGTATTCACAGCTTGAAAATAGTCTTTAAAAAATAATAATAATCCAAAATATACCACTTTTATTTCTCCAAAGGAAGGGTGGGGATAAAGGCACAGAGTCAGAAATCCCACTATTGGGGTTAAAAAAAAGGACTGGTCCTAGAAGATGCAGTATACAGTTGTATCTCTGTATCCACAGATTTGGTATCCACGGATTTAAGTATTCATGGCTTGAAAATTTTGGTATTCATAGGGGGTCCTGGAACCAAACCCCAATGAATATGAAGGGACAACTGTACATGTTAATAAATATGTCTTGTGGAAAATTTTGGGAGTTCAAAAATGGAGTAAGATATACAGTCAGACCCCCGTATCTGCAGAACCAATATCTATGGTCTCAGTTAGTCACAGGCCACAAAATTGGGACACATACCATAGTTACTCTATGGCATCCTCTCTAAGCATCTTCTAGGTGTTCCAATAAAATGAACTTGGTGTGATTTTAAAATGTTATATTAAAATAAATTCAAACCTTAACTTGCACATCACTTTTATTGGCATACTTAGGTATTTTTATTAGAAAACTTAGATATTTTAAACCTGAATAACATCAGTCTCCCTTGCACTTGAAAATTAAGGCATCAAAAGCTTAAATCAATATTTTTTTTATTTTTTTATTTTTTTTATAAAGTTACATTCAACATATTACTTTAACACATAATTTCGTCTCATTATTCTAACTGAACAATGATTTTAACTAAGCAATGTGACAATGTAACAATTTACAGGACATAAAACAAAACCGAGTAGGAAAAAAAAAAGAAAAAAAACCTTCATGATTCTCAGTTGTTGAAAATACAGTACTACCAACTTCTCCATTAGTTTTCATTTTAAGCTTAAATCAATAATTTTATCATACCCTATGCATTTATATATTCCTGCTTCCTCAGCCAAGTTAGCTGTGGGGAAAATTAATTAACAACTACAAAACTGTCCAATTCAATTGGTATTTTATCCATTCATTATGCTAATTATTTCATGGAACTGCTCATTTTTAGAAATTTTCTGTACAAAAATGTAACATCAGAACATTTTCCAGCACACACTGCTGAATTTGATCAGAAAATAGAGTACAGGCATACCTCCATTAACAAAATGTCTGACAAAGAAGTTCCTTTTTACAAAGACTTTTGTAAAGACTTTTCCCAGCCTCCCCCAGCCCCTGCTTTTCCTTCTTGTCTGTTTAGCTATATATATATTTTTAGCAATGTTGGCATTGGGAAGATGCTGAAGAAGAGCTGGAGAAACACAGACTTTTGGTACCAGGTCTTGGAATAGCAGTAAAGAATACAATAAAGCTTGAGCAGGGAAATGGGATTCTACTTTACATGATTCTACTCAAGCTGTACATACCTGACTGCAATAGATAAGATGAACAGCAGCTACCTACATAATCCCTTACTGAGCGTACATGAACAGCAAAACAAAGAAAAAAAAGGGGGGGTCAGGTACACCTGCCTTATTAGCTATTCCCAGCATGTTAAAAAGTTTGGCCACCAAAATGGAAATCCTAAGAGAAGTGGAGGCTGATGATGAACAAAATCATCCCTGGATGCATTTCTGAAGAAGCTTTCAAGCTGTCTCTGGAAGATTCAGAATGGTTTTTGTCTACATCTGCAAGCCTCACCTAACTAGTTGTTTCATTTCATACGTACATATTATTAGTCAGAATAAAAAGTTTGCTAAACATGATGAACTGCTCTTCTTTTTGTGGTGCAGGAATGTATACCTATTCTGCCTCTGGTAGCAAATTTTCTGTTAAGTAATGCCTAGGAACATATCTGCTTTGTTAAATGAGATATACCTGTACCAGAGATCTCTAGACACCTAGTTTAGCCAGCAATTTTAAGCAGGTGGCAGTCACTCCACCATGTCCAAATAGCTGCCACATTGCACTAGGTAGAGAAGGAGGAAGGTATTTTTGTCTGATGATTTTATTATTTATTTTTCTTTTCCTACCCTACCCCACTGATTTCATGGACAATTAATTATCCTATACTAGCTATAGGCTGGTGTAGGTTAAAAGCCCAATGCTGAGTCTTTTAGAACAAAGAAATCTTGAATATAAGATCATCTCAGACCTGCCCCCAGAATGCCCCACTAAGGGGCCGTATCACCTGTAGTAATAACCCTGGTAATACATTTACACCCACAAACCTTTCTGCAGCCCTACAAGGGACCTCTGCAAAAGGTACACTTCCTCCCATCACCTACTGGAAAAGTTTCTCTTCACTGAAGAGGCATCTGCCGCTATTCCTATCTTCCCCAGGCAGTAGATCTGCAACATTGGATTGTTGTGTTATATACAGTCATGTGAAAAAGAAAGTACACTCTCTTTGAATTCTATGATTTTACATATCTGGACATAATAACAACCATCTGTTCCTTAGCAGGTCTTAAAATTAGGTAAAAACCTCAGATGAACACCAACACAAGACATATTACACATGTCATAATTTATTCAACAAAAATAAAGCCAAAACGGAGAAGCCACGTGTGAAAAACTAAGTACATCCTTACTGCTTCCATAGGAATTAAGATGCTAAGTAGCAGATAGGTGCTGCTAATCAAATGCCCTTGATTAACTGATCATCAGCAAGTGTGACCACCTCTACAAAAGCAGTTTTAGCAGTTTGCTGGTCTGGAGCATTCAGATGTGTGTTAACACAATGCCAAGGATGAAAGACATCAATTCTTGCTGCCCATCAATCTGGGAAGGGCTATAAGTCCATTTCCAAACACTTTAAAGTCTATCATTCTTCAGTGAAAGAATGCAACAGTGGAAAACATTCAAGACAGTTGCCAATTTTCCCAGGAGTGGATATCCCAGCAAATTTGCCCCAAGGTCAGACTGTGCAATGCTCAGACAAAATGCAAAAACCCCAAGAGGTACATCTCAGTCTCTACAGGCCTCAGTTAGAATGTTAAATGTTAAAGTTCATGACAGTACAATTAGAAAAAGACTGAACAAGTATGGTTTGTTTGGAAGGGTTGCCAGGAGAAGGCCTCTTCGCTCTAAAAAGAACATGACAGCATGGCTTAGGTTTGCAAAATTGCAGCTGAACAACCCACAAGGCTTCGGAACAATGTCCTTTGGACAAATTAGATCAAAGTGGAGATGTTTGGCAATAATGCACAGTGACACATTTGGCAAAAACCAAACGCAGCATATCAGCACAAATATCTCACGCCAATTGTCAAGCACGGTGGTGGAGGGGGTGATTATTTGGGTTTGTTTTTCAACCACAGGACCTAGGAACCTTGCAGTCATTGAGTCAACCATGAACTCCTCTGTATACCAAAGTATTCTAGAGTCAAATGTGAGGCCATCTGTCCGACAGCTAAAGCTTGGCCAAAATTGAGTCATGCAACAGGACAATGATCCCAAGCACACCAGCAAATCTACAACTGAATGGCTGATAAAGAAAAGAATCAAGGTGTTGCAATGAACCACTCAAAATCCAGATCTCAACCCATTCTTTCATGTTGAATAAATCATGACACGGTATAATATGTCATGTGTTGTCCATATGAGGTTATATTTACATTATTTAAGATCTGCTAAGGAACAGATGATGGTTATTATGTCCTGATATGTAAAACCATAGAAATTAAAGAGGGCATACCTTCTTTTTCACACGACTGTATTTACAGTTTGAATCTTGCTTCTATTATGATACTCATGTACATCAATGCCACCTCAAGACTTAAATGCTACAGTATGTGGCTTCCTTATTTTCTTGTACCAGCAGTAGAGGTTTTAGTGAGCCTGAAACCACCTCTTTCTCAATGAAAGATGGCTCAATTAAATACAAATCTTGCCAAGAAAACCCAGTGATAGGTTCGCCTTAGGGTCACAATATGCTGGAAACAACTTGAAGGCACACAAGAACAACAAAGGTAGCTTTCATGTATACAGTATGACACCCTGCACCCATATCCGTGGGACTGATACCTGTGGTTTCACTTACCTACGTCCGAAAAATTATATATATTCTGTCTAGGCATTTTCTGGTCTTCCGGTGCAACTCTATGGTATGCTTCCACCAGACGTTGGCCACAGAGTCACACTGGAGGACCTAGAAAATGCCTAGAGGTGTTCTCTCTAGGAATCACTAGGCCCTCCAATGCAACCCTATGGTGTGCTTGGCCTGGAAGTCATTCACTTCAGTAAGGTTTGCTATTAACCATGGTTTCATGTTTCCACAGTTAAATCCAGGAATGTATATGGGGCTCATACTGTAGTACCTGTTTCAAACCAACCAAGTTAATTTCAATTCTTCACTTTAATTATTACAAGAAAGTTTTAATTGTACTAACATTACATATCTTTTTCTAGACAATATATATTTTAGAACTTAGTTCCTAAAATATTCCAAATACCAGGGAAATAAATTAATTTTGCACTGCACTGCTCACCATTAAGAAATAACTATGATGGAAACTTACAAGACAGGGTTCTACTTTTTTGTAACTTATTTACTCTGTTCTGTAGCCTTCAGAAATAAATTTCAAATGGTTTTCAAATCAATTTCTCAATCCACACACAATGTGCACAAATAGATTTTGACTCTGTCACAGTCATCCACATCCAATAAACTAGACAGGTAAAATATCTGTAGGTGAAAATATGAAAAGAGACAAATAAATAGCAGTTTAGTGTGACAGTTTCTTTACTCAATTTAGATTTAGTGCTCAGCTCTACAGAGAACAGAACAGTTATTTATAACTCAAGCATAAGTGTGCATAAGTTTTCCTGGGGAAAAACTAGCCATGATTAGAAAAGTACAGTTTCCGAAAATTTTGAAGCCATGGGAGGTGAAAACATACTGGGAACTGAAGGGAAGGAAAATGCAATATTAGCACCTTTTAGAGAGGGGAAGTCACTTTGGTACTTTAAAAACACAAAATGTATAACTTAGTTTGGCATAAAATTGCCATGTCTGGTCTATTAAAACTTCAGTAAAGTAAAAATTGAATTTACTTTTTTTAAAAACAAATCCCTTACAATGAAGTTTCAAGGTGCTGAACTGTAACAAACACCTGGACTTTAAGGGACCTCTTTGTTTTTGTCAGTGTATAAGACTCAAACACACTAACAGCAGGAACAGAAGAAACCATGGATGTCAGTAAAACAAAGAAAACTTTTGTCTGTTTTAGTCTTCCACACTGCCAAGCAGATATTAAACACCAATTCCCATAAAAAGAAGTGAGGAGAAATCAGAACCAGGAATTACAATGATCTGCTATTATATATCGGTGCTTCTCACTGTGAGGGAACTGGCATCCCCCCCCCCCATGTGCTTGGGACCAGTACTATATTGTGCCCATTAGCTGCAGCTTTTAACTTTCTTTTGATTACAAATTTCACAGAGTATCCCATGCCTCTCCCACATACACACTTTTTAACTTTAAAATTAAGTACCTTCCAATAGAGAAGACACATGAATAAACAAACATGCTTTTGTTGACTCCTAAGGCTTTTAATCTAAGGTACTGTATACAAGCAGAAACAAGCCACAACTTTGTAAACCTATACATAAACACTTGTTTTCAGCATTCCTTTTTTACTATTGGGGAAAGGAAGTACCGTTGGACCCCCATATCCACAGACCCAATATCCAGTTTCAGTTATTCATGGGACACAAAATAAGGGACACATAACATAGAGTAGCACTGGAAAATGCCTAGAGAGGCATGCTTTCTAGGCATCTTCTAGATTCTCCAATGCAACTCTATAGGATGTTTTTACTAGAAGTCCTTTATTTTAATAGGGTTCACTGTTATCCACAGTTTCCAGTATCCACAGTAAGTCTGGGAACAAAACCCCCGCAGATACAAGGGTCTGACTGCATTGCATGCAGGGATACTAGTTCAACTTCCTAATGTGCCCTCTGCATCTTGCATTTGTTCCCTTAGTGTTAGAACTCCAGAGGTGCACAACTGATGATTTATGAACACAAAGCTCCCAGGAATCACTGAAACTACACCATCTCAACATACATACCTCACCCATTCTGACAAATATTACGCTAGAATAATTAATATCATCCTCATAGCTGGCAAGCTAGATTGTATAACACTTTGAAGTCCAAACAGAATGTTTTAAATAATGAGGATGGAGCAGTGTGGTGTAGTGTTTTCAGTGTTGGACTTTGACTCTGGAGGCCAGGGTTCAAATCCCCACTTGACCATGTAAACCCACTGAGTGACCTTGGGCAAGTCACACTCTTTCAGCCTCAGAGGAAGGCATGGACAAACCCCCTCTGAACAAATCTTGCCAAGAAAACCCAGTAAAAGGTTCATCATAGGGTCACCATAAGTCAAAAATTACTTGAGGCAGACAACAAATGGAGTCAGTATTTGGTAAATTCTGACAGAATTCTTTAGAATGTGACAGCAAAAAGGGCTGCCACTTTGACCAAAACTGAAGAACAGAAAACCAAGATATTCTTTATTTTCGTGCTTTCATACTGATAATGCACACTTACACTAACAGAACATCACAGGAGAAAGAGAAAAAACTGTTATTTGTACAACACTGTATCCTCAGGCTCGGCCAAACTGATCACCAACAATGGTCCGCCCCAACCTCACATCGGGAGGCATGGAGACACACTATCCACAATGCTGCAGCCTTATTTGAGAACTCACGCTGAAAAAGTCTTGAAGAGAAACGACAACGCAGAAAAAATCACAACCCGGAAACTTCACCAAAGGAAACCTTCTGCTGTGCTTTCTGCAACCAGACTTGTCTATCTTGGATTGGCCTTTTTAGTCATCAGCGTGCTTGCAGAAAGCGCGGGATGAGTCCTTCCTGAATCTTCGTTTGCGAAGAGAAGCCAGAGAAAGAGATCTACATACTCTATATAGGTTATATGCACCCTATTGAATATAGCTACAGAGTCCTACCCCTTGACAACTGACTCATGGACTCATGGTGGTGGGTAGTGCCTTTTGCAGGATTGTTTTTCTTCCAATAATTAAGCAAATTAGACAGCAAGCAAAAAGTAGAGCTCTGATTTCTCACCCCAACATACTTCCAGATAGATTGTTCCTAGTCAAAGTGTTGTGCACCTGTGTGTGTGTGTGCACCTTCATGTTGCCTGTCAATTTAGGGTGATCCCATGAATTTTATTGTGTTTTCTTAGGCAAGCAATACACAGCAGTGGTTTTGCCAGTTCATTTCTCTGAAATCTAGCCTACAGTACCAGGTATGCATTTGCAGTCTCCCATCCAAGTACTAACCAAGGTTGAATCTGCTTAGCTTCCAAGATCAGACAGGATCTGCTGCCTTTTGGCCTTGTTGTGCACCTACTCCACTTTTTGGGGTTTTTTGGTTGAAAGAGGCTGAAAATACTGCAGGAAAGCATAGAAGGGTTCAAAACTGAAAATGCCATCACCTATGTGCATGTGTTGTGTATGTGCCTTCAAGTCGCCTGTCCATAGGGTTTTCTTAGGCAAGAAATACCCAGAAACTAACCATTCAATTACACAAATTTACATATACTCCCCTACAGGGGTTCACAGCATATAAACCCCAGACACACGCCTACCCAACCATTCTCTGAAAGTATAAATACAATAATAATGATGATGATAATGATGCCAGCTACAGATGCAGGCGAAACGTCAGAAAGAAACTATTCCAGAACACGGCCTCACAGCCTGGAAATAAAAAACCCAAGGAAAATCTATGGATGCCAGCCATGAAAGCCTTCGACTTCACACTATCTATTTCCGCAGTACACCAATGAGACTGAGATAAAGAAATTGACAGAATAAAGCTTTCATAGACTCAAGTCTGCACAAGTTTATGCTACCAATTTCTTTCTCTGTCCCAAAGGTGCTGCAAAACCCCTTTCCATGCTGCTCCAGACTAACAGGGCTAGGTCTTTGGAACAGTACACTCAGGTAACCTCAAGAAACAAAAGGTAACATACTCTACACATGCCAAAATAATTCAGCATAAGATGACAACCCTCATGCACTAAATATGTAACGTTTGTAATAATCAGCAGCGTGTTTGCTTGATAGAACAATTCCATCACTCAAAATAACCTGTGATGGCTGGTAGGCAGCCAACTCAAAAGAAATCCGGTAGTTCTCACATGTCATTCCTTTGAGTGTGGGGACAGCCCAATACCTTTCAGCCTGAATATTATTTATTTGTCCGGGTATACCCTACCCTTCAGCAAAAAGGCTCCCAGGGCAGCTTATTTTATGCATTCTGTGTGTCTGTTTTGGGCCCCGCGGAACAGACTATTTTGTTTTAATCAGTTGGATTTAGTGAGGACTTTCAGGTCAAAGGATATGAAATTCTACTACTGAATTAGTTAAATCTCTGGGCCCTGCTTTTCCTTAGACACCCTCACACCGTAGGGAACACTCACCCCTCCCATGCTATCTCCGTCCATTCAGTCCTGGCTCACCATTACACTTCTCAATTCTCTTGATAACCCGCCACAATGACCAACACCTTTCAGACTGAAATTCATTTATTTATCTTGGGTATACCCTACAGTCACCTGAACTCAGACAGACCCCCTTTTCAGCCAAAAAGGGTCCCAGGGCGGCTTCTGTTATGCCTTCCATGTATCTGTTTACAGACCTGCGGAACCGCCTGCAGGATTTACCAAGGACTTCCAGGTCAAAGGATGTATGAAATTCTGCTACTGAAGTAGTTAATTAATTAGTTAGTTAATCAGTTAATTAATAAAGTTAATTAATTCATTAATCACTGCCCCCCCCTTTTTGTTCTTTGCCCTCAAACCTTGAGCCAGAGGCTAAGTGTATTGCTTAGTCCATTACACTTCTCAATCCTCTTAACACCCACCACTCAAGCTATCACGTGTGAATGCCCTTCTGGCGTTAACTGCCTCTTTTCCCTTGTCTTCCACTTTCTTCCAACTTCATCTTTCTTTGCCTCTTTTGGGGGTCCCATTTTCTTTCCTTTCTCTTTGGTTACTCTCAATGGCAGTGGCTTTTACATTTCAGTGTCCTTCCCCGCCACCATTATTCTCAAAAATGGGAAATTTCAGCATGGGAATTTCACCAGCTCAAGAGAAGATTTCTTCTTTTTTTTAAAGCCCTCCCTAAGCAAAGTTATTTATGGGCTACCTATAAATGAAGGGTGGTTTTTTCTTCAGCAGCTAAGCGAATATTTGTTTTTTTAAAGCCCTCCCTAAGCAACGTTTTTCATAAGCTACCTGTAAATGAAGAGGGTTTTTTTTTCAGCAGCTCAAGAGAAAAAAAAAATTTTTAAAGCCCTCCCTAAAGGACGTTATTCATAAGCTACCTATAAATGAAGGGATGTTGTTGTTTTTCAGCAGCTCAAGAGAATATTTGTTTTTTTAAAGCCATTCCTAAGCGACGTTATTCATAACCTACCTATAAATGGTACAATTTATAAATACCTATAAGCTACCTATAACCCTCCACCTGAGGCGGCTTATTTGGGAGCCTTCTTCTTTCTTAATCACCCCCCCCCCCAATTTTATTTTATTTTATTTAAACCCCCGTTTCCAAGACGGGCGCTAAATTTGTGTCTCCCAGTTTAAACCACTCCACCACCACCACTACCACCTCAAAAAAGGGACGGAACTTGGTTATATTTCCCATCTTGATATATAAACGTCGAGTGTTACTGGGTTTGTTTGGGGGTTGGGGGTTCTGCTATTTAAAACCGAGAGAGAGGAAGGGAAAAAAATCTCGGGAATGGCCAAGCCGCTTCCTACCCAGCCTCGAGGGAAGAGGCTTCTTTCTTCGCCCGTAGAAAGAAAACGGTACGAAGAAGAGCCGAAGCGAAACGCCTCACACCTCCCGGCCCAGCCGCGCCTTCTCGAGGAGGCGCGACGACGGCATCCAAGCCAGCCCTCGCTCCCACTCTGCGCCTGCGCGGCTTGCTTTCTTTTCCTTTCCCCTTTTTTTTCAAAGTTATTATTGGTAGTTGAGGGGGGTTAGTTCCCCCCGTCCCTTCAACAACCAAGATTGGCGGCCACTGTAGACCAATCAGAACCCAACTGGTGGCACCAAGAAGAGGCGGGAAGGTTCTTTCCCCGCCTCCCTCCCTCACCTCGTGGAAAGGCTGAGAGTCGTCAGTTGGAGAGGGGAATGTTGAGGATGGAGACGTTTGTCCCAACGGAAATGTGCCTAATTGGTCACTGGGTCAAGAAGTAGCCAATAGGAAGGGAGCTACTATGTGGCTTCTCAACTGAACCCCTCGTGTCAATGAGCGGAGATGGGGTTACTCTCAAGTGCATGCGCAGTGTTGCAGCCTTAATTGTGCGCACCTGTCACACCCACTACTCTCTTTTGCTCCTATATGGATTTATTTCTACTTTTGTTTAACTGTAACATGAACTATTGGGGTCTTATCCCCCTTTAGGTCGACCCCAATATCCACGGATTGGTTATCCAGTTTCACTTATCCATCTGTGAAAAAAAAAAATGTTCTCTTTAGACCAGTGGATCTTAACCTTTTTTTTATCAGCGGCCCCCTTTAAATATCTTGTTGCTGCAGACCCCCATGACTTAAAATTTAAAGCCATAATAATAATAACAATAACCTGGTTATATAATTCAAATAAAGGTTCAAATCCCTGCTTGGCCGTGAAAACCCAGTGGCTGACCCTGGGCAAAGGTCAGCCACTATATTAATATTAATGATATATTAATGATATATCAATATATTATAATATTTTATATATATATATATATATATATATATTATTTAATTATATATTATATAATATATAATATAATTAATTAATATATTAAAATATTAATATGTTATCTCAGCTGGTAATAATAACCTGGTAACACTGGTGGCACAGTGGTTAAATGCCAGTACTGCAAGTCACCACGTTGCAAGTTCAATTCCAGTGGGCTCCAAGGGTCACTCAGCCTTCCAACCTTTCGTAGGTCGGTAAAATGAATACCCAGCTTGTGGGGGCAGTTAGCTAGCACACATTGGAAACTGCTTAATGCAGTGTAGATGTGTAAATTGCTATTACAGTACTTAAAACAAATTGTAAGCCGCTCTGATAGTCTTTGTGGTTGAAGAGCGAGGTATAAATACCTAATTTAATAATAATAATAATAATAATAATAATAATACAGTTACACCATCCATTAACCCTTCCCTCAGAGGCACTGTGCAGGGAGGGAAGACTTTTCTTCTGCTTCTTTTTGCACGTTTGTGGCAGGAGTCGATCGAATGGCAATGTGCTGGCCAAGCCAGCCAGCTAGTCTTTGCTTTGGCTCCTGTCACATGGCTGCTCCAGTGCGGGGAGGAGGTGGGCTGATCAGCCTTCAAGCCTTTGTGGACCCCACCTGTGAGGACATTGCAGCCCCCTGGGGGTCCGTGGACCACAGGTTAAGAACCACTGCTCTAAACATTTCTAGGTCCTTCAATGAAATTCTATGGTTAACTTCTGGCATTCATTTCATTGAAAACAATAGGGTTCCTTATTATCCACAGTTTCAGGTATCCACGGGGGGAGGTGTCTTGGAACATATCCCCCACAGATATGGGGATTGACCTTAACGCTGTTATAGCATTTTAACTGTTATAGCACTTTAACTTTTATTCCACTTTAACTGCTATGACTGCCTCCTGTGGAATTCTGGGGTTTGTAGTTTAGTGAAGCCTAAGAGCGCTTTGGCTGAGAATTCTAAATACTGACTCCCTAAACTACAAATCCCAGGATTCCACAGGAGGCAGCCATAGAAGTTAAAGTGGAATAATAGTGCTATAACTGCAATGTGATAAGGCCCTCAGTGGGTATAGTGGCAACTGTGGGGAGGTATGTGTTAAGGACTGGTGAGCAGAATGGTAACCTGAGGCACCAGACTGAGTTAAAAGGGGCCCCACACTGAGATCAGTGTCTGGTGGGTTTTGTTTTGTTTTTAATGTATCATCTTACAATGAGCGTTGGGACTATGACTCTGGACACCAGGGTTCAAATCCCTGCTTGGCCATGAAAACCCGGTGGCTGACCATGGGCAAATCACACTCTCTCAGCTTCGGAGAAAGGCTGGGCAAACCTCTGAACAAATTCTGCCAAGAACTGCCCCCCCCCCTTGATAGGTTCACCTTAGGGTTACCATAAATCAGAAATGACTTGAAGGCGCAGAACAACAACTTAGAAATCACCATACTTAAGAAGGCAAACTACATTACTTTGGGCGCAGTGCAGGGTTAGATGTACTGTTGGAAGATTGGAGTGTACTCCAGCTGGCAAAACATACCCCACTTCCCAATATTTCACAGATGAAAACCAGGACATGTGTGGCCAGGCAACATCAGAGAGTGGTCAAGGCAGCACAAGCCTTTTTGTTTGTTTGTTCTAAATATTAGATTTTTGGAATGGTTTTTAGAAGACATTTGCTCAAATAACTCAGCCAAGGCTCTTGCGTGTTATTTGAACAGCTTGCTATGCTATTTGAACAATGGTATCATTATGAAATCGAAGGCTTTCGTGGCTGGCATCCATAGATTTCCCTTGGGTTTTTTTCCGGGCTGTGAGGCCGTGTTCTAGAATAGTTTCTTTCTGACGTTTCACCTGCATCCTTCTGTGAGGATGCCAGAAAGAGATGCAGGTGAAATGTCAGAAAGAAACTATTCCAGAACACGGCCTCACAGTCCGGAAAAAAATCCAAGGGAAATCAATGGTATCATTATCACATGTGCTAGAAAACTGGTTGACATACAAGGCATTTGCTAGGCTTTTTCATGTAGCTATTGCAACTCTAAATTTTGGGACAATGGTAATTTTCAAAGTTTAAAAAAGTTTCAAGGGAATAAAATTGAACAAATAGTTTTGTGATATTTTTCTCCTTTGTCACAGAACTCCGGTGCCGCAACAAACTACAAATCCCAGGATTCCATAGCATTGAGCCATGGCAGTTATACTGGTGTGAAACTGGATTATTTCTGCAGTGCAGATGCAGCCAGTGCTAAGGAAAAGCCTGGAGGGAGCAAGCCCTGCTACATTGCTATGCTTTTCAATACCATGCTAGTGACATTGCAAAGCTGCAGGGCCTATATCTCTTTTATTGACTCCTGCTCTGACTAGGCTACATTGGTCACCAGAATACTTGATATTTTGTTTAAAGTACTGTATTCATAAAAAGATGGAACTGTATACTTACCAGGTAAGATCCATTGAATGTCAACATGTAATCATGACATAGTGGGGCCTTGGCTTAAGATATTATTTAAAGCAGTGCTTCTCAGGCTATCTGTCGGGGCTGATCGGGTTTTTGTTTTTTTCTACACGTGGCAGGGACTGAGACCATATTTGTGCCCTTGACTACAGTTGTTTTTTTCTTTCCTGGAAACTTGCCAGGGACCAGCAGCCAAACCAGCACTTACTTGCTGAATTATTGGAGAACTGAGCTATGAAATAGGCAGGATAAAAGCCAGAACACATATGAACCAAATGTCATGATGAACTTATACAAATGTTTCATGAAGACCAATCTTCTCTGTCTACACTCAAGGGCAATTTTAGTATGAGTCAGGAATATGACTTTTACAGAACTAAAGATAATCTACAGCTGGGGAGGGAAACTTTATAAGGAAGGTGGGTACCCCTCCTTCTCCCATAAGCACCAACTCCTGGGGTGTGGGCAGAGCTCATGCATCACTCCTATTCCCATTTGGAATGGCAAACAGTGGATGTAAGGGAAGTACCCCTGTTTTATTCCATCAGTGATTGGAGATAATGCAGATTCCTTTCATCTCTTTGGATGGTGATAGGCTCACAAAAGGACTTTTTTCTACATACAAAAGGACCCCCATACCCACTGGGGATTGGTTCTGGGGGGCCCTGTGGATACCAAAAACTGTGGATAATAGCTAACACTATTGAAAATAATGGGACTTCTGGTTTAAAATACCATAGAGTTGTCTTGGAGGACCTAGAAAATGGCTAGAGAGGACACATTTTCTAGGCAGATTCTATGGTAGGTGTGCTGTTTTTGTCCCATGGATAATTGAATATGTGGATAATGAATCAGTGGATATGGGGGTCCTGCTGTAGAGTGAGACATAGAATGCCATGTGTTCAGAGAAAGCAACAGTTGTGTCAAAGCTGGGTGAACCCTTGGGAGGGACAGAGCCTTGTGCAAATACTGTACAGTTGGTATCCTGTGGATACCAAAATCCATGAACCGAAGTCCCATTATATGCAATGGCATAGCAAAAATGGTGTCCCTTAGATAAGATGACAAAATCAAGGTTTGCTTTTTGGATTATTATTTTTTAAAGAATATTTTCAAGCCGTGAATACTTAAATCCATGGATACCAAATATGCGGATACAGAGGTACAACTGTATACTGCATCTTCCAGGACCAGTCCTTTTTCTTACCCCAATAGTGGGATTTCCGGCTCCGTGCCTTTATCCCCACCCTTTCTTTGGAGAAATAAAAGTGGTATATGAGGCCCTTTTTGTTCTCTGTGGGGTAGGTTAGACAGAAAAACTGACTGAAGCCACCCAGCAAGCTTTGCGTTTCAATGGAGATTTAAACAAGTGTACCTTCAGTATGACCAACATGCTAACCAGTGGTCTACACCAACATTGGCCCTTATTATAAAATATGTCTGTCCTGTTAATTTTCAGTAAATATTATATTAGGAGATATCTGGTGCTATTCATCATGAAGCTTAGGAAACCATTTTGGATTTCATTTACACTAGAGGAATTCACAACTCATCCACCCCAGCTTTAGGGAAACATATTTTAAAAACAGTTTCAGCTACATGTATATAAAGTTTTTCCAGTGTTCCTTAGTAAAAATAATTGTTATTAATAAAACAACATGTTTTATTATTAATAAAACTCTTCAAAATCCCACACATTTGGAAACATTAAAAATCCAGATCTTGGCACTTTGTTACTAAAGCTTTTATAAACAAGAATTGTAAATATTGAAAAGGATTGCAAATGGCTATCCCTTGATTCTTCTTCTAAATTAAACTATAATTATTAGATTATTGTAATATACTTTATTTCTACAAATGGGTTCTTATTCTTACTATTTTAATTTCTCCAGTGAGCATATGGAGAGCGACCATTAAGCCAGAACAATATTTCAAAGTAAAATCGGTGTAACATTTATTGAAATAAGACAACATTATGGGAATGCATAGATATTCATAAAGCAAATACTGTAATATATTGTGTTAAAAATATGGATGGATTATGACTAAAGCAAAATAACTGAAGCAGTTACAATGTGATTGAATGACAAATTAATAAATGAAATGTTGCAAAATTAATTAAAGCTGAAAATAAAGAGAAAAATAAAAGGCATTATAAACCTACACTCCACCTGTACTACTTCCTTAAGATTTCTGGGCATATGTTAAGAGAATGCCAAACAATTAATAGGTATGTGAAGACAATATGTCAAATAAGTGGAATGCTTAACAAAATAGTATGCATATTTACTAGTTGGGAATCAAAGGTACAGGAACAGGGCATTCTGTAAAAATATTGAAAACCACTAAAGGCACCAGATCCCATTTGATCTTGGAAGCTAAGCAGGGTCAGCTCTGGTTAGTACTTAATGAGAACCTGCCAACAAATACCAGGTGCTGTAGGCTATATTTTAGAGGAAGGAACTCACAAAACCATCTCTGTGGCTGCATCTGCACTGCAAAAATAATCCAGTTTTATTCCACTTTAACTGCCATTGCTTAATGCTATGGAATCCTGAGATTTGTAGTTCGTTGTGGCACCAGAATTCTCTGACAGAGAAGGTGAAATATCTTGCGAAACTACAGATCCCAGAATTCCATAGCATTGAGTCATGGCAGTTAAAGTGGTGTCAAACTGGTCTATTTCTGCAGTGCAGATGCAGCTTGAATATTCCTTGCCTAAGAAGCCCTATGAAATTCATATAATTCACCTGACCAGTGACTTGAAGGCACACACACACACACACACAGAGAGAGAGAGAGAGAGAGAGAGAGAGAGAGAGAGAGAGAGAAGCATCCTCTTCAGGAACTGGCTTAGTAAATCCAATTCTAGCATCTCTGGTACAGGTATGTCCTATACAAGTTCACCCAGATGTATCAGATACATGGCAGGAGACTAACCTCAAAAGAAAATGTACTGAGGATCCCCCGATGAAGACAGCTACAATCCCTGAAAGAGCAATAAAAAAGTCAGGGAGTTAAAGAAACTTTTATGGCAAGAGTCATGCATTTTTGTACCTCCCAGTTCCCTGGTATCAAGGAGAAGAAAAAACAATTGTTTTTAACATAAATCTGTCCTAAAACTTTTAGTTACAACCATGTCCATCAGATGTCTTGAAATTAGGGGTTAAGCAAATACAGCTCACCACAGTAGAACCAAAGTTACTTGGCAGTGATTTAAGAATTATGGGAGATTGAAATGTGTCTTTGAGAATGGAATAAGAAGAAAGGAGAAAAGGGTATCTTTGCTATAAAAGATTAAAAGCCTGAATGAGGAATGTTTGAAAATATCACAAAATTGCAATTACAATAAATTTTGAGCCAATGTTTTTGCTTCCACCAAAATCCAAGCCTTTGTTGATTTCTTTCTTAGCATTCTATATTCTATAGAAAATGAGTCCAAAAATAGCACCCAAGCAACATGAATTAGAAATGGATAAGCCAGAATGTCCCAATTTCCTCTCTCATTGGGCAGCTATCCCATAAAAAATCTATTACCTTGATGTTTTGCCTCTTTTTCAGACAGGGTTTTAGTTCAAAAGGATTCTAGGGCTTTCTGAGCCTTTCCTGTATGCATGGCCTCTAGAATTTAGAAAATGGGGTGGGGAAGGAATCATCTGAGTAACAGTATGCATTCTCTCCTGTCACCTTTTGAAAGGGGATAAAAGTTGGCTTCCTGAGATGGCCTGGAAGAGTCAGCACATTAGAAGAGAGGGAGCTGAGGCAATGTCACTATCATCTTCAGGGGGAGGGGGAGGGCCTGATGCCTGCTTGTGTGTCTTCCCACATCTCATCCTGAGGACTTCTACCTTCTGCTCCAACATTCCCCCGTACCTAGACCCTCAGTCTCTTGCTGGTGGTCTTCTGTTTGTGTCTCTTTGAGAAGGTCTGTCTATATTGATTTCCCAAAAGCTTGTTATATTGAGTCTGTAAAGAAAAAGACCTAGTCTGCCAAAATATGTCTGTGTCAGAGAAAGCTGAGAAATATAACTGTACTTGCTCCAGCTTGGCCAGAAGCCCAGACACAGAGATAAGAAGCTATGCTTAAAGAACAAAGAACTCATTTACAAGCTAAAGTGCAGAGCTAGACACATGTGCAGAGCCTGAGTTTTTAAGTTTTGTTCTTCTCTAATATAAAAAGCCTGTGTGCCTTTGTTTCTTTGGCACAATTTGGCAGGAATGATCCCCTTGTGTCATTGCTAGCAATAAAGTCATCTGAATTTAACCTAGACTTTTGAGCTTCATTGTTTGTTACCCAGATAGACCTTAACATTTTGGTGCATTGGCCGGGAAGCTCAGGGTCAGGGATATTTCCCCTGCCCCACATTTGTTCCTGGTGGTTCCTGGATTGCTTCATCACCCACGACGGGGGAGCTCCTTCAGCGTTTTGCTGATGCCCAGGTTTGGCTGCAGGAGTGATCAGGGAACGGCCAGGCCAACAAAGGGAGACAGAGGTTTTATTCAGATCGCTTTCTTTACCAGCGCTGGAAGATACCGGTCCAGGCTAGAAGACACCAGTTCAGGCGAGTATAGAGGGCCCTGATTTTTTCTGTACTGTATCTGCCCAACCCCATTTTGGGTTGAAGGAAAAAGCTGATCACTTTTTCATTTCTGTTTCTGTCGGGGAGGTGGAAAGGGGGGTTTCCTGTTGTGTGTGAATGCTGCCTGAGTGGTGAATGAATCCCTTTTGTTTCAGCAGACCGGTCCCCCCAATTACCATGGCTGGTCTGTTTCCCTGTCACCCTCCCTCACTTGTCTGTCTGCTATCCTTTTAGAAATCAGTTAGGATAGGCAGGAGGATGGGGGGAGGCTCTTTAAAACCTCTAAACACCATGCATTCCTCTGAAGTTTTTGACACCTCCCAATGCAATGTTACTGACCCGAAGACCAAAAGGCACCCACCTGAGAGAATCTTTTATAGCCTGCCTCTGGAATGCAGTAATTGTGAGAACAATCCTGAGAAACCCTGAAAGATATACCATACGCTGCAAGGTGGAAAAAGATTCCTGATGATCCACCCCCCCTCCTTGAGCCAGCCCAAGATGCCTGATTGTTCACTCACCAGAACAAAAGCCTGTTTGTTAACCTGTTCTGAAAGAAAGAAAAAAAAAGTACTGTCCAGCCCATGAGATTACTGTCCAGCCCAGAAGAAGAGTTGCCACCACCTGATGTTTGTCCCCCAAGGCAACTGCCCTCTGCGTCCCTGATGTCACCAGCCAGTATTCCCTACCACCCCTGGGGAACCAGAGATGTCAGTATATCTGTCCTTGGAGAAGATTGCAGATAAAAAAACCACCCTGTTCCTGAATTTAAAGCCCAGGCAGCAAGCCCCTGAACGTCCAGCTGTTTAATAGAAAAACAACAGAAAAATAAAAGCCAAACTCCAACAAGAACAAAGCTCCTCTGGCTGGCTTCAAGCCATTACATTCCAAGCTGTTGTCTGTCTACACAGTACCAGCCACAGTCCCAGCCCTCTGCAAGGGCTGCAAGGCCAGATTTGATGATCCTTGTTAATATCTGCACCCAACACCCTTCAGCATCTCTGACTTGTTAAACTGGGAGACACATGGTCCTCTTAAGAAGAGGAACCAGAGAGATTTTTAAATATGGTGTCTGTCATAGTTGCTGCACAAATTCCTACCTGGGGCATATCTAACAGTTAATGGCCTACCTGATGATTAGTGAACAAAGAATGCAGATTCAGGCCAATTTAAAAGACAATGCCAGAAAGGCTGCCTGTGATGAGAGAGCCCATGAGCCAGATGTTTACCTACAGACCCTTGCTCCACTGTCAATCCCAGAGGATAAAAAGAGACCAGGCAGACTGTAGTCCTTTCCTGTGTGTCACAGTCCATCCCTGATATTCAGAAGAAATTATAGAAGACTGATGGGTTTGAAGAGATGTCCCTGGTCCCAACTGAAAGCTATAACAGATGAGGTTTACCTCAATAGAAAAGTTAAAGAAAGACATGAGGCCATCAAGCAGATGAAAGAAAAGGCCAGGCTGCAGGCTGCAGCTTTACAACAAGTAACACATTCACATTAATTCAACAAGTATCCTTTATTAAACAAGACACTGCATTCTGATAACATGCAAAAAGCCAGAACTAAAGCTCCCATAACCACAGCCAACAGATAAGCCCTCCAGTGTAAGGACGGTATGCAGGGGGAGGAAGAAGATAGATGTGCCCAGGTGGCTCGCAGCCTTGAAGCCCCAAAAAGAGAAAAACATTCCCAGACTAGAAGGCGGCTGGCTGAATTCCAAGAACTGAGAGGCCAAGCAGGGAACCAGGCCAGGAACCTCATGTCAGGGCCTACCATGAATTCTACTCTAATACCCAGAATTCAGGAGAGGGCACAACACCCAGCAACAACAACAACCACATCAGCATCCTGGGGTTGCCACTGATTCCTACCACCAGTTCCTCCTGTTGAGACAGAACCAAGGTGCTTACTGCAAACAAGAAGGCCACTGGAAGGATCAACGTCCTGAAAAGCAACCGCCCCTGATGGCTTTGTGGAAGAGGATGAGAGGGTTTCCGAGGACACGGTGTGGGCGGAGCTGGGGAGCCAGACTTCTTCCCTCCTGTGCCAGGAGACCTTCCCCCGAGGACACCATTAACCCACGGGTGGCAGCATTTCAGCCTGACCAGACGTCCCAACTTGACCAGATTGCCCAAGCCATGGCCTTGCAGGAGCACGAAGACATCAGAGAGACCAAGGTTCAACATGTATTCACTTCCTTGCCCTCCTGTCCCTGACTGGAAGAGACCTCTTGTGCAAAGTGTGTGTCATCTTGTTCTTTCATCCTGATAGATCAGTAACTGCTACTGCTGGGAATCAGCTCTTGACCCTTACCTGTCCTGTACAAAAAGCCTGTATAAGAAGCCTGGAGAATCAGCCCTGATCTGGGGCTCTGTGTCCCCTTGTTGGTTCAACACTCTCCTGAATCCTGAAGCCTCACTGAATCCTGAAACCTCACAAGTCACTAAGTAAGTTCCTGGTGTGTGGTCTGAAGATAATCCTGGAGGCTTGACCTGAAATGTTGAACCTATCTGAACTCAACTGAAGGCAGAAGTCTGTTTAGACATGTGAACCAATCCCAGTATCTCATCCCAGCAGTTGCTAGAGCCTCAATGCAGACACACATTGACAAACTGATTTAACTGAAGATCCTTATTCCTACTGTGTCCCCACGAAATGCATCTCTGCTACTTATAAAGAAACCCAGCCTTGGTTTGAATAATCAACCTGTAACAAGTCTGAAGACAGTTAAAACAAGCCTTGACCAGTCCATCAGCCTCGAGACTGCCAGACATTTTCCAGTTGTTCATAGATGACGGCCAAGGAATGGCAGTTGGAGTCCTGACCCAGAGTTTTGGAACCTGGAACAGACCTGTACCCTACCTCAATAAAAGCATGGATCCTGTGAGCTGAGGATGATGAAGTTTTCCTCCTTAAGAAAAGTACAGAGCATACCCAAACAATGTCCTCCAGTGAGAGTGGTGATAAACTGGATAAAAGCTCAGAGTCAAAAAAGGGGGCCCAAGAAAAATCAGAAGGCTAAGCCAGTGGTTGACAGAGAAAAAGCCTCAAAGAAAGTTGAAAAAGGAACAGCTGCAGAGCCAGTAACAAGTTTAGAGAGAAAAGGAGAAAGAGAAAAAAAAAAGCTATGAAGAGAGAGAGAAAAAGAGAAAACCTGTTCATATTAAAGTCAAGGAGTAAAAGGATGAGGATGAAGATGATAAAGATGGAGATGGAGAAGGTGAGGAAAATAAAGATGAGAAGACTTCAGAGGGAAGAAAAACAGAATCTCAAGGTGCTGGCTATAAAAAAAAAAACTGGAAGGAAAAAAAAAGGGGGAGAGTTCTGATCCAGAATATGATTCAGATAATTACTTTAAATCCTGCTGCTCTTATGCCTGTTCCAGAAGCTCCTCTACATGACTGCAAAGAAATCATGACAACTGTCCCCTCAAAATGACTTGATTTAAGAGATGTGCCCATTCCTGGAAAAATTATACTGTTCACTGATGGCAACAGTTTTGTCAGCAAATGCCAAGCAAGCTATGTTGTTGTTACTGAAGATAAAGTTCTGATGACCAAACCCCTACCAGTGAAAACCTCAGCTTAGAAAACAAAATTAGTTGTACTAATCAAAGCCCTGCAATGAAACAAAGGAAGAGCCACCATTTGTACTGTTTTCAGATATGCCTTTTTAACTGTGCAAATATATAAAGCCCTGTACAAAAAAAAAAAAAAACATGGGTTCCTGACTGCAGAAAAAAAAGAGAGAGATAGCACATATCCAAGAAATCCAACTGCTGTTACCTGAGATCTGAACCCCAAGAAAATAGCTATCATCCACTGTTCAGCCCATACTGGAAAGTCAAACTCTACTGCCTGAGAAAAAAAAAAGTCTGTACTGACAGAGCCGCTAAAGGAACAGCTCAACAGTCTTTACCTGAACCTGAAATCCTGATGGTTATACCTGTGCCTGATTACAGTAACTCTGAATAACTTGTCAGGGCTATTACAAGCACCATGAGTGATATAGTCTCCCAGACAACTGTATATGGATTCCTGTAGCTCTGAGATTTTCTGTGATACAACACATGCCTGACTCAGACAAAAAAGCCTTAAAGACACCTGATAGAAAAAACTTTCTATGTCAATAAGTTGTCCTTCTGTGTACAGAAGTGTCCTGAATCTGTGTTACCTGTGCCTGATCTAACCCTAGAAAGAGACTGACTTCCCATATCAGATCAATACAGATAATAAAACAGGTTTTACTGCAGAAGCCACTGCCAGATTAAATTGTGCACTGGACTTAAAACTGGAAATACCATTGTGTTTGGGGACTTCAAAATAGCAGAGAGTAAAATGTGTCAACCAAATTATCAAGCTGCAATTGTAAAAGATGTGCCATGAGATCTGTGCCAAATGAACTATAATGTTGCCTGCTGTACTGTATACATAAATATATACTCCTGAACCAGATGGCCTAATGCCCTATAAGCTGATATACAGAAGACTGTCACCCCTCCCTGTGATTGGGAAAGTTTTGGAACTAAGGGGAGAGATTTCCCTCAAACAACAGCTCAGAGAGTTAAAAGATGCAGTCCTGGAAGTTGGCCAGTATACCAAACAAGCCCCCTTGGAACTTACTACACCTAACCATGTTTTCTGCCCTGGTAATTCAGTTTGGGCGAAGAGTCATAAAAAAGATGCATCAAAAAGACACAAGAAACACCTTTCATTGCCTTGTTAACCATTTCTACTGCCTTAAAGAATAAAGAAAGTCCTGCCTAGATCCATTTGCTATAGAGGCCATCCCAATACCCAGCATCCTGGTCAGTTGCCTGCCAGCACAACCAACCTTTAGATGACCCTGAGGCAAAGATTCCCCAGTAATCATCTATCGAAGCCTCCTCAAGTACTGGTGCTTGAGAGAGCGAAGACCTCGGTCGCGACGGGAGAAGCCTCCTCGGGACTGGCAACCGAGTGAGCGAAGCTCTGGAGGGCGCTGCAACCTCTCCCATCCTGGAAAGAGGAGTTGGTCACCGCCCGAAGATACGAATCTGTCCTGAGTTGGCTCGCCTGCCTTGTCTCCAAATATCCCATTTGTTTATAATGTTCTTACTCATAATCATAATGTTGCTTTTGTTCCCCTTACACTGTGAAACCAAACTCACTAGTGATCCCTGTATAAGCTGCATCAAAATGGTCAGGGCAGGGAACAAAATTGGCAAAACCCTCATTTATCAACACAAATATTCTTGCCAAGGGTTCAGAAAAATTGCACCTTTAAAAATATTTCTTATTTGGCCTGCCAGGAGACAGGAACAACTGTCTGTTACAATCCTAAAAAAACCTGTCCAGAGACATTTTCAGGTACACCACATACACTCTGGAGAGATCCTGATGTCATGAGTTCAAATGAACTCATCCAACCAAAAGATAACCCTCACCCTAGAATCCTGTTATGAGCCCGGCTAGCTCAGTCGGTAGAGCATGAGACTCTCATCACTGTCCTGAGTAATATTGTGTGTTGTAAACTACTTGAGAGTCCCAGTCCTATGATCCTGGTTGGCCCAGTAAATCAGCTACTGGTCAGACTGCCACCCTGATCAAAGTTCCTGTTTCCTCTCCATGTACGGCAAAACATGATATGAGCCTTAATTTGGTAAAGCCACACACTCCAACACACTTTTTCTGAATCATGGACAAAAACGCCAACATCCTTTCATGTCCCTGAGGTTACAAAACATCTGTTTGTCACATTTGTTGAAAAGATAGCTGAAGCTGTGTGTTAATAACTTATGTCTGTGTGACACCTGAATTGAGTTAAATGTCAGTGAATTTTACCAAAACAAAACAGATGTTGTTTCACCCCATAGTCAGTAGATGCTCAAAACCATCATTGTCAACAAAAGGTGTGTCCAGGAAATTAACCTGTCTGCCCCAGAAATAGGACAGGTCCCTTTTGATATCATGACTCAGACAGATCCCAGGTTTGCTCAGTCAAGTTGGCCTAACTAATCCTGTAATCCTGTAACCTGTGGCCAGATGCTGTAGTTCAACCTGAGTATCAGTCATGATATATACCTGAACCTGACGGGCTGTACTGAATTTGTGGTCAGTATGCTCATTCTGAATTCCTGAATCCTGACACAGGGACCTGTGCCTTAAGTAAAATCCAACTGTCCTTTTTCCTGATTCCCTTGACAGACAGTGAGCGTTTGAGACACCTAGTTCACAACTAAAAGAATAGAGCATCTATTACAATTGGGGACTGAAAACTGATAAAATAGTTAAACTGACACATGTAAAGGTCTGAACTTTTGTTTACATCTGATGGCACTGAAAAAACATGTATAGTGAGACTCCATCCTCCCTTCGGGAAAGATGAAGTCTCAAAGGGGGGAATGAGAAGGTCTGTCTATATTGATTTCCCAAAAGCTTGTTATATTGAGTCTGTAAAGAAAAAGACCTAGTCTGCCAAAATATGTCTGTGTCAGAGAAAGCTGAGAAATATAACTGTACTTGCTCCAGCTTGGCCAGAAGCCCAGACACAGAGATAAGATGCTATGCTTAAAGAACAAAGAACTCATTTACAAGCTAAAGTGCAGAGCTAGACACATGCGCAGAGCCTGAGTTTTTAAGTTTTGTTCTTCTCTAATATAAAAAGCCTGTGTGCCTTTGTTTCTTTGGCACAATTTGGCAGGAATGATCCCCTTGTGTCATTGCTAGCAATAAAGTCATCTGAATTTAACCTAGACTTTTGAGCTTCATTGTTTGTTACCCAGATAGACCTTAACATCTTCACCAGTGTTATGCTAAGAAAGATGTAGGAAGTGATTGCTTATTTGGAACAGTTCCAAATCCTTTGTGCATGGTCTACTCCTGACAGTGACTGTCCGGGATGCTTTGTCAGGTTTACAGTCCTCTTCATGTTCATTGGCAGTATCCTCCTTTTGGTTCTGTAGGATCAATTTTCCCTCTCCAGGAAGTCCTCCTGTTGTCTAAACAGTGAAAATGCTCCTTGTAGAATTTGAGGAGAATACGTTTTGTCCCAATTGGATCCCACATCATTTTGCCATATTTGAAAGGAGGGGTGCCAAATACTCCACATACTATGCAGGAAAAACCTTTGTGGCTTTCCCCAAATATTTTTAAAAACAGCATGTGAAATGTGCATTCCTGCTCATTGGGACAAACAACGTGAATTGATGTAGTTTCCTGATATGAGTGGAAGTGGGAAGATGATTGGTCAGATGTGCATGAGGGTGGAGCTTGTCGGCAAGGCAAGCACCCAGAACCGCCATTTTGAATTTTCACCATAGTGATCATGCACTATGGCAAGAAAATAGCCTTTTTTTGTTTACTTCTTTGTTGAAGTGGAAGGTCATACTTTCACACCTTTAATGTGGTTTATAAAAACTGTTCAGTGGCGGCAACTCAAGGTAAATAAAAACACAAGTAATTCACTTGTGCCCCCATCTTGATTCACAGGCATGCCCATTGAAACAGCAAAAGCAGATAGCTTCACATGCCTGCAATCTTCAAAAAACAAACAAACATTGAGACAAATAGAAGCTGCTGCAAACTGGCATTACTGCTCACCGATCGACATTACATTGCTTCATATAGACAAGCAACATGTTGAGTCTTGACACATCACTCCAATGTGTTGACTTTCTCTTCCAAGAGAGCCACCAGTTTGCACTTGCTGAAAGTGTAGTCAGTGAGGTTTTCTGGCAAGAAGACAAAAATTGCACATACGTTGCTGCAGACAGTGAGAGATCCTTCTGCCTCCATCCCTGCATTTGTTTCCCCCGCTCCCCTTTCAGACTGTAATAACTCTTACTGATGTAACTCCATACACCACATGTAGCTGGCCCTCAGAGACTGAGCTCCAAAGACTAAGGCAGCAGTTATATAGAGCTAGTGTCTGCTAACTCCACCCCCAATCAAGTCAGTGGTTCAGCAGAAGCCCTGCCCCCTCAGACCATGGGCTCAGGGAGAAAACACAGCCAAAAACAAGCAAAAGTTCCCACACACTGGCAAAAAAAACCCCAAAAAACATAGCCACAGAATCAATGATGACCCCCAAAACACAGCTCACCTGCTATATTTTCAGAGACAGCTCTAGGACTGAGGCAGCAGTTATAGAGCATATTACCATGGAAGAAGAGAGACCCATAGGCTGCTGGTTACCCCCAAGCTGACTCCTATTTCAAATACCTTGACAACAGACCCTCTAAACTGAAAATGCTACTTCTCAATGCCAGGTCTGTAAATGGAAGAACAACAAGGACCCAAGACCTGGTCCTGGATGGGCATGCCTCGATGGCTTATATTATGGAGACTTGGTTGGATGAAGCCAGATGGAAGATGTTTAATCTCTTCCAGCTCTCTCTACCAGGATTCTCTGTTCAGCAGTTATGTTGACACACTATGTGACAAATGTTGCTGTCCTTGAGCAGGCAGGGAACACCAGCATTGAGGCCATGATATTGAGAACACAGCTGTGCTGGGCAGGGCACATTTCTAGGATGGAGGACCGTCGCCTCCCAAAAATAGTACTCTACGGTGAACTCACCATGGGTCAGCGTAAGAGGGGTGCTCCAAAAAAGCGATACAAGGACTCCCTGAAACAACATCTCAGGCTTGGCCAAATTGATCACCAACAATGGTCCACCCTGGCCTCAGCTCGGGAGGCATGGAGACGCACTATCCACAATGCTGCAGCCTTATTTGAGAACTCACACCGAACAAGTCTTGAAAAGAAATGACAACGCAGAAAGAATCACAACCTGGAAACATCACCCAAGGAGACCTTCTGCTGTGCTTTCTGCAACCGGACTTGTTTATCTCAGATTGGTCTTTTTAGACATCAGCATGCTTGCAAAAAGTGCGGGATGAGTCCTTCCTGAATCTTCATTTGCAAAGAAAAGCCAGAGAGAGAGACTAAACCAGTATCTGCCATCAGTAGTAGACTGGATGACGGGCATCTGCGCCCATTCTTGGAGATGTCAGATCTGGTCATGATAACACATTCCTTGATTATATATTTTTTGGATTACTGTAACTCACTCTACATGGGCATTGTAAACTGTTCAGAAACTTCAACAGATCCAATAGGCTATGGCCAGGCTGTTGACTGGGGCTAGTTGTAGAGAACAAACATATAACCTTTCTCTATATGCTTTTTGAAAAGCATCTTTGCCTGATGAAGTCCGTGAGCTTTAAAAACGAGTACAGTTAATGTTGTGCCTTTTGGATTGGCCTAATGAAAGTACTGTATTGCATCAACACGAGGACTTGGGAATTTGGGATTCACAGGTACTTCCTGGTTAGCCAGTAGGTGGCAGTATTATATTGTATAAGACAATATGACTGGAAGATATGATTTTGATAAGACAGGACCACTTGCAACTGGTTTATTTGATGGAAGAATTAGTAAGTATGTGGCCTGTGGAACTCCACTTCAGACCTCTAGAAGCCTCCTCAGTTTGTATCTCTATTATACCCTAAGGTAGACCTTCCTGCATGTAAATTATCTACCATAGTAATTAACCAGATAACATGCTATCCCAAGGTGAAATATGCAAGGGGACGTCAACTTTGTTTCTGATGGCAAGAACTGCATTGGGGAAAATACTGTTCTAACCCCATGCAAAGCAGCAGTGTCTGAATCATATATGGGATGTTATGTAACACTAAGGACCCTAAAAAAAAAAAAGTAGATATTTTGGGCTGGTTTGTTCATTAACAAGTGACTAGCTGAAAAAGATAACAGAAGAATTTGTACACATTTAATATAGAGTGGGATAAAAATGGATGGCCTGGCATATGTAGTAATGCAAAATTGGCCCTACCTATTTTAGAAACAATTTGCACAAGAAGTATGGGACTATTAATCAGGATTACTCTGGCTGTTTAATTTCAGTAGCTAGCCCAATTGCCAAATGACAGATATATTCCCCAAACAATTTGGCCCTCAGGCGCAGTCATTAACACAATAACCAAAGCCAAACCCTATCAAAGTAAAAAACCAATAACATTGTACTTAAAATGCTATCAGTAAATTAACCCCTAGTTAATGCTCTCTGGAACCTGCATTTTTGTTACCCTTATCTCTGGAACATGATCCCAGAACATTTCTGCAATGCCAGTTCTTTCTCTTCCTTCAAAATCCATCTTTAAAACTTTGTTTTCAATAAAGCATTGTATTAACAAGGCATCCCCCTCATGCTGAATACATCAAACACAAAACTGGTTACTTTTGTGACTTGGAAGCGCAAAGCAACAGGACAAAAATAATAACAATTAAGAGATTTTAGACATATCAGAATTGTTTCACTAAATAAGATGCAAAACTTTAGGAATCCATCACAAGCAGAGCATAGACACTTTTTAAAAAAGCATGAAGTTATGAAACTTGCAACAGAACATGGGAAAAACAGCAAAAGCTACTTTTCTACCCACAACCCATAGTAACCAGGATTGTTCCATGTGACCAATAACAAGGCCTAAATCTTAGAACTTCTAGCACTTTGCAGATGCACAGTTTCCTATGTAAAATTAATTGAAAAATCAGTCCCACATATTAGGTCTGTCTATGGCCTTGACCAAACCAAGACAGTGCAAGTGCAACCAGCAATGAGGTCTGAATCTTCAGCTGTCAGGGAACTGAAAGCTATCAGAAAGCCACAGAAAACTGGGTTTTGTGACATTTGTTAGGCATTGTAGTAAACCAGCCAGTTCAAATCTCTGCTCAGTGCATACAGCAGTCAAGACCATTGAGGTGAAACCTATAGGATGTGGAGAAAGGAAGTGAGTTGGCAAAATTACAAGACTACCTTTTGTGCTGAGACATGGTCAAGGCTTGGAAAGTGCAGGTTATCTTGGCTTGTGCATCTATCCCTCCTCCCATCCCAAGGCCCACATGGGACTGGTGTCTGAGGCAGCTGCAGAAATAATCCAGTTTGACACTGCTTTAACTATCATAGCTGCATCCTATGGAATCCTGGGATTTGTAGAGAAGGCTAAATATCTCACAAAAACTACAAATCCCAGAATTCCATAGCATTGAGCCATGGCAGTTAAAGCGGTATCAAACTGCATTATTTCTGCGATGTGGCAGCAACCTCAAATCTGTACAGGTATAAGTCGCTTAGGATGTAGAGTTAAATGTAATTGCAGTAATTGCAGCGGATACATTCAAACACACACACAAACACATGCATACATACACGTGGATGCCTGAAATCACAGATAGTACCAAATTCTATATTTTCAAACCATGGTTGACTACTTAAACTTAACCACTACCACAGAGTTCAAGGGGGGTTGGAAACAACGCTTCTGGTGGCCAAGAGGAATATCATAGAAACGCATTGGAGGACAGAAAAGCCCACAAACACTTCTGTTGAGCAGTGATTTCCAAATCTAATGAGGCCCCAAGAGGCTGATAGTCTGTTCTTTGTAAATGGAGGGAGATTTCAATAGGCTTTTTGTTAGAACAGTGATATTTTCCTTGTGGATGGGAATCAAGCAGCAGGCTTAAGAAAGACTGTCATTACACATGACAACCTCAATCTCCAAGTATATTTTCAGACCACAGTTGTCCATGGGTAACTGAAACCATGGAGAGCAAAACCGTGGATAAGGGAGGACTACTGTAGAGTGCTTTCTTTACTTTGGTGGTGTGAAAAGTCCTTGGTGCAGAAAGATTTTTGTTGTTATTGTGTGCCATCAAGTGAGCTTCAACTTATACCGACTCTAAGAATGAGAGACTTCCAACAACCCCAGTCATCAACTGCCCTGCTGAGGGCTTGCAGACTCAGGGCCGTGGCTTCCTCTTTTCCTACTACCTTCCACTTCATCAAGCATTATTATCTTTTGCCATGAGTCATGTCATCTCATGATAGGTCCAAAGTATGGCAGCCTCAGTTTAGTCATTGGTGTAGCAGTTTGAGCATTGGACTGTGACACTGGAGAACAGGGTTCGAATCCCCACTCAGCCATGGAAACCCACTGGGTGATCTTGGGCAAGTCATACTCTCTCAGCTTCAGAGGAAGGCATGGACTAACCTCTGAACAAATTCTGCCAAGAAAACCTCATGATAGGCTCACTGACTTGAAGGCACACAACAATAACAATGACATATGTAATTCCCTGTGTTTCTAAATGCATCACTCCTGGCAACATCTAGGAACCCAGCAATACCATGTCCAAATACTTCCATTTTCTTTCAAATAAAAAGTAATTTCTTAAGAGTTGTGGTGAGCTCCAGAACATAGGTCCATACTGCAGGATCAACCAATTAAGAATTCAACTCTGTTTTTACACCTTTCTCTGGGAAAGGGGGGGGCATAGAGTTTGGGAAAACCTTAAAGGGAAAAGGCCCTTCATGCCTATCTCCGAGTTCTAAAGATGTAGTACTACATTTGGGTGGCAGTAATGATTTGTAGTTCAAAACCAATGGGGATTTGTACCTTGAGAAAGCCAACTCCCTAAAGGTGGGGCAGAAGTAGTTAGAGAGTTCTTGATACACTCACCTCACAGAATGGGGAATGAGCCTTGACAGGAATTCCTGTACTGCTCCCCTATGGCTAAATGATCTGATTCAGTGATGACTACGAGGTTGTCTATATGAAACAATAAAATGTGGATTGATGCATACTAACATCAATTCGCAGCAGCTTTCATGTGTCTCCATGGGTGTTTTTTTTTTTCAAGATTGCAGGCTTTGAAGCCATACACATTTGTTGTTCAAACAGGCAAGCCTGCAAATCATGATAGTGGGTGCAAATGAATTACTCACATCTTTATTGCTACCAGTTGCCACCACCGAACAGTATATTTTAAAAAGTGTATCTAAGGTGTGGTAGTGAGATATTCCGCTAAAACAGAAAAAAGGGGGAAGTCTATTTTGTCACCTCAGTGCACGATCACTATGACAAAAATCCAACATGGTGGTTTCAAGCATTGCCTTGTCAGCAAGCTCCACCCCATGTGCACATCCAACAAATCAGCTTTCCAAACAGCTTTCCGCTCTTATCAGGAACGCACAGCAAAGTGAATCGGTTGTCCCGACAAGCAGGAAGGCACATTCCCTGTGGAGCTTTTTGAAAACTTTGGGAAAAGTTGTGAAGGCTTTTCCAGTGTCGTTTTTGGAGGTTTTGCCCCAAATCCTTCTGAATACAGCAAAATGATGCAGGATCCCATTAAGACAACATGTATTCTCCTCGAATTCTATGAGGATTATTTCCACCATTTAGACAACCCCTACATCTTCAGTTGAGGCCTGTCTGCATATTTGATTCTGTAAAATAGTGTGATTTGCAACTGTGAGCCTACACCTGTGTCATTGTGAAACCCTTGCATGCATCATAAGATACTGGAGACTGCATTAGTGATTAATGGAGTGTACATGAAATACATTTACACATCTTACTCAGCCTCCAGACATTTCTGCAATAAAAATGAATTTAAAATGGTGATTTTAAAGTGAAGTGCTTCTTTCAGGGTCATGAAATAATGTCCTATTCGCTGATATAACAAATAGTTATTACAGAAAGGAACATTTTGTATGTTAAATGAAAATAGTGGCCCCAATCCAGGTAAAGTTAATTGAGCTCAAGCACATTTCCATTGAAATTGATTTCAGTGAATGGCCCACAGCCAGCATTTTGGCTGATAAAGTCCTGTACCAAAAAACCAAAACCCACCACCACCACAGCTCCTGTCAGCATAAACTGGTGGCACAGCTCCCAGGAGGTCTGATGTAGCAGCTCAACCTGATAGGAGCAATAAATTGATGAAGGGGCATTGGCATTGTGGGAAGTTTAGAACTGCAGGAACCTGCAACTGCTGTATGCCCCAGGATGATCCAAAAATGTAGGCATGATTATCTATATAAGTCCCAAAGAGCATCTGCACACAGTATAATATCCAGTTAAAATCAACTGGAGGGGGGGACATTAGCTTTGTTCCCTTGTGCTCTTGCTATACATGGAGATATTGTCATGTACTAGCTTCTTCAGACTCAGTAACCAGCAGCTTCAGAGTTAAACAGAAAGCTTTATTACTATAGTAATCTAAAGAGTGAACTATACAAGTGTGTTGCTTCGAACGGAGCTCTTAGGAAAAACAGTAAAATAAAAAGTATTTACAATCAGCCAAATCTCATGGGCAATTCCCTCATTGGACACCCATCATCCACACTCACTGTTCTCACCCAGCTTGAGCTCCACCTATTGTTTCCCACCAGGACCGGTTTAAGGAATTTTGGGGGGCCCTGCAGTGCTTTATTTTGGGGGGGGGGGCATATGTTTATGTCAGGTCAATGTAACTTAACTCAACCTAAGCTATTCACAGTACAGGATATTCAGATTATTACTAATAATATTTTTGCAGGAGGAGGGCTACTATGGGGCCCCCCACAATGATGGGCCCCCCTGTGGATGCTGACCCCGCTGGTGCCTTAAACCGGCCCTGTTTCCCACATTCCCCTGCAGGTGTCTGGCCATCTAGCCTGTTTCCAGACAGACACCATCCTCCCTTGTCTCTTATTAGTATGTCAACTTATTACAGTGTAAAAGAATGCAAAACATTAAACCGTCAAACATGAAAGCACACAATAGATACAGACAGAACTCGGCAGGAAGGTTGCTTTTAGGGGCAGATCCTGACAGATATACAGGCTTGAACCTGGGACCTTCCGCATGTAAAGCATGTCTCCTACTATTGAGTTATGGTCTTCCTTGTAGTACCAGATCCTGCTGGGCTTGAAAGTTGCATTACCCAATCCAGCCACAGGTAGGTGTGGTAGTAGTGCTTCTGCCACCATAGCTACTGCTTATCCCAGAGGTTCAGAGAACAAGCTAGCATAATACGCTCCCCATCTGTATGTTACCCAAATGTAGCATAAAATAATGTATCAAGGTGTCTCTCTGCTGCAGTCCCGTGTTTAGACCCTAAGTGTCTTGCACTCACCTGTGTCTCGTTGAACATTCCCACTTCCTAGTTTCTATCAGGCCTCCCTTTTTCTCCCTCCTGTTGTGTGTCACATATGGTTTTACACCAGCTGACTTTGTCCTACCCTCCCTCTTGTGTATGCTTTAAAAGGAGTGTGTGTACGGTAGATGTGATCAATCACCCTCCTTTTCCTTCTCTTCCTCCTGGTCTTGCATCCTGCAAAATTACAGAGGGATCCTTTTTCTTTGCCTCTTAGCCTTGTTGTACATTTTGCTGAACTTAAAGTTTATGTGTGTGTGTGTTTTATGTGTGGGTTTTGAAGGGTATCATATTCTGTACAGCATAAAATACTAATATAAAATAGACAGAGGAAAATGCAGCAAATATTGAGGTTGATACTGTAATTATCTTATGGTGCCCTGTTTTGTTTTTATTGCTAAGATGGTGGTGGTGGTGGTGATGATTGATTGCCCACCTCTCCCTATGGATCAAGGTGGGGAACAGAAACAGATTAAATACATAACACAGTTAAACTGTTAAAAGAGCATATGAAACGGATAATATTAAAAACAAACTTTGCAATCAACAATTCAAAAATCATTTGGATAAGTATGTCGGAAGAGACTCAGACAGCATGTTTAACTGTTGAATCTCTTCTGACAGGTCATTCCACAGTCAGGCAGTGGCTGAAGAAAATGTCCCCTGGGTAACAGTTGTCAGCCTAGTCCTGGTTGATTGAAGTAAATACCCTACAGTGAACTTGAGTGTAAGGGGAAGATTATATGGGAGAAGGTGATCCTGTAGCTAATCTGGACCCAAACCATGTAGGGCTTTAAAGGTAATCACCAAAACTTTGTATTTTGCCATTGGCAGCCAGTGGAGTAATTTTAATATTAGTATATTATGATAAATCCTAGATGTACCAGTAACCAGTCGTGTTTTGAACTGAAGTTTCCAAACTTGGTACGGAGGTAGCCCAATGTACAGCACATTTCAGAAGTCCAGCTTTGAGGTTTCCAGAACATGAAGTGCCATCTTTAGACCCTCCAGCTTTAGGAAGGGGTGCAGCTGATGTAACAGCTGAAGTTCATATGGCATCTACTTGAGCTGTCATTTGAAGTGATGGATGCAGGAGCACCCTCAAGCTGTGCACACAGTCTTTCATGGGCAGTGTAACGCCATCCAGGTTAGAATCCTTGACAGTAAGCACCTCCATCTTCTCTGGATTCAGCCTCAGCTTGTTTTTCCTCATCCAAACCACTACCTCCCCCAGGCATTTAATCATGTAGTTTTGTGACTGGCAACTCTCTAATCTCAATGCTTTGAGGGAGCTATGTTGAAGTAAGATACTGCAGGAGTCATTCAGTATTTAGTGCTCTTTACTAGTACTCTCTCCCAAAAGCAGAAATGTTGAAACTGTTTTCATAGAATAATTATATAGCCAGGGAGACTATAAGATTAATTTCTTGCTTGGGATACACTGTCTGTTCTGGGTCTTCTTTCCCATCACTGCATTTCTCCCATCTTGTATATTATGTGACCCTGGTGTCAACTCCAGAGAAAACAAAAATGTTTTAAATTGTTTCATTCATCCTGCCCAGAAAACACATTCTTTTTTGGAAAACTAAACAGGCAAGGCTAAGCTTGCACAAAATATTGTGCACCTATTCTGCAAATTTTTCTGCAGTTTCATCCAGTATTGTAATAAATTAAGATGTAATCAGCAGATCTCTTTTCTAAAAAGACAACAAAAAATTTAAACGCATTATAAAAAGACCTCTGTACTTATATATCTGATATGTAGTAAGTACAGTTGTCCCTCTGTATCCACGGATTGGTTATCCACAGATTTAAGTATTCATGGCTTGAAAATATTCTTTAAAAAATAATAATCCAAAAAGCAAACCTAGTTTTGCCATCTTATATAAGGGATACCATTTTGCTATGCCATTGCATGTAATGGGACTTGAGTATTCACAGATTTTGGTATCCATGGGGGGTCCTGGAACCAAACCCCAGTGAATATGAAGGGACAACTGTATACTCCCTTCCTTCTAAAGGGATAATATGTTTGAAAAATTTATCCAGGTGTGATAAATTGGGGGGGAAAGTTCTAGCTATTTGTTTATTTACAGTGAAGGTTTGGATTTTCACATCAAGATTTGGATTCCAACCTATGTTGAAATGGGTGGCCACTGACTCAGTCTGAAATTAATTGGACAGTTTTCCAAATTCCAAATCTTATGCTCAGTCATTGCACACCCATATGCAGTTCTTCGAAAAATACTTTTAAATATAATAAATGTAGGAGCCAGCATGGCATAGTGGTTTGAGTGTTGGACTGCAACTCTGGAAACCTGGTTTCATATCTCCTCTTGGCCATGAAAACCCACTGGATGACCTTGGGCAAGTCACACACTCTCAACCTAAGAAAACTCTGTTAGGGTCACCACAAGTTGGAAACAACTTGAAGGCATACGATAACTGAGCGGTGTTAGAACATCATCCTACCACTGTTCAGTTATGAATGACTTCATTATGTCATTATTTTCATTCATCATGAAAATAACATTCTAGCTCTTCTCAAATAAATGTATGTCCTGAATACATTGATTCTGTGAGTACGCCTTCATGTTGCCTGTTGACTTATGGTGATCCCATGCATTTCATAGGGTTTTCTTAGGCAGGAAATACTCAGAGGTGGTTTTGCCAGTTCCTTCCTCTGAAATATAGCCTACTGTACCTGGTATTCATTAGCAGTCTCCCATTCAAGTACTAACTCAGAGCTGAATCTGCTTAGCTTCCAAGATCAGACTGGATCTGGTATCTTAGGGTATATTGTCCCTATACATGATTCCATCACCTGCTAATGGAGAACAGCAAGTCCTAGTGGTTATGCTACTGTCTTTGTTTCCTTTACTAATGTCTGTGGATTTCCATTTGACTGATTACTGCCAGCTCCACCCAAATGACTGGTCTTCATGCCATCAGCTGGGGAAGTGAAATTCACATGGCTGAGTTTTGTGAAGACAATAAGCCATTATTCAAATGATTAAATCCTAGCAACTCCTTTTACAAAAGAACACCTCTGTCAGGTCAATAGTACTGCCCCTGCCAGTTGGAGGCTAATATCTTTCAGAAGCTAAGCAACCCCCACACCCCAGTTTCTCCCAGGGCTGCCAAGAGTGATTGATGGTGGCCATTTATCTAATCTGGAAGATGACAAAACTATAGATTCTGGAATAGAAGAGGGCCAGTCTCCCTTTTATTCTCAGGATGGCAGTCTTTCTCTGCACCTTCCTCCTTCTTGCATTTGTCTACACCGAATGCTTTCTGCCAGCAACTTCTGTTCCTTTTACAAAGCCCTATGGATATTTTTTTTATAAAGAAATCTTATTTCAGTGAGGAGGAAGCTTTTGTCTCCTATTGCTGCCACTTCCCATTTGTCCTCTCCCACAGCTGGCATGGCCTTGCAGAGCTAAAGAGGAAGGAGGGAGGGGGAAGAGCTTGGGAAGTGTGTGCAGGAGCTACCAGCTAGCAAGATACTCTTAGGTCACCAATGGCTGTTTTAAGACCAGAGCTTGAAGAGATTACTTTTTAGACTACAACTACCAGACCTCCAGCATTGCCAGTGGAATTCTGGGAGTTGTAAACCCCCAAAGTAACTTTCCCAAGGTCTGTTGACCACTATGTTCCCAACCAGTGACCCTAACAAATTTTGGACTACCAGACATCAGTGCAGTCCCTGGGTGATTAAGGGATTTCATCACTAGGTGTGGTCAACCAGTGCTTCCTTTCCCACCCCCAAAAAGCTTCCATGGAAAAAGAGCTGAGTGCAGTAGGATAGAATGGGCATCTCAAAAAGAGAGAAAGGTCTGGTTGGGAAGCTCCCCCTCCTTGCTGAGAGTATATCAGCAATTCTTTTTGGGGTGTCCTAATCCAGGGGTGGAGAACATGTGCCCCTCCAGATGTTGCAGTCCCCATGTCTGTGCTAGCTAAGGCTAGTGGGAGTTGAATTCAAAAACATCTTAAAAGTTGCAAATTCCCCACATCTGCCCTCATCCAGTTTAGTGCAGTGATGAACCCCTTCTAGAAATATAAACTTAACAGATTCTTGTTTGTTCAAGATGTCTTCCAGCTGTCAGCATCCACATCACTTCACTTTAAACTACCTGCCTTAGTTGCATGCACAGATAGCTTACCAGGATATGACAAGAGTGCAGCTACCTGCAGATAGTTTATATTAGGATGGTGGTTTTCAGTCTTTGTCCTCCAGATGTTTTGGATGTTCATTTCTGTAAATTTGGGCTTTACTGGGGGGGGAGGGGGGCTTCTGGGACTTAAAACTTATAACATTTGGAGGACCAATGGTTGAGAACCGCTGGATTAAAAAATATTATGTATATGGGCAAAACACAATTTAGCCCTTTGAGTAAGTGCTCTGAGTAAGTGCTGTGACAACCTAAATGGAATGTTGGGCTTCACATACATAGACACAATATGCCAACATTGGCAACCTCCTGATATGTTTGGCCCACACATCCCATTAGGTATAGCCAATCCAGTGTTGAACAATTACGGGAACTGTAGACATAATGCAAGGATTGCACTACTATATAATGTTGGCTGATCGTTCTCATTACGGTCATTTTGTCTGGGGGGTGATGGGAGTTGTAGTTCACAGCATCTTGTTGTAATTTGCCATCCAGTAGGCTTTGAATTATGGTCATGCCATGAATCACACACACACACACACACACACACGAGCCCCAGCCACTAACAGCCTAGCTGAGGTCTTACAAACTCAGAGCTGTGGCTTCCTGTATGGAATAATCTGTGATGGGATCTTATTTTCTTACTGCCTTCCACTTTCCCCAGCATTATCATCTTTTCCAATGAGTCATATCATCTTGTGATATGTCCAAAGTACATTAGCCTTAGTTAAGTCATTTTGGCTTCTTGATTTGTATTTGGGTCCATTTTTATTTTTTGTCTTTTTGACAGTCCATGGTATCTACATAACTCTTCTCCAGGACCACATTTCAAAAGAGTTGATTTTCACTGCATCTGGACAGTACCAAATTTGGGAAAGTTTCTCCAGGTATTACAGTTGTCCCTCCATATCCATGGATTTGGTATCCATGGATTTAAGTATTCACAGCTTGAAAATATTCTTTAAAAATAATAATACAAATAGCAACCTTGATTTTGCCATCTTATATAAAGGACACCATTTTGCTATGCCATTGCATATAATGGGACTTGAGTATTCATGGATTTTGGTATCCACAGTGAGTCCTGGAACCAAACCCCTGCAAATATGAAGTGTAATTGCTTATATGAATACTAGGAAATCTAACCAGCACTGTCCAGGTTTGATGTAGATTTTGCTAATGATTTTGATGGGGGGAGGGATTTGGTTGCACCTACAATGTATAACATTTGTGTCATGCCAAGTTCCATGCAAAATGATCCAAAACCAGCAATCCCCCCTGAAAAACTGGTTTTCTAATCATAAAAAATGTTTGGGAAGCCAACATTAGTCTTATATCAAGTTTGATCAAAATTGGTTCATCAGTGTGCATTCTACAGGAAAAACAAATATCCAAAGTATTTGGGAGGTACCAGAGATAGTTGACCGATGGGGCCCAAAACCTTACTACAGTATTGTCTTCTTTTTGGTCCCATTAAATCACACACCAAGCTTGATGACTCTGTGATCGAGCCTGTGAATTTGTATAACATAAACTGTAATATAGATGCAGCCCTGCAGTCTGGGTCAATTAGAATTATACCCAGAAAACATTGCATTTTTGAGGACTTTCTCAGATGTGGCTATAATTACTTCCAAGGAGCTAATAATGCCAAATAATCAATACTGTTAGCATAATTTGTAAGCTGAGTCCACCATCAGTCCATGGTACAAGCAGCGGGGAAGGTAGGAACGCCTGTTCCCTTGGTGGGACAATCCCCAGTCCCACTGGGACAACAGGATTTTGCTGGTTGGGTCTGATACAGGAGAAAGAAAAGTAGCAGGGATAGATGCAAGTGTTGGGCAATTTTTTTTTAATTTAACTCATTACCTACCATTCTCTTTCTTTGAATATCTTCAAAGCTGATGATATACAGCATAATTATTTTGCCCAATCCAAGTGCCTGTCCCAGTTTAAAGTACCTCAGTGCTTTTTTTAACCAAACCAGACACGTTCTCATGCAAGAAAAGTGCACACACCCATTGTTTCAATGCTTCAAAACATCCCACTATAATCTATTGATCGAACACAAACAAATCAAGTTCCCTCACCCCCATCCTCTGGACAAAGAAGAAAGCACACTGTGCAGCATGTAAAGACTCAGTAAAAGGGTGCACAGAAATAATGAAATAAAGATTGTCTGGCAATTCAGTTTGATTGTCTATAAAAGCTGCCCCATCCAACCATCTGTGTTAGAGATAAAGTATTCAGTTTTAAGTATTCTGCTGTCCTGTTGTTGTTTGCCTTCAAGCCATTTCCAGCTTATGGCAACTCTATCACAAACCTATCACAGGGTTTTCTGAGGGCTGTCAGTGACCCAATTAGAAATGGCTTAAGCAGGGCTGGTCCAAGACATTGTGGTGTCTGAGGTAGAAAAGCTAAGTCTTTCCCCAGTCAAAGGGCTAGTTCCCAAGCTTATTTTGGCATCCAAATGCATCTTTCCTCCTATCTGGCAGTGAAAATTCAGCAGTAATGAGTCAAAGAAGTAACCAATGCATTTTGCCAAATTGGAAAGGTTCAGAATTTGCTCTGTGCTAGAACGTGGTATTTCTTTAAAACAGAAACAAGATGTCTTCAAGGAGGAAAGAGAGGTGCCCCACATTCAGTAGGTAGGGAAGAAATCTCAGGTATCACAGGTGCATGGAGAAATGGAAAATTATAGAAGGGGGAGGACCCAGGATGCACAGATAAACAGAAAGTTGGGGAGTGGTGGTGGTAGAAGGCAAGTGTGGTGAAAAAAGTCCAGATGAATAGAAAAAAAGGCAGGGGTCTTGGAAAGATGCATCAGCAGGGGAAAAAAGCCGAAATGCACAGAAAAGAATGGAAAACAGTGAGGGGAGGGGAGCTCAGATGCTCAAATTAATAGAGGCTCTATACAGGTGTTGTGTAGCACAGCTAAAGCAAACATAGAGGAGGAAAAGGGAGCACCGAGGCACCACCCTGCTCCATACTCACTCGCCTTCCATAGAGGGTAACATTCTGAAGCACCGGCAGCTGCCACGTGGGTGGGGATAAGTAGTTCACTATGGCTTTTTTCTACTCCTCCTCCCACAGCTGCTTTGAGTTCAATAGAAGCTCTGCCAGTGCCAAACTAAGAGCCCCTTCACACTATAGTTGGACTCCTGTATCCATGGAAGCAGTATGTGCAGTTTCATTTATCCACAGGACACAAAACAGTGGACACATACCATAGAGCTGTGCTGGAAAATGCCTAGAGAGGTATCCTCTCTAGGCATCTTCTAGGTCCTCCAACACAATCCTTTATTTTAATAGGGCTCACTGTCTTCCACAGTTTCTAGTTTCCACAGCAAGTCTGGGAACCAAACCCCACGGATGCAGGGGTCCGAATATATATACGTGTGTGTGTAGTCTGAAAACTAGATCTGCAGGAGGGTTCCTCCTCAGTGTCAAACCAGTGGGAGCAATAAGCTCTGCGAGGACATGGGAAAGGTTTAACTCAGTTGTGGAACCCCAATTGTGGAATGCTCTCCCCTTGAAGGTTCAGCTAGTACCAGCATTGGTTTCTTTCAGGCACCAAGACAAACCATGACTTTCTGTTATAGCCTTCAGGGACTAATTTACTTCAAAGTGTACATGTACAGGGATTTATGTTGTAGCCTTTGACATTTTACATAACTGTTGTTTTGTTTAAGATGTTTCTTATTTTGTTTAAATCATTTATGTTTTTAATCTGGAAGTGTTTTAAATTCTTTACATTGTATGCTGCCCTGAGATCACATGATGAAAGCAGCATATAAATATTTTAATTTAAATAAATAATTTTGTTGTTTCCTTGATAGCATGCAGCTTAATGCATCAGTCTACAATCAGTAGTAGTGCATCTAAATTAATGGGGGAGCGAACCTGAGAACAAAATAAGTATTTTTCCCTAAATTCACAAATCTCTGAATTTAAGTCATGATATTTCTGGTTTCAACTATTTCAATTTCAAAAGTGATTTGAGTCAGCTCTATAAATTTTTGGAGAAAAGGGAAGGAGCTAGCAAGAAGAAAGGCCAAAGAGAAACAAGAGGAAAGAAAAGAAGAGGAGCTGGGTACAACCAGAGCTTGGAAAGGTTACTTTTTTGGATGGCAGCTCCCAGTGCCATCTCACTGACTCACTAGTACACTAGTATGGGCACTGACTGGGAACCATGAACCCCAAAGATAACTTGTTTAAATTATGAGAAGAATGCTTGAGGTGTTGTGGTATCAATGGAGGGAAGGGGCCTGGAAGGCTCTGGGCTGGACTGAAGGGGTTGCTATGGGGAATTTTCCCCTGCCGTAAGCCATTCACTTTTAGCTCTTTAATCAAACCACCCTGAGGCTGCCAAACCCAGCTTGTCCTGGGCGCCAGTTACATGAAGGAATATACTGCTCCTTTTAGCTCTTTAATCAAACCACCCTGAGGCTGCCAAACCCAGCTTGTCCTGGGCGCCAGTTACATGAAGGAATATACTGCTCCACTGCCTAATCTATTGAAGATTGAAGAAGGAAGGCAATAGTAAAATCACCCAAATATGTTAGGAAGACATTTACTTTCACTTTCACTGTAACCCCAGTGACTAGTGACTGACTAGTACCAATAGACAGTATCACTGGCAGTGGTTTGTTTCTCTCCGCTGAGCAGGGGAAAGAAAGGAACCATTGCAGCACCCACCCACCTCGCTGTCCTTGCTCTCTGTGCTACTATCACCCCATCTAGGCAGGCACGAACCGCTACAGAGGCTCATGCCTGCCTAGAAGTGATGCAGGTGCAGTAAGCACTGAGGGAAGTAAGCACTGAGGGGGGTGGGGTGCTGGTGATTTCCCTTTAAAAGTGTCATGTGGTGTGGTCTGCACCCCCCCATGTCCCCTAGTGATGCCCCTGGACAGTATGCTATTTTTCCTCTTATTGGTCAACTATTTCCTTTTCAGCAAATCCAAGGCCAGACAAAGTACCTTTGCTTGCCTGCTTGACTGGTATGCCACCCCTCCTGTCCCACTACCTGAGGCAGGTGTCTTATTTTGCCTCATCTTGGAGCCAGACAGGTTGGTTTAGGGCAGGTTGGCAGAAATTCCAAATGGCATCCCCGTCCCCAAGTAAGTGTAAATATAATAATCATACAACCTACTCATACACAGGTTTAATCGAATGTAAATCAATGGCTACTAGCAATGATGGCACTATGTAGTCTCCAGGATCTCTGCAAAATGTCCCAGTCATATGGCCAAGGATAGGGAACATTTTCAGTTCATGGGCCCAATACAATTTCAGATAGATTATTGAGAGCTACATTTCAGTGGTGGGTGGAGCCGAAGGCACAAAGCTGGACCAAAAATTGCCAGCATATTTTATCTTGAAGTGCCAGTAAGTAAGCATAGAAAAGGCATTTCAGGGCTCTTCTAATCTAAAGCATGAATTCTCAGAGTATAACTTGTTGGTGTTTGCCAGCTGTTGTCACTTCCATATCTACCTGCTCCGTTCTTTTGTAGGGCTGTATGTAGCATTTTCTTAGATCTGTACTAAGACTCTTGCAGTGTGTTTTTTTAAACTGGTAGTATGGTCTGTTAAGGAAAATGCAACATGGGACATACAGTGAAAGAAATAAAATATGTATGTGAAAGTCACAATGACTAAGCAAGAGCAATTATGAAGCTACACAGGTGAAACTGCTAATGTAATCTAGAAGCCTGAGAGCCAAGGACAGAGGTACTGAATGCAGATTGGAAACACCTGAGAATCATTAAGTGTACAAGGTGAAATGTTGAAATACATGGGTTGGTCTTAAGCATGGATGGAACTATGTGGACCAATCTGAATGGAAGTACACACCCACTGGGTGGAAACTAACTAGTGGGTGGTGATAAACAATGGCTATAAAATTGCAATGTTTGCCAATGTATTGGGGTGGAGTAGAGTTGGAGTAGTTTGGAGATATTGTGGAGTAGTGTGTAGAGATTGTGATTTGTTGACCATATAGTATATTTATATAGAAGAATAAAGTAGGTTTTATATAAAACTACTGAGTTGCCTGAGTGATTCCTGGAGACGTTTTGGAGACACCTGGAGAAGAGTGAGAAGGCTTGGAGAGTTTGTCAGGATCTTCAGCCTATTCTCTGAAACTCTGCTGCTTTGGAGGAAAGCATTAACCACTGATCTAAGCTGGTTGGCTCTGCTGCATAACAAGGTGGTGAGTTTGAGCCAGAGGTGAAGAGCTACAACTCCCATCATCCCTGACAAGGGTTATGGGCCCAGTTACTAGAGCACCCAGCATCCACAGAAGCTGAAATTTCCAGAGAGTGGAAGAAAGCTTTGTGGACGATAGATCAGAGCAAGCTGTTTGTGCTGCACTGATAAGCCTCGTGAGTAAATCATTTTGTGTTTTGCTTAAGCCCAGACGGGTTGGCTGTGCATACTCAGAAGGACTGAGTCAAATTGAGTCACTGCACAAATCAAGATGGAATTTCTAAAGTTTAGTAAATTGAATAGAAACAACTACTCTACCTGGAAGATTTATGCCCAATCTCTACTAGTAAAGGAAGGTCTGTGGTCAACAGTTGAAACAGGGCTGGCAGCTGATGCTGATGAAGCCACTAAAGAGAGAGATAGTAAAGCAAAAGCCTGTCTTTATCTCATGCTTGAAGAAGACTTAATTAATGACGTCAGAGATAAAACGTCCGCCAAGGATGTGTGGGATACCTTGCAGAGATTACACACTCCTTCAACTGCTTTTGCAAAAATGCTATGGTCTAAAAGAATATACAGGCAAAAGATGGCTAAAGGGCAGTGTGTGATAGAACATTTAAAAATAATGCAAGACTTGTTTGTGCAAGCTGAACTGAGGGGAGTGCAAATTAGCAAAGAGCAGCAATGCTACATTTTAATAGAATCGCTAGACTCTTCGTGGGACAATATAACAAACAGCCTGCAAAACCTGCAGGAAACTGAGCTTAATAGAGATTTAATTGTGGCCAGAATACTGGAAGAGAACCAGAGAAGAATGTCTGAGCAGGGTGACTCAGCAAGCTTAAAGACTGTGCCAAAACAACAAACAACTCCTGACTGGCGAAAGCAGGAGGAAGCAGCCTCTACAAGGGAGCAACGGAGGTGCTTTTATTGTAAGAAGATTGGTCATCTGCAGAGACATTGTAAACATTTTGCAGCTGAGAGACGCAAGCAAGCAGAGAGCAGATGGCAGCCACGGCAGTATAAAAAACAGTCCAGACCTCCATTTTTGAGGGACAGTGGTAATAAAAAGGGGGTTGCAACCATGATTAAGGAAAAACAAAATACAAATTCTAAATGGCTAGTAGATTCAGGAGCCACATCTTTGATGTGTAATGACATAAATTTAATAAGTAATAGAAAATCAGCTAATGTAAATGCTGTAGTTTTGGCTGATGGGAAAGAGCTAAGTACTGTAAATCAAATGGGTACTGTGTACATTCCAGGGCTAAAAGAGAATTTTAATGATGTCTTACATGTAAAGGAGTTAGAAAATAATTTGTTATCAGTAAGCAGATTAACAGAAAGAGACTACACAGTCATCTTTGAAAAGAACATGTGTAAGATAAAACTGAATGGGGAATTGCGTGGCATAGGTTTGAAAAAGGACAAACTTTATTATTTGGAGGACAATATTGATAGCTACAGGGTTGAAGAAGCTAATAACATAGAAAATATTCCAATCCACAAAGACTGCATACACGAGCTTCACAGAAAATTCGGCCATGCAAGCTTCAAATGTTTAAAGAATTTAATCAGTATGTGTCCAGATTTAAAAGTTGCTGAATGCAAAAACCACTTAGATTGTACAGTGTGTCAACAGGTAAAGGTCAGAGCTTTTCCAGTAGCTAAGAAAACAAAAAGAATTGCTCAAAGACCATTTCAGTATGTACATGCAGATGTTGCCCAAGCTAATTGCTTGTCCTTAGGGGGAAGCAAGTATTTCCTAGTAATTGTTGATAGGTATACAAGATTTGCATTTGTGAGAATAATGAAAAACAAATCTGATGCTGGGCAAAGTTTGAAAGCATGGGTAAGAATGGTGGAAAGACAATTTGATAGCAGAGTAGGCACCATCATAACTGATAGAGGAGGAGAATTTTTAAATAATCAATTGTTTAACTGGTTTCAAAAGGTGGGAATAAGGCATGAAACTACAAACCCTGCTTGTCCTAGTGAGGATGGGTTAGCAGAGAAGAAAATACAAGATATAAAAAGAATTACTGCTTGTATGATGGCAGATGCAGGGGTGAAAGATAGTTTTTGGGCAGAAGCAACTTTGACTGCAATACATATCAGTAACAGATTGTATCATTCAGAAATTGAAGACATTCCCTACAGGGTATTGTATGGGAGAATGCCAAATTACAAGTACTTAAGGGTTTTTGGACAATTTGCTCATGTTTACACACCTGCTTGTTTCAGGAGGAAAGGAGAACCCAAAAGCAAAAGGCTTAGGTTTTTTGGGGTACTCCGGAAATAGCTACAAGTTTCATTTGGATGGAAAACAAGTGCAGTATTCTAGGTCTGCAAATTTTGAGAGACATGCTGGTTGGGACAAACTGCATGCCAATAAAGAAGTGTTTTTGAGATTAGGGAGTTCAAATGAGCCAGAAGCACAAACTGAACCAACCTCAGGAAACGGAGGGGTTTCAGTTAAGCAGGAAGCATCACCTAGCAGCAGTGGTAGTTCTTCTGATGATGAGATAGCATCTAGGCCTACTACTACTCGAATGACTGAAGACAAGAGATTTAGTCATAGAACTACAACTCCCAGTAGAGAAAGTGAGGATGAAAGAGACAGAACAGCAGATTTTATTCCCAGGCGTAGTCATAGAGTTAGAAAGCCTCCAGATAGGTTTGTTGTGACAAAGGCAAGAGCTTGTTTAGCACTAGAAGAGCCTGAAAGTTTTGAAGAGTTGGAAAGTTATTCTAGTGAAGAACAGGAAAGATGGTTTGATGCAATGGATAATGAGTTTGGTTGCCTGGTAAATAAAGATGTTTTTGAAATTGTTGACAGACCCAAAGACAAGAAAGTAATTGGTTGTAAATGGGTATACAAAAGGAAAGAAATGCCAGATGGAAGTATCAAATATAAAGCTAGGTTAGTGGCTAAGGATTTTGCACAACAGCAGTATGAGAACTATGACAAGACATATTCTCCAACTGCAAAGCCAGAAAGTCTGAGAATGGTTCTAGCAGTAGCAACAAAAAGGAATTTAGTTGTAGAACATTTTGATTTTGAGACAGCTTACTTGAATGCGGTTTTGAATGAGGAAATATTTATGGAACAGCCACAAGGTTTTGAAGAAAATGGTAGTCAGAGAGTATATAAATTAAAGAAAGCATTGTATGGTTTAAAACAAAGTGCCAGAGCGTGGAATCTGTGCATCAATGATGAGCTAGTTAAGCTAGGTTACAAGAGGAGCATTGCAGATGCTTGTGTTTATACAAAAGGAGACATAGTATTAGTGATTTATGTAGATGATTTGTGCGTAGCAGCAAAGTCAAAACAGGAAATTGAGTCAGTAAAAAGAGAATTGTCTAAGAAGTTTGTTTTGAAGGACTTAGGTGTATTGAAGTCTTATTTAGGTATTTACGTTGAATGGACAGAAGAAGGACAGTGTTTGTTAAGTCAGAGAAATAAAATTGAAAGATTGATTGAAAAGTGTGGATTACAGAATGCAAAAATAGTAAGAGCTCCAATGACAACTGGTTTTGTGTCTGAGGAAACAACTAGAGCGTTTGAGGACAAGACTTTCTTCAGAAGTATAATAGGATCTTTACAATTCATATCTTGCCACACCAGACCAGACATTTCTTATGCTGTAAATGTATTGTCTAGAAGGGTTAATGATCCAAAAATTGAAGACTGGACAGCGGTAAAACACTTATTGAGATATTTGAAAGGAACCTTAGATAAGAAATTGATTATAAGAAGCAGTAGTTCAGATCTAGATTGTTATGTAGGCAGTTCATTTGCATCAGAATTAGGAGACAAGAAGTCAGTTACAGGTATGATAATTAAATATAGTGAAAGTCCAATAGTTTGGAGAAGTAGAAAACAAACTAATGTAGCGTTAAGCACAACAGAAGCAGAATTTGCTGCTTTGAATGAGATAGTAAATGAGGTACAGTGGATTAAGCAATTGCTAAATGATTTAAATGAAAGTTACAAGATACCAGTGGAAATTCTGGAAGATTCACAGTCATGCATAGCGATGGCTGAAACTGAAAGTTTGAAGAACAGAACAAAATATGTTGGTGTAAGATATCAAAATGTGCGAGACATGGTTCAGAAGGGTGAAATAGAATTGAGATATATAGAAACACAACACAACATAGCAGATTTGTTCACAAAAGCATTGACAGCAGAAAAACATGAAAGGCTGACACAAATGGTTGGAATGACATTGTAAGACACATACAATATTTTATTTCGGAGGGGATTGTTAAGGAAAATGCAACATGGGACATACAGTGAAAGAAATAAAATATGTATGTGAAAGTCACAATGACTAAGCAAGAGCAATTATGAAGCTACACAGGTGAAACTGCTAATGTAATCTAGAAGCCTGAGAGCCAAGGACAGAGGTACTGAATGCAGATTGGAAACACCTGAGAATCATTAAGTGTACAAGGTGAAATGTTGAAATACATGGGTTGGTCTTAAGCATGGATGGAACTATGTGGACCAATCTGAATGGAAGTACACACCCACTGGGTGGAAACTAACTAGTGGGTGGTGATAAACAATGGCTATAAAATTGCAATGTTTGCCAATGTATTGGGGTGGAGTAGAGTTGGAGTAGTTTGGAGATATTGTGGAGTAGTGTGTAGAGATTGTGATTTGTTGACCATATAGTATATTTATATAGAAGAATAAAGTAGGTTTTATATAAAACTACTGAGTTGCCTGAGTGATTCCTGGAGACGTTTTGGAGACACCTGGAGAAGAGTGAGAAGGCTTGGAGAGTTTGTCAGGATCTTCAGCCTATTCTCTGAAACTCTGCTGCTTTGGAGGAAAGCATTAACCACTGATCTAAGCTGGTTGGCTCTGCTGCATAACAAGGTGGTGAGTTTGAGCCAGAGGTGAAGAGCTACAACTCCCATCATCCCTGACATGGTCTACTGAGGTGATCCTATAGCTTGAAAAACAAAGTTTCTTCTTTCATCTTCTGTTTTAGAGCTGTAGTGCTATAAAGCAAAAGTGCCATTTCACTGATTCACTGGTAGACTCCAACTCTAAGAAAAAGAATTAAAAGAAAGCAGAAGTGACATTGCTATATGTTTTGGAATTAAAAAGAAACCCACTCAAAGTTGGGAATAAAATGTTGTAGCTGATGTCACAAATTGCCAAAAAATAGTCAAGGACAATAGAAATGTCATTTGGTTATTTGAAAATATCCTGAGCAACTACAGCAACAAATATAGGCACCTCACAGCATGTATGCCTGTCTAGTGGAGTCCTCAGCCTTTTACAATTGGGGAATGCCCTTATATAAGCTGGGAAGCCACCAGAAGACAATAATGGAGAAATGGGATGGCTATCTGGAGAACCCTGGAGGGCAATGTTTACCCCACCCCCAGGCCTTTGCCCACCCTGTACTAGGCAGTGGGAGAGAGCAGTTGCCAACCTATGCTCCTTGTGAGCTTCCTAAAAGCATTTGTTTGGTTTGTGAGTGGGGGATACTGGACTAAGATGGACCTTTGGTCAAGTCTGCCCTGGAACATCTTATCCCACTGCATTCACTTCCACATTGAGTGTGTGTAGGATTGCAACCAAAGTCACAGTTGTCCATGTTTTCAACTGCAATCTGAACCCCCTTATCCTGAAAGCAGCTGTTTCATCCTGTCTGCTGGAGTTGCTTGGAAATGTTACTTTTTGGGGACTATGACTACCAGAATCCCCCCAAATTACATGCCCAGTGGCCATGCTCAGTGGGGATTCTGGGAATTGTAGTCTGAAAAAAAGTAATGTTCCCAAGTTCTGCTGAAATAGCCTGTCTGGCCCTAGACACAATGATGACAGAAGAATTCCAATCTAGTGACAAAGACTGGGGCTATTAGAAGTCATAAAGCAGCTTCTTTATTTCCATGCTACTTGATCTCATTGTGAAGAAAGGACAAAAGAGCGAGGCCGCTCCCTTTCATCTTCCCCCAAACATGGAATGCTTCTTATTTGCTTGTTTTAGCCACTTGTGCCAACCTTGCCTTGAGGCTTCAAAAGAGCCCGCTGCTACCGCCATGATTTAAATTGGGAGCCATTGGCATTTAATACCAAGGCCAACTCTGCAGCACCCAAACCAGTCAGGATTGAAGGAGGTGTTTGTGTCATTTAAGGAGAAATGCCCTTGATGAATTCAACTTTTCTTTTTATGGAAATCTGAGGGACTAGATAGGATCCAGTTGGGAGTGGTTAGGAATATGCAATGATAGAAACACACAACAGCACTAGCACACACCTGGGGTTTCCCCCCTCTCTTTTAATCTCCATGAGGAACAGTGCACCATCCTTCCTGTGAAATGTAGTGCAGCAAATTTCAAAATACAACTGGAAGGGATAATGACTACCATACTAGTCATGTATCTCTGTTGGTCATTTGTTGCCTTTTGTCTGTCTTAAGGCAACATTTGCAGCCAAGTGCCCTCCAGATGTGTAGGCTTACTACAACTTCCCTATGAGGAAAGGTTACAACGTTTGGGGTTGTTTACCTTACAAAAAGGATGAGTAAGGGGAGACATGACAGAAGTTTATAAAATTATGCATGATGTAGAAAAGGGGGATAACACGAACCTTATCTCTCTTTCTCGCCATAGTAGAACCTGGGGTCATACACTAAAGCTGAATGATGGGAGGTGAAGGGGGGAAAAGACTTCTTCACACAGCACAGAGCTGTGTGAAGCATTCACTATAGTGTTGGCCTCTACCTCACATGGCTTTAAAGAAGATAACTTTATAAATAAATTCATGGAGATTAGGATCATCAGTGGCTACTACTCAGGATGGCTGTATGTCAGCACTGAGTCTGAGTGCTGAGTCAGCACTGAGTTTATCCATTGCTGGGGAGCATGAGTGGGAGGGTGCTTTCTCATCCATGTCCTGCTAACAAGCTTCACATAGGCCAGGGGTGGTATTCATGTATCTCTCCAGTTTGGGGCTTGGATTGAAGCTCCAATTAGCACTAGCCAGCATAGGGTTATTATGCAGAACACCGAGATTTTGACAACATCTGGAGGGCCACATGATTCCCATCCTTGCTGTAAAAGGGATGTTGGACTAGATGTGATCTAGCATAGCTCTTCTTCTGCCCTTACATTCATATCATTCCCAACCCGTGGCCATTCCGGTTAGGGAAGATGGGAGCTGTAGTCCAGCACATCTGGAGACTGCTAGGCTGGGGAGGACTCATCTAAGGATTCAAAGGGCTGGTTTTACCTACATCCAAAGGATAGCTCTTCACATATTGCACCCACTCTCCAATCCTATGTATATTTACTTGGGAGCTAATCCCACCAATCTTAGCAGAGTTTATTTTTGAGTTTGCAGCCTATGCACATTTGCTTGAGAGTAAACTCCATGAACCCACTGCTGAAGTTGCACAAAATCCGGTAGCTTACACAGTAAGCTGTTGCTTGTTCACCATATTCTGGCCCAACATATATCTAAATCGGGATACAACTGCAAGTCACATTCTCCTCTGCTCACAAAACATTGAGAAGGAGTTTGAGCTTTCATAAATACATTATGCATCCTATATATAGCTGCCACAAGCTCTGGTGGCTTCATTAACCAGCCATCCACAACATGAATGGAATAATGATGGTGGGGAGAGTGGTGGATGGTGCAAGGCCCAGGCAGAGTATAGAAACCAGTCCCAGTAGTGCTGAAGCAAGAACACTTCTCTGGTCCCGAATTATCATCTTCACTGTTTCACAGAACTGCAAAGATCAGAACAAAAAAGTTGAGAGTACAAAATAATGGAAAAACTGAAAACCATTCAGTTAATTGACATTGTGAACTGTTAGCCTTCCAAATGTTCTGGACCACATCTCCCATAATACCTATCCATAGGCCATGCTGTCCTGGGCTTCTGAGAGTTGTAGTCTGAAGCAACTCATAGGCCAAAGTCCTCCCCCTGCCACACACACACTTTGCTGTACAACATGAGCAAGGCGGCTAGCATTTGGTTGCGTACTCTGTTATTTTGAGTTAGCGATTGTAAAGTCAGTACCAGTGGACCAGAACTTTAAAATGCCTTGATTGTTTGTTGTTATTGTTGTTGCTGAGTGCCTCCAAGTCGTTTCTGACTTATGGTGACCCGAAGGCGAACCGAATCTATCACAGGGTTTTCTGAGGCTAAGAGTGTGTGACTTGCCCAAGATCACCCAGTCGGTTTTAATGCCTGAGAAAGGATTTGAATCCTGGTCTCTCAATTTCCTAGTCCAGCACTCAAGCTACTATGCCATGCTGGCTCCGCCTTAATTGTTACCCACCATATAATATGCTCTTCTCCTCCACCAGATCATATTTGTGGTTTCAGGACAAAGTGACACCCAAACTGTGCCTGCAACATTTTAACCAGGATACTGGTTTGGAATGGGATATGTTTTCTGCTTGTTTTCTGCTGCTCCAGAGACTAGTACATGGAGCAATGGACTCAAACTACAGAAAAAGAGATTCCACCTAAGCATTAGGAAGAACGTTCTGACAGTAAGAGCTGTTCGGAAGTCGAATACACTGCCTCATAATGTGGTGGAGTCTCCTTCTTTAGAAGCTTTTAAGCAGAGGCTGGATGGCCATCTGTCAGGAATGATTTGATTGTGTATTCCTGTATGGCAGGGGGTTGGACTGGATGGCCCTTGGGGTCTCTTCCAGCTCTATGATTCTATGTTGCTGTTGTGTGCCTTCAAGTAATTTCTGACTTACAGTGACCCTAAAACAGCCCCATGATGGAGTTTTCTTGGCAAGATTTTTTCGGGGTGGGGCGGATGGGGGTTGCCATTGCCTTCCTCTGATGCGGAGAGTTCGTGAATTGTCCAAGGTCCCTCATGGGTTTCCATGTCTGAAAACAGATTTGAAGCCTCATCTGCCGAGAATCCTAGCCCAGCACAGAAAACAGTAGTCTTTGGCAGATGAAGAAGAAGTTACTTTTGGACTATAATGACATCCAGTTTGGGGTTTGGAACAGTTAATAGTACGATGGTGTACATTAGTTAAAGTGTGTTTAAAATGAACAAATGAAGACTACAGAACTAACTGTCCTTTTTCTTAAGGCAACATACACCTAAAAAAACCAACAACATGGGGGCTTAAGGGCTTAAAGTTTGTGCATTTTTTCCGGCCAAGCTATTTATTAGCCTATTGAAGCATTATACAAAAACCCTGTTATATGAGCAGTACTAAACAGTAACACCAATTAAAATGTGTTCTTCCCCTCAGAGACCTGGCAGACTTAACTGACTTCTTTGGCATTTCACACAGCTTCAATATTTTAAAAAAATAAATATAAAAAGGAGAGAAATTCAAGCAAAAAAAGGCCCTTGCTCTATTTCTTGCCCACACTGAGCACAGAGCGCTAATATGTATTCCATTCTAATTAGCCACCCAGAAACAGTGCCTCCACTACAGTAAACTCTTTACTTGAGACCCAAATAAATCTGACCTGTTTCCTTTTGCAGACTTCATCAAGCCCTACTTGTAAAGCATGCCCCTGAGCTAACCTGGGGCCACTGTTGCTCTCAATCCCTGCACAAATGTACCTTTATTTCACTTAAATGTTGGAGAAGGAACCAGCTCTGCTGTTAGTAACCACCATCCTGTTAGAAGCCAGCACCTTGAGTTAAGCAGCAGCTAATTCAGATGATTCCAACTAGAGCTTGAGAACATTATTTTTATCATTATAACTCCCAGAATCCTTTCAGTTACAATGTTGGCTGGGGGACTCTGGGAGCTGTAGTCCAAAAAGTAACCATTTTAATCTCTGATTGCAGCACCATACAAACATTACAAAAATATTGGAAAGCTGGGCTCACCCCTTCCCACTTTATAATGCCAAAGCAATCTGGGTTAACAGTTCACAATGCAGTCTCATTTGTTTTCATTTGACAAGAAAAAGAAGGTTTAATTAAATTTGGAAGTACGGGTTACATATAGTGAGCTTGTAAATGTTATTTTTGGACTACAACTCCCACTACCCCAGAGCCAGCATTACTATGCATCTTCTACCCCATCCTGCTTTTTGAAATACCAAGCCTGAAGAACAGGTCTAAAGGCTTATATCATGAGGGAAGGGAAGCGAAATAAAGCCTGAGAGTAGTGCATCCCACCTTGCTTTAACGTTGGTGTGCTTCAGCTGTTCTTCTGTTCTGGTCCTGCGCCGGTGTTAAAGGCGTCTTTTTTCTAACTGGAAAAAATGGTTAGAAAAAAGACTCTCCTGGACTGGAATGGGAGAACAGCTGAAGCACCCCAATGCCGTACTCTCGGGCTTGACTTCCGCTTCCCTTCCCTTGTGTGATAAGCCCCCTAGAGCTCTCAAAAGATGGCACCCTTGTTGTGCCCTTTTGTTTGGCTTAATAAAAGCACCACACTAATTTGACTATGCTGCCTAAGCGATTTTGTGAATTGCAGTTTAAAAAACAAAACAAAAACCAGGCCTGAACAAAAAGTTGAGTTTAAACAAAACTCTGATGCCTGTCAGACATGCTGACAGCCTGTCACAGATGCTCCAAAATACATATTAGTGTCAGACTTTTATCACAATCAATAGGGAACAAAAGTGGGTCACCTTTTGAGATCTCTGGATCTCTTCGTCTGACATGATATTACAAAAAGTAGGAGGGGTAGAAACATGGAGCAGGATAACCCTCACCAATGAGAAAGTCATGTCTGTTTTTTGTAACATCTCCCTACCAAAAAAAGTAAGATTCAAAAATCTTAACTGAGGAAGAGATCTGGAGCTCTTGCAAACTTGCATATATTTTGTGCCCTTTTGGTTTGCCTAATAAAGGTATTGCACTACTCTTTTGGATTTTTTTCTTTTAGCAATACAAATACATCTACTTTTTGTGGACTACACTGTGCCTCAAATGACTTTTTGAAGGTTCTACTTTTAGAAAACTACTAATTAGATGAATCAAAAGTTTTCTCACATTAAAGGAGAAGTTGGGAAAAGAAGGGGAGGACAAACCTACATAGATCTTTTGTGGCATAAGTCTCAAAAGAAGCAATAGATAGGGAACTGAAGTCTTCATATCATTACAAACAAGGAAGGGGCATTATATATGCCACACTCCGCTTTCTATTTAAAGACTTTTCACTAGCTTTGAAAAAATACCACCTAGTATGACATTAGCAATCAGAGATGAAAATACTATTCAACCTTAATGTGCTAATGGTAAGATGTCAGGCCACTGATTTAAGAGGGAAGAGAAGAGCTCAGTGTTAGAACAATGACTTGCCTACTTTCAAGGGTGTGTCAAGAAACACCATGCCAAGGCTAAAGGAGGGGCTGTCAAGATAGTTAAATCCTAAGCAGAGAATGCATTTATAGTGGTTCCTGCCTTAAAAGTGCTTCTAGACTATTGCCTTTACTCCTTTAGCTGGAAAAGGAAAAGGCGGATTCTCTATGATTCTTCAACAGGGAATGGTCTTGTTTAAATGCTTTTGGAAGAGAATGGCTCTATGCTGGATCCATGTCTAGACAGGAGAACTAGATGACTAGAGTTACAGCAGTATCCCTGTGGTTTCCCAGCAACATCAAGCACCCTGCCCATTTCCCAGACTATCTGGTGGTTGCTTATCCTGGCTAGAGAGGCATGTAAAGTGTTGGGGTGATCATGTTCCAACAGAGCACATGAAAGACGTTGTGGTCTTTTATGGTTGATTAGATTTCTTTTCTTTCTTTCTTTCTTTTTCTTTTTTTACTAATAGAGTTTGTTACTAGTGGCCAGAGTTTGGAAGAATTAATTTTTTTTAAGACTGCAGCTGGCATTCTGGTAGAAGGGGGTTCTGAGAGTTGTAGTTCAACAAAAGTAACATTTACAATAAAAAATATATGGTGTGTATGTGTAACATTTCCAAGCTTTTCCCAAGAAAGATCAAGAAAGGACTTCTCCCCATCTCCCAAACAAACCCCTAATTAATCATGTATCTCACTTTCTGTTTTAGGGAGAAAAATTTGGGAGGAAAATCCATATAGAAATACATTATCAACAAACAATGTTGAATCTCATAGAGACAAGCCATTGCACCTTTGTCCTTCCCTCTTCCAGTGCATCCTAAAACTCAGATCAGAGATTGACTCCCTTTGTCTGGATAGCTTTGGACAATGGCAGTTTACCTTGTCAGTCTGGAAGCTGACTGCGGAGCCATATCTGCAGAAGGTCACAAAATGTTCACAGTTGTGCCAAAGTAAGCTGTAGTCAACGGCACCCACCAGCTTCTCTGCTCTGCTGACCACTTCTTCATTACTCAGGATGTGATTCTTGAAGAGTTTGTCCATGTGATTCACCAGAATCGAGCCTCCGTAGGCAAAGTCCTCCACTGTGTCCACACGGATGCGGGCCATTTTGGCAATGACGCCCAAGATGAGTCTTTTATTTGTCACCACTTTCTGGATCTGTTTCTGGTCACTGGTGAGAGCTGGCAGGATATCTGGCATCAGGTGGGCCACCCGGTTGTCACCCAGGTAGATGCCAAAGTGAATGAAGAGTGTGCGGGGCACTTCCAACAAATCTCCTGGCTTAAAATAGGTCGTGTCATAATAAGAAGCATGTTTTTTCTTTTCTTCCACCTCAGTGCTGGAGCCCATACTAAGGAGTCTGGCAAGCAGGAGAAACTTTTCCAGTAGCAGCGACGCTATTTCATACATAGGGTTTTTCATGATCTTATGTTTCTGGCTGCTGCCACTGCCACAGCTGCTACTGCTATTGACTCATTCTGCTTCAAAATCTTGCCTTTTTATCACAGCAAGAGGGGCCATCCTGCAAACAGAATCTGTTTTGATTGGCAGGCAGACAAGTGGGTGGCCCCTGTGGAATGAAATAGACCTTGATTCAGAAAGTCGCTCTTTCAGAAAACATTCTCAGGAGGTTGGATTATTTATCCACAATGACAACAAAATCAGCCTCAGACCAAGTATTGCTTCAAGGATTTTGTTTCTCAAGGTGCAAAAACTTCATCAATGAATATCTTGATAGTCTATAAAGATGTATGGAAATACAAACATATCATCTGGTTGTTTTTTTTTTAATTCTAAAGTTGTATTACTACACAGAGTTTTAAAAAGTTACTTTGTGGGTCTAAGACTCTCAGAACCCCCAATGGTCATGCTGGCTGGAGGATACTGGGAACTGTAGCCCAAAACAGTAACTTGTCCCCAGTTCTGCTCTAACATGTGAGTCCATCTTGAAACATTTAAATACTGGGGCTGCAATGCAATACTCACTTATCTGGGACTAATTACCACTAAACTGAAGGAACCACTGAAGGAAAAACACAGAGGATTGGATTACAACACTTCAATCCTGAGCATAATTACAGGGCATGGAAATTAATTTCAGTGCGATTTACTTCTAAGGAATCATGCAGGCTTGCAATGAAATCCAGCACATTTACCAGGAAGTCAGTCTAAGTGCATTTAGTTAGGCATCCTTCCAGGTAGGTGTGTATAGAACTGCAGCCCTGATTAGAATTCTCATTGCAATCAGGTATATCAAACCTAAGCAGGTTGTGTTGTTGTGTGCCTTCAAGTCCTTTCTGATTTATGGCAACCCTAAAGAAAATCTATCATGGGGTTTTCTTGGCAAGATTTGTTCAGATTTGTTTGTCTTTGCCTTTCTCTGAGGCTGAGAGAGTATAACTTGCCCAAGGTTACCCAGTGAGTTTTCATGGCTGAGCAGGGATTCGATCCCTGGTCTCCAGAGTCATAGTCCAACACTCAAACCACTACATCAATTAATAAGTGTTAAAAAAAATGTTTACTGGCTCTATCAAGAGTGAAGTTTATGTTCTCGTTTATACACTGGATGTGAGCCTTTTTACAAGATGTACTTTAAGGTTACATGTACTGACAGGAGGCTAGAATCTAAAATATTGGTTCTGATGCCTTCATTTATACATTTTTCATTGGCAGTTCCATTGATGATGGAACTGCTAATGAAAAATGTATAATTGAAGGCATCTGTACTTATATGATGCCTTTGGTGATATGTTTTTGAATTGCAAATGAATCTATTGTTACAAATGCAGTGGAGGGGTCCATATGCACCAAATTATTGGAAATGCAAAAAGTTATTATGGTTTAAATGTTGTGTAAGGGTCCAAATAGATTTCTGGCAAATGCAGAGACCATTTACTGCTAAGCTGATGGGGGGGGGGGAAACACACCTTGAATGTTCAAAGCATAAATGATTCATTCCATAGTTTCCACGTCAGATAGCATCAATGTGTACAAGACTCTCGCTGAATGTTGTTTCTACCTGACAGAAATTTCAGAAGTGGTTAAGAACTGAAAGGCAGATCTGTTTTTAAGAGAAACATGGCTATCTACACAGAGCTGGGGAAACGACCCTCTCCCCTCATCCCCAAAAGATACAATGCCTTTCTTCCCAAGCTGCTTTCTTTTCCTAAAATATAGAGATCTCCGGGGTTCAACAGAACGAGGATGCTTAAAAGCGCAAAAAACCCGGCTCGACGCCCAGCCTGGACGAGAGAAGAGGCAAGCGGCATGGACTCCCTTGTTGCCTTTTTAAAAAATGGGGGGTCGGGATTTGCTGCTTTGAATTCCTACATTGTTGGGGGGGGGATAAGAAGTTTGCCTGGGAGGTGTGTGAGTGTGTGACAGTGTTGTGAATCTGCGCACCCCACCCCACTCCTCGCATCCCTCGAATGAAACTATAAAGCCCGCCTGGCTACCGGAGGGAAGCCAAAGAAAAGGTGGCCACCGAGCCCTTCGCCTCAGGGTTGCTTTTGGTGTGGCGGAGGCAACCCTTCCTCAGGCACCACGACGCCTCACAGACAACACACAAGCCCCTCCGGCGAGTCAAGGAAACCTCTCTCTCCCCTCCCACAGCAAAGGCGAATACAATGTTTTGGGGAGCCAAGCGGACGTTTCCTGCCCCCTTCAGCTTCCCTCCCGCGGGGGCGCTGAGAAGGATGGAGGAGGAGGAGGAGGCTATTCGCCTTACCTGAGGGGAAGCAGCAGGGCTTGGGTGCCAAGGGAGGAGAGAGCCCTGCTTCCCAGCGCCAGCCCTCCCTTCCTTCGAGCTCACAGGCTCCCTGCCGCCTTCCTCCCGGCGCCCGCCCAGCCCTCGCCCTGCCCTCCTTCCAATGCCAGCCAGCCAGCCTGAGTCACTTTTCCTTTCGCTCCCCGCAAGCCTTGGCTCTCCCTTCAGACCCGCCGAAGGAGGGGTCGGGGGCGAGGCCGAGCTGGGGGGAAAAGGGCGGCTCTTCTTCCTCAAACTTGGGCCTTGGTGGCTCCCGAGAGAGGGAGAGTCAGGGGGGTCCTCATGCGAAACTTCTTCCAGGGCCGGTTTAAGGCACCAGCAGTGACAGCATCCGCAGGGGGGCCCATAATTGGGGGGGGCTAGTAACCCCCCCTGCAAAAACATTATTAGTAATAATCTGAATATCCTGTACTGTGAATAGCTTAGGTTGAGTTAGGTTACATTGACCTGAGATAAACATATGCCCCCCCCCAAATAAAGCATTGCAGGGGCCCCCAAAATTCCTTAAACCGGTCCTGATTCCTTCTTTTTAACTGCTACAGTTGTCCCTTCGTATTCACTGGGGTTTGGTTCCAGGACCCCCCTGGATACCAAAATCCGTGAATACGCAAGTCCCATTATACGCAATGGCATAGCAAAATGGTGTCCCTTATATAAAATGACAAAATTCAGGTTTACTTTTTGGATTATTATGTTTTTTAAAGAATATTTTTAAGCCATGAATACTTAAACCTGTGGATATGGAGGGACAGCTGTATTTTTTATTTAGATTTGTCACCATCTTGCTGGACCAGAATGCAAGGGCAGCACACTCACAAGAAAAAGACAAAACGATGATGATTTAAAACAGTCGCTCTTAAACTTTCCTTTACCAGGGACATTCTTTAAATATCTTTTGTTGCTGCGGACCCCCAAGACTTAACAACAACAACAACAACAATGCTGATAATAATACCTAATAATAATACTAGTAGTAGTACAATTACACCATCCATGAAACCTTCCCTCAGAGGCACTGGAGGGGGAGGGAAGACTTTTCTCCTGCTTTTCCCTGCAAGTTTGTGGCTGAAGCGGATTAAATGGCAATGTGCAGGCTAAGTCAGCCAGGCTTTTCCTTGGCTCCTGTCATGTGGCCAGTCCATTGCAAGGAGGAGGTGGGCCAAGCAGGCTTCAAGCCTTCGCCAGGTTAAGAACCACTGGCTTATGTTTTAAAAAATGTAACATGACTAAAACATCACTGATCTTTGCGTTCCCTCTTCGTTTGAACATCTGTGAGAAAGGCGATTTGGCTACTGCTTCAGGAGAAGGAGAACCAAGGGCCTGCTGGAATAATTACTATAGAGATTTCTACTTGTGGAATAAATCCCATTTCAGTCATCCTTGCCAAAGTTTCCAAGATTGTGAACACAAGACCCTTCCCCTTCCTTAAAAAAAAGGTGCAGGCACTCTAACTGCATCACCACCCGAAAGGCTAGGGGAAGAGCTCAGGAAATGTGTTTTTTAAGGAACTGCATATCCTACAATCCCCAGTGGCACATGGGAGTTGTAGTGTGAAAACAATTTACCCAAGTTCTAAATAGGGGGCAGGAGTGAAAGACAACAGGAATGCCTCAGGAACTCCCTTGACAAGACTGCCAAGGTTATTGGAGACAACTCTTCATCAAGGTTTAGGGATGCCTTCTCTCCAAACTGTGTCAGGATGTGTTTAACTACAACTGTCATCATCCCCAAAGCACCATGGCTGGGGGAGGAAGCTGGAATACAGGATCCAAGAATTGCTAAACCTCCCCCCACCATATCCTCTGTGATATGAGCTCCTGGAGGATGGATCTTAGCAGCACTTAGAAATGTTACTGTTTTAAAAAAATATATGTATTTATTTATCCCCCGCTCTTCAGCCACAAGGCTATCAGAGTGGCTTACAAATTGCTTTTAAGCAATAGCAATTTACACATCTACACTGCATTAAGCAGTTTCCAATGTGTGTTAGCTAATTGCCTCCACAAGCCGGGTACCCATTTTACTCACCTACGAAAGGATGGAAGGACTGGAGTTCCCAGAATCCCCCAGCCAGCAACTGGCTGGTGGGTTCTAGGAACTGCAAGTCAAAAAGTAATTTATTCCATATTCTGTCTCTTGGGCTGTAGAGTGCACACCTGTCTCTCTCTTCAAATGCACACTGCAGCAGTTTGGTGGCCCATCTGGTGAGTGATACCGTGCTTCCAAAATAAATGTTTATTACAATACTTCTCACTTTCTTGCCTCCATCCCACTCAGCTCTGTCCTTGGGTTCAGAGTGTTAAAAGCATCCATTGTGGAGGGGAATAAAAAGGAAAGCAGGTGCAAACAACTGACCAGACAGAGCCAAATCAGGGCAGAAAGTCATTGAATAATCAACTATCAAAATGTGCAAATGAAAATTCTCTGGGAGAAGTGTGTTTCTCTAGATCTAGGTGTGATTAGCTGATACTGGACATTCCCATGCAGGCATTTTATTTTACTTCTCAGCTTCACAAGCATTCTTCAGCATAGAATGCTGGGTGTATTGAGCAAAGCAAGGCTTCTGTCCTTAAGGAGAAGCTTCCAGGTAGCGTTTTGGGATTGCTCATGCTCTACTTGAAGACTGTTTTAACCTGTGGTATGACTAAGGCCGGCATCACCCCTCTCTCCCATCACCACCACTGGATTTAACAAATGGTGCAATGTGACCCTGAAGAGTTAAAGGGCTACTGCAGAAATCTTTTCTAGAAGAGAGTAAAGGAATTAAGCAGGGCTTGGGAAAGTTACTATTTGGGCTACAGAGCCCAGGGAGTCGCCCAATCAACATGGCTGCTGGTCTTGCTGGCTAGTGAATTAGGTAAACTGTGGCCCCATAAAGTGACTTTCCCAAACTTTGGATAAGACAATCATGGCCTAGCTCCTCACTGTATTCCATAAGTATGAATCTTTACAGTCATTTGTGCTGCTATTTCTTTTAGATGTGAAACTTTGGGATTTGAAACTTTGAGAGCACTTCTGACTGTTGTTTTGGCTACAGAACGGGCAGAACTTGCTGCAGCATTCTCAGTAGCTAGGTGGGCAAAAAAACTAAGTGTAGGCACTTAAGAGGTGAAAAAAGACATTTCCCAATGGTTTCTTATTGATTTTCCTTGGTTTTTTTCCAGGCTGTGAGGCCGTGTTCCGGAATAGTTTCTTTCTGACATTTCGCCTGCACTTGTGGCTGGCATCACTAATGAGCCTTGCATTTCTATACCCAGAAACTAACCATTCAATTACACAAATTTACATATACTCCCCAACAGAGGTTCACAGCATATAAATCCCCCCCCCCTCCTACCCAACCATTCTCTGAAGATGCCAGCCACAGACGCAGAACGTCAGAAAGAAACTCTTCCAGAACACGGCCTCACAGCCCGGAAACAAAACAAGGAAAATCTATGGATGCCGTCTGTGAAAGCCTTTGACTTCACATTGTTTCTTATTGTTTAGATAGAGGTGCCCTTTGTTTTCATTCTCAGATTGGTATTTAAGCCTTTCCCTAACCCCACCTCCACCCCAAATGGCAGGGGTCCCTTGCAAGTAAATCCAGACAGGAAATGGACCATGAAACCAGAGAAGATGCTTGGTGCAAAAGCTTCAACTGCTTGGATGTTTTGCAAAAGCTTCAACTGCTTGGATGAATAACAAAAGAAATGCAAGAAAAACAACAACAGTTCTCTTCTTGCTACTTCCACTACTGTATATGGAAACAACTGATAGCTTAACTTTACCTGGTTCATTAGCAGGAACCCCTGGAGCATCAGGAAGACAAGCAGCATAGGAGCTTGCCTGTCTGCCTTGTAAGAAAATTCAAAATTTCCACTCCATCCAGCTTAAAAGGCATACTTGGCCATTAATTAAAGTTTAGTGGTGGGACCTTTACATCCTGAGTGCAACTGAGATGAGTTGAAAGATGTACTTCAGATAGTTTAGCTTGAAATTCATTTAAACATACATTTCAAACATTTTAAAATGGCCCAAGGGGTATGAAAAAAAAAAACTTTTAAGAATGCTATAGAAGAAAGGAGGCATATATACAGCCCTCTAGATGTTGTTGAACTGCAATTCCCAGCATTCCTTATGACTGGCTATTCTTGCTAAGGCTGAGGGGAGTTGCAGTTCAACAACATCTGCAAGGCCATCAAATTCCCATCCATACTGTAGAAAATAAATTTCTTTTTGAATGTGTTTTAGGAATATTTCTCTTTATATATTATTTCTGCCCATAGTATACCTTAGAGGTACCCGATCCCATCTGATCTTGGAAGCTAAGCAGGGTCAGCCCTGGTTAGTACTTGGATGGGAGACTACCAATGAATACCAGGCACTGTAGGCTAAATTTCAGAGGAAGGAACTGGCAAAACCACCACTATGTATTCCTTGCCTAAGAACCCACTATGAAATTCATGGTGTTGCCATAAGTCACCAGATGACTTGAAGGCACATATGTACACACAGTTTCATAAAAGGCAAACAGAAGACCAACTAGCTTTTTGTGAGAGGAGGGGCAAAAGAAAGTATGATAACCTTGAAATGAGCTGAGCAAACCTACAAACTAAGAAGGAAAGCTGTACAGTTGGTCCTCTGTATCTACAGGTTCTGCATCCACAGATTCAACCAACCACTGTTCAAAAATATTGTGGGGGGGGGGTGTCCAAAAAATAAACCTTGGTGTTTGCCATTTTACATGCCATTGTATATAATGGGACTGTCTCCAGATAGTTTTTCAGCCTTCCAGAGCTGGTTTTGCGGGGAGGTACATTGGAGAGGCTGCAGAGGGGAGAATTGCCCCTCCCACTAGATCCTGCTGTTCTACCAACAGAAATCCATTGTTGGTGCTGTTGTATATCATTTTTGGTGTTCTCTATCTGTTATTTTCTTTTTTCCTATGAATTTGGGCATATTTAATTTCTGGACAACTTTTTTTTGAGAATCATGTTGTTCAGCATAGAAAATTCATTGCATAAAATCATTATAATAAAAGAGGGCTCCCAAAACAGTTTTAACAAACATTTCATTGCACATTGTTTAAGAAAATGGAAGGGAAGTAATATAACTACGGCATATACAAAACAACAACAAAAACAAAAACACTCCCCTACCAGCTAGCTAAATTTTAATGTTACACTCCAAATGGTAATTTATGATATTAATTCTTCAGAAATATTGCTTTATGTATGTAAATTTTAATCACATTTCTAAATGTATGTAAACACTTAGATATGTGGAAACCAGTATATTAAACAAAACATAAGGTAGTTTTATATAAAACAGCTTGCTGTGAGATTAGTCTTGTTTCTACCCAAGAAGTGAGAAAAACAATGGCAGGTAGAAATATGTTTGGTGTTTTTTTTACCCATTTTAGTTATCCTTACTGGTGAACTATATCACTGCTTATTTGAGGGAAACAATTCCAGTCAACCTTTCCTTCAAATCCTTACATTGTTTACACAGCTTCTACAAGAACTCTGGATACAACTTGCCCAGCTCTTCTGATAACTGTATGCCCAACTGACAACTATAGCAGAGGGAGATCTTTTCATGAACAATCTACACCTCTCAACTCCAAATCATTCTCTTTTACCATTAGTTTAGGCTGCATGCTTAGTAGGGAGTAAGCCCCAATCAACTTAAACATAGTTGAACTACAGTCCAGTGTAAGCAACTGTAAAGTGTCATATTTGCTGTTAACTGCTGTCAGATCAGCTTTGACTAATGGTGACCTCATGAATGAGAGACCTCCAAGAAATTAACAGTGTTGCTCAGCTCTTGCAAACTCAGGGCCAGTCTAGACTAGGGAAACAGCTGTCATCTGTTTCAACAATTTTTTGGAAAGATCGCCGCTGTGCAAAGCTCTCTGTGTTTCCTGTTCACATGGAGGCATGCCAGCGGATCAAGATGGTGGCCGCAAGTGAATTACTTGCGGTTTTGTACTCCGCAACTTGCCCTGCCAAACAATTAAAAAAAAACACCTAACTCCAAGGCGCGGAAGAGCGATTTTCTGCTTAAATAATAAAAAAGGAAAGAAAGCCTGTTTCATCACCTCAGCACACGATCGCTACAGCGACAATCCAACATGGTGGTTGCGCAATTTGCTGTCTTACCAAGCTCCGCCCCCGTGCATATCCAACCAATCAGCTGTCCTCTTCAGTAATGCAATGAAATGCGATTAAGTTGTCCTAACAGGCGAGGGTGTGCATTTCCATTGGGGTTTGTAAAAAACTCGGGGAAAGTCATGGAGGCTTCTGTTGTGGAGTTTCCCCGACTTTTGCTCCCCCTCCCTCTGAAAAGGACAGAATGCTGTGGGATCCCATTTGGACACATGGGATTCCCCGCAGATTCTAAGAGGGTTTTCCCCCACCGTTTGTGTTGGGATATGTAGTTTGTAATCCAATAAGTTGAGATGTTTGACTGTTGAAAGGGTTAACTGATAGAAGCAAGCAGAATGTATGATGTAACTTCCTATTGAAATGTAATTGGCTTTCCAGAGGAAGAGGTGTGTCCAAGTCCTTCTCTTTGTCTGGAAAGCTGCCATGAGGTTTACCAGTTGCCATGATGTTTTTCCTATAGGCAGGACCTGCTTTGCAGGGCTCCTGCATATTTTTTTTTGTAACATGTAGTATTTAGTTATTTTTACCAGTTTAGCCTTCACCTGTTATTATGCTGTTGATATTCAATGAGAAAGGCACACAGACTGTAAGTAAAGGTGTTTTTATACTTTTAAACTACTTTTGAGTGTTTTGAGTCCTTTTTATGCTAGAAAATGCAAACTGGGGAAATTGTGTGGATGGTTATCTTAAGCCTGCATGCTGGATTCAACATGTGTCTGCTGCATATGTGTTTTAGATAGAAAACTCTGCTGATCAGTTCTGTGCTTTCAAAGGAAGTTAAAGCCATCAGCTTTATGGCACCTGTTTTATAAGGTACTTTCAGTAAAGCACAGGGGGTAACACTGTCATTTTAACAAACCCCTATTAGTTTGGACTACCTCTCAGTTCCATGGTTTCCTTGGTTGAGTATCCACTTGTAATGCAGTTTTCCTCTTTTCCTACTGTCTTCCACTTTATCAAGCATTACAGTCTTTTCTAATGAGTCATGTCTTCTCGTAATATGGCCAAAGTATGACAACCTCAGTTTAGTCGCATACGATGTGTCGCATTGTTGTGTGTGCCTTTAGGTAATTTCTGCCTTATGGCAATCCTAAAGCAAACCTGTAACAGGGTTTTCTTGGCAAGATGTGTTCAGAGGAGGTTTGCCACTGCCTTCCTCTTAGGCTGAGAGCATGTGATTTGCCCAAGGCCATGACTTCTCCATGGCTGAGTAGGGATTCAAACTCAGAATCCTAGTTCAGCACTCAAAGCCAATCAATCAGTCAGTCAATCAAAAAATAGAAATAAAAAAAAAGCATGGCCTCATATATATTGATGGAATCTGAGCTAGCAGTGAGTTACAGGAAAGGGATGTAAGTTTTGGTGTGTAGCATTATTTTTTTAAAAAATTATAAGCCCACTATATGGCTGGTCTGAAAAGGCAGACACCAAGTTGGAGATCATTAAGGAAGGGTTTTTTTCCCCCAAAAATGCCATTATAATATCTTTATTAAATATACAGTGTGACCATACTTGAAATACCATATCATGCCATCTGGGGGGTATTGTAGATCTGCAGAAAAGAACACCCAATATGACGAAGGGGCTGAGGCAATTCTGAAGAAAGGTTGCAATGTTTGGGGCCCCTGTAGCTTAGAAAAAATGAAGTATAAGCAGACATGATGGAGGTACAGTATGTATAATTATGCATATTCTAGACCAGTGCTTCCCAAACTGCTTGATGTGGTGAACTGGTAATTATTGTTTTTCAGTCTGCCAGGGACCAGTACCATATCTGTCCTCATTAGCTACAATTGTTTCTTTCTTCCTTTGCTCCATGAACAAGATTTTGAGTAGCTGGTCTAGATAAAGTGGATAGGAATTTTTTTCTCTCTGTCATTACTTTAAATCAGGCTCATAAAATAAAGCTGAATAGTGAAGTTCAAGATAATTAATTAAATGATGGAATTCAGTCCCACAAGATGTAGTGAAGGCCACCAGCACAGACAGCCTTAAAAGGGGATTAGATACATTCATAGAGATTAAGGCTGTCAATGGCTGCCAGTCATGATATTATATATTGGCTTCAGTATAGGAAACACTATGCCCTTGAAAATCACTTGGTGGGAACATGAGCAAGAAGGTCCTATTCAGGTCATGTCCTATTGCAGGATTCTCACAGGCGTCTGGTTGGCCACTGTAACAACATCATGCTGGACTAGATAGGCTTTGGATCTGGTCCAGCATGACTCTTATGGTTTATAAGAAGGCATTTATTTATAGGATTGTGTAGTTAGAAAAAAAATTTTTTGTGTAGCCTTTGGAGAAGTTTCTCTTATCTGCTTTATTTTCACTTAACCATATTTAAATGCTGTCACTCCATTTCCCAACCACTACCTTTTGAAACATCCTTCTACAGCTGTCATATTTCCTGTTTAAAAATCTGGGTTAGAGTTTGCCTTTTTACTCCATACTAACAAGACTAAAACCCCATGCCTTTACAAACTTATCTGGGTATTCTACTAAGTTCTCCAAAGTAGACCTATAGTGCTATAGAGTAAGATGCTTATCTTTTTAGGTTTTTGTTACAGGTGCTGTTACCCAGCTTTCCTTCACTTCATAGCTGTGCGCAGCAATGATTGCAAGAACTGTATGTAGGGCATGCTAGACAACCAACTACTAGTAACCACTTCCCAGTCTCTGCAACTTTTGTTAAGCAATGGTAGGTTGCAAACAAAAAGACTAGCTCTTAAATATTCTTTTTTGGGGTGGAGTAATACATGATAGGCAGAAAATCTGAAGGAGGAATTATGGCCAAATCATACCTTATGTGTAGTTTAGTGTAGCTTTCCTCCCACCTTCTTTTTTAAGGTAAAGCATCTGCTGGAGGCTGTGATTAGAAGTAGAGACCCAGCAGATGTGGAAAATCAAATTACCATGGCAGAATTTTGTGGGTATACATAAAGGCCCATTGCCAAGAAGCTTTTTGACTTTTAAAGGAAAAGATACTAATAGTTGAATATTTTCCTCTATAAGAGAAAAAGTGGCTAGGGGAAGTGAAAAATTAAGCCTCTCCCTCTCCACTTGGTTCTCATTCCTATCTTCAACAGCTGCTTTTTTTAAAAAGAAAAACCTATTGAGAGAGAATGTGTGGAATGTAATCTGACTCACTGACTCCGCTTTAAGATAAAACACTTATTTCCTTGAATTTTAGTTCTTGTTCAGGGACCAAGCAACAGCACATTAAAATTTAGTAAATCTATCTTGTTTATACTTCATGTAACTGTGAGTGGACCATCTTCTGCTTGGCAGATTTATCCACAGAAACCAGGTGGATCCATGACTATCAAATGAAATAGCAATTTTATTGCAATTGGCAGTTTAACAACTCACAATCAAATTTTATCCAGGATGAAAATTGAAGCAAAATCAAAATTTTGTATAAAGATGAAGTATGTTTACAACAGAAAAATTCTACATTCCTGTCTGATCCTTCAAGACCTGATTTCCTTTCTATGGCTGAATAATAAGATGCAGTCAGATTACAGGGATGTAGACATCACTAATAAAATGGTTTTGGGGACATCATTACATTATGATGAGTAGACAGCAAATAAATAGAGGTGAAGAAAGACTGAAAAGGGTTTTGTGTGGGTTTGTCAATTTTATTTTGTTATTGCTATCTCTATTGTGAATTTAATAAACTGAAAATAAATAAAAGTATTTTTAAAATAAAAGGAGACACAACAAACCAACTAATATTATTTCACTTTTATTTAATGCTAAAAGTATGCACAGTACTGTGAGCAATGAAGATGTGACTATACCCAGATGTACTCTCTACTTTTATTAGTCTTGTACAGAACCAATACTTTATTGAAAGTAAATCCAAAGACTGATTAAACATAACAAAATTTAATTTCAGTAACTTATGCTATGCATATGCTGTGTGCTTCAGGAGGGACAGATGTGGTCAATCTGTTTGCACTCTTGGACTGAATAACTTTTTAGCATCAACTTGCCTTTCTTCCCTGCTTTATTTATATACACACACACACACTTCTCCCATGGAATATAAAATACCTTACCTGTTTAAGATTATCTAAAATAGTTCTTTGGATCCTGAACATTATATGTAAAGCTTACATTCATGTGTGAAAGGATCCTGCCTTATCTCATACTTATGCACCTGAATGGAATTTTGATGTCAATAGGAAATGCAAATATTGCTATTTCAAATAGCTGATATAGTCTGAGCACCTTCTCTTCAGTTGCCTGGTAACATTTGTTGTTTCCTATTAGCCCCTGACACCCTACATTTTTTCAATGCTCATGGGTGGCTCAGCAAATGGCCCTGCTACCCATCCAGCCTTGCAGTCTTTTCTATCTTCTCAGCCACCACCTCCAGTAAATCCCTACCTGACATAAGATGGCCCGATTCAAACACCATGCATGAGCCCTCAAATGGAATTTGAAACCCACAAGCAAAACCCTCTTTGATAAATTTAGCAGCTTCCTTATTAGGGTATTGTGCAAGCAGAGGAAGTAAAGCAGCTAAACACACTAGAGTGCGGGCTAATGCTTTCACTGCTCACCACCTCCCATGGGTTTGCTACTTAGTACCACCTGCCCCACTGGTGTCCCCAGGGTAATCCTCCGCTTCCTTTTTACTATTGGCTGGTGCTTTTGGATGTCCCTGAAAGAACTGTTGTCCACTTGTTGAGCAGGAGCATAAGAAACACCCATGAAAACTGTGTACACCATCAGCCAATTATTAAATGAATGTTCAAAGGTCTCTCCTTTTTCCTCCTTCCTTTTCCTTTTCTCTGACTTCAGTGTCTCCTTCCTATCCCATGCCCTCTTGGGGCTTTTGCCTACCTGGCTCCCCTTTTCCCTCCTCCTAATCACCCAGGGAGACCTGGGACATGTGCGGCAGACCTCCAATCCCCCCCCCACCATTCTGGCATTCATCTTCTGAAGACTCACCTGTTGATCCCATGCTGAGTCCTTGCTAGGGCTGGACTTCTGGCGCTTCTTGGTCCTTCCCCTTTTCTTCTACTTACTTGCCTTCTTGTTACACATTGGCTCCTCCTCTGAATCTGAAGTGCTAACGATTGCTGCTGCTGGATGGTGAATGTGGCTTGTGCTGTCCCCCATGTGTTCTCCCCCAACCGTTGCTGCTGGGCCCCTGAACCGCTGGCCCAGGAACTTGGACCTGGTGAAACAGATGCCTATGCTGCCTGGGAATCCAGCCACTCCACCTTCTCCACCAGCTTTTCTAGTGCTTGAGATAAATCTAGCACCGCCATGCTGCTGGATCCTGCTCAGGAGGATTGCTGGCTATGAAGTCTCAATACTGGTGGTGCTCTTCTTCCTCCCCCTAGCTGGTGCTAGACCTATCCAAGATTTCCATTTCTAGCCAGCCTGTCCCTGCGTTCTTGGCAATGGCTGCTGCTGTGTCTTCTGAGCCTTCTTGGATGATATTGTTTCAACCAACCTGATCACAAGAGAAAGAAACAAGCACCCACCAACCACCAACTTGTACCGCTGCACCCAGCTGTTAATAGTGTGTGCACAAAGTGATTCAGCTATTTTCTGGATGCAGTGCGACAAACTCCAGTGTTAGCCTGTTATCATGCAACACATACACCCTATGCCTAGGTGGATACAGATACCCCTCTCCTGCTTATCAGGGCCCATGTCCTATCTATCTATCTGGGACATGGGGCCTGATAAGCAGGTTTCATGTGACAAATCTCCCCCTGGTAACCCCACTCCAATCCCCTGCCAATAGTAGGGTTGAAGTAATGCAAAGGAGAAGGGAAAGGTGAAGGGCAGATCTGACCTGGGTTTTTGGTGAATGGGGGGAAGCTTAACGGCCACTTCTTCTAAAGCCCCTGCTGAGAAAATAACCTCTGCTGATAGCTGTTATAAAGTCTGTTGTGTCCTCCATGTTGTGCCCAAGCACTATTGCTGCTATAAGCAGTCTATGCTGCCCCAGAAAGACAATTAGCTTCATCCTTGGTGGCTCTACGGCTGCTGTACCTATTGAAGTCCACTGCCATGCTCATCCATCCCTCGACACTTGTTGCTCAATGACATTCACTCAATGGATGATCACTGCTCTCCCCCTTGAAGCACCTTCTGCACTTGAAGCATGACTGCCCAGGCATGAGAAGGAACTTAAAGTATAAAGCCCCCCCTCCCGACTAGAGTGAAATCTACATGCAGCTCATTCTGGCCAGGCACACCATCTAATGAGTTCAAACTGGTGTTCCTGCTTCTCCTGAAGGTCACACAAGCTGCACAGGCCTATGGATGAAGATACTGGCAAACTGCTATGACAAGGGATCACCAGTGCTCTGGTACCACCCCGACCCACAAAATCACCGCATGGTAAGTTGCACAGCACTCTTCTCTTTATGGAATCAAAGACTGGAGAACACCTCTTATGTTTCTTTGGGGTGGAAGGTATAATAAGAGTCCATAAATATGCCCATATTAGTATAGCTGTACCCAGCGTAACATTATGTGCCCTGCTGTGGTTTCAAGCAGTGGTTGCGGCATGGAGCTTGGAATGGCAATGTTCCTTTCACATGGTTCAGCCATATGGCATTATTTTAGGAAAAAATATTGCATTGTTTTACATGTGGGTTGTGAGGAAGTGAGAGGAGGGAGGGGATTGGTTGGGTATGTTTCCTAAGTAGCCAATCAGCACACTGGTAAAGGAAACATACACAAGCATTATATATATATATATATATATATATATACACATACACACACACACACACACACACACATATACACACACACATATATATACATATACATATATATATATATATACACACACACATATATACATATACATATATATACACACACACACACACACACACACACATATATATATATAGAGAGAGAGAGAGAGATTTTGAGATAGCATACTTTAGTAAGGGTGAGGGTTGTTCTGTGGTCTATATGTTTTTTTTTTTTTACTTTGAGGAATTTGAATAATTTACTGTACTTCCTTTTTGAAAGACAGGAGGATTCAAGAAAAAAATGATTTAACAATATAGTAGCTAAAATCATAACAATAAAGAATGCAAACACACAACAAAAATGTCATGTACCAGACCAACTTCTCTCAACCAGTTCTATCTGGAGCTCTAAAGAAAACACACCCACTCATAAAGGGCAGAAACTTGCTATTGCCATTTAAGCCTTTCTTGTAGAGAGGCAGATGCTGCATATACTGGTACATTTAGGTGTCAGTCTCAACAAGTTGTTTTGTTGCTGTAAGTTTTTTCCTGGGAAGCCCATTCCAGAAACACAACTGTTCCTCCGAAGTTAGTCTTATCTGAGGAGAGGGTTTGGGAAATCACAATTTTCACTCTATAACTGCCACATTACATTGTCATCTTGCATAAAAGACACAAGTATAGATTTCAAACTTTAAGAATATGTCTGTATTAATAAGTAGAACTACAGTCTACAAATAAAAACAGTAAATAGCAGGTGACCAAAAAAAGTGTATGTGGGGGGAGCACAGTATACACAATTATTTTCTATTATGGTGATAACATGAAAACTAGTAATCAATTAGTGCCACTATATAAATACTACTACAACTTGCTGCAAATTGAAATCACTTGGGGTCAATGATGCAAAATTTTCAGGTGGCCATAGAATAACACAGTTTCATTTTGTTTTCCCTCCAAAATTATATACTGTACTAGGAAATTACCAATTTGTTTTGTGTTGATCCATTACCTAAAAGATCAATGAAGGAAAACTCAACAAGAAACATAGCTTTGTATACTTGAGTTGTCTTTTTGTATGTGCAACTAGTGTTACTAGAGGTGCTACAAATCAGGCCAAGAAAACCCTAAGATAGGGTACCATAAGCCAGTGCTGACTTGAAGGTGGATAAGAATAAGGAACAGAAGCAGTAACAACACTTCAGTCCTACAGAATCATCCCCATTTGCAGATAATAATTTTAATTGGAGCCAGGTTCTATAAACAGTATTGTTAAGGTTACCGCTGTAACAGAAAGCAGTGGAGAAGGACAGGCAGCTCTTATTTTGGGACAGTGGTTATCTCTGAGAAAGATATTCATTTATTGCTTAATTATAATAATAGGAAATAGACTCTTCATTCAAAGCAGTAGACAGGAAATACCAGTCACTCACAAGCAACAAATATGGCATTACTCATAACATTCCCTTATCTCTGCTTTGGGAGTTAGTTAAATCTTTGATAATTACCACCACATTTAGGAGTTCCTTGATTTTTTTACTTGATAAATTATTTCTGCTTGATACTTATTTGATGTTTCAAAACTGAACGAAAACAATGATCTTATTCTATCAAAGACTTCAAATCTGGAACATTTTTTATCTGGAAGTCCAGCAGCATCTGCCCAAGTGCCTTGCCCTATAAAAAAGAAAGATTTTTTTTTTAAAAAAAACAATCACACATTACCAGTTTATGCAATAAAAGTAATCTTATATTCAGACAAAAAAAAGTGCAAGGTTCTTGGAAAGAAGAGGTTGTTTTGGCTTTTTTCTCAGAGTTGCCTATATGGTGAAAATACTCCTCACAGAATTTGAGGAGAATACTATTTGTCTAAATGGGATCCTGCATCAATCTGCCATATTCAGAAGGGGGGCAAAAATGCGAAGGCTTCCACGGCTTTTCCCGTATTTTATAAAAAAACCTCTGAAGGAAATGTGCATTCCAGCTTGTTGGGACAACTGATTCGCTTTGATGAGCATTCCCATTAAAAGTGGAAGTGGAAAGCTGACTGGTTGGACATGCACAGGGGGAGGAGTTTGCTGGCAAGGCAAGTGCCCCAAACCGCCATGTTGGATTTTCACTGTAGCGATTGTGTGCTGAGGTGATGAAACATCCTTTTTTTTTGTTTATTTAAGCAGAATGTCATACTTCTGCACCTTGGGTTTACTTTTTTTTAAAAAAAATACTGTTTGGCAGTGGCACCTGTTGGGAATAAAAACACAAGTAATTCACTTGTGCCCACCATCTTGATTTGTAGGCATGCCCATTTGAACAATGAATGTGGATAGCTTCACATGCCTGCAATCTTGCAAAAAAATCGTGGAGAGAAATGACAGCTGCTGTGAATTTAGTGCACATCAATCCACATTTTATAGCCTCATATAGATAAGCCCCTCATTTTGCACTTGATTTTACTTAAAATTAGATGAATTGTCATGATTTGTTAGTTGCTTCTAAGTGTATATGCATAAGACTGCGATTTACCACACTCCAAAGAAAATTGGCAACACAGCAGGAATGTTCCATCTTTCGGGCTGCCTTACCACATGATGTCATTATTCTTCCAGCATTCTTTTGTTATGGTCCCGTGGGGCACAGAGGTAAAACTGTGTCTTTCTGCTAATGGGTTTTTCTGGTTACCAAAAAGATGCGGTTCTACCTTGGTCCCCCATGGGACCAGAACAAAAGAACAATGTCATGTAGTTGGTAAGGCAGCACAGAAGATGGAATGTTCCTGCTCCCATGCTATTTTTCTTTGGAGTGCAGTAAGCCCCTCAGCTGAACAGGTCTCTATAGAAAGGGAAATTGGAGAACAAAGTACATGAGTGAAAAACAAGACCTCTCAAAGTGCATAAAACTTCAGTATAAGACACCATATGATCTACTGGTTATTGGAATTACTCCCCAAAAGTTGTGTTTCCAGAGACCAACAGAGAAAATGGGACCAAATCTTATCTTAGAAGGTGCATGTGATGAACTTTTGGAACCCTACAACTGGAATTAGTTAATAAGAGTGAAATTTACAGCAGATACTACAGCTTATACAACACAATTTGTTAAAATGACCAAATGTAGTTAAAGAAAAAAGCAAAATGATAGCAAAATAATTTGATGAAGTGACTCTAATCCATAAAAGTCTTAAGGTATTTCCCTAAAATCAAAACAGTACCAACCCACCCCGATTTAGATACTCACCTGTGGGTCACTTCTCAGGGATGCTGTGCCGCCACCACCAAGCGAGTTTTTTAGTACAAAATTCATTCCATATACTCCAGGCAGTTCATATCTGCCAAGAAAAAAATATTGTTTCCTTCATGAACTCCCAATTCAACTGAACTGAAAATGATATCATGGATAATTTTTGGAAACCACACTGGAAACTGAGTCAGAGAAGTGATACACATATAATGGAGATGACCTCAGGATAGTGACTTATTTTACAGTGTAAAAATTGACCAATAAAGGTCTATTTCCTTTAAATGACTATGTTTATAAAACTAGTAGACTACACAAACTGCGGGGGTCAAATCTGCTCAGATTATCTCCAGCAGCAGCAGCAACAACAGCAAGCAGCATAACATTTAGTAGTCACACTTCCTCATACTCTTTGGCAAGTGGGTGCCATTTATTCTGGAATGATAACAACAATATTCTTGAATCATTGAATATAGTATATAGAATTAATGAAATGTTATAATTTGGATGAAAATAAGAATGTAAGAGCCATACTAGATCAGACCAAAGGCCTATCTAATCAAGCATTCTGTTTCCCCAGTAACCAACCAAATACCAATCAGAAGCTGAGAGGCAGGCCATGGATGCAACAGTACCCTTCCACTGGTTCTTCTTTGCAATTGGTATTCAGAGGCCTGGGACAGATGAGGTAATATACAGCCAACTTGAGCAGTAGTCACTGATAGCCCTGGTGCACAGTAGTTAAATTAAAGCCACAAGGTTATGAATTTGATCCCAGAGGGCTCCAAGGTTGACTCAGCCTTCCATCCTTCCGTAGCTGAGTACCCAGCTTGTCGAGGGCAATTAGCTAAAAAAAAAATGCTTAGGGATTGCTTCGGCACTGATAAGTGGTATATAAATATTAATAGTATTACTATTGATAGCCTTATTCTCTGTGAATTTTTCTAATCCCTTTTGAAGTTGGTTCATAATACACCATTATCATATCGCCAATCTTATTTGTCTTTTTTAAAAGCTAAAATATCCCAAATGTACCGTATATTCCTGCATATAAGACTGCTTTTTAACACTTGAAAATCTCCTCAAAAGTGGGGGGTTGTCTTATGCCCCCAGCAGATCATTTCCCCTGCTGTGAGAATGACTGCCCTTGTCTTTGAAGTGTTGAATGGCCTGGGCAGTTTTCCCAGCAGATCCTTCCCCCTGCTGTGAGAATGACTGCTTTGCTAAATTGCCCTCCATTTAGCTCAGGAGAGTCAAAATGATGTTTCTTTTCAGGACAAGTTAGCCTAAAATTAGAATTTCTGGATTCAAACTTATCATTTTGCATCAAGTTTTGTCTATTGTGAAATTCTCTTGTCTGCCGATGTGGCTCTAAAATCATTAATGTGCTCATTCATTAATGTGCTCATTCAAAAATTTGGGATTTGATAGCTTCATATTAACCAACCTATTAATGCAACCTTACTTCCCAAAGATTGAACACCACAGAGATTTTTCAAAGTATCTCATGCTTTTTTAGCTGTTCTCAGTTCTTTAATTTCACAGACTATTCCATCATCTACAGCCACTGAGCTGGCTGGAAGGTGGGAGGCAGGCTTTCCAGCCGGGTGGCTGGCTGGACGGGGGGGGGGGAACTCTTTATTTTAACTTAAAAATTGGGGTGTCGTCTTATACGCCCAGTTGTCTTATACGCCGGAATATATGGTAATCTTTGCTCTAGCTAAGAGGTGAGCAACTGTTGAGGGTATGACAGCTACAACTACATGCAAAAAAATGAAATATTTTAGAAAATGCTTTCTAGGTACACAATTTTGCATGTTAGAGGGGCCCCAGGATCCTTTTAATCCCAGGAGAAGTCTTTTTCATGACAAGAAGTGACCAGAAGTCAACTGGTTGTTCAGTTCCATAAAGAAGTTCCAATCTGGTAGTGGTGGTGGTAACATGATGAAACTACCCCAACCTTGCGGGTATTCCAAGGGAAACAAACAAACACCCCAAACCTTTGTCTCATTTTCTTCAAACATTCTTTAACCTCCATGAACCTTGAGGGCCACAAAAATGGCCCTGGAGCTGCACACAGTTCACAGCCTATAGTTTCCCCACTTATGCTCTAGCTACTTGAAAATTTTAACTGCCCTTTTTGCACACTTTCCAGCTCTACCTACTATCTATCTATCTATCTGCAGAGTGATGAAGCCAGAACTATGCATAATGATAACGAATAGCCTCAGAATTATGATATCAAATTCCTCCACTTTGAAGCCCACTGAACCTAACACATGTCAATCTAACAATGTGGAGGGTGGGAGGGAGAGAAGGGAAAGAAACGGAAATTAAGATGGTGGGAGTAAAAACAGTATCTTTTCAAATCTTCAATCACACCATAATTGTCTGTGATTGTATGTAATAATTGTGTGATATTGTATGTAATAGTAGTGCTATGTACATTAGCTGTGAAATAAAAATAATTAAAAAAATCTAAAGAATAGGACTAAGTTAACACATGTGCATTTAAAGTCTAATTCAAAAAGTGACAATGGTTCATTTATGTTCCATTGGTTTTGATAATAACTAATAATTTACTTACATCTCACCCAGTTAACTAAAAGAAGCTCATAAATACTTAAATATGATTGAATTGTACCTACAGTATCTTTCTGAACTTGACAATGAACTGAAGAAATGCTATTTTTACAGGACTGCAGCCTTAACATTGTTATTTGAAGTGCTGACTGGAACAAAAATAAGAGATATGTTTTGCAATTAGTTCTGCAAAGAAACAGCACTACATTTTATTGTCTATGCTCATTTGATTGTTAGCATGAAAAAATGCAAAACTTATTACTGAAATGCAATAATGTGATCTTGTTTCTGAATGCAATTAAAAATTACTTATATTATTATCTGTTTCAGCAGAAACCTTTTTTGCTTTCATTTTTGTTCTCATAAGAACACACACTTTGTTACAGCCAAATAAGAAGGCTTCAGATCTGAAAACATGTGAGTATAATTCCTTCTAATCCTTAAGAGGTATACAAAAGTGTCTTTCATCTTTCTGGGTTGCTTTTCACACTGTTCACATTATTATATTATCCCATCTTTAAAAGACACACCAAACCAAATGTGCATTATTTGCTTTGTCAAACAACTTTAGTTTATGTAGAATTTTCAGTTTTTAGTTGAGCAGTTGTTTTCATGAAACAAGCAGCAAAGATCAGTTTACACAAGATCAAGAAGTGCATGATGGCTACAGCAGTTAGAGGTTTGTACTCAGGAAAAGATTTAACTATTCTGTACCCAGAGCATAGCCTCATATAAATTCATCTAACCTGTTCACCATTTTAACACAGTACAACCCTCGTATCTGTGGGGAATACAGTCCCAGACTTACTGCGGATATTGAAGGTCACGGATAGCAGTGAACTCTATATTTCCAGCAGAAGCGTACCACAGAATTGTGCTGGAGGACCTCCAAATGCCTAGAGAAAACACCTCTCTAGGCATGTAGCGTTCCCCCAGTGCAACTGTGGTCAACGTCTGCCAAAAATTAACCATAGAATCATGCTGGAAGACCTAGAAAATGTCTAGAAAGAACATATTTCTTTCAGATATGGTAAGTGAATTGCTGGTACCAGTCCTGTGGATATAGGGGCTTGTACTGTACTTGCAGAATACATCAGTACTGTGAACACTTTGTTAGTTGATAAAGAAGCATGAGTCATAGTTGTTTACAGTATACCAAAATGAAAAACAGCTGCATAAGAGTTTAATCAATTATGGTAAATCCCAGATCAAATGTTCAACACGTCTCATTTTTTTAAAGAACACAAGCTTGAAGACTTATTAATTAAAAGCTTTAATAAATTTGAATGTGAAAACATTATATATCCTTTTTTCACCTGGTATATAACTGTGTATTGGGGTGGCAGCACAAAGGCCTAAATCCAATTGCTGCTCCCAATTAGATTTAACTAATTGAATCTTTTGCTGATTGATGAGTCAACCCTTAGGTAAATCCCACTGCTCACTTATTGATTCAATAGGGCTACTTTGGCTGGGACTAGCAATTGGATTTAGGCCAGAGTTCTGGAAATAAGAAAGCCATCTCTCTAATGTAACCTCCATTATAAACAGACGGGCTTGAGTAGGTCAATTCACAATTTTCAGATATTCAGATAAATTTGATTGATTCCAAAATTTTAAATCATACAGAAATTATGATCCTGCCACCATTACTGCTAACACCTACCCTTGTTTGTCACACACAAAAATGTATGGGAGAGTACAGCATCAGTTCAATTTTACAGTAAAAAGTAGCTTATTGCAGATTTCTTGAGCTGCCATACTGCACTTATACTTGTGGGAATGGAACAATGCCTTATTAGGAACATTCATGTGTGATCAATATTTTTCCTAAGTTGGACTAC